>OVBL01001085.1:0-600000 GCA_900406555.1 Pseudoturritis turrita | reverse complement strand
ATCTATGATTATCTTTGTGTTTTGCATGATGGTTAGTGAGTAGTCTTTCAATGGGTTAGTAGATTAGGGATGTTTGATGGATGATAAGTGATGTCTAGGCTTAGATTATTATGATTTCTAAAGTTTAGTGTGTTCTTAATATTAGAATTGACTTGATCACTCAAATTCTAGATCATGGACATTTCATGTCCGGAAGGTGTTCGATGAAATGTCTAGGAAATCCTAACCTTGCTTTTCATTCTTAACCAATGATAATTGATGCTTAAGGTGATTAGTTGGCTTATTGAACTTATGCTTAATGATTATTGATTACTTAATTGCAATTGAGAGATTAGCTTAATTAAGTGATTAATGAATGGATTAATATCATGAGAATGAATTAATCTATCTTGTGTGATTCATGTCATGGAATTGAGTTTGTTTAGGAGTCCTAACATCATTTGTTGGTCATTAATCATCTCAAATCAATTGCTATGCCCAAAGCCCATGTTTTTCCATATTTGATCAAGTTCTTGCTTGTTGACTTTTTATTGACTGTTGCATCTTGATTTTGTTTATGCTCAAATTATCTTGCTTTGATCTTCATTAGTGTTTGTTTACTTGTTTGGTTTGGTTTGCTTTCCATTTGCATTATAATTTCGTTTTTTTCACTTAATTTTGGAATTAGGACTTTTAAAATCCAAAACACAACCTCAAATTGCTTAGCTTATTCGAACACTTGGATTCTTAGTGTAGTTATTCCAATCTCCTTGGTTCGACCCTATACTATGCTACAGCAATTAGAGTGTTTTGTTAGCTAGTGTTAGGTATAAATACAATTTGACACACATCAATAATTAGGAGAGTAGCAACAAGACTTTAGAAACTAAAATTCACTATATGATGGTTCGTGGTTAATTACTAAAGGAACCCTTTGGAATTTTTGTATGTAAATGTGTTGGAAACCGCTAGGCACAGGGGAAAATATATTGTAGGTCACTCTTTCAATTATAGATTACAAAATCTTAGCAAGATACACTTTTCTCTCTCTCTCTCTTTCTCTCTCTCTCATTTTCAGATCATACAAACTTGAAAATCAGAATCCAGTGGAAGTGACTGGAGGGACTTGTGGTGAAACGCTTGGCGAAAAAAGAAAAGAGAAAGAAAGTGGATGAGAGAACGATGAAGAGAATAAACAAGGTCGTTCAAGGATAAAGAAAAAATAGGGTGCGTGCACACAATTTTTAATGTAATTAATGACATGAGAGCATGTGAAGATTAGAGATGGAGTGATAGAGATCAGAGACGATGGATTTCTTCTACAGATATATGTAGTCATCGATTCAGAGGCAATAGCTAGCTACCAATTTCATTGTAAAGCTAATTTTGTAGTTGGAGAACCTCATACAAGGTTAGAGTTGAAAATATGGAGGTAGGTGGCCAACAATATGATTAGCCGGTTATAAAAAAACTAATATCGGTTATTATCTATTCTAGTGGTCTAACAATTAATTTAGAAGAGTAATTTGAAGATGCAACATATTTGTCTGTATGGTTAAAAACTTTATTGTATTGTATAAACATTATGTTTACCTCTAACTTTATGTTTAGCACTCTAATTCAATATTTATCAGGTTAAAAAAAATTCGTAACAAGTTAAAGTCATATCTATTATATTATTAGGAGGTAACTATGCATCAGAATAAAAGTTGAGTTTTTATTACATCATATTTTAATTTGTCTTTAAATAGTTTATTTTTTAATAAATATATTCGATAATTATTTTGTGTCTTTAAATGGTTTATTTTTTAACAGATATATTCGATAATTGTTTTATAATTTTATTATTATGGATAAATATGTTGGAACTTGGAATTAGCATTATATCTTTAATGAAGTTTTGATATATAAATATATTCTTTTCAATTTTTTTTTAAAAAAACTTTTTTTCCAAACTCGAAACCTAAAAAATTTGATGGCAATCTTAGCCGCCGATAGTTATAGTCGGTCAAAAGAATTGCTTTCCTCTATAAGTATTGTTTCACAGTCTCTGTTTTCAACATCCTATATCTCCTCCATATATAATTGCTTTCTTCTTTTCTATTTTTTTTTTATGGATTATGTGTTGTTTCTGTATCTAAGATATGTTTCTCATATATCTTTTCAACTATATATTTTCTCATATATATTTTTGCTCTCTTCTTTTCTATATGATATTGCTTCCATAATTAATGTTCTATAGGTCTGATTTATGTTACAGTCGTTGTAAAAATATTCGTCTCTTTATGTGTTGTGTTAAAAAAAATTCTCTTGAAGAACATGACTATTTTACATGTGATGTCTTCTTTAAACTTTTAATATTTCTTTAGTTCTGTTTGTTTTGTTAATGTTCGTCGGTTTCGTTTGTTTGCTTCGTTATGTCTCTTTAATTAAAATACTTCAGTTTTAGTTTATCTAATATTTTTATTTCTTATTTCAAATTTTTTATCGCATTTCATTCTTCTTTTTGTTTATTTTCATTCTTTGATATGTTTTTATTTGTTTAGTCTAAACAAAGCGACGTTTTTATAAAGCGTGAGTTGTCCGGATCGAATGCTAGAGAGTAGAGAGTTTCATAACTCTTGGAATAATTGTGAATATGAGATTATTGTTTGTAATTCGATGGACACAATTTCGGGTTTATGCAGGTGATTTATATTCATAGATCCTTATATTCGTTGTTGAGTTCTATTTTTCTTTTTTATCATGCTTATCATGCTGATTTTTTATTTATCATGCTGATTCTTATTCATTGTTTTTGTGCCAATTAATTCTCAGCCAAAAAAGAATGTGTATCCTAAGTTAACTAAAATCTCATAAATCCTCCTATCCAAGAAGTTGATTTTTACAAGTAATCGTAAGTATTGTTGAACGTGTTATTTCAGTTTACGTGAATATCATCTAAACAACTTTCAATTTTTTTATATATTTGATCGGCTTTCTCAATAAATTATGTTTTTTTTTGGGACAAAGGGTGTCCGAAGATAGTGAGACATTGGTAGTGCACGTAAAGTGTGAGAAAAAGAAAGGTAAAGAGGACAATGAAGAAGAAGAACGATGAGGCAGAGAAAAAAGACAAAGAGAAGAAAGTATTGGAGAGAGAACAATTATCGAACCGAAAACTGCAATAAGAGAAAATAAATACAATAACACATTGATAAAAAATTATTATACATGGGAAAGGCCAATCTAAACAACGAATACGATGATATTGTTGGAGGATTGAAGGCGAAGCTGGAGAGAAATGCATCGGGTGAACATAAATATGGATTTTTCATCGCCAACAATAATTAATCAAAGATCACACTCCTTTATTTTGTTTGTTTTTTCTTTCTTTGAATAATAAAAGTATCATTTATGTTTGGCGGTGATATGCATGTATAGTGTGTTATGTAGAACTGAGTGGTGTTGAATCGAACTATTCGTATCAAACTCGCGTATTTTCTGATTTTTGCTTCAATTATTTGATATGATTTTGTTTTCAGAGTTTTATAGCTATCCTTTATTGATTATCCTTAGGTTCTTATAAACCAGTGATTGGACTACTGTAGGAACTTAGTCATCATTCACAACTACATCTACAAGGTGTTCATAATGCATGTCAAGAACTTATCTTCATATAAACCGCACAGTATGAATATGCAAGTGGAGAAGGCTTTGGCCAAGATTAGAGAATGGAGAAACAAAATAAAATAGTTTGTGCTTTAGCTAATCATGTCTAAATTATATGATCTGAAACAAAACAATGTAATAGATACAATCTTTGGAATGCTTCAAAGGAATGGTGATCACGATTCACTTGAGTTTGAAGCATTCTCAAAATGGGTTCTAGATATTGGTATGGAAAATTTATTAAAAGTTGTAGTGGAGAAATCGAAATTGACATTCCCGAAGATTTGTTGATTACTTATTACATAGATCCTATATAAGCAATAGTGAGAGAGATTTATGGTGAAAAGTTGGTATGATTTTTATATGGTATCACATTTACTATAAAAATAGAAAGAACCGACATAAATATTGTATAGTTAAAAGAAATGATCAATGAAAAATAGTAACCAAACAACAATCAAATACTACGAAAGATTTACATTAAAACCGAGAAAAAGTGTTTGCTACAAAATACCAAAACACATATTGGTTTAATCCAAATATCCAAACATACGAACGATGATGGTGTACAATAACAGACTAACATTAAAATCACGTAAAGTATTTACAAAACTTCCCACCAAATTCTTGTGTCATTTTGTTAAAAAAAATTTATAAGTTTTCACGCATAAGTAATTGTACGTTGTATCGAGGATAACATCAAGATCTGGTTTGAACATTTTGATTACAGATAAGAATGGAAAGTTTCAAAGCAGAACTGTGAATGTTGTCTACGACGAGGTCTTCCAAAATATTTGATTTCAAGTTTTAGTGTTGTATTGTTTTTAAAGCTTTACATTTTAGATTATTTTAGATTAATTCCGTTTGATTAAATGACTATCTTATTATTATTTAAAGTGGTTCCCTTGGTTTAATCCTTTGTGAGTTTTGATTTAATTTATTAGTATGATAAATTGTGCGCTACGTAAGAGTTATATTTTTGTTTACTCGAATTTGACTATTAGACGTGTTATTCAAAATAATTCATATTTATAAGTTACGTGAGACATTTATACTGCAATTTTACACTAATAGATGTATACGAATATGATTTGGATTTACTTATTGTACTGATTTATGTTTTAATTTCAAAAAATTTATCCCCGCGCAGGATCTAAGGAAATATTAGCGAATGTGATCTATTTCTTTTTCAGAAGGTTCATCTGCATCTAATTCATAAAAGTTTAGACTATGAAAACTAATATCGGTTTTTATGAATCAATATTAATTAATTAGTTTTTTTTTATAGGTAACAATAGTATGTGAATTAATTTCTTTCCTATCATTTGCGTTTTATTTCAACACAAATATTAAAGTTACAAAAAGAAAACCCTTAATTTTCAAGATGACACTCGAAATATTAAAAATATTATCCAATCCATATTCATTTTTACATGCATATAAGTTTAAAAACTAAAAATCATACGTATTTAATTTTTATAAAAATAAAAATTAAATACTAATATTAACTTATTCTTCTGAAAATTCTCATGCCCGCACACGGGGCGGGCCATCAACTAGTTAAAACATATATACAATGTTCTTGCCAAACGACGAGTTGCGATTTCTTTCTTCTTCTTCAAGGGCATTTATAATTGACCTTATACAGCTTGAAGGTCCGTATGATGAAACCCTAATTCCCACCGGTTCTTCCCCGACTGCAAACATCCTTTTTGGTAACTCCGGTTTCTTCCCCATCTCCGGTAACTCCTGCAGTAAGAGAAAACATGGATCTATAACATGCACTGTCTTCAAAAAGAATTTGGGGAAAATCCCTACTAATAATCAAAAGAAATCTGCTCGAGCCCACTTACGGTTAAATCGGCGGCCTCAACAACTTTCAACCGACTGAGATCTCGCGGGATTATCACCAACTTTCGCCGCCTGCACTAGCCTCGAAATTCTACACTTGTTGCTGCAAACCAAAAAAACTCAGACACAATTTCTCTTTCTACAAGGGAAGAGAAGTCCTCTATAGCTTTTTCTTTCTCTTTTTTATTTTTAGTTTTTTTTCCTATTTAATCATAACTCCTATATGTATATCGTTTTGTAAGTATAGCCTTAATTCAAAAAAGATTTGCTTTGATCTTCTTCTGGCACCATAAATATACACACTCTGATGCTACAAAGTCTATACAAACCATTATAGGGGCACTATCGGATTATGAAGAAATGTACAGTTGCCATGGTTAGTTTGCCAATTAGTCTATAATTGGTTGCTACCCAGTGCAAATTCTCTATTTTTAATCAATTTTACACATAAAAATATTAAAACTAATGTCATTAACATATGCTTGATCAAAAGTATTTAATTTTATTACATTTATGCACAATATATATCATTTGTACGTTTATATATATTAGAAATCATGTTTTGT
The DNA here is from genome assembly GCA_900406555.1 of Pseudoturritis turrita. Classification (NCBI taxonomy): domain Eukaryota; kingdom Viridiplantae; phylum Streptophyta; class Magnoliopsida; order Brassicales; family Brassicaceae; genus Pseudoturritis; species Pseudoturritis turrita. Next base: position 593,953 of record OVBL01001085.1, on the reverse strand, counting down.
TTATACACATTTAAATATTCGTCAACCTATTTAATCACTTAATCTCGTTGTTGGCATGGATCAAGATCTAGTAATTTAAATAAAAACCAAGGCACGTGCCCCGTACTGTTTTGATTTTTGTTTTTTTTACTACTTCAAATTAACTTAATTTTCTCCAGCCCAGTGAAAAAATGAAAGTGCCCCACCCAGTTCAAAACTTTAAGTTCTGGATTATTCTCTAACAGCCAGGTAGGAATGATTCCGGATAATCTATTGCTGGATAGATCAACTAGACGCAAGTTCTTCTGGTACACGAGAAAGTTTGGGATTTTCTCCAAGCTGCAAAATGGTAGCGCAGCAACACTCAGTTGAAATTTTGGCTGCCAAGTACTTTCTGTCTCTATTTGTACCATATCAGATGTAGACGAAAGTTTGAACACCTTGAGCTTTGTGAGGTTGGCAAGTGGACTCAGCGAGAATAAGCTTGTGAAGTTGTTATTTGACAATGATAAATATTCGAGGGACTCGAGGCCACGGAAACTAGCTGGTAGATTTCCACTTAATTGGTTTGATGAGAGGTCAAGAACCTGTAGCTTGTTCAAGCTACCTAAACACGTAGGAACCTGACCTATGAAATTATTTCCTCTGAGATTGAGCTCACGCAGATTCTTCATTTCACAATAAACTGCAAAAAGATTGTTTGGAAAACAACAAGATGATGAGTAGAATAATAAAAGTAGATGTATTCCTCTCGAGACTCTTTTCATACTCAAAAACAATGTTATGGTATTCACATGGATAATCTTGGAGGTGAATCAAACAAAGATCACCTTCTATTGGTATAGGTCCATGGAAATAATTCCGAGCAAGACCCAGGACTTCCAAGTTAGTCAAATTCTTTAATTCTGAAATAAAGTATAAGACAAAAAGGTTGTACCTTGATAAATGGCCCTTTTGGGAAAATAAAAAAGCTAGATTCACATCCATTCTTAATAAAAACAAACACAAAAAGTTAAAACTTAGCACACTTGCCTTGCAATTCCATTGAGCTAGAAAATCCATTACCACTTAGATCCAGAGCTTTCAGCTTCTTCAGGTGATGAAAGTCTGCCGCAAAACAAAAGAACATGAAGGTAAACAACTTTAATATGAACATGATAATCTCAAGGATAACTGTTGAAAAAATGTTATATACATCCCTTAAATCGACTGAAAATCCATCCTAAGGAAAGCATTTATGGACACATTATCTGCCACGTCAGAAACAAGGATGTTACCGCCAAATAATAAAACGCTGCGTTTTGACGCAACATCAGCAAAAAAAAACCCTAAATCTCATGAAAACCATCGTCGCGGCCCATCAATCGGAGTTGGCAACGCCGATTTAGGTCGTCCCAGGTCTCCGATTGGAGACGAGAACAGCGATTAGGCATCAAAAGTACCTTCCGGCGAGCTACGGAGAGCTCCGGCGAGACGCAGAATGAGGTTTCGAGGAGAGGTTGAAGGAGAATACGGCGTACGGCGATGAGAATGATGGCGAAACAAGTGATAACGATGGGTAAGACAAGACATAAGAGAACAAACGCCAATACATAAATTGGGATCAAAATGAAAAAAAAAGATAATGCATTGGCATTTTGTGGGAATATGCGAGACCAGAGGTTTTTATATGCAATTTTTAGCAAGGAGAGGCGTTGCGTGGTAAATATTAAATAGTATATTTATTCTTCGTAATTTCAGAAATACTACCGATACGAATAAAATAATTAATATTTAATTAATTGGTGAAAAAAAAAAAACAAAAAAAAAGCAACCTCAAAAATATGTCTCTTAATCCAAAACTGGAATATTCGTTAGTGAAGTGAAGAGAATGATAGATTCGCCCCACAAGCTAACGCAGGGTCAATGGAGTAACAGATCCCAAAACCTTTCTTCTTCTTCTATTAAAAGTAAACGGAGAGAAACCAATTGGGTCGGTCGCAGAAGAAACAGAGAAAAAGAGTTAAAAACAAGCATTCCGATTGATCTAGGAGATCGTCATGATTCTTACGAGTAATCATCAAGCTTCTCAATTTCAACCTCTTTTGTTTTTGTTTTCTGGGTTTCTCATTGCTCAAATCTTCTCCCTCTGAGTATGGTTGTAACTTGTTTTTACTTTGATTGACTGCTTCTATTGCATGAGCTTGCGGATAATGTTTGGAAAACTTTATCATTGCCCTTTTGATTTTTCCTGTTCATCCATTAAAATGATTAGGGAATTGAAAAAAAAAGGGTCTTGGCAGACTAATTTCTCATTCTATTGAATCTGGGTTTGTTAAAAGTTTGAATCTTTAGAGACTAGGCTCTCATTCTATTGAATCTGGATTTGTTTGCTTTTTCACCACAAGCTAAAAAGAAAAGTTTGAGTCTTGGATCAGTTTTCTTGCCTTTGTTTCTGCTAACACAGTAGTAAACAAAAAAAGAGAATCATGAAGAAAAGTGAAGTTTGATAAAAAGTGGTTATTGTTCATCTTTACAGAATGCTTGCCGTTGATATGGCTATCTCTGCTTACTGTGTGTGCTGGAAGGACATTGTATCCACTCCCTGGTAAAGGAGCCAAAGGCGTTAAGCTGCCAATTCAGACTTCACGTCCTTATAACATCGCACACAGAGGTTCCAATGGAGAGATCCCTGAGGAAACTGCAGCTGCATACTTGGTATACCATTGATCTTTAATGATCAGTCTCCTTCTGGCGTATTATTTGTTCATACTTTTCATGTTTGAAGAGAGAATTGGAGAGCTTGACTCAAGGAAACTGTGAAGCAGTTTGTTTGTTTAAGTGGATCTTCTTCCTTGGAACATTTTGCTAAAGCATTTTTTTTTGGTCTTTTGATAGAGAGCAATTGAAGAGGGTACAGACTTCATAGAAACAGATATCTTATCATCCAAAGATGGTGTGCTTATATGTTTTCATGATGTTATCCTTGACCAAACAACCGATGTTGCGAGCCACAAAGAGTTTGCTGATCGTAAAAGGACATATGAGGTCCAAGGATTGAACATCACTGGCTTTTTCACTTGTATGTTACCACAATTCTTCTTTTGTTTCTTATGCCTGAGTTGATGCATGCCAATGGGTTCTGTCTCAGCATATTACTAGAATCCTTTTCAGCATAATCTCGTTTAATAACTGCATAAAGCTGCATCTATTAAAGCTTCAAGTGGGTTTATTTGAATTTGAGCTATTAGCTAACAACGGATTTCTTGCAGTTGATTTTACTCTCAAAGAACTAAAGAAACTACGGACAAAACAGAGATATTCTTTTCGGGACCAGCAATACAATGGTTAGCTAGTCTTTCTTTCCTGGATTTAGCTGTTGGAAGAAATAGAATCGCTTGTGTACAGGAAATATTTAACCATGCCCATCCCTTGTTTGAAAATTGCAGGAAAGTATCCTATCATTACATTTGAAGAATTCATTATCATTGCTCGGGAGGCTCCACGAGTTGTCGGGATATATCCTGAGATTAAAAATCCAGTTTTAATGAACCAATATGTGAGTTACAATCTGACAGGCATGTCTATTTTTATTGGAATCCTAAAGAATGACTTGAAAGGCTCTTGCACCACCACTAGGTTCAATTTGCAGAAAATGATGAACCTTTTGACTTTTATTTCCCCTGAAAACGATACTTTTATCTTTGTTACTAAATCACTATTTAATATCGGCAGGTAAAATGGCCTGGTGGTAAGAGATTTGAGGATAAAGTTGTGGAGACTCTTAAAAAGTATGGGTACGGAGGCGCATATTTGTCCAAGAAGTGGTTGAAAAAACCATTGTTTATTCAGTCATTTGCCCCAACTTCACTCGTGTACATATCAGACTTGACAGACTCGCCGCAGGTCCTCCTAATAGACGATGTAACCATGCCAACTCAAGATACTAACCAGGTCCATCCTCTGATCCTCTTCTTGTTTGTGTATTCCTGAAAGTTCTTATCCTTCTGCTAAAGTGACTGACCGATCTTTCTGTCAAATTTAAGCAGACATACGCAGAGATCACATCAGACACCTATTTCACCTACATTAAGCAGTATGTGGTGGGGATAGGACCATGGAAGGATACAATTGTTCCAGTAACGAACAACTATATGCAAGCCCCCACAGATTTGGTCAAAAGAGCTCATGCGCATAATCTACAGGTAGGATTTTAGAGTCTTTTGGAGACTGAGAGTCAGTAAAGCACGCTAATAACTTCCTGACCATGTTCTTTGGGATACAAACTCAGGTGCATCCGTACACGTACAGGAATGAACACGAGTACTTACACTTTAACTTCAGCCAAGATCCATACAAGGAATACGAGTACTGGATCAATGAGATTGGAGTTGATGGACTCTTCACCGATTTCACGGGTAGCCTCCATAACTATCAAGAATGGACATCTCCATTGCCTGACACCTCCAAGTCTCCACGACAGCTCTTGGGTCAAATTGCTTCACTGGTCCTCCCTTATGCAAAGGCTTGAAGTACCACATGAAATGGGTACACTAAAGTCTCATACATCATACTTAACAAAATAATGTCCACGTTTACTGAAATAAATTATTGATTTTGAAGAAACAGAGGAGTCTTGAAGATCAAATCAAATCGTATTTGTTTACTTCACAAGATTATATAGAAAATTCAACAACTTTGCAAATCTTGGAACAGACTTCTATAATACCAAGAAGAAGGAAACAATTTCTCTATCAAACTTAAAAGTTAGCATACAAATCAAACTCAATCCCCTCAAAAAAATCTTTCAATTAGACACAGAATGTTGTGCAGCAAGGGAAGCAAGATAGCCATTTAGGGTTGCGATTAGAGGCGCGATCCTCTGCTTTAGGAGTAACTGATTTAGGAGCTTCCTCTTTCTTCAATTCTTCATCTCCTTCAGCCTCCTTCGAAATCTTCGGTGTCTCTGGCTGCGATGTTTTCCCCTGTTTCTTTTGCGGCGTTGAACCTTGTAACCCGCCCTTGTCTGCATTTCCCAATCTACACAATGCAACAAAAAGTGAGAAAAGAAAACACATTTCTATTTGGAGAGATGAAGAAGATGTTTCATGTTCTTTTTGTTTACATTGGAAAAGCAAACGACTTGACGCTTAAATTTTCCGAACGACGAGAAATCGAACGATCCAATTTATTGGTTTTGTTGTTGTTGTCGTCGTCTTTGTTAGCAGCTTCATTAGCCATGATAACCTCTCTTATACTTGCTGCAGCCTTTTGTTCTTCTTCTTTACTTGCGCGGTAAGCTTTGTCTGTTTCAGCTGCTTTCTTGCCTATATCCACCGGAGTTTTAGCCTCCTCCACGACTCCGCCTCGTCCTCCTTCGTTTGCGTTGTGGTGCGGAGATGGTAATGGAGAAGGCAAAGAAGGAGTCATTGGTGAAGGAGGCTGAGGAAAGGTGAGCTCACCGGATTTGAAGTAATCTCCTCCGGTGAAGCTATTGTTACCCATGTGAATGCTAAAGAGAGATTCATTGGAGAGAGTGCTCCATTCAACTGGAGCCGTAGAGGTTGTTCTTGCGAAAACGTGTGAAGGGATTCTGTAAGGAGGTGTATTAGGGCTCGAGGTCGTTGTTGTGGTTGTGTTGTTTGTTGATCTTTCCATGATTTGTGTCGGAGGAGATTGGTCTACATTGTTGTTGGTGTTTAGATTCTGATTAGGTTTTGGTTCGGCTTCTATGGAAGAACAAGAAGAGGAAGAAGAAGAAGAAGAAGAAGAAAGTCTTGTGATTGGATCTTCTGTTTCTGGTTTAGAGGTTGAGTTTTGGTTCGTGGGGTTTAGAAAGTTTTGCTCTTGTGACGTTTCCATGATTCCAAAATGAAGAATAATAATATGTTGTTGGGTTTTCTGATGTTTTTGCCAAATTTTCAATCTGCAATGTAACAAAAGAATACAATAGAAACCGGATTATCAGAAAACAGAAAATTACATTGAAGGTATTTTCTAAGAGATTTTAACTAACCTGACGTTTAATGATGAAGACGAAGAACACAAGCAAGAAGAGATTAATTTTAGAAAATTTTCAAAGACAAAGTTTGGAAAATCGAGAGACAGAGAAATGTTGTGTGTTTTGGAATCAGGAGATTGAGAGTTTAAAGGACACGCACGCGTCTAGGAGTTTTTTTTTTTTTAATTTCTGATAATTATAATTCTTACCAATTTTGATCCACTATTTTTTGCCATTGCTATTTGCCAAGTAAAGATTAAAAAAATTAAAAATTAAAAATCCGGTTTCGGTTCTGACTCAATTCGATTTGGTTACCTATTGGTTTAGTTTTACCGGGTCAAAATATAACTCTGTGGCAGATCAGCGAGCAAATCCAAATCAACGGTTAAGATTATCTCTTATAAATGAACGGACACGATGAGCGAATTATTTGACATAAGCCCTTCTCTTACATGGTCTCAGGGTTTTCACATTTTCACTACTGGCGAGAATTGAAAGACGCTTCGAGAGAGATCGTCTTCGTAAAACCCTAGAGAGTGGGTAAGTGGTTATAGTCTCTTCGATTGTTCTTCTTCTTTCTGCTTAATTGTTCAGTTCTTCTGATTTTATGGATTCGATTTGATAGTCTGATGTTTCATTCGCTGATCCGACACTAGATTGTTCTCTGTTTGTTGGTTTTCTGCTCATTTTTTGTTTACGATTCTCTTCTGCAATCATAGGAGTTTTGTTTTGGGGTTTTAGATGTGTTTGATTTATGTGGGTTTAGTGAGTTGACCTTCTAAGCTTTTGTTCAATCTTTTGGTTACCATACGTATAGCAAACACGAGAACAGATGATGAAGTTTTTATTATTCTTGTATTTTGAATGATTTGTTTGATGAAAGAAAACATTTTTATTACTTCTATTGACGATTCTATTTATGGGTCTTACGTTTTATTCATGAGTTTCATCTTTTGATTCTCCATTTCTGATAGCACTATCTATATTTTGTTGGTTTGTCCTTTATTTTCCTAAACAACTAAGTGGATGGTCTTTCACTTGCTTCCAGAATACGGATTTGCAACACATGGCTTTCTTAAGTAAAGTTGGGAAGATATTTAGGCAGACCAGCACCCATGTCACTGGCTCTAACTCAATGCTACAGGGCATCCGTTGCATGTCTTCGTCAAAGATCTTTGTTGGAGGTGACTATAACTCTATTTCGGTTGTGAGAGAGAGAGTACTCTCTTTTTTTGGTTGTGTTTCTCTCCTCTTGTTTGTTTGAAAATTGTGTATGTTGCTTCAGGTATCTCCTACAGCACTGATGAGTTCGGGTTAAGAGAAGCTTTCAGCAAATATGGAGAAGTTATTGATGGTAGCTAGCTATCTCCCTTTAAGTTATTGCAAAACTCTAGCCTTTTGAAGTTTTAACTTCCTTTTGCTTCTGAATCATTTTCGTGGTTTTACTCTCGAAGCTGACTAATTTTCATCATTTGCAGCGAAAATTATTGTGGACCGTGAAACTGGTAGATCGAGGGGCTTTGCTTTCGTAACATTTACTTCTACCGAGGAGGCTAGTAATGCCATGCAATTGGATGGACAGGTACCACACAAATGCTATAGCTTTTTTTTATACTAAGATGTCATGTGGCTTATTCCTTTGTCATTTCTTTTTCTTTTCTGAACCTCAATGTCTTGTTCTGGATTCGTGACCTTTTTCAAATTTGGTTGTGCCTTGACGATGCATGTTTCTAGAACACTTAAGGTTTTTGACCTTTCAAACGTTGGCAGCATAGGTAGGGTAGGTATCATCATCTAGCTTGTAATACTATCCATCCATTAAGCGGCAACTTGCTATGAAGGAACGGAATGTGGGCAATATATCGTTCTGTTTGTAGATTGTATATCTCGGTTCAAAATGAATCTTTGTAGCAGACTGTGTCTAGATGATTCAGAATACGCTAAAATTGTTCCTTTTTTGTGTGGCATTGTCAATCAGCCATTTATTGGGGCTTTTTTGTATACAGGACCTTCATGGTCGAAGAATTAGGGTGAATTACGCAACTGAAAGAGGACCTGGATTTGGAGGAAGGGGATTCGGTGGTCCTGGTGGTGGCAATGCGGGTGGTTACGGTGCTCCAGCTGGTGGTTATGGAGGCGGTGGCTATGGAGGTAGTGCTGGTGGTTATGGTGCTCCAGCTGGTGGTTACGGAGGTGGCTCTTCTTATGGTGGAAATGCTGGTGGTGGTGGTTATGGAGGTAACTCTCCTTATGGTGGCAATGCCGCTGGTGGTGGTGGTGGTTATGGAAGCAACTTTGGCGGCGGATATGGTGTTGCTGGTGGTGTTGGTGGAAGTGACAACTTTGCCCAAGGCAGTTCCTCTAATGCTGGCTTTGATGACAAGTTTAGCAGCAACGAACCACTAGGCAATGATACGGATCATCAGCTTGAAAGCGGGTTCGGCGGCGGCGATGAACAATTTGGTGGCAGTGACAATCAATTCGGTGACTCAGAGAATGGTAAGACAGAGAATGGTCCAGATGGGTTTGATCAAACTGACGACGGCGATGTTGCCAAGAGAGCTTAATCTCCACAATATTGCGCCGCCTACGTTACTCTCTGCGTCCTGGAGCTTTTCTTTTGCAGTTTCAGACTAAACTTATGGAAGTTTCTTCATTTCTGTTTTTAAGGTTTATCATATAGAGACCTCTATTGTTGGTCGTTTTTTTTAAAAATGTTCTCTGACATTTGAGGCCAATAAATAAAAACTGTAATAACTCCTAACAGAGACGTGTTTATTATATTGAAGATTTTCTATTAGAGACTACTACCAATATCTTTAAAATGGAAGACAACCCAATCTGCTTTGGCTACAATGGCTTCACGAATCCGAATTCCTTGGTAGCATACGAACAAGTCTGCGCCTCCTGGTTTACGCGCCTACATTGAACACAAAGACGAGTGAGAATCCATTGCTTATATGCCAATTCTCAGTTTACAAGTAGCAGAATTAGGCTTAGCTTACCTCAAGATCACCATTTGTCGTTGGTTGATTCTTATGTTGTCGATCTCCTGAAGAAGAGTTTGGAGTGTAGCCGAAAACTTAAAAAGGACTAATAAATTACAAATTTACCCTTTAGTGATAGAAATTTAAATGAATTAAATGTTTCAGTAAATCGTTGCGGTTCACAAATTGGTATTCGTCGCCGGTCCGGCGAATTGGCGAAAAGAGCGCACCACTGCTTATTTAACTAAAACCTCATAAACCCTAACTCTTTGGAAGGTTCGAGAGATTCCGTATCTTCTCTCTGGTACGGCAATGGCGACCAAGGGATCGGATTCGAGCCACGAGAAACCTACTCTGAGTTACCGTAAGAGTATCGAAATCAAAGCCACGCAGGATCAATTTTTCGGTAAGCGCCGAGTCTCTTCGTCTACGACTCATCGTTCTCTTTCGTTAATGCAGCGGAAATCGTTGTAGATTGACGATTTATGCTCATGAGTACGCTTAGACGATGAGATTCTCAGCGATATGTTGAGATTTCGTCTGGTGATTGTGATGAGAACACCCCAGATCATGCTCAGTGGTTAATGGTTAGTGGTCTAACGTATTGATGTAGTTTGGAGAGAGTTCCTATGGGGAGGTATTGCTGGAGCTTTTGGAGAAGGAATGATGCATCCCGTTGATACTCTCAAAACCCGACTTCAGAGTCAGATTATTATGAATGCAACTCAGGTATTGTTAAGCAGATATCACACTTCCAGTGCTTTGGATCTTAGGAAAGACAGATTAGACCTGATTGTGTGCTTACCTTGGAGTATATATCATCTCTAAGACTCTAACCTTGTTCAGTTGTTGATTTCAGAGACAAAAGAGCATTCCACAAATGCTACGGACTGTCTGGGTTGGTGATGGATTAAAAGGTACATCATTCATACTCTTTGCCCTCATCTTCTTCCAGTTTTCAAGTATGGTTGTATTTTATTCCCTTTTATCTATATATATGTGCACCTCTCGCTTCTTGTGGCATGCTTATGTGTGATTCACTTTCCTACATATCATAGTCATAACTCATAAGCAACAGACTGCCCCCCAGGCTATACATGTTTGCGCTGTGAACTTCGGAACATAAAATATTTTTCTTCTATGCTCTGTATTTTTTGGTTTTTAGTTCTTTTATTTTTGTGCTGACCTTAATACTAGGCTTTTATAGGGGAATTGCTCCTGGAGTCACTGGATCCCTTGCCACTGGAGCAACCTACTTTGGTTTTATTGAGTCCACAAAGAAATGGATTGAAGCGTCTCATCCCAGCTTAGGAGGGCACTGGGTACATTTTATAGCAGGAGCTATTGGTATGTTATCTAATCTTTCCTCTCCTCTCCTCTCTCGGTCATCTGATCAATGTGGTGGTGGTAGAGATAAGGAGGCAAATGTATGTTCTCCTAAGTGGAAACTGATTTTGAATGCCAAGCATGCAGCATAAATGAAACTAAATATAACGTGGCTGAAAAACTAGATATTCTCAGACATTAATGTTATCTGATGATTCTAACTATGGATTTCGTGGGTCTTTAAAAGATAAGATCCAGGTTTTCATCAAAACCGCACAAGAGCAAGGTTGCAAGAATTGCTGATTGCTTTTACTTGAGATATGTGGAACTGCACGTTGTATTACTCTCTCATGAGACGCCATTGACTGGCCTTTTTGTGGATTTCATCATGAAAAATTCTGGCTGTATGTTTTTCGTACAATTTCATGAGGGTATTCCCCAAAAATTGAAAAGGAAGGGAAACCTAGAGTTATCTGAAGTTGGAAACCATCTGATTCCTTTGTTCTGCTGCTTTTTTTTTTACGACTATGTTCTGCTGCTTCTTTCCTTGTTTCAGGTGATACACTTGGTTCTTTCGTATATGTTCCTTGTGAAGTAATAAAGCAGCGGATGCAAATTCAGGGCACTAGTAGCTCCTGGAGCTCTTTTATTTCTAGGAACAGCGTTCCAGTGATTCCAAGAGGTAACATGTATGGTTATTATACTGGAATGTTCCAGGCTGGATCCTCAATATGGAAAGAGCAAGGGCCAAAAGGACTGTATGCTGGGTATGTAATTTTCCTTCAGGCCATTATGATGCGAATTGGATACATCATTCTAATTGTTGCATTCGCGTCAAGGGACCCATATTGTTTTTTTTTCTTTGATTTTGGCAGATACTGGTCTACACTTGCAAGGGATGTACCTTTTGCTGGTCTTATGGTATGTAATCTGGCGCTTCAGTGAACATGCTTCATAGTTTCCAGGATGTCAAGAACTGTTACCTCCACTCTCATCTGATGGGTCTTTATCTCCCAATGTTCGTTCTGTTTTTCCTTTTCAGGTAATGTTTTATGAAGCATTAAAGGATCTATCAGATCAGGGGAAGAAAAAGTTTCCACAATATGGAGTCAACAGTTCTATCGAGGGGCTCGTATTGGGAGGATTAGCTGGTGGTACGTTAGGATGAGATCAATTTAAAGAAACCGTTTCAAATAGCTAATCCGTAGTGACCCATCTTTAATTAATATCTCTGTCCAGGACTAAGCGCTTATCTCACAACTCCACTGGATGTTGTGAAAACAAGACTGCAAGTGCAAGGATCAACAATCAAGTATGTCTCATGTTCTTACAGATTCAATATGACCATAACTAAAATAGCATCATCTCCTAGTAGAATCAAGAACTTGTTTTGATTAAACTCGGTAATCTCGATAGGTATAAGGGGTGGTTGGATGCAGTTGGGCAGATATTGAGGAAGGAAGGTCCGGAAGGGTTTTTCCGGGGAAGCGTCCCAAGGGTCTTGTGGTATATTCCGGCCTCGGCACTCACTTTCATGGCCGTTGAATTCCTTAGAGATAATTTCAGAGAGAAAGGTAATAATAATAATGTCGTCTCAAACTTGAACATTGAGAGGAAAACATCTTCTTCAGTGCATGAGGTTAAGTAAGAACTAGTGAGATGATTCTTGTCTTCTTTGGATCCAAAGTATAAAAGCGAAGAACATTCACAAACTTGTCTATAAGATGGTTTAATTTTTTTTTTTTTCTTCTTGTAAGGTACTGTTAACAACATTCTGATCACTCTTTAATAAGATAATAACTTACCTTTAATCTTCTTTTAATAAAAACAAAATGAAATAAAATTAAGACTTTTATATACATTTCCAAGGTCATTCTCGGACAGCTCGAACTGGGTTATGCGTTTAAAAAAAAAACGATACAAAGAGAAATAGCATAAACCCTAAAAAGCCAGGAGATGGCGGCGACTTCGTCTCGCTCGGAGAAACGATGCCTCTACGAGGTTCTCGGTATCAGCAAGGAATCATCGCCGGACGAGATTCGATCCTCATATCGGCGTTTAGCTTTGCTGCGTCATCCCGATAAGCTTATCAAAGCCGGTGGTATATCGGAGTCTGAAGCCACCGCCCAGTTCCAAGAGCTCGTTCACGCTTACGAGGTTTTATCAGATCCCAAGGAGCGAGCCTGGTATGATTCTCACCGATCTCAGATTCTATTCGCCGATCATGCCTCCGCCGGTGGCTCGAAATCTCGTGGAATGCCCGGCGGCTCTGTTCCGGATCTATTCGCTTTCTTCTCCACCACTGTATATTCCGGGTATTCCGACACCGGAAAAGGATTCTACAAGGTGTATTTCGATGTGTTCAACAGTGTTTACCTCAACGAGATTAATTTCGCGAGAACGTTAGGTTTAAGGATGGATTCTGTGAAGGAAGCTCCGATCATGGGGAATTTAGAGAGTCCGTATGCTCAGGTGACTGCGTTTTATAATTACTGGTTAGGGTTTAGCACTGTTATGGATTTCTGCTGGGTGGATGAGTATGATGCAATGGCTGGACCTAACCGAAAATCGAGAAGGTTGATGGAAGAGGCCAACAAGAAGGTGAGGAAGAAAGCTAAGAAAGAGTATAATGAGACTGTGAGAAGTTTGGCAGAGTTTGTAAAGAAGAGGGACAAGAGAGTGATTGACATGATGGTGAAGAAGAATGCAGAGATGGAGAAGAAGAAGGCGGAAGAGAGAGAACGGAAGAAGAAGATGGAGAAGGAGAGATTGGAGAAAGCTATGGACTATGAGGAGCCTGATTGGGCAAAGGCTCAGGATGGAGAGGAGGAAGGGGCGGGGTTCAATGTAGTGGAAGAGGATGATGATGATGATGATGCGGAGAGGAAGAATGAGCAGCTCTATTGCATTGTTTGTAGCAAGAAGTTCAAAAGCGAGAAACAGTGGAAAAACCACGAACAGTCGAAGAAGCACAAAGAGAAAGTGGCGGAGTTGAGAGAGCACTTTTTAGAAGAGGACAAGGAGACAGAAGATGAGGAAGAGATTGATGTGCCGTTGGAGCCACCTGAAACTGTGGAGGAGCTGCATGAGAAGCTTCGGGAGGGGTTAAATATCGACACTGAAGAAGAAGATAATGAGGAGGAAGCTGTAGGCGAAGCTGATGAAACTGATGAGGAGTATTTTATGGCAGAGGAGGATGTGAAAGGATCTAGTGAAAGTGAGGGTGAGGATGTCGATGACGAGATGAGTCTACTCAAGAAAATGGTATCTGGGCAGAAGAAAAAGCGAAAGAATGTCGTGTCAAGGAAAGAAGATGAAGCTCAAGTCGAGATTGAGAGCGACACAGCAGATTTTAGCGAATTTGATAACCAGAAAAGCACAGGTAGGAATAGAAAAGGTAAGAAGGAGAGAAATAAACGGAATGCTGGAAAAGACACGACAGATGATGCCAACAAAGTACAAATACCTGGAGACGACGGTAATACAGATGACAATGTGGATGCAACGGACTCAGCTTCCGGAGTATTTGAGGATTCTCAAAAGGATGAGCCAGATTTAATGGAGTATGATAACAGGAAGAGCACAGGGAGGAGACGCAGAAGTAAGAAGGGTAAGGATAAGAATAATAATATTGGAGGGTTAATGGAGAAGAGCACTGAAGCGGATGATACTAAAGATGGAAATGGAGACATGGAAGAATCTCATTCAGAAACGATTGAGGATCGAAGTGAACATATAGATAAAGCTCAGGATTACAAGAAATCTTCCAGATCAAAGAAATCAACCAGAGGAATGAAAACCAAGGTACAATCTTTCTTCCGTCCTAGTATCTCTAAATCATAGATTTTGGCGTGATAGTTCTTGAAATCATATATATCGAAATGCAGGGCGCAGGAAAGAAAAACAGTAATAACGAATGTGATAGATGCGGAGAGGAGTTTGAGTCGAGGTTGGTCCATTAGATATTCGTTCTTTGTCATCTCCAATTCTCCAGTAGTATATATATACTTTTGTATCATTGAAATGTTGACCCGCCATTTATCTACCATGGGCAGAACAAAACTACACAAGCATTTGGCTGATACCGGTCATGCGACGGTGAAATCCCGATGATCCATTGCTCGTTTTAAAGCGCAATTAAGGATTATGCAGAGAAGAACCAAAAGTCTGGCTGGAGAATTGCATTCTTTGATTTAATTTATACATTGGGCACAATGAAGAAGAAGGAACGCGGAAAGAGAGCAAATATGCTCATACGTTTTGACATTGTTGTAGTGCAAACGAATTGATGATGGAAAGAGAGCAAATAAGCTATATGTATTGTATGTTTGAAGCAATGATTTTGCAGAGAAGAAATCTAATCAAAGGTTGGCTCGAGAATTGCTTCTTTCAAGTATAAATAGTTCGTAGCATATGTTTCTACTTTCTAGTCAATTTTGAGGGTCTCATTATCGAAATGTCATGTCAGGTGGTCTTTGTTGTACAACGAATATAATGGACATATATATATGTTTTTGAAATTAAACTTTATTTTTTTTAGTTGTTGGAGCCTTTATTGTCTTGTACCATTTCAATATATATCGAGACCCGATTCTCGATTATATGAAAAATGCTTTATCAATCGAAACAAAACGTAGACATAATTGTCAGAAACTTCTTTCAAAAACTCTGCAAAACACAAAACGCGCAGCAAAATCCTGCAGATAAGACTTCATAACTCTAAAGCTGAGAGCACCAGTCCCTAGCATTCTGGAACATCTTCAACCACGGACTCGGTCCAGCTTTCTCAACATCCCAGCTTCTCGGGTACCACGGAAACTGCCACATCAAGAAACAACGTTCAGGATGAGGCATCATCGCAAGATGTCTCCCGTCAGGCGAACATATAGCCGCTATCCCCAACGGTGAACCATTGAGGTTAAAAGGATAAGCTTCAGTCTCCCTCCCATCATCGTCACAGTATCTCAATGGAGCCAAACTTGAGAAAAGCGTTTGCTCCAAGACTCCTTGGTCCGGGAAATAAGCCCGTCCTTCTCCATGAGCCGCCCAAACTCCTAAGGTACTTCCCTCCATTCCTTTCAGCATTATCGATGGTGATTTCCTTATGGTAACGCTCGTGAACCTGCACTCAAACCTTCCTGATTCGTTGTGAACAAACCTCGGCTGCGACGTATCGAGTGACCCGCCAACTTGAGGACCTGGAACCCATCCTAACAAAGCCATTAACTGACAACCATTGCAGATTCCGAGGCTGAAAGTGTCTGGTCTTTTGTAGAACTCTTGGAATTGACTGAGGAGAGGCTCGTTGAACCTTATTGAAGCAGCCCATCCTTTGGCTGAGTCGAGGACGTCCGCGTAGCTAAAACCTCCCACAAACACAATGCCACGGAACTGATCAAGAGTGGTTGCTCCAGCTAGAAGATCAGACACGGTTACGTCCCACGGTTCAAAACCGGCAGCGTAAAATGCAGCCGACATTTCCCTGTCTCCATTGCTGCCTTCCTCTCGGATCACAGCTACTTTTGGTTTGACATCTGAAAACATATAAAATGAAGAAAAACTCTCATCAGGAAATATAAGCTTAATGATAAAAAGAAGCTTCATAGAAATCGATCTTACCCTTAGACATATAATTATTCTCGGTCCAGGAAGGAGTAAATGACAGCTTCCAGTTAGGCTCATGCCTCGACTTCAAACCTTCTTTCTCCATCTCTACACAGGACGCCAATCGCTGCAGCTTTTCCAATTGGAAACTGGTGTCTTCCCACATGTCTCTGAGGAATGAAGTTTTCTCACTCAGATGAGTAATCCCATCAACTTTCACCTCTATCAAAGGAGAGTCCGTGACTTTCCCAATTATCTCAGCAGTAACATCGAAACCACGGAGTTTCTCCATCACAGTGTCTAAGTTCTTGTTGTTAATCTCCATCACGAGACCAAGTTCTTCAGAAAACAAAGTCTCAAAAAGGCTAATCCCATTCGAGGCCAAGTTCAGGTTAATACCTCTGTTTCCAGCAAAAGCCATTTCCAAAGCTGCTACAACTAATCCACCATCACTTATGTCATGTCCCGCAGATACCAAGTTTTCTGAAATAAGAGCTTGAATGCCCTCGAAAACGTTTTTCAGATATGGAACATCATCAAGATCAGGACAGTCATTTCCAATCTGATCAAAAACCTGAGCTAGTGCAGATCCACCTAATCTCCGCTTTCCCTTTGCCAAATCAACATGCAAGAGAACACCATCATCTCCTAGCTTCAGATCCGGAGTCACTGTCTTCGTTATGTCTGGACAGGTAACATAGGCACTGATCACAAGATTTCCTGGAGCTTTGACAACCTCACCATCCGCATGAGCTGCCATTGAAAGACTGTCTTTTCCACCGTCAATTGCAATGCCAAGTTCGATCATCGCTTCAGATAAAGCAATTGCAGCATCATACATCGCTGATCCTTCTCCTTCAAGCTTGGCAGCATACATCCAGTTACCACTGGCTTTAACATCAGAAAGTGCAGTGACCTTTGCCCAAACCAGATTCGTCAAAGCCTCTCCGACAGCCAGTCTAGCCATGGCTTTAGGATCAAGCAAGCCTTTAATAGGTTGTTCACCAATGGCACATGCACCACCTGTTAGATCTGTGAATGTCTGTGCAATAACTGCAACATCAGCAAGGGTGATCTGCAATGGTCCAACTGTTTGCTGCTGGGCAACAAGACCTGTCACACATCTATCCACTTTGGTTGTCAAGAACCGCTTTGAAGAAACTGAAGGTAATCGCAGAACCCTTTTCAAAGAATCCATCAATGTAATCCCAGGAGCAATATCAAGTGGTTCCCGTGCATAAGCAACGCGGTTGAATTCAAACGTCTTCTTAGGCATATCACCAAGAACCTTCTCGAGTTCAAGATCCACAGCAGGAGGAGGTGGAGGTAGCCCTTCTTTACTGCACTTCGCTGCAGCTGTGCTGTCAATTAAAGTACAGCGACCTTCCCCATTAATTGTTCCAATCACAGCCATTGAAAGCCTTTCCCTCTTACAGATCGACTGCAAAATTTCTCGGCTCTCAGCTTTCACCAAAATTGCATCTTGCTCTTGATATTCTGCTCCCCATATCTCCAATACCGACATAGTATGATCACCCACAACAACCGCTCTTATGTCAATCTCTGCACCCTCTGGATAAATAATTTCTTTGACGACATTGCAGTTTCCACCAGCGCCTTGATCATGAATACTGATAATGGGATTCTTCTCGCCCATCTCAATACAAGCACGGACAACACGGTACAACTTCTGGGCCATCTCAGCGTCTCCACGCTGCACAGCATTGAAATCAAGCTCTGCATCATTCTGACCACTAACCATACTCGAAGCTGCTCCTCCTCCCATTCCAATACGGTAAGCAGGTCCACCAATCTTAACAACAAGCATCCCAACCTCTGGCTCCCCTTTGGTTATATGAGTATGATCAATCTGTCCAATACCTGCACTAAACATAATCGGCTTCAACCATTCTCGTCTATCCCCACTTGGCAGTCTCATTCCAAAAGTCCTGGTATATCCTTGAATCATAGGCTCTCCGAATTTGTTCCCATAGTCAGATGCACCATTGCTAGCATCAATGAGTATCTGTAAAGGTGAGGCTAGGTTCGATGGATACTGGAAAGATGAGTCTTCCCATGGAGCATAAGATCCCTCCATGTTGAGGTTCCCAACACAGTAACCAGAAGTGGATGCAACCACAAAAGAGCCTCTTCCTGTAGCATGTGTATCTCTAATTCGACCTCCAGCACCTGTCTCAGCACCAGGATAAGGAGCCACCGCACAAGGGAAATTATGGGTTTCAGCAGTGAACAATATGTCGAGATCACGTGCACTGACATCAAGTAAGCAAGCAGAACCAGGAAGTAGAGGCCGTAGCTGGTTGACCATAAAGCCTCTAATAGCACTGGAATTATCCTTAAACCCAATGACGGAATTATTCTGATTTGCCTGCAAGATTAAACACATAAGATAAGAGTGAGTTATACGAATGAAAAGTTCAAAACTGTAGAAAATGAGACAAATTTGACTGACGCCCTTTATTGTTACCTCCCAAGTGCTCTTTACAATTTGCATAAGAGACTTATCCATTGGCTTTCCATCAATAACCATGTTCCCAGCAAAGAACCAGTGTCGACTGTGCTCGCTGTTGGATTGAGCGATATCAAATAGCTCCACATTGGTGGGGTTACGCTGAATGTCCTCTCTGAAAAGTCTAGTATAATACTGCAAATCCTGCTCATCAAATGCTAAACCCATCTCCTGGTTGATTTCTTCCAGCGCCTTCCGACCCTTCTCCATCACAGGCACATACTTTACTTCCTCAGGAACAACATTTGTCTCAAATGAAATCAGCCTTTGGGAGTACACACACTCGGTCATTCTATCGTGAACCATTGCAGCAAATTCATTTATTTGATTCTCCAACAGTGGCTCGTTGCTGAACAAGAGATATCTCCTAGACCTTTCCAAGCGTGTCACCTCATTTAACCCACAAGCTCTACATATTGAAACTGCATTGGTGGACCATGCTGTTGTAAAAGACAATCTGGGACCAACTTCAACAATTGTAGCATGAAGTCCTTCCTGCTTCTTCCTCTCAAGAAAACTATCCGTGCCTGAAATTTAACTCAATCATCAACAACAGAGAGGCACAAGAATTCTATAACCATAGCCAAAAACAAAAAATTGCATGACATTAAAAGTACCTAAATTCTCTGGCTCATATGTTTCTTGAAGAATCCACTTCAGAACCATTAGCTTTTCGTTTTCTAACTCCGACTCAAGCCCAATATTGAAACACTGTTCTGTTGTCAAACTGACAATCTGGTTGCTGATTTTGGTTTGAACAGCTTTCAGCAGCTCAGCGTTTGCGCTTTCTTGAATCAAAGGCACACGATAAAAATGAATAACTTCTGCAGCAGGTTTCTCAACCAAGCTCGGTTGCTCATCGACAGATACAATCGAACCAGTAGAAAATGCTGCTCCGGGATTATTAGGCTGAGCAGAACATCTCAAGCTAGCAGCTTTAGTTCGATTCAGAGACAGTCGCCGTGAGGTTCTAAATCTAACAGAACCCCACAATTGACTTGTCGAGCTCCGCTGCAAAAGCATAGCTTGTCTATTGGAACCCTGCAAAAGCCATAAACTTGTTTAAACCAAAATGTCCTGAAATCGAATCTTTCTACCAAAGATAGGATAAGAGTAGAGATCAAAGAACATCACAGATACCAATATAGAGAGCTATACGACTGTATCACGACTAATCTAAGGATAAATTAAGTTTTATCAATCATCCACAGAAAACTGGAAAGAGTGAGTTAAGAGAGAACATTTACGTTTAGAAACAAAGCCGCACGAGTTGCTTGGGAGGTATTCATGGCGAGGAAGATGAAACAACAAACGAAGGGAAAAAATGGGTTTAGGGTTTAACGGGACCGAAGCTCCGACTCGGAGAACTCGACAGTCGATACACACTGTCCTCGTTTGGTCTCTCCTCTTAGGTTTTTGTTAATATTTTTATTTGTTTTCAGGGAAAAAAAAAACAAAAATATTTGGTTTGGTATTCAGATATTCGGCTTACCTAAACCCAATAAAAGTTTAATTGGGCCTAAGGCAAGATACTACAAATCGAGTCTTCTGATTTGACAAATTTTAAGGATAATTTGTGATTTTACAAGAATTTGAAGAGATTATTATAAAATGTTATTTGTGATTGGATCAAAAATTCAAAATTATAAGTTTTTTTAGGGGTGGACAAAAAAACTTTAACCGAAAAAACCGAACCGAACCAAACCGAAATAAGTGTTTTGGTTTGGTTATGGTTTAACCTAAAAACCCATTTGGTTATTATTTTGAAAAGATTTCGGTTTCGGTCTGGTGTGGTTAAAAACCATAAAACCGAATGGTTTTTTCGGTTTAAAATTATATTATAAATAATTTTATATTTTTTAATTCTTTATTTAATTATGGTTATTTTTTTATTGAGTTTATCTAGTTATCTTTATAGTTTATTAATCCAAAGACTTAAAATTTAAAACTCTTAACTATTATTTGAGTTTTTTTTATATTGTTTTAATCATTAGCTTAATATATTATGTCAATTCATATATTTTTGTGTTTATACGATGCAACAAAGTTATTTTTTTTAAGTCATGGAATAAATCCAACAAAACCGAAACCGAATCAAACCAAATTGCATATGGTTTTTATATGGTTTTAATTTTTATATAACCAATAAACCGTAAACCAAAAAAAACCGAACCGTACCAAACCGAAATACATATGGTTTTTATATGGTTTACATTTTTATAAATCCATAAAACCGTAAAACCGAAGAAACCGAACCGAAATCCGAAGTGCCCACCCCTAAGTTTTTTTATTAATTTACTTTTATGTGGTTAAAGATAGAAATTGCACTTATAATCATTTTTGATATCCCTAAAAAGACTAATGTTTATTTCCCAACCATTACAAGAAAAAATTTAAATATCCCTAAAGCTTATAATTTAATATATTAAATTATAAGCCTTCTTCACTGTTTTTTTTACCCATAATTGACATTTGAAAACGATAAGATGATGAAGTAATTTTGCTTTTCTGGGATTTTTCAGACATGAAGCATAACTGCTGAAACAAGTAATGTACACAACAGCTCTCCTTAACATTTTCTAAAATATCGATTCGAAATATTAAATTTATTGAAAAATACACACAAGTAGCATAACCAAATACAATTGAACAACAACAATTACGTTTATCAATCTCTGTTTAATATCCATGTGGTTGGTTATTCATCAGTTGATATATTCAGTTCACAAATTCGAAGCACACCAAGAACAATGAAAGATATGAGATGATGACATCCGTGGAAAATACTAAATCTTGTGTCAACTCAATATAAAAGAAACAGAGATTCTAATTTGGGATTAAAAACCAGATCCATGATCAAAGTCTATTCAGAGAATCTCCAAACACTTCAAACAAAGAAAGGAAAATGCTTTCAATATCAAATACAAAATAACGAACTAGTGGACAAAACCACAGCTAAATCAAGTTTATGCTGTTTTACACTGCTTCTTCATATGTTACTCGGATACATGAAGACTCTCACCTTGTTTCCCTGCACAAAGAAAAAAAAAGTGTCTTTGTTCAAAGACCAAACAGAGATTTCACATCTAAACAAGAAAATGGTTAATGGTTAAACAATCTGTTCAGATACCATGGACTTGGGAGGCAAGTTTGATGTGAATTTCGCGCGGACAACACCGCTGTTACCATGAGGCCTGGCAACTTTCCCCCAGATGCAGCGGTAGTGGCTACCGTTCTTCTTAGTCTTGGCCTTGTAAATGTAAGCCAACCTCTTTCCCTTGTACCATGTTACCTCCTCCTGAGTGTTGACTCCTTCGATCTGGACAAGGGATGTGTTCGGATACTGGTTCGACTTCGACCTGCAAATTCAAGAAAATGTCAGTCAACACGCAGTATCACCAAATAGTTAGGACTCCGTTCGACATGACAAAAGGCTATTTTAGCTGAGCTCAGTTAACAACTAACTGATGCAGAGATTCTATAACCCATTTTGATTTTGTTAAAGGCATCAAGAAACATAATCGGATCTCTTAAGTCAAAGATAATTTTGCTAACTAAGAAACGATCCTATCAACTTGAGTTACATAAACTACTAACCATGGTTTCATTACATTGAATAAAATTGGAGCCTAATCAAGGACCAGTAAGCAGTATATACAATGAATTAACAAAGAGATTAAAGTAATGGGTCACCTTTTGTATCCGAGGATGGTTCCTCTAACGTAGAGTCTGCAAAATTTGATAAGTAGAAGAATCAGATACTGGCAAAACGTAACTAAGTATGGATCAGAAAATAGACG
Organism: Pseudoturritis turrita; assembly: GCA_900406555.1. Taxonomy (NCBI): domain Eukaryota; kingdom Viridiplantae; phylum Streptophyta; class Magnoliopsida; order Brassicales; family Brassicaceae; genus Pseudoturritis; species Pseudoturritis turrita. Next base: position 571,747 of record OVBL01001085.1, on the reverse strand, counting down.
CAAACGAGCGAATCTCAACTGATTTCATAGAAAACCAGCTTCGAAAACTAAAGTATCAAGCACGAAGAACAAAAATGAATAAAACTTTGTATAGAAAAAGCACCTGACTCGTTCTCCTTGACGTCCCTTCACCATTTTCGAATCCGCCGAATAACGCAAAGACTGCTGCTGAGGAAGACGAATCGGAAACCCTAAAGCGTTAACTAGGTTTTATATAGTGTCTTTTATCGTTGGTTTAGTATATGTATGGGCTTTGTTGATGTCGGACTTGAGCTCGGCCCATATTGAAACCCGTTAATGTCCACAGTTGTGGTCTCTCCAAGATCCGACATCGGCCCAAAAAATCAGATTTATATAGTTAATATTTTAATTAGCTAGATTTATTTATGTAGATTGATGTATTTCGGTTAGGTCTTGGATTTGTAGATTTATGTAGATTGATTTATGGGCTTTCTTACCATGCGATTCCGTTTACATGTAGTTGTTAACCAGTGTCAGGTTTGGGTTGTATCTTTCGGTTTTAGTTCTTTTGTTTGGGTTTTGTCTCCTGGTAGTCGTTCGAGTTTTGTTTCTCTTGTTTGGGTTCTTGGTTTTGAACGAATTTGTTTCCGTGCCGGCATAGCTACGGATGAGTTTATTCCGTACCAGCTTTGATCTTCTGTGTATTATATTTTCCCTATCAATATTATTTAGACACACAAAAAAAGATTGATGTATCTCTACGACAATATATTAAAAGTTTTTGACTTTTTATTTTTACAGTTTCACACCATTTTTGTTACTTTAAAGTCCACCAAAGAAGCCGAAACCAAAACAGAGCATGAGTCTCTTCTGACTCCAAAAGCTTAAATTACAACACCTCAAAGAACTACTCTTAACCGTTAAGAGTGTCTCAAAGGTTATGACTTTGATCCTCAATCTTGAAAGTGGGAGAGAAGAAGGCCGCGTATTGGTTACGGGTATGACAGTCTTCAAAAGGAGTCTTTAGATCGAATCATATTGATGCGTTAAGACCGCAACAAACCGCTAGCGTAGAAACCAAATATTGAGCAAGTTAAAGAAGCTTAGTTTTTATTTGTATAGTAATCATTTGGATATGGTATAAAAGCATAATGTCCTTTTTTAGGTGTATATGGTTTCGTTCGATAAACCGGGTTATGGAGAGAGAGATCCGGATCCAAATCGTACCCCAAAAAGCTTGGTTTCAGACATTGAAGAGCTCGCTGATCAATTGAGTCTATGATCCAAATTCTAGGGTACTCAATGGTGAAGAGAAATGAGAAAATAACAAAACGAACCAAAGAGAAAGATGGCTCAAAGCCTCAGAAGGAGAAAACATTCCTCTCTTTCATTAACCTCATCTTCTTTTCACACTCTTTTTACCATCGTCCTCTGATACATATAAAGGGAGAAGGTGATACATATAAACGGAGAAGAGAGACGCTCCTTTCTTGACTTTGTGTCCATACTCTACAGCTCTACACTCTGCTTTTTGTCACCACTACCTTTATTAAATTGATGTTGTGATGTAGGCTCATTATTATGTCACCACTATTGATGTTGTGATGTAGTGGATTGATGTAGTGTTGCCACTTTGTCCTTAGTCATGATTTCATGAGGTCATGATGACACTTCCTCTTACATCCCCCCTCAAACTTGTGGTTGGCGGGAGACAAACACCAAGTTTGCTGCGAAGAGACATGAATGGAAGTTGGGGAAGTGATTTGGTGAACACATCAGCGAGTTGAAACTGCGCGGGAATGTGACATGTTTCAATAAGACCTAATGCAACCTTCTCTCGAATGAAATGGTAATCTGTCTCAATGTGTTTAGAACGACCATGAAACTTCGGATTAGCAGTTAGGTGTACTGCGGATAAGTTGTCACAGAGGAGACGAGCTGGTTTTGGTTGAGAGACACCTACATCACGCAAAACGGATGAAATCCAAGTAAGTTCTGCAGCTATCTCGGCCATAGCTCTGTATTCAGCCTCGGTAGAGGACCTTGAAGCAGTGGGCTGCTTCTTAGCTTTCCATGAGATCAAATGAGGACCAAGGAAGGTACAAAACCCAGTAGTAGACCGTCTCGTAACCTTGCAGCCTGTCCAATCATGGTCGCTAAAGGCTAGCATAGGCAACTCACTCGTAGAAGAGAGATTGAGACCAAGGTGACTTGTTCCTCTGATATAACGTAAGACACGCTTCAGAAGATGAAAATCAGTTATAGTAGGAGCGTGCATACGTTGACAGACGATATTTACAGCAAATTGGATATCCAGTCTTGTAAGGGTTAAGTATTGAAGTTTTCCCGCTAAGCACCTGAAATAAGTGGGATCTTGAAACAATTCATTGTCATTAGCATCCTGATCAAACCTTAAAGGAAGAGGTGTGGGCATCGGATTGCAAGATGCCATGCCAGCAGTGACAAGAATTTCTTCTGCATATTTGGATTGATGGAGGAATAGACCAGAAGAATGAAAGTGAGCTTGAATTCCAAGGAAGTAGCTCAACTGGCCCAAGTCTTTCATAGTGAACTTTGTATACAAGACTTGTATCAGAGACTTCATCAACTCAGGACAACTTCCAGTCAGAAGAATATCATCCACATAGAGAAGAAGAATGAGTGTTTTGCCAGCATGATGATAAACAAACAGAGAGGGATCAGCCTTACTGCAAGAAAAGCCAAACTCCAAGAGGTAGTTACTAAATTTATCAAACCAGGCACGAGGGGCTTGTTTCAGACCATAAAGTGCCTTCTTAAGGCAACATACATGATTAGGAGCGGTAGGGTCTTCGAATCCAGGAGGTTGTTGCATAAAGACTACCTCTTGAAGATCTCCATGCAAAAATGCATTCTTGACATCAAGTTGAGTGATTGACCACTTCTTTGCTGTTGCAATAGAGAGCACAATGCGAATTGTGGCTGTCTTGACAACGGGACTATAAGTCTCAGTAAAATCTAACCCTTCTTCTTGGTCATACCCTTTTGCAACAAGACGAGCCTTCAGCCTATCCAAAGAACCATCAGCTTTTAAGTTTGACAGTGAAGATCCATCGACAACCAAGAACATTCATTTGATTAGTAAGAGGAACTAAGTCAAAAGTATCCGTTTCAAGGATAGATTGTATCTCTTCTTCCATAGCCTTTCGCCAACCAGGATGTTTAAGAGCAGCAATAACAGATTTGGGAATTTCAGGAAGAGATGTACTTGTGAAGAGGACATATCTAATGTTGGGCTTAGAAACACCCACCTTAGATCTAGTCACCATGAGATGTTTACTAGTAGAAGAAAGAGTAGGGGGTTGAACAAATAGTGAAGTAGAGTGAGTAGAATTAGAGGCATCTGTCCCACTAGAGAGAGAAGAACTATCACCAATAGGATCAGAGTCTAGCTCTGCCGTACGCTCAGTAAAACTTGTATTCTCAGCAGTAGACACCTCTGATAAATCTGTAGGAGAAGACGGAGAAGAAGAATGTGCAATGGGAGTGTCCAAGGAATGTGAGGGAGGTACCTGAGGTACAACTAAGGAAGGAGAAATATACCGATTCCAAGTTGTAACCTGAGGAATAGATCCAGAAGTTGGAGCCAAAGGAGCTTGTTGGCGAAAAGGGAAACAAACCTCATCAAAAATCACATGTCGACTGATGTAGAGTTTCCCTGTTGCAACATGTAAGCACATGTATCCTTTATACTGTGTGTTATAGCCAAGAAAAACACATTGCAGAGATCGTGGATCAAATTTGTTAGCTGCATAAGGTCGAAGACAAGGATAACAAGCACAACCAAACATTCTTAGAGCTGTATATACAGGTTTTTGTTTTAGTAAGACTTCAGAAGGGCTGTTCAATTGAAGTACTTGAGAAGGGAGAAGATTAATAAGATATGTGGCTGTATAGAAGGCTTCAACCCAGTAAACAAAAGGAACCTTACTTGTAAACAGCATAGCTAATCCCAACTCAGTAATGTGCTTGTGTTTCCTCTCAGCTAATCCATTTTGTTGCGGCGTGTAAGGACATGATATATAATGCTGGATCCCTTGAGCAGATAAATGTTCTTTAAGTTGATTAGAAGTAAATTCTCCACCTCCATCACTCTGAAACACCTTTATTTTCCTGTCATATTGATTTTCAACCAGTTTTTGAAAGTTAACAAATATCAAGAAGAAGTTGGATTTAGTACGCAACGGATAGAACCAGCAGAAGCGAGAGTAATTATCAACAAAATAGCATAATATTTAAATCCTTGCACTGAAATATAAGGAGAAGGCCCCCACAAATCACAATGAACCCTTTCCAAGGGTTCTTTAGCCCAAAACTCAGATTCAGAAAAAGATAGTTTAGAACTTTTGCTCATCTGACATGAACCACAAATAGAGGTAGAGCAAGTTTTACTACTTAAAATAGACTTGTTGCTCTTCAATAGTTGAAGGATCTGATTATTAGGGTGACCAAGCCTCATGTGCCACACATCATCACTGACCACTTGTTGACGAGAAGAGTAAAAGGCCATTGCTCTAAGATTCTCCAATTTGTACAGACTCTCATGTCTTTTTCCCTGAGTCAACACTTTCTGTGTATGTTTATCCAATATACAGACATGATTAGCATCAAAATAGACACCACACAGATAGTCATCACACAGTTTAGAGACAGATAAAAGAGGTTTTTGAATTTCAGGACAAACCAGGACATCTTTCAATGGTAGATTACCTGCAACCGTCGACAGAGAAGTGGACCCAACATGTGTGATAGGTAAGAAGGAGCCATCAGCCATCATCACACTCTCAGAACCATTATAGGATGTAGTGTCATGAAGATGGTCAGATGTATTTGTGATGTGTGTTGTAGCACCAGAATCAGGATACCAAGTCCTTTGAGATGACGTTGGAGAAGAGATGTGCATTGCTGCAAGGACTTGTGGAACATCATCACTCTGATAAGTGTTATCAAATCGATTATAACACTTCAGAGCTATATGATCAAATCATCCACAAATTTGGCAAACGGGACGGGAATAAGATTGATTGTTTGGAGAGCCGTGTCCATTCCAGTGGTTAACCTGTTGAGAAAAACCTCGACCTCGAGAGGAGTAACCACCACGACCTCTATAACCTCCACGAGAACCACCACGACCTCGATATCCACCACCATAGTTAGAGTTGTTGTTTTGACGAGGGATAAAACCAGCTTCATTTTGAGTAACACCACCATGAGAAAGAGAACTCTGCACTTGAAACGCCATCTGAGGGTTGACAGTAGGTGGATCATAGGTCCGGATCCGGTTATCAAAACCAATGAGTTGAGAAACAACTTCATTATAAGTAGGAACCGGTGACCTATGCATAGACGTTTGAATCGAAGTGGTGAACGGCTCATACTCCCTGCCTAGGCTTTGAAGAAGACGATAAATCTTCATTGATTCAGTCACAGGTTTTCCAATTGAACTGAGTTGATCACATACACCTTTAAACTCTCGAAGATATGTCTTTAAATCCTTACTTCCTTTAGACATAGTTTGAAGCGCACCAAGTAAATCAAACTCTCGAGACATAGAGTTTTGATTGAAGTTTTCTTCTAACATCACCCACACTTCTCGAGCAGTATTTAAACCAAAAGCATATCCCAAGACTTCTTCGGACAACGTACCATATAACCAAGACTGAACAAGCTGGTCCGTTTGTAACCAAGCTTCATAGTCAGGATTACTTACTTCTGAGATTTCGTTGTTGAGCTTCACACGCACCTTCTCCGCTGGCTGCTGCTGACTACCATTCACAAAACCAAGCAGTTTCTGACCCTTTAGTAATGCTTCAACCTGGATCTTCCATCCTAGGTAATTTTGATCCGTGAGTTTTATGGATACAAAACTCGACACGTTAATGTGAGTTGGAAACGGAAACATATCTGCAACTTCTCCCTCACCGTGCTCTGATACCATGAAGAGAAATGAGAGAATAACAAAACGAACCAAAGAGAAAGATGGCTCAAAGCCTCAGAAGGAGAAAACATTCCTCTCTTTCTTTAACCTCATCTTCTTTTCACACTCTTTTTACCATCGTCCTCTGATACATATAAAGGGAGAAGGTGATACATATAAAGGGAGAAGAGAGACGCTCCTTTCTTGACTTTGTGTCCATACCTACAGCTCTACACTCTGCTTTTTGTCACCACTACCTTTATTAAATTGATGTTGTGATGTAGGCTCATTATTATGTCACCATTATCTTTATTAAATTGATGTTGTGATGTAGTGGATTGATGTAGTGTTGCCACTTTGTCCTTAGTCATGATTTCATGAGGTCATGATGACACTTCCTCTTACAAATGGGAGGCCAAGCGACATGGGGATGTCTGAAATACATCCCTCACCGGTTAGCCAGAGTGACACTGGTTGCTCCGGTGGTTAACCATTGGTGGAAGAACTTACCTTTGAACGTTCCACTGAAGGTTTTAACTTGCAACCAAAAAGAGATCAATGGGCTGTTCGTGTGGCTCACTATGCTCCTTGGCTTAACTACTGGTGGAACACACAAACCTGATTCCCGGGTTCGAGTGTCGCAAACCGAGATCGCAGTATCTTAGAAAAAGATATCATTTTGAAGCTGGGTTCTTCAAGGAAACCGCATTTGGCGGAAGTAAGGCAGCAAGGGATACATGAGAGTATTAACCGTCACATGATTGTGGGATTTGGGAGTTGGGAATTTGATCCCATAGAACTCTGCCACAAAACGAGGACATGTTAGTGCCCGTGACGATGCAACGGTACATTGCTCATAAGCTTCCATGGCTTCACTATCATGAGGTTCCGGGAAGTGGCCACTTCTTCCACTTCGCTAAAGGTATGGTTGATGACATTGTTAAGACGCTCTTAACCACCGATAAGGTTCCAATGGACGCAATGGATGTTTGTAGATTGATTTATTTATTATAATGAAAACATAATAAAAGGAATTTTTTACAGCTTCACACCATTTTTGTTACATTAAAGTCCACCAAAGAAGCAAAAGCCAAAGCCAAAACCAAAACAGAGCAAGAGTCTTTTCCGACTCTAAAATCTCAAGTCACAACACCTCAAAGAACTATTAAACATTGGAGACCGTTAAAGGTTAAGACTTTAATCTTCAACCATCTCTTCATCGTCGTCTTCTATTTCCTCAATCCTCATCTTCTTCACCGCCTGAGCTGCGTCACTTTTCTTTGGCCCATTAGCAATATGAATCAACACATCCGACTTCTGCCCTGTCGTAGCGTTCACTAGACCACCATTCTTCTCAACACGGTACACAAGGTCAGATCCACCAGCACCTGCATCTATGTAAACAGTGGAGTTTTCATCGATTTCCTCACGCACAACCATCTTCGACAGCTCTGTGACCACCTTCTTCTCCATCCATCTCCTTATAGGCCTAGCACCGTATACCTAACCACACAACACATGAAAGAGACCACAAGAGTCAGCTGGTGGACAAACTAGTCTAAGAGATCAACGCATAATAGACGTTGGATTAAGTAAAGAGACTTACCGGGTCATAACTCTCTGCCAAAATATAGTCCAAAGCAGCATCAGTGACTGCCAAAGCAACACCTCTTTCAGCAAGCCGGACAGCAACGTCTTTCATTTGAAGCCGGGCTACTTTCCTCAACTGGTCATGTGAAAGTGGATCGAACACCACTATCTCATCAAGCCTGTTCAGGAGCTCTGGTCTGAAGTGTTTTCTCACCTCCCGCATCACACAGTCTCGTGCCACTTCCATCGACACTTTCCCAGTTAGCCCTGAAAGAAGATGCTCTGCACCAAGGTTTGATGTCATGATAATAACTGAGTTCCTGAAATCGACTGTCCTGCCTTGGCCGTCTGTCAATCTACCATCATCCAACACTTGGAGCAGAGTGTTGAAAACAGCAACATGGGCTTTCTCCACTTCATCAAAGAGTATGACACAATAAGGTCGCCTCCTCACAGCTTCAGTCAGTTGTCCTCCTTCCTCGTGACCAACATACCTGCAAAAGTGTAATCATGTAAGAAGACGAAACTTCCTAACCAAAACAATTTGAAAAGTAAAGGATTAGGTGCTTACCCAGGTGGTGCACCGATGAGGCGAGAGACAGAGTGTTGTTCCATATACTCCGACATATCAATCCGAACTAAGAGGTTTTCATCATCAAACAGCTGCTCAGCAAGAGCTTTAGCGAGCTCAGTTTTGCCAACACCAGTTGGTCCAAGGAATAAGAATGATCCAGTTGGTTGTTGTGGCCTTCCAAGTCCTGCCCTTGACCTTAAAATCGCCTCAGCAACTGCATTTACCGCTTGGTTTTGTCCCACAACCCTCTTGTGCAATCTATCACCAAGACCAATCAACCTCTCCTTCTCGTTCTGGCCGAGTCTCGTCACTGGAATCCCAGTCCAACGGCTCACAACCTCAGCAATGTGTTCTGGACCAACGTCTTCTGTTAACATCACATTCTCTTCAGAAGTTCCTTCAAGTTTGGCAATTGCAGATTCCACTTCTTGGATTGCTCCATATCTTAGATCAGCGGCTCTTGCAAGGTCATATCTCCGTTCTGCCTCCTGCAGAGCAAACATGAGCTCTTCTCTTTTCTGTTTAAGCCTTCGGATCTCGTCAATTCTCTCTTTCTCCTTTCTGTACTTCATCGTTAGAGGCTGAAGCTTGTCCCTCAGGTCATCAAGCTCTTTCCGCACCTACAGAATCATAATTTGAGAAAACGATGTCAAAGACTCGTCCCAAAAGAATATGCTTACAAGCAACAATTCCAGAACAAGCAGAATCGTCTTATATTTTGAAGGACAATATACTAAAGAGAGAAGAAAAACTGTATCATACCTCCACAAGTCGAGCTTTGCTGGCTTTGTCCTTTTCCCTTTCCAAAGCATGAAGCTCAATTTCCAGCTGCATTCTCTTCCTTTCAAGGTTATCAATCTCCTCAGGTTGACTATCAAGCTGGACTCTCACATTGGCACAAGCTTCATCCACCAAATCAATAGCTTTATCCGGTAAATGCCGCCCTAATCAACCACATAAAACCACAAAATGTCATGCCAATAACAAAAACTACACAAAACCACTACATCAACTTAGGATCAAGAATCTTAACATACCAGTTATGTACCGAGCAGACAACTGAGCAGCATTGATAAGAGCTCTGTCCTGGATACGAACACCATGATGTCCCTCATATTTCTCTTTGAGCCCTCTCAGAATACTTATGGTGTCAGGCACACTTGGCTCAGCCACATAGACTTGTTGAAACCTTCTCTCAAAGGCTGCATCTTTCTCAACATATTTCCTATACTCTTCAAGTGTTGTAGCACCAATGCATCGAAGCTGGCCTCTAGCTAACATGGGCTTGAACAGATTCGCTGCATCCATCGACCCTTCAGTTTTGCCAGCTCCCAGAACCAAATGGATCTCATCAATAAAGAGAATCACTTTGCCTTGAGCTTCTTCAACCTCTTTCAAAACAGCTTTCAATCTTTCTTCAAACTCTCCTCGGTATTTAGCACCAGCAACTAATGAACCCATGTCCAAAGAAATCAATCTCACATCAGTAAGACTGTTGGGGACATCTCCTTTCACAATCCTTTGTGCTAAACCTTCAACAACAGCTGTTTTTCCAACTCCAGGTTCTCCGATAAGCACCGGATTGTTCTTTGTTCTTCTCGAAAGAATCCTCACAACTCTTCTAATCTCCTCGTCCCGACCAATCACAGGATCAAGCTTCCCTGCTTGCTCAACCAAATCTCTTCCATAAGTCTTCAAAGCTTGAAAATTCGTATCCCCTGAAGCACTCTCCACTTTCTTCCCTTCTTTACCACGAAGCTTCTCAACCTCAGATTTGATCCTCGCCGTTGCAACACCAACTTCGTTCAACAAATCCCTGATTTGAGAATCCTCAAGTAGACCCATAATCAACTGATCAACAGCCAAATGAGTGTCACCACGTGACTTCTGAGCAGCTTGAGCACGGCGTATAACCTTGATAAGACTCGAGCTCGCCGGAATATCATCTGGTGGAGGTGATTGTGAAGGAAGTTTCTTCAAGGCTTGGTTGATCACTCTTTCAGCAGATTGAGCTGCGTTTTCTCCGCCGGCACTAGAGATTGCTTGAGGGAATATTCCGGCGGGATCAGAGATCAAAGCACCGGCTAAATGCAGAGGAGTGATTTGAGCATGTCCTGCATTCACAGCGAGCTCATGAGCAGCAGCAATCGTCTCGTTTGTCTTGTGTGTGAATTTCTCTGGATTCATCTTCGATTAGCTTCTGTAATCACTGAGAAAACAAACCCATCAACCCTAATCCACAAACCCATAAACACAAAAGAAACCCAGAAGACATTGAACATGAACTAGAAAGAACAACAAACAAAGAAAACAGTCTAGAGCCATTACCTTAACGATATGAGAACTGGGTTTTTTCGCGGAGTCTCCTTAAGGAATGAGATGGTTTCTTCTTCTTCTTCTTGGTAACAAGTCTTCTCTTTTTCAAGAGAATCAAGCAGATTGTTGCGATGAAATCGTGAATTGAATACTTCAGATGTTTGGAAACTTTGTGAATTGCGAGAGAGAGAGGAGGCAGGAGGGTCATTATTAAGGGAAGAAGATTTATCTGGAAAAAGAGAGAGACTTCTCGTCGTCTTCTTCCTTTAGAATGTAGAACCTACTGGAAAATTCTTGAAGAGACACAGAGAGAGAGAGAGAGAGAGGCAGATAATGCCACGTGGATTTCCCCTTTTATGGTGCTCTCGTGGATTTTTTTTTTTAACTTTTTCAAATACAAATGGAAAAAAATAGATTTTGGATCTTCGAAAAATATATGTACAAAAAAGGGAGCCTTCTATAAATTAAAGGAGTAAAATGAAAATTTCGAAAAGCTTTAATAATATTATATGTTATTTAACAAATAGTCCTTCATTTTCCTCTGCCATTTCCTTTCCACCAGATCTTGTCTTGTTCCTATCCTCTGTTCTTCACCGCTCTGCGCATCGTTCTCTATCTCTCTCTCTCTGTCAAACTCCATAATCATTTCTCGAATTACTTGAAAATTTTCCTCTCAGACCAATCTTGCTCTCGTATCCTTCGTGTGGTTTTGTCTTTCTAAAACGTAAGTTTTCTTCTTTTTACAAAGGCTTTGTGTTGTGTCGATCTCAAAGTAAATCGTCCTGGGAAGTATAATGATAGATTGATAGATCTGATTCTTCCCCTTATATTGTAAAAACTTTGCATTGATTAATCTGTATATAATCGTATAGTTTTGATTGGAAATCAGAAATTTTGAGAAAACGGAACCTATGGAATTGTTGCATGGAATGATCGCAGTGATAGGAAAACCCTAATTTTGATGGCTCAGAACCTTCCCTGGATTGAAGAAACAAAGTTTTGTTAGAGTTACATACAAACCCGAGTAGCTGAATCGAGTTTCTGTTTGATCTTGTACACAGGATTGATTATCTCTGTGTGTGGCAATCGAATTACGATGGGAGCTACTGAAAAGAATGTAGAGAATAAAGAATATCGTCTGCCTCGAGAAGTCAAGGAAGCTCTACAAGCAATAGCATCAGAGTGGGAAGATGTGATTGATTCAAAGGCTTTGCAAGTTATTCCTTTGAAAGGTGCGATGACTAATGAGGTCTTTCAGATCAAATGGCCTACTAGGGAAAGTGGTCCTTCGCGTAAGGTTTTGGTTAGGATTTATGGTGAAGGTGTTGATATTTTCTTTGACCGTGAGGATGAGATCAGGACATTTGAGTTCATGTCAAAGCATGGTCATGGACCATTGTTGTTAGGCCGGTTTGGAAATGGTCGTATCGAAGAGTTCCTCCATGCACGGGTAATTATTTGTATTTATCTCATCTTTTGAGTGTCTCTATAGGTTATTCTTTGAAATTCCTCGTGTTCCTAAGTTATCGAATATCTTTGATTTTCCCGTTTAATACATCTTAGGTAGTTGTTGTGGAACTTTTTCTGGTCGTTTGCTGAATTCATCGTAACTTTTTTGTTAAACTATAACCTTTCAGACCCTATCTGCTTCTGACTTGCGTGATCCTGAAATATCTGGTCGGATAGCATCGAGGATGAAGGAGTTTCACGGTCTTGAAATGCATGGTGTGAAGAAGGCTTTGCTTTGGGACAGATTACGGTACATTTCCTTGTTTTCTGCTAGATTCTGCTTTGCTTTTCTAATCAATCATTAATTTCTTGGTCCTTTTGACTCTGTTTCTCCCCTTTCTCTTCTGTAACTTCAGAAATTGGCTCAGCGAATCCAAGAGACTGGCTTCACCAGAAGAAGCTAAGTCCTTTCGTCTCGATGTTATGGAGATGGAAATTAATTTGCTTGAGAAATCTCTCTTTAAGAATGACGAAAATATTGGATTTTGCCACAATGATTTACAGTATGGAAACATAATGATGGATGAAGAGACCAAAGCAATAACCATCATTGTAAGGTTTCATGAATTTGTTTAATCAGCTCTCCTTTTTGTTGTATGGCATTACTAGAATATCTAACTCGGTTTTTACTGTTTTGTCGGAAAAAAAAGGATTATGAATATTCATGCTACAATCCTGTAGCTTATGACATTGCCAATCACTTCTGCGAGATGGCTGCTGATTACCACACTGAAACACCTCACATCATGGAATACAGTAAATACCCTGGTAAGTGATTTATTTCAAGTCATCTCTGTTTATCTAATGAAATGATTAAAGATCGATCATATGTATTAATATGTGACTAAAATAAACAGATGTGGAGGAGCGTCAACGATTTCTGAAAACATACATGAGTTCTTCAGGTGATTATTCTATCAAACTTTATACCTATGAGCTTCAGCAAGAAATCACTGTATGCCCTAAATTGATTGTTTTTGTTCTTGCGAGTCCAGGTGAAGAGCCCAGCGATACTATGGTCGAAAACCTCCTTGAAGATGTTGAGAAATATACACTTGCTAGTCATCTAACTTGGGGTTTATGGGGAATTATATCGGTATTTTCTACAATAACCTTCTATCATACCTGCACATTGTGTATCCATATATATACTTTCGAGTTTGATCTTGATTTTGTATAACTTTGCAGGAACATGTGAATGAAATAGACTTCGACTACATGGAGTACGCAAGACAAAGGTTTGAGCAGTATTGGTTAACAAAGCCGACCCTCCTTGGTAATCCTCGAGGTTTTCGAACATAAGTAAATTTCTCTATGGACTTAGCCCTGGAAGAGCTTTTTTACGGTGGTGGAGGGGTATACACAAAAGATGTTGAATACAACGATATTTACCAACTTAAGAAAAGAAACAAAAAATGTAAGGTTCTGTTTTATTTTTTTTACAAAGCAAAAATGTAACGGTGAGTAATTTATAATCTGCGATTGAATTTGCTTCAGATTAAATAAAGTTGATCCCTTTGAAGAGAACAATCTACGTGACATCAATTCTACAAATTTCAATCACATGGCCTCTTAACGCCCATGGATCAAAGACTGTGTCATCACATCGACAGTGATCAAATCCTTAGACTGGGATTCTTCGTCTCTAGTGTGCACTACAAATGTGGGTTGTTTTGGTGATGGAAGATCTGATGTTGTGGTGAGCATAGACAGCAACTCAAGTGTGTTGGGTCTGTCGGCAGGTTGGTGTTGAACACAGAGCAAACCAATCTGAACACATCTCTCAACTTCTAATGGCTGACATGAATCCGCAACGTCTTTATCCAAAAGATCACCTCCTCCGGTTTCACACCAAGATTCCCATGCCTGTTGTTTAGTTTTAATAGCTTAAGAATATTTGCAAGAAACGTTTTAAAACATTTGCAAGTGTATATGTCTTACTTACATAAGCAATAAGAGTTTTTCCTTGTTCGCCATATCTGAATCTTGAGATCTTCTCTCCGCTGATGATTTCCAACAGCAGCACTCCGAAGCTGTAGATGTCGGATTTCTCAGAGAACATCCCGGTCCATGCATACTCGGGAGACATATATCCTCTGGACATATATCGAAAAATGTCACCCATGTTTTTTATATATGAGTATTGACCATGAATCTTGTTAAGCGTGTTTTTGAAAATAGATTCTTACAGAGTTCCTGCAACCCTGCGAGTGTTGTCCTGATATCCGGTTCCCTGATACATCCGAGCCAATCCAAAATCTGATATTTTTGGGTTCATCTTCTCATCCAGAAGAATATTGCTCACCTTCAGGTCTCGGTGAATGACCTTGAGGCGTGAGTCACGGTGGAGATAGTGAAGTCCACGCGCAATACCTTGGATGATATTGAATCTCTTAGGCCAGTCAATCTCAAGCCTTTTTCTTGAATCTAAGCAATAATTCAGGGTAAAAACTATCAGACAAAGTATTGTACACGAAGTGAAACTCCTAATAGGAAAGGAATGAGGAAAGAAGAGACTCACCAAAGAGAAAAGTATCAAGGCTTTTGTTCATCATAAACTCATAAATCAATAGCCTCTCTTCTCCTTCAATGCAACATCCCAATATTCGAACTAAGTTTTTGTGTTGTAGTTTTGAGATGAGGACTAATTCATTCATGAACTCCTCTTTGCCCTGCCCCGAGCTGCTAGAAAGCCGTTTTACGGCAATTTCTTTCCCATCTTGCAGATTTCCCTGAAACAGATTGGTGAAGATCATCTCGAAGAACATAAATGGAGAATACAAAAGAGCAAAGAGGATAAAAATTCTCCGACCTTGTAAACTGAGCCAAATCCACCTTCTCCGAGTTTATTCGAGAGACTGAAATTATTGGTGGCAGTTTGAATGGTATTCATCTCAAAGAAAGTTAAACCTGAGACATCTTGTCGTTCCAGACCATTCCTACATGCATCTTGCGAGGCTTTCTTTGATATAACAGCTGAATTAGAGTTACAAGAATAGATAGATAGATAGTAAAGTCATCTGTGTGTTACTTTTAGCAAGCATATGTACTGATAAACAACAAGAGGTCGATAGAGAGATAGTTACCGTTACGTCTCACTCTGTATCTCCAGAAACCAAACGCAGCAGAACCCAATATCACAAAAAGGGAAAGGCTCGCAATACTAGCAGTAATGGTCTTCTTGCGATTATTTCCACCTGAGATATATAAGACAACCACAAATTAAACAATAAGTAATGCTACTACCGAAAAGAATAATATCAAACGAGTTGAAGATAAAACTTTTTAACCCATACCGAGTTCAGAGCGTGCAAGAAGAATGGAAAGAAGCTCTCCTCCCGCAGAAAACTGCACTACGTCTATTAGCTCTTGATTCCATATTAAGCACCCAATTCCACGAATAAAAGCGAAGGCCAAGCAAGAACAATTGTGGAGGCACCTTTGGTAGCAGTCTTCAGCATCCACAGGACTTGCAAATTCGTAAAAGTCTGGAGGCTTTATGTTGGCAACAGCATGGAAGACATTAGCAACTTTGCCAGTAGAGTTTGCTTGACAATCTAGTTCGGTACGCCTTTCACAACCATCAGTCCAGTTTCCTCTTTTCCACTCCTCAATGGATTTTGGTACAAACCCTTTGAAGCATTTACACTTTAGAGGTACTGACACAACACACAACCCAAAAGGTCCACATACACCGTAAAATTCGCATGAATTGACTGGAGCCTCATAATAGGGTACTACCAAGCCGGTCCCATTATACTGAAACCTCTTCAGAGAGCCCTCTGATGTTAAAATTACACGTGAAATTTTGAAGTTTCTGTCTAAATAAGACATAGACCCTGAACCGTTTGCATCCTGATGAATGCTAAATGGACTTGCTAATGTTTCATCCATAAACGGTGTCCCGGTGAACCTTGTCTTATCCCATGGACCGGTTCTATAATAAGGCGCCGACCCTCTCATAATGCACAACTGTGCTGGCACTTGCGGTGTAATCTGAGCTATAAAGTCACCAGGCGACGGATCAGTGTAACTTTTCCAAGAAGTCAACACCCGCTTCTCACCGGTGGCAAGATTATACATCAGGGGTGAGGAAGGGAGCAGAGTGTCACCAAGATGCTCAAAGCTTTCCCATAGAGTTTTTCCCGAAACATTGTCTATGACAACAAGATTTCCGCTGTCTCTAAGCTCTGCACGGGACCCGTTAGATGCGAAAGTTTCTCCTGTGGACCACACAACGCCATGTTTTCCATTAAATAAGAGAAGATGCCCATTGATGCTGATAACTAGACTTGCCGTGGAGTCTGTAACAGGCTTTTCTCTATTTGCCACCCACACAACCACCCGAGGAATGATACCTTTGAACCAGATTCCAACATACTGATTCTGGGAGTTATTAGGACTGAAGAATCCCAATGAGAGTTTTTCCTATTGACAAAAGACTTTCTGTCGTTATCCCTGCAAAGCTAAAACTGGAAAACATGGTAAACAAGAGCAAAGAAGCAAAGAACACGATCCCCTTCTTCCCCATGTGCTTTTGTCTCTCCAATAACTTAACTATCTTCCTCAAAATAGTTTATGAAGCGAACATAATCACATATAAGTAGAGCAAGAAAGACGAGAAAAACAAAACTCAGGGACTTGAGAGAATTATATGCAAACACGTATAAACAATGTTGACCACACACTGCACTTTATGTTCCAAAGACTAGAACTATGCATTACTTACCTAATTGCCACGAAGAAGTTCAAGTTTTACCCAGTCAATTACGCAACATTGTCATTTTCATGTCCTTTTCACAATCTGACCTCAAGAATCCAACATTTTCGTCAACCCCCACGCGCATTGATTGACCTCAGACTGAAAGATGGTGATGTTTCCACGTTACTCTGCATCAAATTGAAAGATGACTAAATGATGAGAATATTAATCAGTCAGATCTTTATTAGTGGTTTCTGAAAGCCTTGTTTCTCAAGGTAAGTCTCCTGCTCCCTTCTTTCCTGGTAAATAGAGCACAGCTTTGAAACCTTAAAAATCTCGTTCAACAAGAGGTCGACTTCAGCTCCTACTATCTGGGCTTTACTGCCCCCAAAATAGCCGGCTTTAACTAACTTGTAGTGAAAATGAAGCACAAGAGATTGTGTCATAAAACCTGGAGACTGTTTTTAAAAAAATACTTTCATAAAGTATGCGTCTGTCTCATGTATGTAATGTTTATAATTAAAATGAGTAATCAATAGTTATTTTGCAAGTTGGGGGGCACTTCTCAGTAACCAACATATCACTATCATGAAAGGAGATGATCCTTAATTCTTTTTTATTATACAATTGTATCTCTCTTATATTATATATAAACCTTCTCATCTGTTATACAACTGGACTGGAACGAAAGCATAATTAAAGTTGTTTAATAATATATATATATATATGCCTATAGATGTTGCTAATGAGCTCTATACATTATTATTGCCTCTGAATCATACAAGTGAATAACAGGCTCTCAAAAGATGTGTACCATATAACTTCAAAAAATAAATCAAACAAAATTAACAAAAAAAATGCTTCATGGCCTTTTCTCCATCTTGCTTGATAATCACAGGTCCTGCAGAATCACAGAGATCTTGGAGCTCTTTTTCTCCATCTCCTTGTGAGCTTTTTAATGCGATGGTGGCCAGAGAAGTTACAGTTCCCCTGTTTTTTTAGCTGCAAGTTCAAAAAAAACCAACACACTTGCTTGTTCGTGTTCCAAATTTTCTTACTCAATACCTAAAAAACATAAACATGGAGGTGTATCAATCCAAAAGCACTGGAAAAGTGTCGGGAAAAGAAAATTCATTTTTTGGTTTGTCGAGAAAGATGAATGTCTTTGCTCAACCAAGTTTGCCTATTTGAGCAACAGAAAGCTGAAAATGTCCTATTTGTAAAAAGAGAAGAGCCGAGACACAATGAAGGATGATTGTCAGTTAAAGCTAATCTTAATTTTTACCTTTCTGGAACCACGGTTTTCGAACTAGCTTGCGGATATGGCGTTCATGTCTTTCCAATAGTTCATCAACTCCATAAGATTGAGACAACAAAGGGCCTGAGAATTCGATCTTGTCCCCATCACCCTGTCAAGGTTTAAGTTATCAGCATCATTGAGCATGCTTGTCAATAAACCCAAAAAGTAGACAAACCAGATCATGCCTGCTTTTTTTCTCTTTCCTCTCAACTTTAGGTAACAGCTGGAGAGAGAGAGAAAAGTTAAAAACTTAAACAGCTGAGCAGACATGATCTGAATACAACGGTAACCTGGTCCTTTCTTTCTACTTTTCTGAGCTGCATATCCCATTTACAACATGTATATTGTATATATAAGAGTTCCTGTAATCTACGAAATCACTTAGAACTATTGCAGCAGTAGCTCAATCATATCTTTAGAATTACTTTCATTTTATTTCAAAGACACAATTGATATTGACACTGGCATTACAGCATAAGGATAAGTGAAGCCAAGCTCTTAGTTTCACTTGAAAGAACGTCTGGCACAAAGCATACTTGGTCTCTCTCTACTATGTCTATCAAAAGAACTAGACCGACATCGAAAGAATGCAAACAACGAGATTCTATACGGAATTTGGATATTAAATAAACTAGAAGGGTGCTTTTAGAGCTTCTATAATCTACGGACGTACCAAATTATTACCAAGCTTTGTTGCCATTTCATCTCTCTGATAGAGTCCCAATGACAATTCCTGCGAGTGATACTCGTCAGAAGCACCGAAAGAATCTGGACGTTCAAGTTGTCCCCACTGCTTCAGCATAGAACGCTTAACCATCTCATATGACTCCTGGCCTCGAGAATCTGTCTTGTCCTCACGTCTGTCCTCGTTTTCATTCTTAGTTATCTTAGATTCAACATCACTTTTCCCATTGAAAGCGGGAGAATGTCCCGAAAGGTTAGGGATGTGACCTCTTGAGAGAGATCGATTATGTACCCTAACACATGCATCATCTTTTTCTCGTTTTGCCCAAGCAAAACTGTTTGATATAGAGACTTGTAACGGCCCTGAAAAAGGTACATCTCCTTGTGATGCATTCTTCACATGGGAAGCTTCGTCTTTCTTGTGATCTAATGGGTTTTGCAGTTTCCCACATAACCTGGCATCACTTTCAATCGAATTATGAACTAAATGACCAATTCTTTTCTGAAAAGTTTCAGTTTGGTGCCGCACATCCTGAAAACACAAAAAGAGGGCACATTTGAGTTTCTTGCACAAGAAATTTTACTCTCAAGATGCAGATAACAGACAGGAAAGTAAGTAGAAAGTACCTCAGCTGGTGCTAATTTATTAAATGAAAGGGCCTTCCGTGTTGGCTTCCTCGATTCTATACCACGTCTCCCATTCCCGCTAATTTTTTTCCTGAAAACGGACATGACGTATGAGGATGTTAACAATGCTTCCAAGACCTGACATGTAAGGCCAACCAAAATGGTGGACAAGGTAATTTCCCAGAGCTGTGGAACAGTAGATTGTGTGTTTCACGCTTTATTTTTTCTGGTTAAAGAGACGATATGGTCATGGCCCGAGCTTTTCTCCACCAAGTAATGAAAGAAATTTCTTACCTTGTTGCTTCTTCCCGATACTTTGTATCTATCTCCTTGCTAGGTGGGTATATTGGCAAGCTTGAGGGATCACAAGCAAAAGGCTTTGTAGTAAAATACTGAAAAGATAAATGAATGTCTTCATTTGTAAAAGATGAGCAAAATACAGTAATATGGTTTGTTTCCACGGAAATCAAATTTCTTTAAACTTGCTGATGTAACACTAATTCAAGGATAAAAAGGTTACCTGAGAAACAAGGGCACTAGAGGCAGTACCGCGTTTGTGGGGCTCTATAGAAAGAAGAGTTTCTATCAGATTGATTTCACTCTCACACAAATCTTTCAATGTTTCCCGGAGACAACTGTCATAATTTTGCTGTGGCTTGAAAAGCATTGCATGAGGAAGTTTGGACTTTTTCCAGTAATCTGCTGGTGGAGATCCACACAGTTTGAATATCTTGTGCAGCTGTTCAACCTGTTTCCATGCAATTCAAGTAATAGCACTGAGTTCATTTTTCACCAAGTAAAACAGAACATATCCATGACCAAAAGGTCCATAGGAGACGATGGTATGTGGTTTACCTCAGTTCTTCCCCGGAGAATAGGTTTTCCAAGAAGCAGCTCAGCGAAAACGCAACCAACACTCCACAAATCAACAGATGTTCCATAGTCCGTTGCCCCGAGCAAAAGTTCAGGAGGACGGTACCACAGAGTCACAACTCGACTGGTAAGAGGTTTCTTCTTGTGCCCAGAAGAATTGCTGAAGTTTGCTAACCCAAAATCAGCCACCTTTAGTATTCCTTCATTACTCAACAAAAGATTCGAACCCTTTATGTCCCGATGCATCACGCCTCGCGAATGACAATGATCAAGCCCAGACAACAGTTGCTTCATGTAACACTTAATCTGGAGGAGAAAAACCAATGATCATACAACCAAATTTACCTAAGAAAACTCCCCAACATTATGGTTATGATAAAACTGGACGAACCTGTGGCGTCGTGAATTTGATGTCAGGGGAAGAAAGAAGACCAGTGAGATCATGCTCCATATACTCGAACACGAGTTGTATGTTGCAAGACAGTTTGGAAGTAATCAAACCTTCCAGTTTGATAATGTTGGGATGATTGAGTCTTCTAAGTATCAAAATCTCTCTTGCCATAAACCTAACACTCTCTGGCTCAAAATTGTCAAACCTCACCTTCTTCAACGCCACAATTCTCCCAGTTTCAGTCTCTACCGCACGGAACACGCTGCTATAAGTACCTTGTCCAATCTACATAAAACCAATCTAAACTCCATAAATTTCACAACTTCTTCTTCAAACCAAACATTTCCATTGGCAACATTCGTATAATACACACAGAATTATAGACAAACCTTCTCGAGCTTTTCGAAACCATCAGATCGAAGTGGGACCCAACCATGGATAGCTTCACCAGCGACGTTGCTCAACCACGCAGGCCAACCAGCAGCGACCTGCTCGGCTTCAATGTATTTGCTGAGATTACCGAGCCGAAAACTCAGCGACTCACTAGCACGGCCTGACTCGCTCAACTCGCTCCCCAACTCACCGCCGCTCTTTTGACTCCTCTTCCCGCTCCTACTCCTCCACGACACGAGCTTCTTCAGAGTCCCGCGAGGTGGATCCTCCACCACAACCCGACCCGATCCGGAACACTCATTGTCATTGTCCCTGAAGATACCTGAGTGATCGATCGCCGGCGTCACAGAGACCGTCTGCTTCGAGCTAACGCAACCCATTACAGAATTTTCGAATACTTCACACACCTACCAATCACCACCAACTAATCTCGTCCCCGTGTTTTTCCGGCGCCGGCACCACACGATCCGTCGCCGTAATCCGATCCGGATTCGAGTGAATCTCCTGAAAGTAGTGAAAAATCTTGAGGTTTCGTAGTTTTATAATGAGAATAGAGAATGTTTTTAGGCTCTTTCACTTTTTGGTATTACGGAAGACGATGCATTTTAAAAATATATATTAAATGATTTAAAAACAAAATTAAAATTTCAAAAGAAAACATGCATTTATTATTCTGGTCCAAGAAATCGAATCTACACCTTCCAATTTTGAAACCCCATTTTAGCATATAGTTAATGACTGCTTTTTTGTTGAAATAAATAGTAGACTATACAAATGTGGAAGAACATAATTGAAAACAAAAAAAGAATAGTATTAAATCGTGTGTGGAAAAAAATAAAATTAAAAGGAAATTTGTGTTGGCTGTATGTATTAATTTGTTGGTCTCTAGTCAGTACACGCAAGTATGGCTATTTATTTATTAATTGTACGAAGATGACTTGAAATGATTTATCCATAAGCACTAAGTAAGTAGCATATGACTAATAAGATTTAAAAGCTAAAACTATGATTAAATTTCCATAAGATAAGTCAAAACAAATTCATTACAGAGACATATAATAATTGCAAAGAGAAACTCACTTGTGTCTCTAATGCTTTGCCAGCTCTTTGCCTATGATGACTACTATTTATCATAATATTTCTTTTTCTTAACATTCAATCAATAAATTTATATATATAATTTACATATGGTTTAAGGTAATAGTAATTTTCTTACAAACCATTGACAATAGTGAAATTAGACTAAAGTTATGGCCAGCAAAATTAATTTTTTGGGTCAATTTAGTTACTAACAAAAAAAAAACATAATAAAACTAACCAAAATTTTTAAAATAGGTGGTTAGGATGTTGTCACATAGAAGGATTTTGGTTAGATTGTAGATTTGGTTTTTTTTTTGGGGTTATTCACCCAGTTAGTTCTAATTTCTATCGGTCAATTCTCTTTAGTCAAACAAATAAAAAAAAAAGCAAATCAGTGACTATCATATGCAGAAAATACAAAAGACAAAACAAAAAACGATTACCACTATGTTCATCCAAAACTCACATCCAAGTCATTATGATCTTCCGTAAATTAGACTTTTAGTTGAAATTTAGTCATTGAATCGTTGGCTAATGCGATTCTTGTAGATTTTGAGAATGATAAGAAGCTTTAATAGTTGATATTACATTACCTTTTGGTCAGCTTGAACCTCTAGTGTTAGAAAAAAATGAAATACTCTAGGATAAAAATAAGAGAGAACCAAGAGATGAAGCTACGCCATCAAAACCTCAAAGTACTAAGCATTGCATATGTTTTTGACATTTGTGTATTCAGTCGTTCTCTAGTATCCTAGTAAGCTAACCAATAATTTGCCAGTTAGCTTTTTTTAACTTGATTACCAAATACCGCTTGTCATGAATCCATACTAAATTTCAATCATTTTTTATCTGTTTGTGATATTTACTTTCCTACATAATAATAGATTGAAACTGAATCGGTGTTTTGAAAGTATTTTTACATTGCACGAGCTTTATGACTTGATTGGCAAAGCTCTAAAGGTTGATGTGTTTCTTGTATATTTTGAAAATTATAAAAAGCTTTTTCAGCTAATGTTGTCGACCACCACAACTTTCAGAGGATTGAAACCATATCCAACTATAGTTACAAAGGAAATTGCTAGAATGGTAAGAATATGATATCACAATTTATCATTTTTTCGCTAGTCGGACTAACTGTGGACTAAATGTGGCCACTGTGCATAACTTGTACAAATACTTGCTCAAAATTTTGTTTGTCGGAAACAGTCAGATAATCAATATATGATCTTTTGTTTTGTTCTTACTCAATTAATGATCACTTTGTCTCTGTCTTATAGTTGCATGCAATGAATATTGATTATAGAGAAGGAAACCATCCTGTCTCCAATTCCAATTCTTAGATTTTTTACCGCACAAGATATCATTTTAACGATCTCATTGTACTCTTTTAAATTAACAGCAAATCGTTATTGAAATTGATCTACTTCTCTGGTAGGTGGTAGATCTATATAAACGACAAACTTTGCAAAATCCGACAAAAATCACACAATCATTTGAAAGTCATGGTGTTCAACTACTATAACATATAAAAAATTGTTCTTCCTATCCTCGAGCAATCTTTTTTCAAAGTCCTAGTTGATACTGTTGGTGTTCAAAGTAGACTTATAGTGGTAATTATTGTACAGAAATGTGATCATTATCCTTGCATATCATTGATTCATTCGGAGAATCTGAGCATTTCTATTGATTCGTCCAAGTGGTATGGGATCTTTTAACTCATACAATCATATGTATGTTGCTGGTTGACCTTACACGATCTCCTGGCCAGATTAAAGGTCAGCTTAAACCTTTAGTGTTAGAAAAAGATGAAATGCTCACAGATAAAAATAAGGGAAAACCAAGAGGTGAATGCGCGCCATCAAAAATCTCAAAATGAAGCATTTCTTTGTGATACCAATAGATTATCCAATAATTTACTAGTTTGTTTTTTTTTGTTTTTAATTTCAGTACCAGTGTTGCTTGTCATGAATTCATACTAAACTTTAATCAGTTTTTTTTAAAAAATATATATATTTATTATGTTTACTTTTCTACAGAATAATGGATTGAAATGACATTTTGAAAGCGTTCCTACATTTACGAGCTTTATGACCTGATTGACAGAAGCTTTGACAGCTAATGAGATTCTTGTAGATTTTGACACAATTAGGGTTCAACTACACCATTTAAAGTTACAGGCCTAAAACCTCTTTTAAGACCAAAAAACAAAGTAGGCACAACAATTTAAGAAACCAAGAACATAACTTTGTCTGAAATTAAGATTGTAATCAAGCCTTCTTCTTTTTGGATTTGAGCATGACCATGCCGATGAATACCGAAAGAAGAGAGAGGAGAGTTACGCCGGCAAAGACAGGTACGAGGATGGCATAGTCTTGGGGCAAGAAGTACTTGTGGATGAAGTGATCACTATCCACAAATGGCTGTGGCAAAGGAAAATTATAACACGTGAGCTTCTTCCTAGTAATATCCAAAACATTAGATGACAGTGGTACATTAAACTGACAATGTGTCACTTACCAGGATAATGACCCAGAAAGTATAGTAGGTGAATATGGATAAGCTGATTGAAGATAATAGAAGCCCGACTGCTCGATCCGCTAATTCCATTTGTCACGTTCTCAGCCTGCAGCACGACGAATCAACCGTGAGAAAAAATCAGATAGTTTCAAGAAGCATAAGCATTGGAACTTGGAAGACGCAGTAAAAAATGACGAACGCTATATTGCAAATGCCACTGGAACCATTTCACCTAGAATATGCCCACAAGCATAGCTAATGCCACGGTTTTATATTCTGAGGGTATGCAATTGCAAACTGTGCTACTGCGCAGGCCTCTCAAAATTAAAACAGCCTAAGAACAAAAATCACCGGACCTTAGATTTGCTAGACATCAGATACACGGAGCTCAACAAACTGTCTAAAACGAATCAGAGTTGACCTAGGAAGATATCAACAGCTTGCAGGACTCTTCTAGTGGAGAGAAAGTAATCATCTCCAGGCTCCAAAATCAATGGCTTGAAGTGATATTTGACCTACATAGAGATCTTTGAGGTGTTGTTTACACAGCCCTATTCTCCTTCCATTTAAGCTAGAAGGAATGCAAACAGAAAATCCAGTTTTCCAACCAGGAAACTTCTGCCTCTCCATTGCATGTAGAGTATAAACAGCAGGTGCAGCCATCGAGCAACCAGTTACGAAGCAATTGCATGGCCTTGATTCACTTACTATTCGAGCTAAAGACAATAAACACAATCCACTGTTGGAAATGCCATATGTTAGATGTTCATCCCTATCAAAAGTCGGAGAATCTAGTTTCTCTTGTTGTATTTCCAGTTCTATATCTTCAGAAGAGGGAATCGTGCTCAGTTCTAAATCAAGGCGTTTCTCTATTTCATTTTCATGTATTCGATATTTTGATGCCAAAGTACGGATGCATGACTTTCTGACTTGATTATCGATAAGAGCCTTTATCTCATCAAAATTACTACAGCTGCCATACCATATCACCCATCGCCGGACAAGTCCTGAGAACCAATCAATTATTTGGGCAGTATCTTGCAAAACAAGCATAGAATTCGTGCGAGCATAACCCTCTGTTGTTACTAATCCATAGCGAAAAAGACGCCTTCTTATAGCATTGGTAGGAGTAACAACATCGCCAAAGAAAACAGGTCTATCTTGAGAGCGTGGACATGACAAAAGCGCTTCCACTTTAGCTGTCTCTGAAGAAACATATGCCGCAGCAGAATTTTGGAAGTTGTAAAACGCATCTCTTAGTTCTTGAGGAATCGTAGGTTCAACAACATGCTTGGACAAGATAAACTCCTCGCTTCTATCAGCAGATGTTCTTAGCACATCCTCCATCCATATTCTAAGCAAGGCCTTGTACCAATGATCTGTTTCCATGCCTGCCTTTCTGTGACAAGATATTTGGTTCAAGGTAGGGTTACCATCTGCCAACCCTTTGATTTCTGACTCCTTAACCTTCTTCAATCCATGTCCTAGCCATTTTTTTCCAATTCTAACTGTACCCAAGGTCCAGGCCTCTTCTTTCTGCAAAGCAAAGAGCCTAACCTTCTCCTTTAACTTGTGAACAGCTTTGACAGCGGGACTCTCCCTAACATTTTTCCTAACCAAGGTCCCCAAAACACGAAGCCCACTGGTCGCTTCACATGGTGACGAGTCTGTTTCATCTGTGATGTCCAAATGCAGTGAGTTCCGTAAGAAACCTATAGCTTCAGATCTGATATCAACTGCAGCTTTTTTGGGACCAGACACAGAGAAAAAGATCTCATCCATAAATCTGCAACAATAAACTCTGAGAGTAATGTCCTGCTCCGGAATACTTTTCAAATCTTGTTCTCCGGCCTGCCTCCTGAACCAGGAACGAAGTTTTGAGCCTGGGCTATCTTCGTCAGTCTGTGAATCAAGATCAAGGGCTTCATGTCTCATCGAGATTCTATAAAACTCATGATCAAACCGATCAAGATATATGTTCATCAATACACGGGACAACACCCCTTCTTGTGGAAGACCATGGCCCTTGGGAAATCCTCCAAACTCGAGATTGAGCACCCGGGATTCAAACATAGAACGGAGTAAGATGCTTAAACTAGTGTCTTCTATTTTTTCCTCCATTACAGAGAGCAAGTTCTCGAAAACAGAAACATCCAGTTTTTTGTTCAGGCTCAATGTGAAACACCAATCAGAATGAGAAATATTGTTGCTGATGTACTTCAATGCAGAGGCACGTCCCCTTCCGCTTCGGCAACTATGTGAAATCTTAGAAAAATGAGGACTGAAAACAACTTCCAGAACTATTCTAATAGCCTCTTGGACAACTTTCAGAGCTACAGTAGGCAAAACAAGGACCTCTTTTGTTTTATCTCTAGCCACAAGCGAGAACGTATTCGAAGTGACATCAAACACCCCACTAGAGAGCTCTTCTGCAATAGAATCAAACGCAACACTGCCATTTCTTTCTGTAATGGAAACATTGGAGTTAAGCCTAATACAGTCATAAGCGTCCCGAAGAGTTTCAGGCCTCGCAATCACCTTCTTCAACAGGTCACTAAACTTCCCATTAGTGTATTGCTCCTTGACTCTTTTCTTTAAACGGAGCTCGAGAGATCGCTTTAGTTCCACACGACTTCTGGGTTTGCTATCATCAACATGACAAGATTCCTCAACAAGACATGCTAATTCCCCAGCTAGTGAAAACATTCCATTTTCCTTACTACCCATTTCTGCATTTTCTGTTGCAAGCAGAGCCGATTTCGAGTGTGTGGAAATTGTGCGACTCCACAGACCCCGCGAAACTAGGGTTTCGAGATCAACCCGACACAACAATTCCATAACTAAGTTTCGTTTCCTAAACATCAGGTAAAATTTCCGATTTTCCAATCTAATACTAAGCCAGTTAAAGTTTCTACAATAGAAACGGGAACACAATCAGGGTTTAACAACCTCTTTGCTTAATTCGACATACTTTGAGATCGACACAGAGAAGGGAAGAAAACTTACGTTTTAGATACGAAACCAGACAAGGGATGCGAAAACACGATTGGTCTGAGAGGGAAATCGAAGAAGATTGCTTCGGAGAGATAGAGAACGCGGCGCAGAGCGAATTACTCGAGAAGATGGAGAAGAGAAAATCGTGGGGAAGAGGGAGAAAGGAAGGACCATTTCTTAAATAACAAATAATATTATTTATTTTTCGAAATTACATTCGGACTCCTTTAATTGCATAATGCTTCTTTTTGGACATATGTTTTAAGAAAGATCATTTTTTCCCCACCTTCGTGTTTTGATATTAGACGTAATACCTCAATGATCATCATGTTCATATATGATTTGCCATCGGTTAGCCTGGCCATCTTCGGTTTTCCAATAGTTGAAAGTTAAGAGATTTTGAAATACACACAACATAGGATATGTATTTGGTTCGTACAATATTTCTTCATAATATATAAGATTATTTCATTTACCAAAAAAAAAGATAAACTAAAAATGTATAATTCGATGTTGATAGCTCAACCGGTGTATTATATGGACATTCAAATGAAAAACTTAGAAATTTGTCGAGTTCAAACACCCACGGCGAAAAAAACTAGTTTAAACTATTATGATTTTTTATCTAAAGGGATTATGGATTTAGGTCCGGAAGAGATAATAGTTATGAGCGAATGACATTATTTTATTGACACGAAATATTAGCTTGTCTTCCCGTTGAAGTACGACACTATATATAATTGGTCACCATCTACTTGTTCTACTATATATAAATGATTTGCTTCATGCTTGCTTTAAAAAGAAAAAGAAAAGAGAAAAAAACGATGCTTCATGCTTTTGCTTATCATATTCCAACAAAAATACAATACTATATAGCTATATATTGATCTTGGCTGATTCTATATGGATAATTTTAAAATCAACCAAAATTTTAAAAGTTTCAAAACATCTGGTCTGATCTGATTAAGACCAAATTGGCCAGGTTTTAAAAGTAAATAGTTGGACTAGATGGAGTGGATATTTTACTACCTAACATAATATCACTCATTGGATCCAATGCTAATTTGGTGTTGTGTGCTACTTTGTTTATTTGTTTTAGGTGATATTGTTGAATGTTGAATTTTACCAATGGAAAACATCAAACACCAAATGGGTACGCAGAGAAAAATAAAAAACTGAACGCAGAAACGACGTCGCTTTCGAAGTGGCATTTTTTGGCATTGAACAATGTTGGCTCATTACCATTCACACCTCCTTAGTGTTTAATGTGGACCATCTTTGTTATCCGGAATTTTCCTTCTTTTTTTTTTCCTTTCAAATTGTGGAAATCCAAAACTTTAAAATTGGTACCACTTTGAAAATTTTCAGAATTTAGACTATTATGTTCAGAATTTAGATCATTTTCTTAAACGATTTATAATGTCAGAAGCCACAATATTATATTTGGAAGAGTAATAAAAGGATTTGAAACGTGTGGCAATAAAAAATGATGCAATATCCTAGTATGATTAGCAGAGAGTATAATTGTATATTTAAAACTATACAAATTAAGTTATGGAAATAATTGTAGCTGTTGATATTTCGCTGTAAGAAAATAAAACAACAAAATAAATATTTGTAAGTTTTAAGTAAGATCTATCTACAACTCTTAATTTTGCGATTTTTTTTCAATAACACTGATAATTTTACTATTGGAAATAAGAAAAAAATAATTCTACTGTTTATATTCTTTTTATTTTTTAGTCACATTGCTTTATATTCTCTTCCATGGAAGAGAATAGTGGCCTCTGAATTTTCTAATTCAATAAATCTTCAATGGTCTGTCACGAGTGTTATACTATTCAAATTAATTGAATACTTAGACTAATCAAGGTAAAATAATACACGCATTTGACTTATCACGGAGAACAAAAAGTTAAAAGATAAATATTTCTAACGGGGAAACTAAATAAATAATACAAACAAAAAAAATGAATAATGTGAGATTTGATCATCAATAATGCTTAAAAAAACATTGGTCAAAGGACTACATAAGTCAACTAGTGCTGTCCATATGAAATTACATGGGACCCACCATATTCATGTATTTTTTTTCAACCTGTTTAAGAATAATATCTTAATTGCATAAGATGTAAATGGTGACATCAACAAAAATTAAACTTAATTAAACCAATTCCACCGGTATTATTTGTACAAAATTAAATTTAGTCGAAATTCAGTTAGTTTCAACAGTTTTTTAAATTCCAACTAGCATGCATGTATATTCATTTTGAATAAAAATCGAATAATAACGAATATAAATAATGATTAAAAATATTTAAAATATCAAAAATTAATACAAATACGGTATATGTATAGTTCATATATATAAAATTAATATCCAAATGACAAAGTCAGATTTTTGTTTGGGTATTTCAAAATAATTACGGATAATTTACGATAATTTTTGAAAATTTTGGTTTGAGAAATTTTGGATAATTATAATTTTAGATAATATTAAAATTTCACAAAAACAATTCATAATTATGCTAAAATATTAATCAAAATATAAAAATTCAATAATATTCTTACTCATCATATTATTGATTTAGCTACTAGATTGGAAAAAAAATAAACGACTACATAATTTTATATTATATTGTCATGTTAATTTTTGAAATTAATTTTTTTAATAATTATTTGACTAAGTTTTTTATTAATTATTTACATGTTTTTAATAGTTCAAAAACAAAATCATGAAAGAATAACTCAATTTTACTAACCAAATTATTATTTATATTACTACTAATTTTTAAAATAATTTAGTATTTTATTTGAAACCATCATATAATTTTATTTATTTATATATTTAGATTAAAAATTATTATCCCGACCATTTTTCCAGTTAAAATTCTTAATTATTTTGCTTAATTCTACCAAAAAAATCACAAACAAATTCAGCCAGATTCATCTAAATTTAACCGTTACCATTTAGTTAATGTAATTATTCAGCCAGATTCAGCAAAAAATACTAAAAATCCAGTCAGATTCAACAATTTAGCAAAATTCAGCCGGATTCAGCTATTACCATTTAGATTCATAGGCTATAAATGGTAATTGCATAATATAGAAGAATATGAAGATTTTGAGATTTTTTATTACGGGTTAATGAATTTGATGAATAATCACTAAAAGACAAAAGTTGAGGAATTTTTTTCTTTCTTCTACTAAACAGTCTACTAAGAAATTTGTGGAAAAAACTGTCTATTTTCTCACGAGAACTATGACATATCGATATATAGAGTCCAAATTTTGACCTCTTTACATATGTCCCTGAAAAAATAGTTCGAAACATATATCTCTCCCAATTGAAATTTCGAATCATATTTACCCATCAAATCAAAATTCGAAACATATTTACCCACATAGATGGTTTAAATTGGTTTATGTTTTGAAATCATCACTTAACCATTAAAAACTATTTTTAACCGGGTTATGACCCGATTAAAACAGAAACCGGTCCCTCTCTTTCTTCATCTTCTTCTTCGATTAGATCTCAGATCCTTAAGCCAATTTTGCTTCGAATTTTATTTCGGTGACCTAAAAATAATGCCTGCCATCACCATACCGAGTTTGTCTTCTTACAAACACAGCGGAACCGCCGGAACGGAGAAATCCGAGAGCCTCGAATCTGCCAAGTATGAGACTCCTCAGAAGCGAAACCTGTGATCGGAGTCAGCGGCCGAGGCGACGGCAGTGGCAGAGAATCTCCTGTCTGGAAATTTCATCTCTACGCCTAATAAATGGAAATATCCTGCTGTTTCCAATCCCAGAATGTCAGGCAAGGTAAATTGTTGATATGGATGTGTTTGATTTCAGAGATTATCACTCAACTGCAGCATCTTAATTGTTTTTTGGCATCAGTGATGAATTATTCCGATTATCAATGGATAACTTATCTGATTGTTCAGACTCTAAATCTAACTGGAATCCTTTGTTGTTGTTGACGGCGGCGGCATAGACGAATTTGTGGTTGATCTTCTTTGAAGTTTGTTTGATGGATTCAAACTTTATCCGGAGGAAGAAGACGAATCATCTGCTGTTGCGACGGTGACGAATCGGATCTCGGTTCTAGAGGCACGTGATCGTTTAAGTAGGGCTTTTTGGTAGTTGTGTTTATAGAGGTTTTTGAAAGTGAAATTTTCTCTTTAAAACATGTAGAATCTCTTCTTTAGGATTCAATAAGAAACCAAAAATCAGACAGTCACATGAACATGAATCTGGAGTTTTCAAAAATCAAACCCAAATCCCATAAAAATTCATAAGAAGATGAATTTTTTTTCGAAAATCAATTGGAGAAATCAGGAGAAGAGAAGTCGAATCAGAAGAAGAGAGAAAATCACAGAAAAGGTCAATTGAAGAAGAAGAAGAAGAAGAAATAGCGGGATCCAATTTTTGTTTTAATCGGATCTTAATCGGGTCATAACCCGGTTAAGAATAATTTTTAATGGTTAAATGATGATTTTGAAACAGTAAACCAATTTAAACCATCTATGTGGGTAAATATGTTTCGAATTTTGATTTGATGGGTAAATATGCTTCGAACTTTCAATTGAGGAGATATATGCTTCGAACTATTTTCTCAGGGACATATGTAAAAAGGTCAAAGTTTGGGTTCTATATATCGATATGTCATACTTCTCGTGGACAAATAGACAATTTTCCCGAAATTTGTAGTATTTTTAATATTCTAGATAAACTTGTAATATTTTTAAACGAATTTACTAAGAAATAATTTAATTTTAGTGGCAAAATATTATATTATAAATTTTGAATTTAAAAATTATGTATATTAATTTATTTTATTAATCTATTAATTAACTAGTTATGTGGATCTAAAATTTAATTATTTCATTCAAACTTATTTAACTAGATAATATTTTAGGAAATAAAAAATCAATTTCTTAAGAATAGAAAAGGTATTTATTAAAAAAATCACTTAATTTTTTTATAAATGTATTTAATTAATTATTTTTTTTCAAAAATTCAACATCATTCAGTAATATTCTGCTATTACAACAAGATTTAACCGATGCCATTAGGCTCTTAATTCTGAAATTTCCAAAATGGTGGCAATTTCTTCTCTTTGGAGTCGTCTAAATTTGTTTACATTACTTCTTTCGATGATGTAATTTTAATTAAAATTTTCAACATTATTTGATTTATATGCTCTCATATTCACCATATGTTATAACTTAATTTAGATTTCAATTATGCCTAACGTTTTTTTTTGTTAATTGTTGTGATTAATAACTTACCCACTCTGACACGAAGTCAAATTCTTCTAAACCGGTCAACTTAGATGTCTCAGCTGCTCACCTATTTGTTCTCAAGCTAACTAAAACAGATTATTCTAATTTTTTATGAAATTTCAACCAAATCACACGACTAAAATTTCAATTTTTTTTAACATTTTCGATATTTACGTTCAACGTCGAGTGTCTTATTGAATAAGTTATTGAGTGCGCATGTGGTACCGTACAAATTCAAAGAAAAACTCATGGTTTTTAAAAAAAAATTATGTATTATCAGAAAATAATATTTATACTTTTTTAAATATGGAGAACAAAAGGTGTGCTTAGTCATATGACACTGATCTGGTGGATAAAACATCTTCTCTCTTTTTTTCTATGTTGTAACCCATTTCAGATTTACAAGAATAAATGTTTTTTTTAATAAAAAACAAGAATAAATGTTTGTTTTCAACATTGAATTTTTACATGAAATGATATGATACAAGACACAAATGCTGCTCGGGAGGGAGACTATAGACTTTGTGTTTTGTATCATATTTAATAAAATTAGGAAAATACCGGCCCGACAAGGGAGACTATAGACTTTGGTTCAGAACTTCACACGGATAAATTTACAACAAATACGATATCTTTGAAAGGAAGTTTTAAAAGTTTGATAACTTAATATATACGGCATTTTTTTGGGTCAAAAATCAACATTATTATTCAATTTCACCTTTTTTGATTATGAAAAGTCTAATAAATAGGAATAAGCCAATGTGTGATGATTCAAAGTTTTTCAGTTGGTTGGTCTACGTGCGGGAGGGTCTGTTTTTCAACTTCCTCTTTATTTTATTTTTCTTCTTCTCTTCTCTGTAATCCCTTTTCCATGAATTTCCATGAAATTCACCGATGATTTCCGCTCCTTGTTAAGGAAAATCCCAGCCGACGAAGAAAACGATAAAGAAGAAGAAGTTGAAGTGGAGGACGATGAAGATGGTGACGCGTGTGATCATGGCGGATGATGATTTTGAGTCACTTAGCTTTGTTTATTTCTTACTCTTCGTTTCGATCACAGGTAATTTCTTCACATCTTTTGCTTTCCTTTTTTGTGTTTTCAATTTATGTTTCGTTTTGAGAGTTTCTGGGGATTATACTGTGTTTTCTCTGTTTGAGTATGAGTTATGGTTTCTGTTTCTTTGACGTTTACTTCAACCGGGTTTTAGGGTTTTCAATTTTATGTGCTGAATTCGACACCTTGTTTTTATGGATTGTTGTTGTTTCCTTGGAAGTGATGAAGTTTTTAAGTATCGCAATTCTGGGTTTTACATTGTGTGTGTAATGGAATCGGAGTTTCAAGTTTCTCTACTCTGTTTGACGAACATGATGATAACCAAGGATGATGTCGTTGAAGATTTCGTTTTTCTGAGTTTTTGGTTTTCTTTTCCATGGCAGCCATAGCAGTAGCCGGAGATTCTCTGGACAGTGATAGAGAAGTCTTATTAAGCCTGAAATCTTACCTCGAATCTTGGAATCCACAGAACCGAGGAATGTACGCGGAGTGGAAAATGGAGCAGCAAGATGTGTGTCGATGGCCTGGAATCACATGTATGCCTCAGGAGGGTCAGGGAAGTAGAGTCACAGGGATTAATCTAAGCGATTCCACCATTTCAGGTGCTCTATTCGGGAACTTCTCCGCCTTGACGCAGCTCGCATTTCTCGATTTATCAAGGAACACGATCGAAGGGTCGATCACGGATGATTTGAGCCGTTGTCACAACCTAAAGCATCTGAATCTTTCTCATAATATACTTGAAGGGGAGCTTGGCTTATCCGGGTTGTCAAATCTCGAGGTTCTTGATCTATCGGTGAATAGGATTGCGGGTGATATTCACTCTAGCTTCCCATTGTTATGCAACAGCTTGGTTGTTGCAAATCTGTCGACTAACAAGCTTACTGGCAGAATCGAAGACATCTTCAATGGGTGTCGGTATCTGCAGTATGTCGACTTCAGTTCCAACGGATTCAGTGGAGAGATATGGGCTGGTTTTGGGAGGTTGGTCCAGTTTTCAGTTTCCGAGAATCATCTCTCTGGGAATATCTCAGCTTCAATGTTCAGGGGGAACTGCACTTTGCAAGTGTTGGATTTGTCTGAGAACCATTTTGGTGGGGAATTTCCAGGCCAAGTTTCGAATTGCCATAATCTGAAAGTATTGAATCTGTGGGGAAACAACTTCACGGGGAACATTCCAGCTGAGATAGGCTCCATATCCTCTCTCAGAGGTTTGTACTTGGGGAATAATAATTTTTCTCGAGACATACCGGAAACACTCCTGAACTTGAGCAACTTGGTGTTCCTGGATTTGAGCAGAAACAGTTTTGGAGGAGATATTCAAGAAATATTCGGGAGGTTCACTCAAGTAAAGTATCTAGTCCTGCATGGGAACTCATACGTTGGAGGCATCAATTCTTCCAACATTCTCAAATTACCTAATCTTTTCAGGCTAGATCTTAGCTTCAACAACTTTTCGGGCCGGTTACCTGCTGAAATTTCCCAGATCCAGAGTTTGAAGTTCTTGATTCTTGCTTATAATAACTTCAGTGGTGATATACCACATGAGTATGGGAACATGCCGGGACTTCAAGCACTTGATCTCTCCTTTAACAGGCTGACCGGTTCGATACCAGCTTCATTTGGAAATTTGACCTCTCTTCTGTGGCTAATGCTTGCAAATAACTCTCTGTCGGGAGAAATCCCTCGAGAGATTGGAAACTGCACGAGCCTTTTGTGGTTTAACGTGGCAAATAACCAGCTCTCTGGTGGATTCCATCCTGAATTGACTAGAATGGGTAGCGATCCTTCTCCAACGTTTGAAGTGAATAGGCAAAACAATGACAACATAATTGCTGGTTCCGGTGAATGCTTGGCGATGAGGAGATGGATTCCTGCAGAGTTCCCTCCTTTCATGTTTGTATACGCAATTCTTACGAAAAAGAGTTGCAGAAGCCTATGGGACCATGTTCTTAAAGGGTACGGTCTCTTTCCTGTCTGCTCTGCTGGTTCCACGGTACGCACGCTTGATATTTCGGCCTATCTTCAGCTCAGTGGAAACAAGTTATCCGGTGAGTTTCCTGCAAATATCTCTCAGATGAAGAAGTTGAGTATGCTTCATTTGGGGTTCAATGAGTTCGAAGGGAAACTGCCTCCAGAGATAGGACAATTGCCTCTTGCATTCCTCAACCTTACCCGAAACAATTTCTCAGGTCAGATTCCTCAAGAAATCGGAAATCTCAAGTGCCTGCAGAATCTTGATCTGTCTTACAACAATTTCTCAGGAAACTTTCCTACGAGTTTGAATGACTTGAACGAACTGAGTAAGTTCAACATCTCATATAACCCTCTTATATCTGGTGTGATACCATCAACAGGACAACTGACAACCTTTGAAAAGGAATCCTTTCTTGGAAATCCGCTCCTGCGTTTTCCTAGTTTCTTCAACCACTCAGGGAACAGCACGAGGAATCAGATCTCCAACCAAAATGTAGGAAACAGGCCAAGAACTCTTCTACTGGTTTTGATTTCTTCGGCTCTTGCTTTGGCATTTATCGCCTGTTTAGTGGTATCAGGTATTGTTCTCGTGGTTGTTAAGGGTTCAAGAGAAGCAGAAATCGATCTTTTAGATGGGTCGAAAACCAGACACGACACAACTTCCAGTTCAGGCGGATCATCACCATGGTTGTCAGGAAAAATCAAGGTCATTCGCTTAGACAAATCAACATTCACATACGCTGACATTCTGAAAGCAACCAGTAACTTCTCCGAGGAGAGAGTGGTAGGCAGGGGAGGATATGGAACTGTTTACAGAGGCGTATTGCCTGACGGAAGAGAAGTTGCAGTCAAGAAGCTGCAAAGGGAAGGCACGGAAGCAGAGAAAGAGTTCAGAGCTGAAATGGAAGTTCTAAGTGCCAACGCATTTGGTGATTGGGCACATCCAAACCTCGTGAGGCTGTACGGATGGTGCCTAGATGGATCAGAGAAAATCTTGGTGCATGAATACATGGGAGGCGGGAGCTTAGAGGAGCTCATCACAGACAAAACAAAACTTCCATGGAAGAAACGTATCGATATAGCCACAGATGTAGCGAGGGCATTAGTGTTTTTACACCATGAATGCTACCCTTCCATTGTTCACAGAGATGTGAAAGCGAGCAACGTGCTTTTGGATAAACACGGGAATGCGAGAGTGACAGATTTTGGACTAGCAAGGCTCTTAAATGTAGGAGATAGCCATGTGAGCACGGTGATTGCAGGCACGATTGGATATGTAGCTCCTGAGTATGGACAAACTTGGCAAGCCACCATAAGAGGAGATGTTTACAGCTACGGAGTATTGGCCATGGAACTTGCGACGGGTAGAAGAGCAGTTGATGGAGGAGAAGAGTGTCTGGTCGAATGGGCAAAACGTGTAATGACAGGAAACATGCCAACCAAAGGTTCGCCAATCACTCTCTCGGGGACAAAACCCGGGAACGGAGCTGAGGAAATGACTGAGCTACTAAAAGTCGGCGTGAAGTGTACAGCAGATCATCCTCAGGCAAGACCAAACATAAAAGAAGTTCTTGCTATGTTGGTTAAGATATCCGGTAAAGCCGAGCTCTTTAATGGATTGTCTTCACCAGATTACAGAGAAATGTAAAATCTCTCTTTCTTTCTTCTTTCAGATTTATACATAACAGCAGAGTCTTCTTTCTTCCCATTTTCGTTTCTATTGTTTCTGATTCTTCTTGTACACAGAATCTCATTCTTGTCAGACAGAGAGAGATAGAAAGGTAGTTTTGTTCGTTATGTACAGAGAGACACAGTTTGAAATAAAAATCTTCTCTTCCTCTTGTCTACATTGAGTGTAACAACTTTGGCTCTATAGTTCACTCTCTCATGTTTCTTACAAGTCAGGAAACATAAAGGAACAAAGAGACAGTACAATGAGTTAGGCTGCAATCTCTCTGATCAGCCAGTTTAAGCTCGGGAAGGCGAAATAAAGGACGAGAAACGACGGGACAGCCAAAGCAAACGTGACAAAGAAATAGAGCCCGAGAAATGCAGCACTCACATGGATTGCATATAAAGCCATCAACAGGAATATGACTACCAAAGGAAACTTAGCTAACAAATGAGCAACAAGAGCCATTGAGTTACATACCGAGTCATGAAGTCTCCCAGTTCTGAAGTATCCACTGGCCACACCATTCCACCAACCGCGATTGTCTTGCAACCGTTCATCGTCTGAGGCGGTATTACTCACTCCATCGCACCTCTTTCTCATGTCTCTCTGCCCTGAAGAGACCCTGTTGTCGTCACTGCGCGATTCGGATCTGCAGCCATTCATGCTTTCGACCATCCATATAAGGTAATAGTTCTTGGAAGGGAACTTGATGGTTCCATTGCAAACCAGCCTTAAAGAGAGCACATTGCACCAAGGACAAGCAACGAAGAAGGGAAGCTGGAAAGGTAAAGCTGAGGATTTTATCACAGCGGCTCGTTGAAGCCCTAAGAGACAATACTTGCAGATGGTATGACCACACCATAAGACATAAGGCACATTCTCAACGACGTTGAATGATTCCCAGCAAATGGGACACTCCAATCTTTCTTCCTTCGTTGTCATTCTTCCATCTTTTGAGGAATCTGAAGGAGCTTTTCTCGGTTTTGTGACAGCTTCTTCTCCCTTTGATTTAAAGCCTTCTTTGATGGATTTTGAAGCTAATTTCCACATAACAATGGAGGAGGGGAGAGAAAAGAGATTCCTTTTTCGTTTCCACAGAGGTATATCACTCGACCCTTCAAAGAAACAAGAATCAATTTCAGAAAACTCAAATGGTCTTTTTTCAGGCAGTGAAGTGAGAGGTGCTACATAATCACAAATCAAACCCACAAAGATTAGACACATAACATACAAAAAAAGTGACGAACTTGATGAAACCCAAGAAATCATTAAACAAAAACAAGTCGTAAAAGAGAAGAAAAACATACCACGAAGAAGCCATAAATCTCTGGACTTGCAAGAGTTTTTGTTTTACGAGGTCAAAGAGATGAAGATAAATCTGCAAAGAAATATCCAAAACTCTAATATAACAGCGACGTCGTTTCGGATAGCGACACACGTCGCAAAACATGGTCGACTTTGAAACGCTTTTCGAGGATATCACCGCCACAGATTTTCACTCACCTTAATCCGACACCGTTTTAAGTAAAACAACAAAACGCACCGTTTCACTTTCACTCATTTTACTGCCAACGGATGCTTGTCAAAATTACATTTGTCAAATAAAATAATAAATAATATTTTGTCGGTGTGGGTGAGCTGTACGCGTTTCTTCATCTTCTGCTTCTGGATCGAGCCAAAGCATTTTTTTCCGACAAATTATTATTTTTTAAGTATGACAATGTTTCCGCATTATTGGGTTTTAATTTTATTTTTAAATTAGGGTTCTTCAGATCGACAAATCTTCTCTCTCTCTCTCTTTCCCATCGAATCATACTAAAAGATCTGAAATTTTTCCAGATCCGTGAGTGAAGTACAGAGACAGACTGTAGTTTTGAGGAAAATTAAAAAATAAAATAAAACCCCCAATTTTGATGGTCGCAAATCTGTGAGTGAAATCTAGAGAGAGAGAGAGAAATGGGTCAAGATGGGTCGCCGGCGCATAAAAGACCCTCTGGAAGCGGCGGAGGACTTCCGACGACGACTGTAGCGAACGGAGGAGGAAGGGGTGGTCGTGGTTTGTTGCCTCGAGGTAGACAGATGCAGAAGACGTTTAACAACATCAAGATCACGATTCTCTGTGGTTTCGTCACCATCCTCGTCTTACGTGGTACAATCGGTGTTGGGAACCTCGGAAGCTCTAGCGCCGATGCGGTTAACCAGAACATCATCGAGGAGACTAATCGGATTCTAGCTGAGATCCGATCTGATTCGGATCCGACTGATTTGGATGATCCTCAGGAATCGGAGATGAATATCAATGCGACGTATGCTCTAGGTCCTAAGATCACGAATTGGGATAGTCAACGTAAGGTATGGCTGAATCAGAACCCTGAGTTTCCTAGTACTGTTAATGGCAGAGCTCGAATCTTGCTTTTAACAGGATCTCCTCCAAAGCCCTGTGATAACCCGATTGGTGACCATTATCTGTTGAAATCGGTCAAGAACAAGATTGATTATTGTAGGCTTCATGGGATTGAGATTGTGTATAACATGGCTCATTTGGATAAGGAACTTGCTGGGTATTGGGCGAAATTGCCAATGATTAGGAGATTGATGCTGTCTCATCCAGAAGTTGAATGGATCTGGTGGATGGATAGTGATGCTTTGTTCACTGACATACTGTTTCAGATCCCGTTGGCTAGGTACGAGAAGCATAATCTGGTGATTCACGGTTATCCTGATTTGTTGTTCGATCAAAAGTCGTGGATTGCTTTGAACACGGGTAGTTTTCTGCTGAGGAACTGTCAGTGGTCGTTGGATTTGTTAGATGCTTGGGCGCCGATGGGACCTAAAGGGCCAATCCGTGATGAGGCCGGGAAGGTATTGACGGCTTATCTGAAAGGCAGACCGGCTTTTGAAGCTGATGATCAGTCTGCATTGATCTATCTCCTGCTTTCTCAGAAAGATACATGGATGGAGAAAGTGTTTGTGGAGAACCAATACTATTTACACGGGTTTTGGGAAGGTTTGGTTGATAGGTATGAGGAGATGATAGAGAAGTATCACCCGGGATTGGGTGATGAGAGGTGGCCATTCGTGACCCATTTCGTTGGGTGCAAACCATGTGGTAGCTACGCTGATTATGCAGTCGAGAGGTGCTTGAAGAGCATGGAGAGGGCTTTTAATTTTGCAGACAATCAAGTGCTCAAGCTGTATGGATTTGGCCATAGGGGATTGTTGAGCCCCAAGATTAAGAGGATCAGAAATGAGACAGTCACTCCTTTGGAGTTTGTAGACAAGTTTGATATTCGCAGAACGCAAGTGGAAACCAAACCGCAGAACTAGAGGAAAACAAGCAGAGGATAGTCGCAGCTCTCATGAGATGGACACGTATATTATATATGACACTCACAAATGCAAAGCAAATTTGTTTGCCTGTACCTTGCTACTTTACTGTTTCTTCTGCTTTTCTTTTTGTTTGTTGTTGTTTGCAA
Source organism: Pseudoturritis turrita (assembly GCA_900406555.1). Classification (NCBI taxonomy): domain Eukaryota; kingdom Viridiplantae; phylum Streptophyta; class Magnoliopsida; order Brassicales; family Brassicaceae; genus Pseudoturritis; species Pseudoturritis turrita. The sequence goes on along the minus strand of OVBL01001085.1, from coordinate 530,807 downwards.
GAATATTTTAGCTGCAACATTCTTTTCCCATAGATGTTTTTGTGTTTTCTTCAGTCAAATATATGGAGAAATTTCATACTTTGTTATTCAAGTTTCTCAGACTTGTAATTTCTTGGCAACACACTTCGGAAGAAAAGTTTTGGGAATCTATGATTAGACTGTGGAATCAGGAGGACTGTTAGATAACGAGTTTGGTGTAACCATTGATCGGTACAAGACAGATAATTTCACATACTAACTTCCTCTATCGTAGTTACTGATTTCTCACCAGTTAACAGAGACTAAGATTTTTCCTTAATTTTACATGCATCTACAAAATGGGAATGACAAAACTGACTGACTGACCAGGAAGAGACAGAGGAATGATCCTTCCTTGCTTGGATCATTTCTTCAAGTGGATTACCAATTTTCTGGCTGCTAGACGTATCCCTGCCATTTGCTGATAATCGTAGGGCTCGAGTGAGAAGAATGCATCAACCAGGGTACCGGGAATTAATGCTGACTCGAGCTTTTCAAAATCATCGGTACTGAAATCAAGCTTTTGAATGGTTTCCAAAGGTTCTTCTTTCTGGTAAACCTGGGTTCCACATCTGGCATCATCTCCATTGGAATCTGAGCTTATTCTGTCAACCAGATAAGCATGGATTTAGAGGTTAGGGACTCTCAGTGGTTTCGTTCTCGTATGTTTAAGCTGAGAGAGAAAAGTCAAAACTTACTGCAGTCTGGCTGTGGGATAGTTGGCAAAGCCTTCTTTCCTCATCACGGTAAGCCTCCAATCTGAGCTTGTGCCTGAGTCAATCAATAAGTTATGTGTAACATCGTCGGATGCGTCCAAGATCTTGCCTAAATCAGGAGGTACATCGACAACAATATTCAACCTTGGACGACCAGCATGATTCACAAACTTCCGGCTTATTCCAAACCGAACTTTCAAGCTATAGCAACAGAGGTGCAGAGGGGCGTCGTTGTGAAACAGCTTCATTCTCAGGCTCCCACGATAGAACGGGATAAGACTTGCGGTGATGCTAGAAACAGATACTTTATCGACGCCCAAAAATGATTCATCTTTGGCATCAGGCGATGGAGTTGACTCATCCTGCTGTATTACAGTTTTTGCTTCGTCTGCAGCATCTGTCTGAAGAATTCCAATGTGTAGTTTACTTATTAGAGTGGTTATATCAGATTGGTCTATTTCACAACAAGATGTATCACTTTCTGAGAATTCCGTCAGAAGAGAAACGATGGGATGGATTTCTTCGGTTGCGGCATCCACGGAAGACAAACTTGGATCTGCTTTAGGGCTCGAGGAGAAAGAAGCCGAGCTTTCTCTGACTCCATTAGGCAATGACTTCTCATTGCTGCGTGTTCTCGGACTTTTCCTTGGCGAAAACCAGCTCTTTTCTGTTAGAATGTCAGGAACACTGGACTCCTGCAAACACCAAGTACTTAGTCACTAATTGATTTCCTGATTGACCCAACGTTTACAAACTGTAGACAGAAGGGAGATATGTCTCAACCTCTCCAATTTTTAAAGTTACGGTTTTTTCTTATTCAAGAAATGAGAAGACAGCATTACCAGAAACAAGACAGTTGCACAGTACTTGAGAACTTCAAGATTCAACCGGACATCATCTAAGCTCCTGGTGATTTATTTTCATGTTTAGTCCCATATTGTAACAACTGGTGAATCGATTAAAAGGCTCAGGGTATGGTCTACCTGTGTGCTTGATCTCCTAGCTCGAAGTATGTAGCAAGTGATGCCATCTGCATTGGTTAAAAGGAGAAAACTTTAGGAACTTTAGTGAACTTTTCGAGGTTACAAGGATCATAATCTAATGAGGATAACAAGGGAAGCTACACTACAGACTTGAGATTAACAATGAGAAGACGAAAAGAGAAGAAACCTTCATGTCCCCAGCTCTCTTCCCAAACTTCTGAGTCAACAATGAAAGCGAATCGATTATAGCTTTCGGCTCCGGCGGAGACTGACCAATTTCTGCAAATGCTTCTCTTATTCTTACACAATCGAATCGCTTTATGTTATGTCCCGCCCAGATTCTTCCTACAGAAACACCAAAAATCAACATTTCTAGCTTCCTCAGAGTGAGAGAGAGAGAGAGAGAGAGAGAGAGAGAGAGAGAAACCCTTACCGTGGAGAATGTCGTAGATTTCACTGGAGATTTCGGAGAATGTGAGTGCAGAGAGGACTGCGTCGCGCGTAATGCCGCTTTTTCGCGTCGTGAGCGTGGCGATGAGAGAAAGATCGGTGGGTCGAACCAAGGTGGAGTAACTGTAGAGCTCAACTAGCTTCCTAGGGCAAACTAAGATAGCCCCAAACTCCAAAATCGCGAAAGGCTGACCCGATTTGGTCGGAACCGCCGTCTCGAGGTCGAAAAACGCTATCTCGCTTCTTTCGCCGCCGATTAGAGTCGAAGAAGCCATTGTTGACAACTGAGAACACCACCACCATCGAGTGAACATCGACAATTGGTAGGTTTAACTGTAGAATGAGGTTTATTTTGCGTCGTCTTTTGTCTCTTGGAGTGATCAACAAATCGGAATCTCCTCTTCTTCATTTTCATACGAAATCGCTTCAATCCAACCACACTTTGAAGCATTATCTTGAATCAGGCGAGCCAATGAAAGCTCTGTTAAATTTCCAGCATCGATTTAGAGAAAGTCCTAGTTTCATCGACAGTTTCTCTGTCTTGTTTGCCATCAAAGCTTCATCAGCTCAGAAAGATTCTTCATTTAGTGGTAGACAGATTCATGCTCTTGTAAGAAAACTAGGGTTCCACACCGTAATTCAAATTCAAACATCTCTTGTCGGTTTTTACTCAACAGCAGGTGATCTCGATGATGCACGCCAAGTGTTCGACGAAACGCCTGAGAAACAGAACATCATCTTGTGGACAGCGATGATTTCAGCTTACAGTGAGAATGAGAACACTGTGGAAGCCATTGAGCTGTTTCAACGAATGGAAGCGGAAAATGTCGAACTTGATGAAGTGATTGTGACTGTGGCTTTATCTGCTTGTGCTGATCTCGGGGCGGTGCAGATGGGTGAACGGATTTATTCTCGCAGCATCAAGAGAAAACGAAGATTTGGTATGGATTTAACTCTGAGAAACTCACTTCTTAACATGTACGTGAAATCTGGGGATATTGAGAAAGCGAGGAAACTCTTTGATGAAACCATGAGAAAAGATGTGACTACTTACACATCTTTGATCTTCGGATATGCTTTAAACGGTCAAGCTCAAGAATCATTAGAACTCTTCAAGAAAATGAAGAAAACGATTGATCAGAGCCAAGATTCATCGTCGGTTACTCCAAATGATGTAACTTTCATAGGCGTCTTGATGGCTTGTAGTCACGGTGGTTTAGTGGAAGAAGGAAAACGACATTTCAAGAGCATGATTGAGGATTACAACCTTAAACCTAGAGACGCTCATTTCGGATGTATGGTCGATTTGTTTTGTCGTTCAGGTCGCTTGAACGATGCTCACGCGTTCATCAATCAGATGCCGATTAAGCCGAACGCGGTTATATGGAGGACGCTGCTTGGCGCTTGCAGTCTTCAAGGGAATGTTGAGCTAGGGGAAGAAGTTCAGAGACGGATCTTTGAGTTAGATCGTGATCATGTCGGAGATTATGTTGCGTTGTCGAATATCTACGCTTCGAAAGGAATGTGGGATGAAAAATCGAAGATGAGAGATCGTGTGAGGAAGAGAAGAGTGCCTGGTAAAAGCTGGATTGAGCTGGGAAGTGTTATCACTGAGTTTGTTTCAGGGGATGATGATGAGAAGCCAATTATGGGAGAGGTTAGTGAGGTTTTGAGGCGTATAGTTGCTTCTATAACAAGTTACGATTGTGTTGTGGAGAATTTTAACTCCAATTATTGACGTATGATGATGTAATTATTAGTTTTCAAGTGAATCTCAATCTCAATTCTCCAGCTAATAGATTTTATCATCTTCATAATAATGATTTAAAAGATGGTATAACTACAAGTGGTAGTTGACTAGTGGTTCCTATTTAGAGAGAATTGTTCTGCTGTGTAGGTTAGGATTGATTTCTCTCAAGCGTGGAATTATCTATCACTTTCATTTGGCCAGCCGAAATAGTGTAATGTTTTAGATCCATTAAAAAATTCGTTGAGTAGACTATTCATCGGCTACACTCATCCTAAAAAAAATTAGTCGGATGGTTAAATTTTTTTTTTTTTTTTTAATAGTTTTAGTAAAAATTAGTAACATATATAAATCAATACACATAAAAATCTATACATTGTAAAATTTCCATTATTTTTAAGATAATTTGTTTTACGTAAGTGAATCTATTGTAAAATATATTTAAATTCACAAACATTTTAATGACAAATTTAATTAAAAACTAATAAAAATAAGTGATAGTAGACCAGTGATTTCATCTTCTGGTCACTACCAGAAAACGAATTTTCTTAAACCTAAAATTATGTGACCCCACCATATGATCATTCGTAGATATTTTAAATAGCAAAGATATATGGATTTGTATGGGTATTGAAGATTGGTTTGTGCTTGTACTTATAATGATTTTTTTTTTGGTTTCAAGAAACGCCAATAAAAAGTCAAAACAAAAATATCTCAACTCAGAAACTACTAGAAATTAAAGGCCACTTGTAGTTGTAGTAGGATCCACTGGCCCAAAGAAGTATAACCCAACGAAAAACTTAAATCTTATAAAAGAAAACCTATTAAAAATTGATATTTACAATTTCACTTTTTAGTTTGCCAAAATATCAAACAGAGCCCCCCAAAAAAAAAAAAAATTGGAAATAAAGAAACATTTATATATAGACAAACTAAAAAAAAAACATTTTTTATTTACAATTTTCTAATAAAAAAAAAAAAGCCGGGAAGAAAGAGAGATTTTTCGAATTTATAAATTTGTAAATAAAAACAAATTTAAGGGAAAAAAAAAAAAAAAAAAAACGTCCGTCTTCCTTGCCTTTCGGGCGGTGTCTTCTCACAACTTCCATGGCTGACATCTTACCTTCACAATTACCCCAACCAACCACAAAGTCTCTTCTCCTTTTCTAAAATTTCATCAAACCCTAAGGGTTTTTTTTTCTTTTTCTTCTTCTTCTCTATGGATGCTGCGATCCTCTCTGCCGCCGTGGAGGCTGAACAAACCCCCGACTCAACGATCGAAACAGTTTCTCGGTTGATCGCCGGCGCTTTCTCTGGGGCTCTTACTGGAATTTTCGCTATGGGTGATTGATTAAATTAATTTTACCTTTTTTGATCATTTGATATATTCGCGACTGATCATAGATTTTTTCTGTAGATTGAAATTGAGTAGACACGAAACCTTCCCTAAATTGATAATTGTTACGGGTTTTGTTCTTTCTAAGTTCTTCGTTTCTACACTTTGGTCGATTCGTGATTCCTTGCAAAATCATCATTCGTGGGTCTGCAAGTATTGTGAAAAGGGTCGTACATGAGATTTGCTTGAATATTGATGAGCAGAACACAGAAAGAACATGGTGTTTCAGTAGTTGAATTAAAGACGTATTTTTTATTAGCTCTGTCCTCCTAATTCAACAACTTAAAACCAATGTTCCATTATGAGAAGGAGTTTCGGTTTTGTTGATCATTAGTCAATCTTAAGGCATGGATTATACGATAACTATGCTTGATTCCCAGTTTGTAGGAGTTTATATTGTTTCAAACAAATCATGGGGTTAGGAAGAAACTTGATTCCACTATAGTTTTAGAATGTATCATCATATGATCATCTCTGCCTGATATGCTGAATGACCCTTTAGCCATTTTGTTATATCTTGTTCTTTGATCTCTTGTAGCTGGAGCTTTCACTGGAGCAGTAACTGGTGCGGTGGCAGGCAGAGCTGCCCAGTATGGAGTCCTCCGTGGGGCTGCACTTGGCGCTGTCGCTGGAGCTATTCTTTCTGTTGAAGTGTTGGAGGCTTCTCGTGCGTACTGGTATTTAGAGCTATCAGGATCAAGGGGTCCATCATCTATGGTTAGTCTTAAATCCTTCTGAGAAGTCTTACTAGTTTTTTCAAGAATAGGAGATGATTTTTTCGAGTTTTTTGACTGACTTTATGGTCGAGATGGAGAAAGGATTCTGAGAGTACAGAAGTTTGGTGGAAGAAATAATGACATAGCTTTGACATGTTACTGGTGGGCCATCAAAGTTATGGGATGACAGGATGGCATGGTTTAGTCCCTTTTAATCAATTGTTCAATCATAAGCCCTCTTATAGGATGAAATAATCAACCAAGGTAATAGGAATGATTTATGTTGTTAATGCCACTGAGCATTTTAACAAAAGGATTCCTAGCTCCTATCCTTAAAGGTCCAGAGCTCGCTTGATTGAGCTTTAGATCGCACGGCTAAAAATTTAGAAATTCTATATATAGGCCCGCATCAACATTTCTCCAACTCCTTTGCTGTAGGCATTTGTATGTGCAAGTTTCAATGGTTCTATCTGATAACCACAATCCCTTGAAACCATTTTTTCCATGCTTTTACGGATGATTGTGTTGAAGTCTGAGTCTGTTTTTATTTCTTGTTTATTATCTGTGGGGAAGAGTTGAACTAATTGCATGGTTTCACAATGCTGCACAGAACTGTATTTTCCACCTTCTACCAAATTTGGTACTTTTGACTGTTGAGAATGAGTAAGCTGAGCCTTTATTTCTGTTGTGGATCCAGGCAGATTTTGTAGAGCAACTGTTTCGTGGGAGACTAGTAGATGAACAACTTATGTCGACAATGTTAAATTCGCACCATTGGCAGGTTCTATTCTAACTCATCATGTGGATGGTTAAAAAAATGTTCTATGAAAGGCTACTATTGAGAGCACTAAAAAGTACTACTGAAAGCTACTATATGAACACGACCGCAGAACAAGATTTTAATTTATGAAGTAAGGATGTCTCTTATGAGCAATGCTGGCCCAAACTTCCTTCAGTGTCTTGAGAGTATATAAAAATAGCTAGATTTCTTAGATTTCTAAGATCTGTAAATGGAGTTATATACACCTGTGTTCCTGCATCAACCTGTGTTTACTCGTTGTTCGACAATCTCCTCTAGTTTGGATCGATGGAGAAAGACTGATGTAAGCAGTTTTGACTACTTTTTACAGTTAAGGATTTCCGATGTAAGCTATGAAGAGCGGGATGCTGTTTATGGTGAATTGGAAGCTAGAGGCTTATCAGGTGACTCTTTAAGGAAACTACCATGCTACATCATGTCAAGTGAAATGGCGAAGAGGCAGATCACTCACTGCACAATTTGTCTGCAGGTTTTGTCTTTTTCTATTTGTTTTACACGAATTGATTAAACTTCTTATCATGCCCTGTGTTCATCTCACACTTAGGCATTTACAGGACATCGAAGTAGGGGAAATCACACGAAGCTTACCGAGATGCGATCACACGTTTCACCTGGTTTGTGTTGATAAATGGCTCATCAGACATGGGTCGTGCCCCATTTGCAGACAGGCCGTTAAAGTTTAAATCACCATTGTTGCCGAGCTGTGTACATAGCAAAAAGCCATTATCCTTATATATCGTTGTAAGTCTCAGAACCCTTTCTTTCAATCTTTCTAATTTCGTTTCATTTAGAGCAACTTTAGCTTCATCCATAGGTTTCTACTTTTGAATGTATACTATTGTAGACATAATTAAGAACACCTACAGATGTATTGTAAAAAAAATATAGAACTCGATTAAGTTATGAACTGATACATTTGGTTAATTCTAATATTCCTTACGTGTCTGTTGGAAACTCAGAAACTTTATACCTCACAACACTTAGAAAGGCTAAAAGAAGCCCTCGAGACTCTATTCTCCTCTTAAAATTTACAGCCATGGAACCGCAGTGTTTGGGAACAGGGCTCCATTGACCTTGCTCTAACACAGTAAGGATCATGGGCAGTCCCGTTCTCACCCTTGTTCAATACCCATGGCTTCAACCCTCCAAGGGCATAAGCCACGTCCACGAGTGAGGACCACGAGCTTGTGATCACCAGCACATCAGAACAACTTAGAAGGTAAATGTCAGTCCATGTTCTCCTGGTCTCCATGTTCCTTTGGGTTTTTTGGTATTCCTTGTGGCTCGGCTTGTGAACACTGATTATCTCTCCCTTCACTGTCGGGTTTTCCCAATATACGTCCCTGATACTCTCAAAGTACCCTGGAGAAGAAGATGAGATGAACACTGCCTTTGATTTCCGGTTTAGAACTTGGCTGGAAGGGAGATGTCTCTGTCTGTCTACTTCAGGAAGCAGCTTATGTCTAATTCCACAAGCTAGAATCTGTTGTACCAAATGCTGAAACTGATCATTTCCAGTATCAGAGACCCCAATATGGATTCCTATTCTTTCATCAGCTCTAGCAAGATAAGCGTGATAGTAACGTGTAATGAGACCCCAGACAACATTAGTTGGGTGAAAGAGATACCGACTCAAGAAGTAAAAAACCGTTTCTTTCTCTAGGAAGAGCCTTTCGAGTTCTTGCTCGAATGAAGAGATCGAGAAGAGAGATGGGACAAAGAAACTATCTGCTTTCATAATCAACCACGGGGTCTCCTCCAACAAAACTTGACTTTCCTCGCAAAAGAAAAGCTTTTGTTGCTCATTGGAATCACGAACAAGATGGCGATATGCAAACATCGGGTTGCCAGAATCGCGAAGAAGAGATTGCTCATCGAAGCCATTGAGCTGGCTCTTGAGGGGGAACTCTAAGGGAAGAGACCAAGAAGTGTTTGGAAATGGCTCGCAGAAAAGATCAGCCATGTCAACTCCTGGTTCGACAAGTAAAACCCGATTTGTTAAGAGAGCATAAAGAAAAGCTGAAGCTAGACTCAACATCCTATTCCCAAGTTCACCATTGGAATTCAACCATATTACATATCTACAACCAGAGACTCCACCATCAGACCGATCTCCCGGCTTGAGTTTGTCCAGTGTTAAGTTGTAGGATCTAGTGAATGGTCCACACCATCTATGAAGATCTTCGTATCTTTGTAATCTATGATCCAGGTAAGAGGATTGCTTAAAAGGGGATTCCTTTCGATATAAACTCGCCTCATACCTGCTCAAGCAAGATTCTTTATCAAAACCAGTGACAAGAATGTCGCCGAGCTGTTCCTTCTTCTCGCTTAATCCACCATCTGAATCCATTGCTGAAAACCAGAAAGCCACCAAAAGTGTGTAATTAATGCAACATTGTGGATAAAACATAGCAAAAAGAAACATACATTTAGAATTTATACCAAATTTTCTTTTTCTTTTGCTTTTTTCTGGAAATGTCTAGAAATCTTTCAACTAATTGAAGCATCAAAATTTATCCTTATTTAACAAACCAACCATATTGGAGAAAGATTCATAAAAAAAATAACTTTTCTGATAAGACTTTTGAGCTAATCCACTAAAAAATCAAAGCTTTAACCTTGGTGGAATCTGATCTGAAGAACCCTAGAAGCTGCATCACTCTCCACAACATCATCAGAAGGTGGGTCTCTGAGTACCACCGACAGAGAAAACAGAACCGATGCAACCATAAGAACCGCTAAAAGTAGACCCATCGATTTCATCGAGCTCAAACTTGGTTTCATCACATCTAATTCGCCGGACCCGGTTCGAGAATCCGAGGTGGTCACCGGGTCACCCGCATCCGAGTTCTTCTTGCCCCGTTTCATCAGACGGTGACAGCCGGGTCGGATCCTAAAATGAGTATTCGGGTCTCGAAGAGTGGAAAGAAGAGAGTTTTTGGTGTGGACAGTGGGAGGGACATGAAGTCATCATGTGATGTGTTTGAGAGAAACAGACAGAGCGAGTACGTGGCAGAGACTAATTTTATTATTAATCTAACGAAACAACAACATAATGGCAAAGGTGTAGAGTCATCTGCTAAGAGGATCTTACAAAACTAGCAGGTAAAATTATTATAAAAGATCTAAGAAATGCAATAGACTATAGTCGGAAATCGTGAAAACCGACATCGTGGCGGTTGAGGAGGACAGTGGACATCCTGGTTAGTGTACTCCAAGGAGGCTAATCTTCGCTAGCTCTTCTATTTCCTCCTTTACTTTTCTTGTTCATTCGCATTTGGCTTAAATGTTTGCTTATTCCTCTTCTCTCAAACTATTGTTTCAAATTGTATGACAAAATCCTTATAGTTTTGTAACTGTTACATTGCATTTCAATTTGAATACTCTTTAACAAAACAAGGCCGTTAATGTAGTTACAACAAATCATCGACCGTTTATTTCTAAGATTATGGGCCTGGCTAGTTTAAACACTGCGGGTGCGGTTGCGGGAATTTGCGGAAGCGGACGATAGCGATTTCAAGTGTTATTAAGCGATTCATACGACTGGCGCAGCGGTTGAAAATGGGTACGGTAGCGGTTAAACAATAACTTAACAATATACACATTATATAGTTATAAAAAACATCAAAAATCATATTATTATAATAAAATATAAAAATCATTAAATCATTAATTCAATATAATTAGTAATGAAAAACCATGTGTATAATATTTACGTTTATTTTTTAATTTTTTTAAATTTGGATGAAATTTATAATTTTAATGGAGAAATTGTTTCTTTTGGAGAGATTAATGTTAGATTTTAAAATTTTAGTTTGTTAAATTTATCGAAATTTATCGCGAGAATTTTGGTTTAGATTTTTATAAATATAAAATTATGAAAGGTTATTGAATATTAATTAGAAAGTGTCAAATATTCATATATTTCGTAATTATAATATCCAAATTTTTATTTTTTAAACTTATTATATATATTCTGATTTTTCTATAAATTTTATCTTTTTTTTTCAAATTTTTTTTTTTTTATTATCCATCTGCAACCGCAAATGTTCGAGGGAAACAGCTTTTGATTTTGAGAGGTTTGAAACAGCACGAAATGGTAGAAAGCATTTTCTATGATTGTTGTCAAACGCCAATAACCGCTATTACCACAAATACAACATTTACGGGTGATAGCGGAAGAACCAATCAACTCCTATGTCTTGTTAATTGTAGTAAAACTAACATAATGCTACTTACGAAATTTTGGTGGAATAAATTCAACGATGTACCAAAAAAAAAGAAGTAAAACAATGACGAAGATAACTTTGATTTTTTTTTTTTTTACTTTATGTTTCTGGATTACATTATGACGGTGGATTCCACTATAAAATTATTCAACGCAAGTGCCAAATCTTATAACTCAATCCTATTTTTGGGTATTGCTTGTGCATAATTGTTTTTTGTTTTTTTTTCTTTTTTTAGAAAAAGCATTCTATTATTTTAAAAAAACAAGTGATCGGTTACAACATGGTATACAACCTAAGAACAATACTAATGGCTAATTAAACAAGAGACTTCCAAACGAACGTAAAGATACTAAAAGGATATATCACCGAAAGATGAGCCAGAAACCGACTAAACCCCAAAAAAATAGTGGCAAGCTTGACAAACGATCTACAAAAGGCAGCAAAAGGACATTAGGAGACAAAACCAAACACTCTAAATGATCAAGGCAACCAGTTTTGTCGATGAGTCACCGAGAATGCAAAGACTGGCATTGAATCCGAAAAACTAGATCCTTCGATCGCAGGACGAAGCAACTGCAACACAAAACCAAGGCAAAACCACAGCCAGCACAAAACAGAGCTAAAACCCTCCACAGGAGCCAAAGTCGCGTATCGCAGAGAGGATATCATCAAAGCCGAAGCCGACAATGACCCGAAAGGAGACTGCCCGAAACCTAGCCCTGTCAGAGAGGTAAGTGACTGAAGAAGAGGAGCACAAGGAGACTTTAGAGCATCAAGGCAGGGAAAAGAGAAAAAGTAGCCTACTGCTCTAAAACCTAAGTCCCAGAGAACCTTTAACCACAGCGTCAAAGGCAAAGAGATGCACAGAGGATAAGGAAGAAGCACCTAGGAGGTCTTGAGGCCACAGAACAATGATCCAAAGCAACTACAACTAAACCAGAATCCAGAAGCAACCAAAGCAAGCCAATAAGAGACGTATACAAAGATGAACATTAACCCGGATCGGAGAGGTGATAGCCCGAGACCAGGTGGGAAAAAACTCGGATCGAGGCGACACTAGTCCCCTGCAATCGAGAAAAAAGCGAAGAGGCAGAGAGGAAGAAGAGCAATGGCAACAGATATGACCTTGTCGTCCTCAAACAGAACAAATCGTAACCCTTCCACCTCAACCCCTGAACCCAGAGGCAGCAACTCAACGCCGGAGAGCCAATGACTCGAGAGAACCATCTTCGTAAAACAACAGAGTCAACCCCGACACTAGGCTCACCCAACAGATACCGTCGTTAAGCATCATAAATAGGAGAGCAAAAGCAGAGAACCGAACCAGAGCAAAGCGTAGAAGGAGCCAGCGACGAACCACAACGAGCAATCCAAAAACCAGATCTATGACAACCAACCTTGAACCACCGTGAACCAAGTAGCCGAGGAAGAACAAGAGACAGAGGTGATCCCTTTTCCGGCGGAGAGACACCGCTCGCCAGAAAGGGAGATCGGAGGAGGACGGCGGCGTGGCTCTAGGGCTTGTGCATAATTGTCGAAGATTATTGTTTTAATTTTTCAAGTTTTGTGACCCATTATAAAAAATTGTATATTTTTTTAATGATTATTATTCTTAAGTCTTAACCTTGCTTATTTACTTTTCGTCTAAATATTATTCCGTCAAAATAAAATGGGTCGACGATCTATTTCCCCACGAGAACTATCGTATAACTACATATGCAGCCCAAACTAAGACATATATGTCCCCGAAAATAAAGTTCAAAACATATATTTCCCCGAAATAAAAGTTTGAAACCTATATCATCCCCAAGAAAAGTTTGAAATCTCAGAACTCACAGATATCGGTTTTAATTGATTTACTGTTTTCAAATTACATCTTAACCACTTAAAATGATACTAAACCGGATTAAAACAGGATTACGACCCGATTACGATCCAATTACCACCCGATTACAATCCAATTACCATCCGATCCAATCAAAGTCCTCAAAGCTCTTCTCACCCATTCTCCTTCAACACCACCGATTCTCACCAGAGAATTCGTCATCGTCAAAATACAAAAATCAAGAAACAAGGCCTGCAACTCGAGAGTTGGTGGTGGAGAACTGGAGATCCGGCGTCGTTGGATTTCGTCTTCCGATGAAGATGAAGGTTTCGTCCTCCAAAAGTTTCTTTTTTTTACATTTGCGATTACAGATCTCAGGGAAAAGAGAAATTCGAGCCGAGGTTTGATGGTTGAGGTTCATAGAGAGAGAGATTGAGAACAAAACAAGAGGAGATTGCACTTTAGGTCACATCTCACAGATGGTAATATTCAATTTATGGTGATTGCACTTTGTCTCTGGTTATTTCTTGTCTTCTACTTAGAACAAAACAAAGAGGAGATTCTTTGTTTAAAATGTAATTTTGGAAAATTGATAACTAAAAAATAAAAAACAAGACCTACAATTCGAGAGTTGGGGTGGAGAACTGGAGATTTGGCATTGCCGATTTTCGTCTTCCGACGAAGCAAATGGTGAGGAAGACGATGACGGAACGACTCTTGAGTAAGCACCATCGCAAAATTGACCCGACAGTGATTGTGAACGAAACACATATCCGCTTGACTTGGTTCGAGAAGATGTAGTGACCATTGTGTCTTTTCTTTGAAAGTCAGAATTGAAAAGGTTTCAAAAGGAAGAAGAAGAAGCTTTGATTTCTTCTTCTTTAGTCCCTCATATTTTTTATTCGGGTATACGGGTCGGGTTTTAGTTCGAATCAGGTTTTTTATTCGGTTTAGTGTCGGGGTTTGATGGTTTTATATTGGTTTAGATCTTAAACCATTCAAACCGATTGAAATCGACATCTGTGGGTTTATAGGTTTTAAACTTTTATTTCAGGGAGATATATGTTTTGAACTTTACTTTCGAGGACATATATAAAAAGATCTTAGTTTGGGCTGTATATATATACGATAATTCTCGTAAAGAAATAGATCGTCGACCCAAATAAAAATGACACAAGTAAGTAGCTATTGATTTTTAGAAAGTAGCTTTAGTCTAAATCTATTAATTGACGAGAGGGTTAAGAAATTGTATACCTTATATTTGGCCCCAGGTTTTTAAAACATATATATACTTATATATCAGAGTTCGTATAAGTTAATTTTGACTTCTAAGCTATCAAAGATTGTCGTCACACACATATAAATGTTCGTAGCTCAGTCGGTTAACTTGGTATTGTTTCAGACGACGAAAAAAAAAAAAAAAAACTTGGTATTGTTTCAGTATAGGCCGGTTTAAATTGAAATTGTCTTTATATACAGATGATTTATGCTATGTAAAATCATCACAAATGTTGCAAAATAATAATACTTTTTTTACCTATAAATGATATTATTATATGGGGAGTACGAAGATCTATATTTCCTGGTTAAAGAAAATGATCACATATATTTGCAAGCTTGAAAATATATTAAAATAACATGTTTTTTTTTACATCAAATTACATATGTTTATACGTTAGATTAGATGTATCATATTATATTGGTTTATAAATTCATATATATGTTGTCCTCATATATACTCCAATAAATTAGAGCATGACTGGTTTAAACGTAGCGGGTGTGGCGACGGCTACGAGAATTTACGGAAGCGGACGGTAGCAGTTTCTAGCGTTATTGGACAATTTATACGACTGGTAAAATGGCTGGAAATGGATGCATTTACGGGACATTTATGACTGGTTTACAGCGGGTGCGATAGCGGATTTACATAAAACTACCAAAAAAATACACGTAATATATAATTTATATAGAAATCAAAAATATATTATTATAAAAAATTTAAATTATATATTTTAAATAAATCATAAAATAATTAAATAAAAATTTTAAAGATGTTTGGAACATTTTATATATATACAATAACATTTTTTATAATTATTAAAATAAAAATTGAAATCAAAAATATATTATTATAAGAAATTAAAAAATTATATATTTTAAATAAATCATAGAATAATTAAATAGTATTTTTACAATAACTTTTTTAATAATTACAAGTTTATTTTAGTTTAAATAAAATATATATCAAATGTAAATAATTTTATATGATAATATTTGATATAAAAAGTAAATTTTTTTTAATAATTTTTTTTTGTAAATTTTAGTTTATTATTTAAGATAATATTTTAAAAAATATTTATTTTTTTCAACCACTCGCAACCGCCCGCAACCGCAAATGTCGTGGAAAGAGCTTTTGATTTAGAGCGATTCCAAACGATATAAAGCGATACGAAATGGTATAAAGCGGTTTCTGTGATTATTATCAAATACTACCAACTACAACTACCCGCAAACATAGCATTTGTAGGTGATAGCAAATAAACCAATCAAGTCTTTAATATACTGCTCATGCTCATGCTGCTCCACACGGGACACACTCGAGGGCAGTCCTTGAAAAGTCTCACAAGTCACGATAGCTTTTAACAACAATAAGAAAAAGTCACGATAGCTTCAAACTTATTGTTATCTCTCAGCTTTTAAATATTATTTATTTTTATTTTTTTGCTAAAAAGCTTTTAAATATTATTTCGATTTAAACACATGTAATTATAAATTTTGATCTTCTCCGAATCATTCATGAGTATTATGTTTACTTAGTTAATCTTTGTTGTGGCTTGTGAGCAGTGGTGAATTTAAAAATTACTTTTAGTGGGGGATAAAATATGTAAATAAATAAACATAAATTATTTTAAAGGAGACGGTCATCGGCATGAACGCGGAACAGATTGAATAGTAATAAAATTTCATATATATGTATAAAAATATTGTTACTATTTCGACCGTCTCGCATCCATATGAGACGTATAGGGTTTCGTTTCACACTATTTTCATTATGAGACAAAATATTTAAATTAGTATCATACAAAATTGAATTAGTATTGTAGTTATATATCACTTTCATAATTAAAAAAATGAATGTTGAATAAAAAAACAAAAAATTATTATATCGGTTATCATTTATGTATCAACATATACAACAATTTGAAATCCTTTTATCAATATGTGCGCTAACTTACAAAAAATAGTGTAAAAAGAATTTAATAACCAAAATTCCAAAAACGTCATTTCAAATAATTTGGTAAACACATGATATAGTTTGGAAATTTGTGACGAGTGTAGTTATAATTTAGGGTTTTCAACTAATGAGTTTACAATAAAATTTAGTGTGGTTTTTGATTTGGAATTTCGGACCATAGTCCAATTGCTTATGAAAATCATTTTGGTTCAGAAATAAAAGAGTGGGGGCAAAAAGTAATATATCAATGGCGCATAATTAAAGGTTTTTAATCAATTACATGTAAATCTCAAAATTTGATGGTGGCAGCTGAATCCACCTTGTATAATGTGCATCCGCTTCTGTTTGTGAGTGTTCTTCAAACTTAATACTAGTTGGTAATGGTTGCAACAACTTTTTTTTAACATTGTACGTACCCTTGCCCTTGAATATATATACAACTTAACATTAAAAATAGTTTAGTATGTTTTGATATCATGTAGATGTATATAGATTTATAACTCAAAACTAATTATCAAAAAAATATAAATAACTCAGTTATTCTATATACTAGTTTAGGTCTATTTTCGCTTTCAGTGTAAAACTCTTAACATGTTTTACATATACGAGAAGAGAAAGATATATATATATATATAACTAGAAAAGAAAAAATACCAATAACGAAAAAGAAACTAGTTAACTTTATTTTGATTTCCAGCGAAAAAAATCTAGGAGTTTAAAATCTAAACTTCTTGGTTAAAAAGAATTCTCAATTTCAAGGAAAATTACACATGTAGTTTCTATGTGTGAAACCATTTTCTTATTAACGGATTTGTCTATAACGTTCAGCAATATCAATTTTAAGGGAGTGAAAATACTATTTATTATTTTAAATCATAATATCGTAAGAAAAATAAAGAAATAGCAATATCTTGTTTGAGCGTTTAATTTGACCCCATCCACTTTACTATCTCATTTAAATTCACTGACAAAAGAAAGAAAAAATACGTAATATATATCATGCATCGATAGGTGAAACGTAATAAATTATCGTTAATCCTTACGCGTTTAGACATGACTGCTTCTATCTTTGCATGTTTCTAATAGTATAAAACATTTTGATCCTATGTTTGATTTTTAAACTTAACATCATTAATTATAAATATAAGAAAAAAACGAATCCATTTTTCATTTCGTTTGTTTCCAAGCGCGTGTCTTCGGAAACAAGTAATTGAAGCACGTGGAAATGAGGAAAAACATGGATGGATTGGAGACAAACCTGACTGTTGTCAATTTTTAATGCATTTTCATTCGTCAAATGTTCGTGTGGGAATTTTTAATCGTTGAATGTGAATACGTTACGGAAACATTCCGACTCTTTTTTATTAAAAAAAAAAAAACACTCATACGAAGTTATTTCTAGCGATTCAATCAAAACCTTATCTGAAATCTCAATCATGGGTCCTTGAAGTATGGTACTTCCGTTGCAGAATAATTTAATGCCATACCCTTTTATAGCATCACATGTATTATATATATTTTTTTTTTATAATACATGTATCTAAAACGTTGGAAAAAAGTTGAGAGAATTTCAAAAATGCTATTTTTAAAATATCATTTTGTAAAAATGTTCATGAGTTGTCTATTTTTAAAAATATCATAAATTAATGATTTTTTAAATTTTAAATTCTAAAATTCTAAACTTTAAAAAAGGTTTTGACCCTAACAAACTCTAAACCCTAAAAACTAAACTCTAACATAACATAGTTAACCCAAACATCAATGATATTTTGAATAAATAATATAATATTGGAGACATTTTTGAAAATATTTTAAAAAGTTACATTTTCAAAAAGTGGCATTTCAAAAGTGGCATTTCTCAAAAAATTTCAAAAAAATTTGATATATGTAAATCTAATAAACGGTCGGATATTATTGTCATCATCTCAGAGACTCAATGTGTCTTCCACTAATATAATAATAATATTTTTAATATATTTTAATATAAAAACTTATGTCAAATTTTAATCTCCATTGAGAAACTCAATGAATCTCGTACCAATATAATATTAATATAAAAGATGTCTTTTTAAAATATTTCATCAATTATTTTTAACATAAAATTACATAGATAGCATATAATTACATTGACAACATATAAATATTTTAAGATAAGATATTGCCATAATGTTAAAATTAACAAAATGAATATATGAAATATATATAAAAGGATGAAAATAATAATGATACACGATTTTAACAAAATGTCAAATATATTTTTTGATATTTCAAATCTCATATTTTTAATAATATATTAATATTAGGGCAATTCTTAAAAATATCACAAAAATAAATTTTTGTTCCAAGTATACCATCACTTTGTTTTTTTTTTTAAAATACCACTAAAAGTTTTTTTTTTTTTCAAAATTACCACAAAATTAAAACTAAATTTTAAATCTTCAAAATTAAACCATAAATCCTAAAAACTAAACTCTAACCCTTAAAACTAAATCTTAAACCCAAAATACTTCAGAGGAATTCCTTAAAATACCAATAAATATGTGTTTGTTTCAAACATACCATCACTTTGTTTTTTTTTCAAAAATACCACTAAAAATTTTATTTTTCCAAAAATACCACAAACACTAAAAATGAGTTTTAAGGGTTTATAATTTAAATTTTTGGGTTTGGGTTTAGTATTTTGGATTTAGGGTTTAGTTTTTAGGGATTAGAGTTTAGTTTTTAGGGTTTAGAGTTTAATTTTTAGGGTTTATGGTTTAATTTTGAGATTTAAAGTTTAGTTTTAATTTTGTGGTATTTTTGGAAAAATAAAACTTTTAGTGGTATTTTTGGGAAAAAAACTAAGTGATGGTATATTTGGAACAAAAACTTATTTTTGTGGTATTTTTGAGTCCCAATACTAAACCCAAACCCAAAAATTTAAATTATAAACCCTTAAACCTCATTTTTAGTGTTTGTGGTCTTTTTGGAAAAACAAAACTTTTAGTGGTATTTTTTGAAAAAAAACTAAATTATAATATATTTGGAACAAAAACATATTTTAGTGGTATTTTAAAGAATTCTTCTTAATATTATTATATTAATTAAAATAATACTAATCAATTTTATATTATTGTATTAACTTTAATTAATATCAAATAAAAAGTAATATTAATATATAATTTAAATTTATACGTAATGGAACTTGATAAATAGATAATTTTATTTTATGATTTATAAAAGAGGAATTCCTTAAAATACCATTAAAATATTTTTTTGTTTCAAACATACCATCACTTAGTTTTTTTTTTCCAAAAATACCACTAAAAGTTTTGTTTTCCTAAAAATACCACAAATACTAAAAAAGAGTTTTAAGGGTTTATAATTTAAATTTTTGGGTTTAGATTTAGTATTTTGGGTTTAGAGTTTAGTTTTTATGGGTTAGAGTATGGTTTTTAGGGTTTAAAGTTTAATTTTGAGGGTTTAAAATTTAGTTTTAATTTTGTGTTATTTTGAAGAAAAAAAACTTTTAGTGATATTTTTTGAAAAAAAACTAAGTGATAGTATATTTGAAAAAAAAAAATTATTTTTGTGGTATTTTTGAGAATTGCTTTTTATAAAAAAAAAATTACATATAAACTATTTAATTATTATTATTTTAAATTATGGTGTGTTTGA
The DNA here is from genome assembly GCA_900406555.1 of Pseudoturritis turrita. NCBI lineage: Eukaryota > Viridiplantae > Streptophyta > Magnoliopsida > Brassicales > Brassicaceae > Pseudoturritis > Pseudoturritis turrita. The sequence continues at coordinate 511,015 of OVBL01001085.1, read as the reverse complement.
TTTATTACCAAAAAAACCTGAACCATTCATAAAATGACGTGTTAATTTTGCGAGGAAAGAAATGGTTTCTCATGGATATTTCATTTGAAATCAGGTCCTAGATTATTTCCATTAAAAAAAATTTATTTTTGTTTTTGGAGTTTCTAAGTGAGAGACCCCAGTAAAGATGCTATATAATGCATTTATAGCAAACAATCATCAATCGAAAATTAGAAATCATAATAACAAGATTGGAACACTATGTCTCCTAACCTTACTAATGAATCTTTTAATCACGATATCACCATAAATTGGTTATCACATGTATTATCAACAATATGTTATAGATTTCCAATTAAAAAAAAAAAAAACTATAGACCACTTAGATATTGGCGATATGGTTGGAAAAGCTAGTATACATAGAAGTCGAGTCACTCATGCGAATATCACTATGCATATTTTATTTGCAAATAGATATCCCAGAAAATATCATATTTCGGTGTAAATATCATATTCGGGTGTAAAATTATTAAATTTACACAAAATCACAAAAAAATATAAAGACAATTTTAAGAACTGAAAAATAAACAAAAGAAGAAAAAAAGACGGCGATTGACTGGAATGATTTCATCCATCTAAAAGCTTAAACGCGAAATCTCTTGCGCGTTATCTGAAACGCGGTTTCAAAGGCTACACACAGTCGTAGTATAGTAGAGTTGTGTAGACCAAACCATCGAGAAGGTCCCGTGAAGTAAACCCAATCACATAATGATCAAGAAACCGTGGGGGCCCACCATGAGAATCTTTTTTTTTTGTTGGGGGCTCAAAGTAATATCGATTCTTATCATTTTATTTCAACAATTAAACATCCCATAAAATAAAGAGTTAATTAGCTAAAAACCAATAACTTTTATCACAACTTATGTAACTACTAATAATATGACATATTGCTTCTAAATAGTATTAAAATTTGTTTTAGATCCGATTTTATTCTTCATCTTAATTGTTACGACATTAATGATTTATTTTCATAAATATATTATTTTATCAAGTTCCAATCTAACTTATGGGATCTAAAATCGAAACTAAAACCAAAACACCAACAACTAAAAACCGAAGATAACCAAAATCCTCACCTATAAACCTTCTTAAATTTTGGAGGGCTAACAAAGTGGCTAATCACAGAAGATAAAATAGTCTCTAGTTCAAATCTCTTCTTTGTATATTTTTTTTTTTTCTTTTTAAAGGGCCACGGTTTTTTTCATGTTTCTATCCTTTTAAATTTTAAAACGGGTTTTATACGCATATAGACCGGCTCAAACTATTTTAAGATTGTATAGAATTTTTTTTATTAAATGTATATTAGATGTTATATATAGATATGTGTGTGTGTTTCTTTTCTTTTTCTTAAAGTAATATTTAAAAAGAAAATGGAGTGATTTTCGAATGTTCAATTACATGTGTGAAAAACCGATCCTATAGATGTAGATCACTTGATACAGAGAGTTATCACTGGCTAAAATAACTTGGATGATTTAGTTCACTAGAGCATCCTCAACCCACTTCTATTATACTCATTTCTATTATTTACTCTAAAATAGAATAAAAAATAGCATTCATCTATTTTTTTTTAATCCATCTTTATTTCCAATTCTAAAATAGAAGAATACTATTTTTTTGCTCTATATTTGGAAGAAGAAATAGATGAATATTATGTTTTACTCTAAAATAGAAGAAGAAATCGATTCCTCTAAAATAGAGGAATACATTGGAGAGAAAATAGAGGAATGTTATTTTCTACTCTATTTTAGAGTAAAAAAATAGAGAAATACATTGAAAACGGTCAGGTCTAACTTGTGTTTTTGAGTCCGATTATAATCCTTTCATAATTTATCAAAACCCCGATTTTAGTTGTGTGCAAACAATTTGTGAATTAATTCGTTTAATTAGATAACCCGATTTTAGTTATTTGGATTGAATTAGTCAAAAGATATGGCGTACCAAAACATAAACATATTATATTAATTAAAATATTTTTTTTGGATAAAATTATATAGAGTCTGATTGATAACACAAGACATTACAATTGATTAAAGATTATAGTACAATAAAAAATAGTGATATTTTTCTGTTATAAAACTATTTTAATGATTCATTACACAAGAAATAGTAGAATAATTATGCAGTGAGGAGGACATGTATGGATAACATTTAGAATCCATCAAAACCAATGAAAACCATCGTAAAAGAAAAACAGATTTGCAATTATTAATTCAAGTTTTTTTTATGCCTATTTTCTTTTCCAGAATATAGAAAATGAATATTCAAAAACTGTGGAATGGGATATGGGGAAATCTGATAGCGTAACACCAAGGTCGTAATTTTGTTTTGTAGCTTTCGTAAAAGAACAATTTATCACTTTCAGTAACGTAATTGGTTTTTGTCCGCAAGAAACAATTAAATCACACAATAAACAGAATTTCAATAAATAATAGATATTTTTATTATTATTAAAAGATAGTGGATAATTAAAAAAATATATATATATTGACGTGTGTATTGGAAAATAATCAAAATTATACGAACCAAGTCAATACAAAACCAAAGCAAAAAGTTGTTCACAAATGAAGACAACAGAGGGACAGTGTCTTTTGGCAGTGAAGGGACCATTTCCATTCTCAACATTTTCTTTTATTTTATGCATTTTAAAATAACAAAACACAAGTCAAATTTGAATTTTTTTTTTTTTTTTGGGATAAATGTGGGTGATACATGACCAACCTAAAACCGGTGTTCATAAGTAAAATGTGGTCCAACCACAACCCACTAAGTTTAAGGGTAGAAATGTCAATCGATTTTTTCAATCCAATTGAGAGGTCACAGGTTCGACTTGTTTTGCAAAGACCGAATGACATACCATCAAAACCTGACTATCAAACACGCAAATAATTTTATTTCATAAAGAACTCACAAAGGTGAGTTTACACTGTCTTTAATCTTTGCCATGCCATGATCACGACAATTTGAGTTATTTCTTAAATGTGAATGTAATCAATTTATTTACGCTAGGAATATATTCCAAAATGCCACGTACCCCACAACGAAAGGTTAACTAGACATAATATTGTGCTGTTTTCAATAATCTATTATTGTTACTATTTAGGGTCCTACTATTTATGCTATTTCCACAGATAATAATAGCATATATCATACTACTATTTACCAAGGGTATTAGAGCATCTTTATTTAGGATATTTCAATAGAATTTTCAAATTAATATAAAATATTATTATTATTATTATATTGGATGTGTATCTCAAATATTGGTGAAATTCATGCAAGAGTTTCTCAAATAAGAACCCATGAATGGATTTCCCTACTATTTAAAATAGTCATAAATTATAATTATATTATTTTATATTAATTTGGGAATCCCATGAAAAACCACTCGACCCCATTCCCCATGGAAAACTTTAATATAATGATATGGATGACAAACAAAAAAAAGGAGCTGTTTCTACTAATCATGAGTTTTGAATTTTAGAAAACCATTATGAGCTAGTTCGTCTATATATATGGGTAAAATCTTCTGCAACACACACATGTAGTAATCTTTGGACACTGGTGTACATTGGTGTTTTCAAATATTTTTGTAACGACAGTCGATTAAAAAAATTACGAAGCTTAGTCGAAAACCCAAAAAAAAAAACATCGGAAAACATATAGTGAAATGAGTTTGAGTTACATTGGACCATAAAATTTGATCGGTGGTGTGTTATATATGTCCATATCAAATATTTTCCGCAGAAAATATAGAAAACATGATAATTTTAGAAAATTGGGAAATACAATGTTTACGAGTTATGCGTAAGAGTTTGTGAAATCTGATTTCATTGAAGTGAGAAGAATGACGAATATGATAATTTTAGAAAATTGGAAAATACAATGTTTACGAGTTATGCGTAAGAGTTTGTGAAATCAGATTTTGTTGAAGTGAAAAGGATGACGAGTTTTATAAAAAAAATACTTATTTTTTACATTTTTTCTTGTTTCATACGGATAAATTTTTTATGAAGTAATAATGAAAAATTATATATTTCAAAACATATTAATTGAAAATAATTTATTTTATTAAATTATTATTGGTTTAGAGTTATAGAAAATTATTTAGCACAAAAAATAATGCATTATAGTTAAGCATTGATTTTTTTTTTTTAATATATGTAAAAACTCTAAAATGTCTAACTAAATGTTCAAGAAATATAAATTAAATGTGACTTTATCCTTCAAATTGGTCGAACTTTTGTAAGTCGCCTCCCTTCCACCGACCATACCATAAAATTAAAAGGTAAAATTTTAAAAATACCATTTTAAAAATATTATTTTATCAATCAAGAATTCAAAGATATACTAGCTAATTAATTCCTAAAACAATGAAGAAAGTTGCAGGTAAAGTAAAAAGGAAACATAAGCGGCTTTAACCAAATAAATAGAAAGTATACAAAAATACCTGAATTTCGATAATAATCAAAATAATAATATATAATTACTTCTGAAAGTTTTTAGAGTATTTCCATTGGTGACAAATTTAATGGGTCCTCTCACTAATAATAATAATATTTATAATATATTTTAATATGAAAAACTTATGTCAATTTTTAATCTCCATTGGTTAAAAATCCAATGGCTCTTTCACTAATATAATATTAATATAAATAATATTTTAAAAATATTTCAATAACTATTTTTAAAATAAAATTACATAGATAATATATAAATATTTTCAGATAAGATATTGTCACAATGTTAAAATTAACAAAATGAATATATGAAATCTATATATAAAGGATGAAAATAATAATGATACAAGATTTTAACAAAATGTCAAATATATTTTAAAATTTTCAAATCTCAGATTTTTTAATAATGATAAATTTTGGAAAATATTACTTTTGAAATACCCTTTTCAAAAATGCCACCCTTTTAAAATCTTTTAAAAAAATGCCACTAAAATTATATCATTTATCCAAAATAACCTTTAAGTTTGTGTTAATTATTTTAGGTTTAGTTTTTAGGGTTTATGATTTATTAGGGGTCAACTCCCTTTTAACCATAAACCATAAATCCTAAACCATAATCCCTATAAAACTCCAATTTCAAAAATAATGATAACTTAATGAGTGGCATTTTTGAAAATAGATAACTCATGGTGGAATTTTTTGAAATAAACACACAAAAAATGGCATTTTAAAAATTGTCCTATATATTGAGATATAATATATTAATATTATTGTATTAACTAAAACAATACTAATTAATTTTATATCATTGGATTAACTTTAATTAATATCAAGTAAAAAAATAATATTAATATATAATTTAAATTTATATATAATGAAAATTGATAAATAGATAATTTTATTTTATGATTTATAAAAAAAAAAATTACAACATATAAACTATGGTGTGTTTGAATTATTAAAAAAAATTTGGACCATTCATAAAATGGCATGTGTTAATATTTTGACGAGAGAGAAGATTTTTCTTGGATATCTTAAATGAAAACCGATTCTCACCAATTTTCTATAAAAATTTTATTTATTTATTTTTAAGAGGAATCTCTCAATTTTTATAAACAATTTTTTTTTTATTAATTTCTATTGAACTAATCTTGTTCAAATACAAGCCTAGACTTGAAAAATGTCATTTGTATCATGTGCTTTATGTGATGTGAATTCGCTATATGTGTGAGTTCACCTCTTGCAATAAGCATGCCACATATTTCGAATATAATAATAATAAAAAAAACAAGATATTTGTCAAGAATCAAGACATGAAAAGGTCATATCAGCACATATAAGAATCCAACGGTTGAAATCAACTATTAAAAATGTTAAAAAAAAAAAAGAATTATTAAAAAGAAATCCCAAAAAGAAGAAGGAAGAGGCTATATATATTGAGTGAGAGTCGGAGAGAGAGAGAGGCTCACATAAATGAATTAAAAGTCTCTTAATAAAAGATATATTATCTGAATAATAATTACCAACAATAATTCACTTATTTAAGGTCATTATCTTCACTGTTAACGCTGATTGATCAAGTGGAAGACTAGAAATCGACCGGAGAAGTGATACGTGGCGAGATCTGCATGGTTCACCGGAGATAAAACCCAAAACAAAAAAAAATGGGAAGGACGACGTGGATCGACGTCGACGGGATGAAGAAAGGAGAGTGGACGGCGGAGGAAGACCGGATGCTCGCCGTGTATATCAACGAACACGGTCTCGGCGACTGGCGTTCACTGCCTAAAAGGGCCGGTATAAATCTATACTTACACATGTATATATACATATATATATACATATATATATGCATGCATTGTGTCCGGTCTTATGTTTGTGTCTCTTTCAAAGTTAGGGAGCTTTGAAGAAGCTAGGATCTTTAGATTCCAGTTTCTGTCGGACCAAAGATTTTGTGTTTGAGTATGTTTTGATTTTTGTTACAATATTCTATCCTTTGAAGAGATTTATCAACAGAAATCCATATATACAGTATTTTAAAAGTGATTTTTATTTTCGATTTTGGGAGTAGAGGAGTACATGAAATTTACAGAACACGTTTTTGTAAACTAAATGATCAAGGGATGATTAGTAAAAGATTAGTCTTAATTACCCAGCTTTTTGTTACATTTTTGTTGTTGTTAAAGAGCTTTTTGATTTATTTGATTATTATATTCAGAAACTTGAACCTTCTACAAGATTCTGATGATATTATAAAATGCAATCTGTGAACCCATGAAAGCCAAGTATTTCCCTTTTTTTTTTTTTTTTCTCATGATTTATTATTATATGATCAGTTTTATTTTTAGAAAGTTTCAAGCTCTAGAAATTAAAAATATTTCTTTTAGACCCAAAACAAGAAAGTTTAGTTCATTGTGTTAGTCTCCTTTTTTCTGATGGAAAAAAAGGTTCAACTTTTTTTTGAAACTTCTCTGTTTGCCACTATGTTAAAGTTATAATTTTACCTTATTTTCTGATATTTTTTGTTTAATGCAAAAAAAATAAAAAAAAAAAATAAAATATATATATATAGGTCTCCAAAGATGTGGAAAGAGTTGTAGACTAAGGTGGCTGAATTATTTGAGGCCTGGGATTAAAAGAGGCAAATTCACTTCTCAAGAGGAAGAAGAAATCATCAAATTTCATTCTCTTCTTGGAAACAGGTAATTAATTTGTGATTAAATGCAACCCAATCCACCCTTGACTTTTTAATCAATAATGCTAGTATTTTAAAAACCTTATTATTATGTTATTTAAACTCGTATATTTTTAATTGATGATATAATCTATGATTAAAAGGTGGGCAGCAATAGCAAAGCAAATGCCAAACCGAACAGACAATGACATAAAAAACCATTGGAACTCATGTCTTAAGAAAAGACTCGTTAGAAACGGAATAGATCCGATGACCCATGAGCCGATGATCCTAACCGTCGAAGTCACTTCCTCCTCAACGACGTCGTCTCCGGCTCCGACTCCGAGCCCTTCTTCCTCTTCTTCGACCTCTTCTTCCTCCATAGGCTCTGCACGTCTACTTAACAAGCTAGCTTCTGGAATCTCCTCGAGAGAACATGGACTCGATCACATGATCAAGAATGTGATATTGTCGGAACCAAGACAAGTCTCCGTTGAAGAGGAGATTATGATAAGCAAAGAAGATGAGGAACTGATTGGTTGTTTCATGGAGATTGATAAGATAGTCAGTGCGACGACGTCGTTTGATGATGACTTCGTGGCTTTTGACCATGACTACTTTTCATCGATTGATCCCTACGGTCTGTACCAATCTGATTTCTTTTACGATGAGACTGAACAACTTGACCTGTTCCTCCTTTGAATCACTCTCTTTGACAAGATTCCTCCTGAAAAAAAATTTGTATCCGTTTCTTCAGTGGTGTGACGAGAGAGATCAGAGAGAGAGAGAGAGAGAGAGAGATTTCTGAAAAAAGCAAATGACATGCATGGTCAATGTTTTTGACCGTTGCTTTTATTCGATTCCATTCTCTCTCACACATGCCTATATGTATGAGTGAGGGTTTCATGCCATTTCAGTGAAACAAGCCCTGTCCAATACTGTAGTGCTATAGCTATTGTCATAGTCATAATGGTGTGTGTGGTTGAAACTTTACTATTATGTGGAATAAGGATCCGGAACACATTTTTAAAAACATGTGATTCTATAAAATTTCAAGTATCAAACCAGTCTAAGTCGAACATAAAAACCAGATTTCTAAGTAAATTATATACTTGGATATATTTTAATTATATGATATTAAATCAAAATAATTTGTGTTTCATTTGTTTTTTTTTTTTCCTAATAATTTGTGTTTCAATATCTTATAACCAATGTGGTGATGGTCTAGTGGTAATACAAGGGGTTGGTTTTTTTGTTTTCCGGATTCAATTTCCTATTAGGATAGAATGTTATTATTTAAATCAAAATATCTAAAGTTTGACTCCGAATACTGAAAAAATTATGGACAAAAGATCCGGAATTCCCACGGTTTATCATAGAATTAAAACTCTTATAGCAATGTATACATAATTTGTGTTTTTTCAACAATAAACATCATGCGGTTAGTGATACGACGAAAGCACGATTACAAATTACTAAGCCACATGTTTTTATGGAAGTGGTTGATCAGTGATCACCATCGATGAATGTGCTTGTATTTAGCTATTTACTCTTTTTATCTTCTTAGATCAGGTTCACGTCTTACGTGAACTCTAGTTTAATATTTTCACTGTGACATTGTAAAAACAAAACTATGCATATTTACTAATATTGGGTGGTAAAATAATAAGATGATTATTATAAAACATGAATGATGGAGTAAAATAATTCGGAAAGTGACTACCAAATTATTAGAAGTATGAATCCAATATAGATACCTAATTAATCATAAAATTGCAAGATTTTGTTGTCACAAAAGTAATCATAACAATTAACAAAAGTGTTAATTGCCAGCTATCTCGGCATAAATAGAAAATAAAATGTGGTCACAAGAGGAGACACATGTGTGTTGCTTACTTGCTTATGGTCGTAAACTAATGTTTTTGCTTTTGTTTGTGGCAATTTCATTTTTTTCACAATGTGTGCCAAATTGCCAATTAGTATGGATTAATAATAATCTAAAATACTTTTCATTTATTTTTCATGCCAATTGAGGAAATCTAACCCATGTGGAATATTTTTATCATTGTGGCCCGTGGGACTGCCCTCCGCGTCGCTGGTCCATACTTCTTTTGGACTTTTTATTTTCCAAATGTACGATCATTTTCTTCTATAGAATTACATGTTTTTTTTTAATCAATTTTAATTGCTGTCAAAAAAAAAAAATAATTGGACCTACGTCACCTGACCTATCCCACATAGTGTTTTCCGCATCCCATTCCTCAAAAAATCAGTGAGAAACTAGCAAAAAAAAAAATTACCAGCAACCACAATTTACTTTGTAATCAGACCAGTTGTATTGTTACATATATTTTAAATATGGTATATAAAGTAATATCCTATATATATTAATAGATGAGACATTCACAAAAATATCGTTAAAAAGTATTTTAGAGGACATGTCATTTAATTTAACCAATCATAACATTTCAATTAAAACTATATGCCATGGTGAAAATCTCTACATATTATCGTTAATTTTATAACATAAGTCCATTAATACATGTTTTACAAATTTAAATCCAACTAAATGTAAGATTTTATAGTTACCATATCATCTATTTTTAATTTTTTTCTGATATATTAACAAATTTTTTATTATTGTTACAAAAAAAAATTTTCTATCAGCAACCACAATTTACTTTGTAATCAGACCAGTTGTATTGTTACATATATTTTAAATATGGTATATAAAGTAATATCCTATATATATTAATAGATGAGACATTCACAAAAATATCGTTAAAAAGTGTTTTAGGGGACATGTCATTTAATTTAACCAATCATAATATTTTAATTAAAACTATATGCCATGGTGAAAATCTCTACATATTATCGTTAATTTTATAACATAAGTCCATTAATACATGTTTTACAAATTTAAATCCAACTAAATGTAAGATTTTATAGTTACCATATCATCTATTTTTAATTTTTTCTGATATATTAACAAATTTTTTATTATTATATTTATAACAATATTATCTATTGTGTATATATGTATTTATATTAGTATAATATACAAATATTTTTATTATGATGTAGTCTATTATACATATTTAATCACACTTGCAAATATTTATACAATTCATTATTGGAAAACATATATTGTTTTTCGTTTGTTATGTCCCACAAATTCATATAGATCTAAAATTTATCTGATTTATCGTATGTTCTATAATTTATACGAATAATGAAGATCAATTTTACAGTTAAAAGATATTGAAATAAATAAGATTTGCATATGTTTTGATCAATTTTACACATAAAATATTAAAACTAATGGCATTAACATATACTTGATCAAAAGTATTCAATTTTATTACATTTATACATAATACATATTATTTTCGTACGTCTATAATATAATCTATGTGCTTTGTCATATACATTTAAATATTAAAAATTTATATATGTTAAAATTGATTAGTCAATCTATTTAATTATTTAATTCTATATTTGGGGATGTCAAAATTTAGTGCAGTTGTAAGAGAAAAACAAATTTTGAAAAACCATAGAAAAAAAAAAAAACAGAACCATGTATAGTTATGTTCCCATAAAAGTGGAAATCAAGTGGTTAGCGGAAATAACGCCTGTGAGATTATATGACATGTAACAAGGAAAGCACATTTCAAAGTTTCAAACATATTATAATTAGCTCTATTTTTATATAGACAGGGAATATAATTATTTGCTTTCAGTTTTCTTGCTTCCGTGGGGTCAAATGGATTACACAGTAAATAACAAAAGCCGAAAAAGTTGGCAGATTTTATTTTCGAACTTTTGCATCACTTACCATTATTTCTGTAATCATTTTTGAACAACACAATTCATTTTTTACCACTATAATTTTATTGTTATAATTTTGTTACCGTTCACGGTTTTTTTAGACATCCATTTTGGAAGTAATCCGATGTTATCTATATATAACCCAGTTTATCACAACTTTAGGAATAAAGATAATTGAAAATCATTCATTTGGATAAAAATAATTTATTTAAACGGATAAAAAATATCCGGATAATTAATCAGCATACATATGATTTATTTAGATAATTATAATCCTAAAAATTATCTAAAGTTATTTATAAGTTTTAAAAATTATCTACAATTATCTAATTTTTTTAAATATTATGTAAAATTATTTGAAATTACCTAAATTTAAATATGATCGTTACCCATTCAGATAATAGTTTAAATAATCTTAATTATCTGTACCATATATGTTATATGTATGACCCGACCCGTTTTCTTAGAAATACATTACGCAATGAATAGGTCTAGACTCAATAATTCACATTTTTTCAATAATGTTGTCCTAATTTCATTCCCTTAGATATTTTTTTCTTTTCAGACCAACTTACATAATTTTATTAACCTGTTTTAGGTGGTGGCTTTTGACAGACCAAAAAAAGTAAAAAAACAAAAAAATTTCCGTTTTTACTTTTAAACTTTAACTTGTTTTTTTGTTTTCTATTTAGCTGAAAAAGGCTGAGATTCCAAGCCACACATATATCAAATCAAATGTTTTTTCGTACTGCCCTGACACTCTCGATTCTTGTTTATCTTCTATGTTTTATATTTTGATTTCTCTTATTCCTTTCTGATTTTAATATTTACTTTATTTCACCATTTGTAAAAATTTCTCGTGACACAGTTCATCCACGTGGCAGATTTCCCTTATCTATAACATTACATATTTACTAACACTATTCTCATATCCAGAGTTTTGAGACGAGGTCATACAAATGACTTGCATTAGTTAATGGGCTTGGGCCTCAACAACAAAAGTAATCTGGTCATGGAACTTATCACATATATATGCTTTGTGCTTGATTCATATAACAAACAAACCATTTTTGAATCACATTGACCACATTATGTAATCTTCTTCTTCTTCTGCATCTTTTCTCTCCATTCCTTGATTTCACTCTTTATCTTGGAGTCGACGCGCACTTTAAATCCAGGGTATGGTTCGTATCCGAAAACATCCAATTGTGAATATCTCTTCTGGCTTTTAACGTAAATTCGAAAGGAGAAACAGAAGAAAGAAGAAGAAAACATTCAACCTCGAGCAACACGAAGAAAGGACCCATCAGAAAAGCTTGTACTAGATTGTCTAGAAGCGCAGGAGCTCGTTTCTCCGGAGTAGATTAAGATATGTAGTTAGGTTTATGCAGAGGAGAATCAAAAGAAATGATTTCTAAGAACAATGTAAGTTTACCTCAAACACGCCGTGACCGAGGAACTGACCAGTTCAACATAAGAGCTGAGAAGCTACTCCAACCTGAGAAAACCGAGTCAGATTACAAGATAGAGGAACTTTTAAACGGCGAGCATAACACATTGCAGCCAGCATTGATTCAGGAAGTGAGATGTTTAATCTATCACCGGAGATTAGACAAAAAAATGCAACCAAGTTATTACTCTGTCTCAAAACCTTTGCAAGACAAACAGCACAAAAACCGCAACTTTGTTTTGAACCAAGTGATACAGCCATACATGCATTTCCAAGAATCGTGAATTTGGTAAGAGAATCTTTAAAGAACAATATCTATCTTCTTACAGGTACATTAGATTCAAGGTTTTTCTGATAAGAGAATCTTGAAAGGGACACATTTATGTCACACAAACTGCAATAACTGATCATGAAAGTTGAGACGCAAGTGACTGAGTATACAAGAATGAACACCAACCAGAAAAAAACAGGATCTTGACAGAAACACTATAATCAGAATCAATCGATTTCCTCTACGCCTATGATCAACGAATGCAAGTAAGATGAAACTGAGCATAAATTCCCCAGAAAGATGAAACCTTGGAAATAATTGGATAAAAGGGCTCACTTTCAAGGTTAAAGAATAAACTATTCGAGCTGCGAAAAAGCTGGAGCCGATCCGGCAAGAAAAACATAACAGAGCAGCTAAAACTCCAGATTTCTTATCCAAACAGATGTAGAAGACAGCATAAATGACAGTGAGGGTAAACCCTATGTCCAAGCGCAAGACACCATTGAAAGTCAACGATTCGACGAACCCTAATTGAGAAAGATCTAAAATCTGTGGCGTAGAGTAGAGGAAAAGGAGTGTAGCGAAAACGTTAGGCCATACTAATATAGTGTGGATAATAATGTTGATGTGATTGGTGTGATAAGCTCCGTAGAATGCGAAATGCTTCTCCAGATCGAGCAACCGGATACGATAGCTCATGATTTTAGGGTTTTCGAGAAGTTTTTTTATCAACAACACTTGAAGTGGGAGTTTTTTCTTGGGTAATTGTCGGAAGAAAAAAACAGAGCATCAGAAGAAGACGAAAGGATGAGACTTTTTGCGGTTCGTTTTGCTTTAACAGATGCTAACATGCGCTCTTGCGATTGCTAACCTACGCTGTTAAGGGGTGATCGTTGAGACGTTGACCAAGTAAAAAGCATCGCGGTTGCGTTCTGAAGACATTTTAGTTGTTTAAGTGTTGGAGTGAGCTGACCTTTAGAGAAGTCAGAAGTCAGAAGTCAGAAGTCAGAAGAAAAAAAAATGACTTCGGGTAAAGACGTGCGGAAAGGGGCGAAATTAGTAGGTGGATTTGAAGGAAATTTTGTTTTTAAACGGTGATAGTGCGATGCAAAAGAAAAAATATACGAAACTCTCCGAATAATAACAAAAATATATATATATATATACATATATACATATGTAAATATAGATTTTTGTTACTGTTCTGTACGAGATAAGACGGAGCGAAATTTTTATGAAAAATTCGTTTAAATTCATTCCATCCGTACTAATTTCGTCCCACGCCATATATTTTAGGGGTGGAATTATTATCCGGGATCCGAGATCCGATCCGGGATCCGTTCCTATCCGCTCCGTAAATTAGGATATCCGGGGCGTCTGGATCCGGATCCGGATAGTAAAATCTCGGATCCGTGAAAAGAGGATCCGAATCTGGATAGTAAAATTTCAAGGTCCGGATATCCGGATCCGGATCCGGACTCATTAAATTTATTAAAAACATATTTTTTTACATATATTAAGTTATTTTTATATAAAAAAAATATATATATATATTGATTTTAGTTTTTTTTTCTAAAATATCATATTTTTGAAAAATATTATTATAATTTTTATATTTATTTTTTTTTAAATTAATTTTTAATATTTTATTTTGGTTATTTTAATTATTTAATTATTATTTTCGAATCCGGATCCGGATCCAGATATCATGAGTTTTGGCCGGATACTCGAGTCCGGATATCCAGAAGCCACAGATCCGGATCCCGATAGTTTGTCACGGATCCGACTGATTCGGATACCCTGAAATTCCAAGATATCCGGATCCGTCCCATCCATTACATCTTTATTTAGAACCAACATTTCAAAATCATTAAGAAGAAAGCTAATTCAAGATTATTTTAAATTTGTCAATAGTAAAACAATAACATAAACCATGATTTTCACGTGATTAGTAAAACTTTTTAAAATCACAAACCTATCATGCCACTTTTACCATTCTACAGTAGATTAGTAATCATAAGCAAAACTACAACCAAAAATATATATATGACGAAAGTGGTTACAAGTGTCATATACACATCCCAATCAACTAGTGATATTTATTACGAAACCTATAAGATATCATATGATATATGAGCAAAATGATATGGAATTTGATGTGATAACCCAGTGATGGCTGCAGCTATCTACTTCAGATATATTGCCACCGTTGCCTTCCAAAACCTGAACCACGTCCTTTAATTTCGGTCTCTTAATAAGTATTTTAATATTTCATCGACCAAATATTTGATTTTCTTATATTCACATAATCTGATACAGTGGAATTTGATATTTATAAGTTTGGATGGACACGTATTAATGATATATTTAATGTTTTATATTTTATTATAATTTATTTATTCTTATGATTTTTGGTGGTTACGATTAGACATTGATAAATGTATATAGTTAAATTCAAACATATATCATACTTGCATTAAATTAGCACAACAACAAATTTTAATGAAAATATCATTTCTTTTCAACTGGAGAGAGTGTATTTATTTTATTATCTACAGCTCGCACACACACAAGTTTGAATTTAATTTAAATTTTGTCAATTTTTTAATGGGTGAATTTAATAAATAATCATAAATAAATGAAAAATTAGATATATAACATTATAATTTAAAAATTAAGTAACTAGGAGAGAGAAAAAAAAATAAACCATAAATATCTTTTTCATTTTGCTTAATTACACAAAATACTATTGATATGAAAATTTGTTTTTGACTTAATATGTCGGTGACACTGTTCATCAAACCGCACGTTAACATTGTTCATCCACAGTCGATGACACTATTCATCACCAGATAGCATAAAACAATGTGTAATTTTAGTGGATAACTATTTGATTAGCACGCTAACTAATATGGTATCGCAATAAATGAATATATTATTGTGTTAAAATGTATATTTATCGTGTTAAACCAGTTAGCGAATTATAAAAATATGAAATATCAATTTAAAATAATAAATTAATGTTTTTATTTATATATATATATATATCAGTTTAATAAAAATAAATCTGTCTTTCTCTTACATTATTATCGTGATAACAATCGTGATAACAAATATTCAATATTTGTAACGTATTAACATATTAAATATCCGTATAATATTTATATTAACATAATAAAATAGTAAATATACATATGATATTTATATTAACGTGTGATATATACGTAATATTGACCAATAATAATAATCACAAGGTTAACATAATAACAATGATAACGATACCATCATTACTCTCCATCATCGTCACCACCATCGTCGCCATCACCATCACTGTTTCTGACAGCATCATATCACCGACACCATCTCCACTTTCCACCATCATCACCACCATCATCACCGTCATCATTGTCGCCATCACCACCGTTACCGTCACCTGTATCACCACCACCGTTACCGTCACCTGCATCACCACCACCGTTATCGACACCATTGCCGTGACGGACACCATCAACACCACCACCGCCACCGATAATATTATGACCACCAACGTCACTACTACCATCGCCGTCACCATCTTCATCGCCGATAATATCATCATCATCACAACAACCATTTTTTTCTCTGCCGGTATTACTTCTTATCGTCTATGTGCCTCTTCCCGTATCGTCGATATCGTAACGTAAGAACAGAAAATTGTTGTCAATGGTATTCTTATGTAATTAATCGATATGAAAAGGATGATATAGTATTTTTCATTCTTAAACAGTATAAGATTATTTTCTCTCTGTTGGTCATTGAATTATTCAGTTATCCATAGGTATTCTTTGCAATTACTCCTTTTTAACTATGAAGAATTTTAAGAAATTACTCCCATACGAATATAATAAAATTATGATTGACTGTGAAGTTGGTGTTAGAGTATGTCCTATAAAAACGAGAATACGAGCACATAAGAAATTTAACGAAGTTTGACAATAATTTTACAACAATATCTTGCCTAATAGCATTATTCGATGCTAAGACATCTTTTAGTTCGACACAAATCAATTTCTATCACTCAACGAGATACACACATCTTTAATACAAACCAAAGACCAAAATTTCTAGGTTTTTCTTCCTGCTTTCGTCCTTGATCTAAGAGCACATCTTAAGATCTAGATGGTTCCAATACACGTATTATGTATTTCATATAGCAGATTTGTGCTCTCTTCCAGAGACCGAAACACTTAATCTTTGATCATCTTATCTCATATTAGTGATTTGAAAATGTATATTCAAATCCACTATTGTTGAAAATATTTTAAGTAGTAGATTTTAAGAGACTTTTAGTGATTTAAGATGTTTTAGTGGAGTTTCTTAGTTAAAATATAGAAATTCAAATCTCATAGTTTTAGGTGATATTTCATAGAATTTGAATAGCAAATCATAACAACTTCTCTAATTCATCCAAAAATCATCTAAAAACTCATTAAAATTCAAATCCTTCCAAATCATTCTAATTTTTAGATTGAATACATCCCCTTAATCTTTAATATATATATAAGCATATGAACCTCTCTACTAATTGTCAATTGATTTTGAGTTGGAAACATGTGATTCATAATATGGTATCAGAATCAACGATTTCTTTGGGACCACATGTGGATGTTATTCCTACAATACACTTCTGATATTCATGTTTGAGCGTTGAACCTTACGCTTCATATGTCTATGCTATAGCGTGAAGGTGGGAAGTGTTTTAGAGTATGTCCCACATCGAGATAATTAATCTTTAATATATATTGCATATGGACCTCTCCATTCGTTGCCAATTAATTTTAAATTGGAAACTTATAATTTCTAATAGTAGGAAAATAAATCTTTGGCTTGTGTTCTCTATCATGCATGTATTGAATCACATGAACATATATTATTTGAATGTGAGTTCTATTAAAATATATACACAACTACTTGTATCAAGGATTCCCCCGAACCCGCTGAAAGACTTAATGTCTACCACTAACTGAATTTTCCAACTTTAAAACATTTCATCCATTGCCGCAACAATAGTAGTGAAGCTGGCATGTGTCTATCTGATTTGGAAGGAGAGAAATTCACGAAACTTCTCAAGCTCCTCCTCATCTCCACATGCGATAAACGATCGATCGTACTCTTATGAACCGTTTGCTTTCGTTACCGACATTGAGTTTTTACTCTCCTTAATTTTTTTTTTTGGTTGTATTCATTTTCCTCTCTAATTGTAATTTAGCCTTTTGTGTCAAACATTTGTTTCTTTTTGAATTTCTTCATGTAATGTTTAAAATATGTTGTACTTTTTTGAAAAATGTATTAAATCTTAACATTAAAACAAAAAAATAACGAAATCAAACTTTTTATTCTATTGTATTTATGATTTTGTTCAATTTTTAACATCATTTGGTTCGGAGTATGTCAGTTTGGAAAAATTTATAATAAAATGATGCAATAATATTCTCTGTTAATTTAAAATTTTGAAACTTATCTGGCGAGAAACAGCTTAGCGCGAACTATGCAAATTGCACGAATTTTATCGGTCTCTTTAACAACTTACAAATTTCAAGAAATAGTCAAAACTCAAAAGGAGAGTTTGTCTGTCATTTCCTTTGTTAATTAATTTCCTTCGTTTTATGTGTCTTGGAACTTGTAATTCACACGTGCTATACTTCAAATTTTCTTTTAGTATTTCATAATTGACTCTTTCTAATTTATTACATATTTTGCTTATTTAGAAAATATTCAAGTCTAACTAATGTAGTGTACACCTTACGTCTTGTATTAATTAAAAATTAAAAAATGCTATCGCTAAAAAACTTAAAGATTGGTTCAAACATAGTTTTCAACTTTTTGATTACATCATTCTTCATATCTTTTGTTCTTCCCTAAACATATCGTATTCAATTATTCACGTATCCATTTGTATTTTTAGAAACAAAATGAAAAAGTCTTTTGACTAATGATTTTTTAAAGCTACAAATTGACTTTCTCCTTAATTTTTGTTTATTACGTAATGAGTTTTTATTTAGCAAAAAAAAAAGAAGTCATCAAATCGTTCTTAAGCTTTCTAGAAAAGTTGCAAAAAACAAAAAAAAATCGAATCAATGAGACAAAGTCGTTTCTCTATCTCTCTTCTCCATTACGCGCCAACTAAGCCTGAGCTGTTTATATTGTTTGACGCCGTCTCCGTCACACTTCCCAATTCACGTTTCGACACGTGTCAGATCTCACAGCCATATATCTCCGTGGGCTCTTAATCCAACGGCTGAGATTTTTTGTGACCCTCGAGAGATTTTATGTTGTCTAGTTTGACGTGTTAGCTGCGTGTTTCGGACGAGTAAAATAAAAGAAAATAGAAAATTTAAAAAAATAGAACAAAAAAGATCTTTTTCGTTGGAATGTGAAACTTTATAATAAAACCTAAAATAAAAAATAAAAAGATCAAATTTTCCAAATTTAACGCTAAAACATATCAAAAGACGCGGTCAAAATTAACTCTCAATAATCAATATAAAAAGCTCTTCGCTTTTCCCATTAGGGTTTATTCTTATTTTTATCATCACTCTCTCTCTCTCTTTGCTCTAAAATCTTAAAAGAGGGATTTTTAATTATTCTCGAATGAGAATTTCTTCCCCTGAAACCTGAGTTTTCTGTCGGATTCGATAATCAAAATCTCACATTTTTCATCTGTTTTTGTTGATTTTTGAGGATGCCAGCAACGGAATACCAGAGATCATTCGGTAGGTCGTTACTGAATCTACGGCGTGACTCGGCGCACTCGGTTGACTCGGCGACGGTTACCGGCGAGTTGACTCAGATGGAGGCGGAGTTGGATTCGTTTCAGAGACAAGTCGCAGAGAGGTTTATCGATCTAAACAGCTCATGTTCCGAAGATCTGCTGTCTCTTGAATGGGTTGGGAAGCTTCTCGATTCGTTTCTATGTTGTCAAGAAGAGTTTCGGACCATTGTGTTCAATCATCGGAATCTTATCACTAAACCTCCAATGGATCGATTGATCGCAGATTACTTCGAGAGAAGCGTCAAAGCCCTCGATGTCTGTAACGCGATCCGCGATGGTGTTGAGCAGATCCGTCAATGGCAGAAACTAATCGAAATCGTCATCTGCGCTTTCAACAATAACGGCGGATCCGGCGGTAGCGGAACCAGTCAGAGACCTCTCGGAGAAGGTCAATTCCGCCGCGCGAAGAAGACGTTGATTGAGTTAGCTATCGGAATGCTTGATGACAAGGAATCATCTTCAAGCTCAGTTTCGCAGCAGCATCGTAACCGATCTTTTGGTCGGAACAAGGACCAACTCAATCACAGATCAATCGGGCATTACAGATCGCTTTCATGGAGTGTTTCAAGATCATGGTCTGCTTCAAAGCAATTACAAGCTATAGGGAACAATTTAGCTACGCCTCGAGCTAGTGACGTTACTGCAACAAATGGTCTCGTTGTTCCAGTCTACACAATGACTTCGGTTTTGTTGTTTGTGATGTGGGCTCTTGTTGCAGCGATTCCTTGTCAAGACAGAGGATTGCAAGTACATTTTAATGTTCCTAGGAATTTCCAATGGGGAGGCTCATTGATGTCTTTGCACGATAGGATCATTGAGGAATCGAAGAAGAGAGAGAGGAAGAACAGTTGTGGATTGTTGAAAGAGATTAATCAGATCGAGAGGAGTTCGAGATTGATGAGTGAATTGGCTGATTCTGTTCAGTTTCCGTTGTCGGATGAGAAGGTGATGGAAGTGAGGGAGAGGGTTGAGGAATTGGCTCAGCTTCAAGAAGCTTTGAAGAATGGTTTAGATCCATTTGAGAGGAAAGTGAGAGAAGTGTTTCATCGGATTGTTCGAAGCAGAACAGAGGGCCTTGATTCTTCTGTTGGAAACATGTAAGTCGGGAATTTGTTTTATCAATTGTGAGGTTTGTTTGTATGAATGTGAAAAACAGGGAGAGCAAAAAAGCTGAAGAACAAAACTTATTGGGCAAGGTTTTTTATAGGTTAAGGAGAAAGAAAAACTCCTTTTTCCAATCTTTGTTGTTACTTATGTATAATGTTCTTACCAAAGATTGTTTACTTGTGTAACTTGTTCCATTTGAAATGAAGAGGAACTTTACATTTCCTATTTAATGTTGGTTTCTTTCTTTTTGCTAATTTGGTTAAATTTGTCAATTTTGATTATAACCTTTACTTGATGAATAATACGAGGAATTTGTTGTGATTCTTGGAATGTATATAAAGAAGAAAACATACAATTGTCAATGTTTCTAAACATAGTGGTACAACTTTTAATTGCAAATCATAGAAAGATCTTGGGAACTTATAATCTTCCAGCTTGACACTCCTTGTTCATCAAGATTCAAGATTGAAGTACAAAACCTAAATTAGTGACGAAACCGAGTAAAAGAATTAGGATACGAGTCTCCTGCATCAACACTTAAATACAAAACCTAAACACGTTAAGAAAGGCCTTCATATACAGTCAAGAAAGATTGATTACATTGGGTAAAGATTTTGGAGCCCAAGCTAATAATGATTAGGCTACAACAAAACAAAACCCTTCATATCTCCGTTCTTAGATGCAATCACCAGGCTAAACAAAAACAAAATCAAAAACGTAGAAAGAATATGCCTCAGAGGTAGTGACAATTGTGATTTAATTCATCATTATGAAAATCTGATGAAAACACATCAGTAGATATACATCATAGGCACAATACAAAACATAATTGAAACAAAAGCTTATATATAGAAACAAACTTTAGAAGAGGTTTATAGTTTTAAGTGCATCAGAGAGATTCCCATTTAGACAATTACTCATCATTCTACTTCTCTAAACAGAGAATCTGATGTCCCTGTCTTTTTATCATCACTTGCACTTAACCTAAACCATAACGAACTAAACAAAGAAAAATATAATTTAGACAATTGCAACCCCTAAACTAGACAAGGAAATCATTACATTAACAGAGAAAAAAAAAAGGATTGAAATTGCCTCAGAGTTGTTTCTTTTTTCCTAGAGACTTAGCTCTCAAAGTATATTTAACACCATCACAGGCATCAACACAATTGACACACAAATTCTAAAAAAACAGAGATGAACAATCTACAAGAACGATGGAGGAAACTAAAGATCGATTCTTTAGAAAACCCTCGAACCGATAAGAGAATATACAGAGAAAACAAGACTAGGGTTTCAAGAGAAGAGGCTCTAATTAGTTTACAACGAATCACGATGGCTTTATATAGAAAAGCAGAGGCGGCGGCGAAAATTAGGGCAAAAAGAAGGGAAGTTAAAAGATAATGACTGGGCTTGTGTGTAAAAAGAGAATATATTAATAGCCCATTAGACAAATAAAAGGCCCAAAATTTCGAATATCATAAGGTTAATTAGTTGTATGATCCACAAAGAAATATGCTTTGAGTTATATGTTCTACTCATTTGAAAGTTGTATGATCACTTAAGACAAGAAGTTGCATCACTTCCGGTCAACTTGGAGCAACAACTTGACCACTTAAGACAACAAGGCAATGTGTTAAACGAGCTAAACGGAAACAACTGCTCGAGTTTACAGCTCGGCGAAGGAGTATTCATATTCTACACAATTTGGTATGCAAGAAGAGAACAAGTTAGAACCGGGTTTCGAGTTAAACTTCCAAAAAGATCCATCTATGTATCCGGTTAGAAACAGCTTCCAATTTCCTGATCGACCGGTGTTTGTTGCTACTGATCATCATCATCAGACTTGGATTTCATATTCCACATGTTGTAGTAACTCTGTGCTCAGCCACTCTAATAAAAAAGTCAGGTTAGTGCAAAGATAATTGCTTTTTTTCTTACACAAATCAAAATCCACAAACTAATCTTGTGTTTCTTTATTTTGCAGCAACCAGATTAACTCGGAAGAGGTCATGAGTAATATTTGTGTTCTGATCAAACATTAGTTGAGTCACTGTAGCAATGTACATACAAGTTTTTGTATATACATGATATTCATCAGATTTGTACATATATATAGATGTGTGTGCCAGTGTGTGTATTATATAATACAACACTAGTACTTAAAAAAGAAGAGTTTTATATTTGTGAGCATCATGTGATGTTTCCAACTCAAAAGGCTTATTTCCACAATCAACGGTAGAGATGTAAAGAAAATGAGAAAATGAGAAAATGTCCACAATCCTCTCTACTTTAATATCTATTATATCTTCTTCCACGATAAATCCTGATCCTGAAGATGAGCACACAAGGGTTTTTATATATAAATCAGACAAAGCTTTTACTTAAAGAACAGAGCAGAACCAGAACACATATAACTTCTGTCTTTTTGAGGGAAAGTAGATGGCGAGAAGACACCTCTTTCAACTTCCATTGTTCTTGGTTTTAGCTGTTCTGTCTCTTGTGATCTCATTGAAGCCTTTCCTAATCACTGCAAGTCTGCAATACTTCTCTCTCACACTCTCTCTTACCTCCTCAAGATTCTTCTTCTTGTTCTGTTTCTTTCTTGTTTTAATTTCTTGTTTATTTCAGGAACTGAGACATCAACAGAGTTTGAAACCATGGGACAAGAATTGAATCAGATCATACACCTTGTAAGAATCCAATTCACACACAAAACATACAATGTGAGCAGAGATAAAATCTCTTATGTATTTTGATTCTTGTTCTTGATTTTTTTTGCTTTGTGTTTCCATAGAGACGCATTGCGACTGATCCAAAGAGAAGAACAATGACACGGAGGATGATGAAAGTTGAGGAGCTTAACGATTATCCAGGATCAGGTGCTAACAATCGCCACACTCCTAGACCTTACTGTCCTGATTGCTAATTCCAATTTCTTGTAATTTATTAGCTTCTATAAAATTGTAATAATCACCTTTTTTTTTCTTGTCGACAGCAAATTAACTAAAACGGTTTAGAAATTGTAATAATCACTTTATATGATATGTATCGAGATTTTAAAAGGATGGAATCTTAATCTAAAAGTCTATGTGAAGATATCAAATATTTGGTAAAGACTCAAACTTTATGAAACCCCATGTTTGAAAAGTTGAGACTTTTTTAAGATTTTAATCAGAAAAATCCCATAAGTAACTTAGCTAAGGTTAGGCCATCCACTCAACACACAAAAAGGGCTCTGTTTTCCCCCTTTTAAAGATGCCATGATTTGTTAATTATGTATCTTTTATTTATAATCTTTTCCACATTAATCATTGTTATTTTACGTTTTATTTGGTGGCGAGACACTAAGACAGTGGAGGACACAACCACCTCAAACATGATCATATCTTTTCTATTATAAGACAACTCCTTGAATTAACAGATACAGAAGGACAAAATACAGTAAATAAAACATTATTTCACACAAGAAAGAAGATAATTAAAATGAAAGACAAAACGAAATTCTCCACAACATGATCAACAATATACATAAACCGAAGTCAATACGTATATAATTAAGACATAATTGGATCAGTTAGTGTCGGGAGAAGGAGAAATATCCGGCGCCGGAGAAGGAGCTTCGGTGGTACCGTCATCGGCACGCATGAAATCAAACCTCTTGATGAGTATATTAGCAACGAGCTCGTTGGCTTTATCGGTGGGATGATACTCGTCCCAAAACACATACTTACTTCTGTCTTTACACAATGTCGACGCCGGAATACACGTCAGCGCCGGCCGGATTCTGTAGAACGAGCAACACGGCGAATCCGAGTTATCAAATCCTGTAATATATATTGCATACACACACAAACACATAAACAAGTTAATCCGATGATTATGGAGATAAAATACAATACTAGCACTAGTGGAAATAAGTTATATATCGCAACAATTAGTAAAAAAATTTATTAATTAAATTTAGTATTTTATTGTTATCTTTTTAAAAAATCTCTAGAATTATTTATATTATTAAAAAACTGAATAAAATCACCAACTATTTAGTTATTTTCATAAAAATACGAAACATATTCCGTTATAAGCGAAAAACAACAAAGTTTGTGTATTATAATGTAAAAATATTAATTTATGTATTATTTTAGAACTCAAAAAAATATTGTATTATAGTTAATGATTTAAAATGAAAAAAAAAAATCTCTTAAAATACACATGGATAAACCAAAAAAAACATGTATGTGTGAAAAATGAAGCGTTTTATGAACAATATTGTAAAAATGACGACGGTAATAATAATACTTACTGAAAAATGTTGTTTTTGAATGCCTCTTTTGATTTTATCACAGTTTATGGTTTATAGGATTTATCTTGTTATATAATACATACCGTATTTTTGAGGGTTAGTGATGACGTCGTTGACAAGGTCATAGGCTTCACCAAACTTGTAACTTGCATTAGGGAGCTTGGTTTCAAGATCTGCGAGCATTGTGGTGGCAGCTTTGTTGAATCTCACAGCAAGATTACTCGCTTTGTTTTGACATTTACCATCAAGACTTAAAGCTCTTTGTAATGGAATACAACCCATTGGTCCTAACCCAAACACCATTAGCTTCCTCGCTCCTAAACTATGCAACACCTAATCATTAACATTACATCACATTAAAGAATATGTAT
Organism: Pseudoturritis turrita; assembly: GCA_900406555.1. Lineage (NCBI taxonomy): Eukaryota > Viridiplantae > Streptophyta > Magnoliopsida > Brassicales > Brassicaceae > Pseudoturritis > Pseudoturritis turrita. The sequence goes on along the minus strand of OVBL01001085.1, from coordinate 485,701 downwards.
CAATCAGTGATCGTTTTATAAAAAAAACCAAACTTATTAAATGTAATTTAAGTGTCTTAATTAGACGACTAACCCTGAGTTGAGAATCAAGTGTTTCCATTAAGTAGTCGACGAAGGTTTGATCATTGTATTTCCAAGAGTCGCTATAGAGAGGCATCAAGTAGTTGTTAATGAAGTCATTGCTGCCTAAAGCGACGACGTATCGAGCTTGTTGGAAGAATTTGTCTGCTTCTTTTTCCCCTATCTTTGCTACAACCACATCTTTTGTCCCTTGAAATAGTTCTATTTGCTTCCACAGAGAAAATCTTTGGATCTTCACACCAAGAGAGAAAAAAACATCATCAATAATCATTTCTTCGAACCTTATTCATTTATATTTTGTGCAACTTAAAATAAATATTTCATGAGACTTACGAAATAACCACCAGTTTCATTCAAGATTCCACCACCTCCTGAAGCATAGTTCACTCCATTTTCAAGTATTACATCTTCATTCATTGATGGATCCAAGAAAGCTACTGGTCTTGGTAGCCCAATTTTATCACCTTAAAAAATAAAAAAAACAAAAAAAAAACATCATAAGATTGTGTAACAAGTAATTCACATGATATACCACATTCATTATATACCATGCTTATTATATATCACATGACTTACCTATGATGTCTGAAACAGTGCGGCCATTAGTGAACCTTCCATTAGGCAAACCATTGCCAAAATCAATACCGTAAAAGGGCAGATTCGCCTGCGCTAAACTCCGCGGTAAGTTTCTATTGTTGCCTACATCAGACAATGAATCACCAAATATAAACTGGACGATCTTGCAGTTATAGCCGTTGATCGCAGCGAGTCCAAGAACGATGAACAACGCGAATACCGCGTACAACTTCATCTCGCGAAATCGAAAATGTCTGTTGATTGAAAATGATTTGTTTGGGTGGTTTTAAAAAGGGTTTTGGAGGTGAAAATATAAGACTAAGTAAGAAAGGTGGGAGGAGTAATGTGAGAATAAAGAGGTGAAGGTAGATTTTGAGTTGATGAACCAACTGATTTTGTTTTTTTATTTTTATTTTGGTTTATGTTTGATTCAAACCTACTTTCAACTACTCTTTCCTCGTGTTGGTGTCGTAAGTTGTAACCGTTTCTTGTCCGTAAAATTAAAATTTTGTTTCTTTAGGGATTTGTTATATTTTTGATTTTTTTTTTTCTTGGGGTAAATAATACTATCGAGTTTAGGTGTATGAACTCATTTATAGAGTAAAAGTGTAAAACTATAAATGATTTTTTATCTTAATGCGGAATATTGCTTAGTAGTATTAGATAAGCGAAAACTCTTTATCAAAATCTTCTGATTTTCTTTATCAAAAACAAAATTTCTTATGATTTGCCTCCTGTTTGTATTCCTCACTTACTCTTACTAAAAATATCAATAAAATCAGATTTCAAAAACATAAAAAGATCTTTAGTCTAATGGTATCCATGTGCAAAACATTTGGAAGGTCCTAATCTTTTCACTAGGAAAAATATTAAAAATATTTTCCCAATTCAACTGTAGTTGCAGGGTGGAAGGATGAAAAGCTAGATCTCGGGGAGTAAACTTGCATCTTCGCTCGAAATTTGGAGCGCTGCTTCTGGACTAATGGATTATGAGTTTGTTTGGATGATGATGCAGAATCCCTATTAATATGGTGTCGGAAGTTTCGGTCTTTCAAATCCAGATGATTAACATGGTATGCATATGCCCTACGAACTTGTATATCTGTGGGATTAGTCGAGTTTACCCTGACCACCCACGGACAAAAAAAGAAAAGATTTTTTGCCGATTATTTTCTAAGAAAGTTAATTCATGTTGTTAAGGCATCTCCAACCTACCTCTATTTTCACCTCTAAAATAGGAAAGTACTATTTCTTCCTCTATATATAGAGAAAAGCTATTTCCACCTCTATTTTAGAGTCAAACTTTTTTATTTACAAAATGGTCATTTGAATTTATTTTTATTTTTATTTATGATTGAAAAAAAAAATTAAGAAATTTAGTGAATATTATGATAAATTAAATAATATTTGTTGAGTATAAAGAAACATGAATATTCATTAAGAATAAACAAAATTAATATATTAAGTTATAAATAACTTAAAGAATATTTATGAAGTATAAAATATACTAATGTTGATGGTTAAATCAAAATTTACCATGTTTTATTATTTTTATCTTATGTAATGTGCTTTTATTTGTATAATAAATATTTAATTTTTAAAAATTATAGTTTAGTGAAGTTTTTTACAAAAATAAAATAAATGGAATCAATTTGTAAATTTTATAAATAAAAAGTATTTTATAATAATAATAGGAGAATATACTTTAAAATATTTATTTTTAGAGTAAAAAATAGAGGAATACATTGGAGTGAAATCCACCTCTAAAATACATCAGAGATGGTCTTAGTCTGTACTTTTCTAGAGCTAAGATTGGAAGATACTAAATCATGGGCCAATGTCAAGTCCAATGGACTGAAAAGAATGCTCGGGATGGAAGATATTTAGATCGTTTCTAACCGAAACAAAGTAATGTACGTTAAAATAAAATAACATTAAAAAATAGAGAGAGAAAATATCTCGATCATATTCTAAAATGAAATAACGTTAAAAATTCATTGTATCTTAATTTTTCTGTAAGAATTTTTTTTTTTTGTCAAAAAAGTGAGGGTTAATTTACCCAATAACAAAAAATTAATAATAGAAGCAAATAACCAAAAATTCAAAATTTTGTGTGTGTGTGATTGTGCCACATAGAATAATTTTGGTTATTTATTAAATTATATATTTTTTTGGTTATTGGATTAATTATTTTTTTAAAGTGAATGGTCAATTTGATGGATAGTCAAAAAAAAAAAAAAAAAAAAAACTAACTAAAATTTCTAAAATAAATGATTAAAATGTTACTAAAAAGATTTTGATTAGATTTTAGGTTTTTCTTTTTTGGTTATTCAGCCAATTATTTCTAAAGTGAAATATCCTTTGAACCATTTTTGTGTGAACCTCAAATTTGTACAAATGTTCCATGAATAATCACAAAACAACAAAATCGTTACATTACTATCCTACGTGGCCAAAACTCAGCCGTTTGGTTCACAAAAATGGGCGCCACAGATAAATAAATACCCAAACCCGTAAACTTTATCCTCATCTCATCACAACCGTCAATTATTTAATCCAACGGTAAATAAACCTCGGAAATCTCCAACAATATCTAATCCACTAAAATATTTTTACATTTAAACAAAACAAAAATTTCCACAAACTGAAAAAGAAGAAGAAGAAGAGACTCCATTGTTAGTGTTTCAGTGAAGTCTCTAAGCTTTTTTTTCAACGACAATGGCGGCATTTACACTCAAATCCTTCACCGGACTTCGTCAATCTTCAACGGAGCAAACCAACTTCGTCTCCCATGTCCCGTCGTCGCTTTCTCGCTCTCAGCGACGGAGCTCTCTCCGAGTAACCGCTGCTAGATCCAGTCCCAAACTCGCTAACCGGAATCTCCGCGTCGCCGTCATCGGTGGAGGTCCGGCAGGAGGAGCCGCGGCCGAGACATTAGCCAAAGGAGGTATCGAGACGATTCTCATCGAGAGGAAGATGGATAACTGTAAGCCTTGCGGTGGCGCGATTCCTCTCTGTATGGTCGGAGAATTTAATCTCCCGTTGGATATCATCGATCGGAGAGTGACGAAGATGAAGATGATTTCGCCGTCGAACATCGCCGTCGACATTGGCCGTACGCTCAAGGAACATGAGTATATAGGTATGGTGAGGCGAGAAGTGCTTGATGCGTATCTGAGAGAGAGAGCGGAGAAGAGTGGAGCCACCGTCATCAATGGACTCTTTCTTAAGATGGATCTACCGGAGAATTGGGATTCGCCGTACTTGTTGCATTACACGGAGTACGACGGGAAAACAGGAGCTACGGGACAGAAGAAGACAATGGAGGTCGACGCCGTGATTGGAGCCGACGGAGCTAATTCTAGGGTTGCGAAATCCATCGATGCCGGAGATTACGACTACGCAATCGCATTTCAGGTCAATTCCTTCCTCTCTTCCTTAGCTTAATTTGTAATGGGTGCGATCATACCAGCACTAATGCACGGGTGTGATCATGCCAGCACTAATGCACCAGATCCCATCTGAGCTCCGCAGTTAAATGTGTTTGGGCGAGAGTAGTATTAGGATGGGTGACTTCTTGGAAGTCCTCGTGTCGATGAATTTGATGGAATCTTGAATTGTTTTAGGATTTGAAAAATCATGTTTTTGACGGGATTTAGTGGTGAAATTTTGAAAATTTCAGGAGAGAATTAGAATCCCAGATGAGAAAATGACATACTATGAGGATCTAGCTGAGATGTACGTCGGAGATGATGTGTCGCCGGATTTCTACGGCTGGGTTTTCCCTAAATGCGACCATGTAGCTGTTGGAACAGGAACTGTTACTCACAAAGGTGACATCAAGAAGTTTCAGCTAGCGACTCGAAACAGAGCCAAAGACAAGATTCTAGGAGGCAAGATCATCCGAGTCGAGGCTCACCCGATTCCCGAACACCCGAGACCACGAAGGCTCTCGAAACGAGTGGCTCTTGTAGGTGATGCTGCAGGGTACGTGACGAAATGTTCAGGTGAAGGGATCTATTTTGCTGCAAAGAGTGGAAGAATGTGTGCTGAAGCCATTGTTGAAGGTTCACAGAATGGTAAAAATAACACCTTTTTTGGATTTCTGCGTTTTGCGCTATAAACCGGATTGAAGTTTAGTAATTTCGAATTTTTTTGTTTTGTTGCAACAGGTAAGAAGATGATTGATGAAGGGGACTTGAGGAAATACTTGGAGAAATGGGATAAGACATACTTGCCTACCTACAGGGTGCTTGATGTGTTACAGAAAGTGTTTTACAGATCCAATCCGGCTAGAGAAGCGTTTGTCGAAATGTGCGGTGATGAGTATGTTCAAAAGATGACATTCGATAGTTATCTTTACAAGAGGGTCGCCCCGGGTAATCCTTTGGAGGATTTGAAGTTGGCTGTGAACACTATTGGGAGTTTGGTTAGGGCTAATGCTCTAAGGAGAGAGATTGAGAAGCTGAGTGTTTAAGAAACAAAAATGAGGTCTTCCCTTTATTTTTTTTCCTTTTCTTAGTATCTTCACTAATGTGTTGCTCTTAAAAAAGATTCAGTATCACATTTATGTTTCTGTTCATTGAATCAGTCAAAAAGCTTTTGGCTTTACAATCCAATTTCCACACAAAAACGGATTTTCACAAACCACTAAACTCACTTGTGAAACCACACAAGAGATACTTAACTTCTTCATCACTCTCTATTCCTCCTTCATCAACCGACTCATCATCGCTAACTACTGATCCGCTGCTTGAACACGAGGGTATAGACATCTGTGACTGATCGGGCTTGAGACTTCTCTTCTTCTTCCTCTTGTGGTTAGCCTTGAAACAAGCTTGTCTCAGCCTCTTTGTCTTGTCCTCAAACTCCAAATCTGGAAACTCCTCGATCGTTCTCTTCTCCTTCTCGAGCATCTCCAACGCTTTCTTCAGTTTTCCTGCACTCTCTTCGCCTTCCATCTTCTGCCGCTCCTATCACACGGTTTTAAAAACAAACACGTATTTGAGGGCACTTCTCTAAACACACAATAATACAAGTATAGTGACTTGTTCCACATACCTTGACGTTACTGATCAAAGTTTGTAGGCTCATGAGTTTGCGATGAGGCCATCGACAAATACCCAATTCGCGACATCTTCTTTTCAGAAGAGTTAAACCAACGTTAAGCTCCATAGCAGCCTGAGTTATTGGCATATAGAAGTAGCGAGAGATAGTTTCCATCGACAATGCCTTTGAAACTGAAAAAGTTGTGTATGTAGTAACATCGCCGATGATTCTCACGCTATGTTCTCTGCGTCTCTCGTTGATTTTCCTCGTCTTAGTCGTCTCTTGCTCTGCTCCATGTTCAGTCTTCTTCTCCAAATCACCATCTCCTCTGTTTTGCTCTGTTCCGTTCCACGATGCAGAGCTGTATGAATCGAGTACATCTACAAGACAAAGCAAGACCCATGAGACCTCTACGTGTATATATATATATATATAACAACTATGTAACTATATATACCTTGAGACAATGGTTCAAGATCAGGTAAAGCCAGAGAATTTGTGGTCAAAGGAAAAGCTTGAGAGGCAGAGTTGTTTTGGAGAGGAAGAAACTCGTCTTCCCAGTCAAATGAAGGATAAGTTAACGAGCTGCGTTTGCAAAAAAACAACAGAGATTAGATTATAAGAAAACAAAAACTGATAACAAATTAAACTAAACAAACAAGCTCATGAAGTGACCTGTGATCAAAGGATGGTGAGTGTGTTAGAAATGAGAATGGTTTCTCTTCTTTGGGTTTATGATCAGCCATTGTAGAGATAGAGAGCGAGAGAGAGGTTGTGTTGAAGAGCTCGATGAGGGAGAAACGATTTATATATGCAGAGAGAGAGAGCAGTGGTAAGATATGTAAGAGAGAAGAAAAATGAAATGTGATGATGAAACTATTAGGGGAAGTGGGGTATTGACGGCTAATTGATTGCTCTATAAATTTGGAGTTACGAGAGAGATATGATTAATGTTAATTAGTGGTAATAATAGGGGCGTTTAGGTTTGGATTAGACTGCTCTTTTCGCCTCTCCATGCATATATGCATGCAATCGCTTAGAGCAAAAAGTAGTACATGCAATACATTATACACATATGTATGTATGTACATGTTCATATATATATATATATATATACACATACATGTAACAATGATCATGATTGTGCATAATTAATAGCCAATAACCGAACAATTATGTACTCAATTAAGATACAAAATGTAACGCAAGGTTAAAAACTTTATTATAGATCATGGCTGTGTTTTTATTTCTATCATTTCCTAATTAATTAAAAAAGTTATTAATGAAGTAACAAAAAAGTTTTTATATTCCAAAAAAAGAACGATCCAAAACAAAATAAGATAATAGAAACAAAGAGTTTTAGTCCTTAGTGATTCTGAGAAACCGTTTTGAAGACAAAGAAGAATAGTTGGTAGCAAAACCTTTGCTTCTACTCTTTCTATGCCTTGGAAATGGAACTTTCTCAAGAAGAGACAAGACCTCAAGCATCGATGGTCTAACCTTAACCTCACCGATGCATTGTAAAGCCAAGAAAGACATCATAAACGCTGCTTTCTGAGGGTATTGACCCACAAGTTTCGTGTCCATTATCCTAAACACTTTTCGCTTGTCTCGCAAGTAAGGTGTCGCCCATTCCACTAGGTTTTCTTCTTCTCTAGCTCTGGTTTTTTCTATGGCTCGACGTCCAGAGAGAATCTCTAGCAAGACTACACCGAAGCTGTAGACGTCGCATTTCGTTGTTAAATGACCTGACATAAAACAACAGAACAAGCCCAATCTGTTTTAGAAAAAATGTTCCTGTCATGTGTTTATTTGAAAATTGTATCAATGAGTCAAGAAATAAAGAGAAACCTGTTGCTAGATATTCTGGAGCTGCGTAACCTTGTGTACCGATGACTTCGGTTGTCACGTGCGAACGGTCATCTGTTGGACCTTCTTTGGCTAATCCAAAGTCTGAGAGTTTAGGGTTGAAGCCCGAATCGAGAAGGATATTTGCTGCTTTGAAGTCTCTGTAAATGACTTGGTCTTTAGCTTCGTGCAAAAAGCATAGTCCTCGAGCAGCGCCAATCGCAACTTTCATACGCAATGACCAAGAAAGCACATTGGAACCCCCTAGAATCAGAAGAAATTTAGGAATGCAGAGAAATAACATAAGTGTTTGGATCATTTAACAAAGTTTCTTTCACTTACTTTCAAACAAATGATTCTCCAAACTTCCATTAGGCATATACTCGTAAACCAAAAGCCGCTGTTCGTCTTCCAACGAGTATCCAATCAATTTCACTAGATTCGGATGATGCAATCTCCCAAGATAATTCACTTCCCTCTTTAGGAGAAAACCATACAACAGGTAAAGATTTTCAATAGGGAAAATCATAATAAAATGATTGAAAAAGAAGCTTACCAGCCACTCCTTGTGTCCTTGAAACCCTTCGGTTTTAAGCTTCTTTACCGCAACCGCGAGTTCGATTCCAGGTCCACCATTAACACAACCTTTGTAAACAAACCCAAACCCTCCTTCTCCGATTAGACTCTCTTCACAGAAGTTTCCTGTAGCATTCTTTAACTCATCTAACATAAAAGACTTCAAATGTTGGGAATGTATCATTATATCTCCTTCTTTGCTCGGTGCAGGTAGAGTGTTGCTAGCTTCACATTTTCTTGTAATCAGAGGTTTTAAACTCCATGGATATGACAGATTCGAGTTTATTTCAGTATCACTACCACCTCCTGAATCAGAAAAGTGCACACATTCTTACATCAAAGATAGAAAATGAGTAAACAGAAACTTTTGGGAAAATTATCAAACAGTCGAGTTACTAATTTGAGAACAGGGCAATCGAGATTTCTCTGCTTCTATCATCATTAGAGGTGAATCCAGAAACTACGTAAACCATCTCCTAAATCTTCCTTCTTTGATTTATCTATCACAGTAAGGACTCATATCAGCAATGCATTAATTCACTAAATTCGGAGAATCCAGGACGATGTGGGTCTGTGTATGAATCAAATCGAGGAAACAACTAAAGAATGCGCAAAAGGGCAAGTTTTGTTCAACGATTCCACTATGAATTTAGTTAAATTAACCACAAAAGAGAGAGAGACATGGTGAATGAGTTAATCGACGGCTACACTCATTCTGGGAGATTAGTCGGATTTCAGCTCGGTTACCTTAAAAGAAAAAGAGACGGATCAAAGAATGGGAAAGCTTACGTGAAAAAGGTTTCGAATTCACTGAAGACTCGACGTTTTCATCCTCATTATCATTCCTCTTTGAGCATGATTCAAAGCAATTCCCCATTAAGGTCTAATTATCCAAACAAAAACCCTAGACGATGAAAAAACCAAAGAAGAAAAACAGAATCAAAACCCAAAAGCAAGCAAACAAAACAAACACTAATAATAAAAGATCTTTCGCACCGCCGTCTCCGTCGTCGACGTTCTTCCTCCGGCGAAAAAGGAAGAACGTGGAAACGAGAGTGGCGGTCTCGAAATGTGTTTGGATTTTTTTTTCAAAACGATACAGAGCTTGGAATTTGAGATTAGAGAAGCAAAGAGAGAATAATTAAAATTGATTAAATTTAATTAAAATTGGATAAACTATAATTAGAGAGAATAGAGAGGGAGTTTCCGTGTATTAACTTCCTGTCAGAGTCACCTATTAATTACCAATTGACCAATCTATGTCACGTGCAACTCTCGTGTGCCCACTTTTATTTTTTTAATTAAATTAGAGAATTCTTTAAAATACTAGTAAAATATATTTTTGTTTCAACCATCACTTAGTTTTTTTTCCAAAAATATCATTAAATTTTTTGTTTTTTCAAAAATACCACACTAAAAATGAGTTTTAAGGGTTTTAAAATTAAATTTTTGGGTTTGGATTTAGTATTTTGGGTTTAGTGCTTGGTTTTTAGGGGTTAGAGTTTAGTTTTTTGGGTTTAAAGTTTAATTTTGAGATATTTTTGGAAAAACAAACTTTTAGTGGTATTTAAAAAAAAAAAAATTAAATGATAGTATATTTAAAAAAAAACTTATTTTTGGTATTTTTGAAAATTGCCCATTAAATTATCTACTTTTTTTTTTTTGAAGAACTAAATTTCTCTACTTAAGTGATGCAAATAATACTTTTTCTTTTACCCATTACATGATTCATTTCGTTATTTATTGTTACTTTTTCTTAAAAACATCTAATTATATACAGTCACAATGGACATGTTCTTCACTTTTGGTAATTTTATTATCATGAAGTTTTTTTTTCAACAAAATTTTATTAAATTTCAAATTTGAATCCTAAATTTTAGTATGGAAGCTATTTAAATTCTTGGCAAGCCATTTGACCAAGATTGGACGGATAATATAAAGGGCAATTTTCAAAAATACCACAAAATAAGTTTTTGTTCCAAATATATTATCACTTAATTTTTTCTCAAAAATACCATTAAAATTTTTCTTTTTCCAAAAAGACCACAAAATTAAAATTAAACTTTAAACCCTCAAAATTAAATCCTAAACCCTAAAAATTAAATTATAATTCCTAAAAACTAAACCCTAAACTCAAAATACTAAACCAAAACCCAAAAATTTAAATTATAAACCCTTAAAATTCATTTATAATGTTTGTGGTATTTTTGGAAAAACAAAATTTTTAGTGGTATTTTCGGGAAAAAAACTAAGTGATGGTATGTTTGGAACAAAAATATATTTTAGTGATATTTTAAGGAATTCTTCTAATATAAACCAATAAGATAGATATTTTATTTAACTTTAAAATTAATCAAAACTTGTAATAATGCATTTGGTGCTCACAAAAAGAACAAGCTAAAAAGGAGATTAGCAAAAACAAAAAATAACCATAAATTTAGGCATATGTAATTTTGCATAAATACAAACACTTCCTCAAATTTATTCAAAAAATATCACTAGTTAAAATACAAATCGTCAAAAATACCTTCAAAGATTTTGAAAAATAAAATAAAAACTTTTTTTGTTTAATTACTTAAAGATTATATGGTGGAATAGTAGTATCTTTTTATTAGATTTTACTTTGATTGTATTTTTAAAAATGGTACATCAAAAATGTATTTAATGAAATTCTCCTCACTAAAAAATGTCTATGATCATGTGTAATGTTTGAGGTATTTTTTCAACCACACATTAAATAAATAAATTTAAGTTCTTTGACTGATTATCCAATCTAAAAAAAAATGTTTATAAACGAAAATTTGGATAATCTAATGCGAGAAGAACGTACTAAATAATCATCATTCACATATGTGAGGGTTTTTAAGCGGGAGAAAAAGACTATGAAAATTGAAATAGATATTCTCTCATATGTAATAATTTTTTGTTGTTTTCAATTCTATCATATTTAATGTAATTTATTAATATTCAAAATTATCTTCTGAAAATAAGTATGTTCGGTGGGAAAGAAAGAAAACTACAAAAATAAAAAAATAAACAAGTGACAAAAATCAAAATTAGGTTATGGCATAAAATTTGCAGCTTTTTATGCTTCTTTTGAGTACATAGCGTCAAATTCACCCCATACTTTATTGCCCATAAACCTAATCTTCCAATCCTTCAATGTTAATACGCGGGGATGACAGTTTCATCGATATATATGCCTCGGTCTCAAAATAATTAATTACATTACTTTATAATTTATATATAGACATATGATAATCGACTATAGCATTTTCGTATTCTTCCTTTGACATTTTGAAATCCCATAAATTCATAATGGTTCCAGTTATTTTTCTAAACGCCATTACCTTGGACAATCTCCTTGTCGTGATGAACACCAAAACTAGCTAGTGGGCTAAATTGGATATGTTATATTGTTATTTGACATTTTTAGAAATGAATCAAGATCATTTGTTCGGTATTCTGTTTATTTTTTAAATCCGAAAATATCAAATTTCTCCCTTTTTAAAAAAAAAAAGGTGCAAATAATATCTTATTACCACTTTGTTAGAATTGTATAGCTTTTCTTATCGCAAGATTGATAAATATAACATGAAATTGTGGCATAGTGGTAACACGGGGTTGGTTCTTTTGTACTTCGGGTTCAATTTAATTGGTACGGAGTGTTATTTTTTAAATCGGAATATCTAAAGTCTGACTCGGGTACCAAAAAAATTATGGATCGCCGGAACTCCCACAATTTATAAAAAACATGAAATTGTTAATTAATTGGCATGTTTAAGTTACAAATCCGTCGTTCGTATAAGATCTCTTGTTATGATATATGTTTTAAATTAGTAAAAGAAACAAAAAATAAAGAAAGCTTAGAAAACGAACATAGCCAAGTCTTTGGTGAGCAAAACCCTAACCGAATATATATTAGAAAAAGAAGACAAACAAAATAACCGAAGAAAAGGCAAAGGTTTTATATATGGGAAACAAGCAAATCTCTATGACCGAAGCAGAAGTGACGAAGTCGTATCATTAAACGTTTATAAGGTCATCACCTATAGAAAAATCAAATCCGCATACTATTATTATTATTATAGTAAACAAAAAAAAAAAAAAAAAAAAAGAAGAAGAAGAAGTAGAGGAATTATTGGCTAAGTAAGCTTCTGATTAAAGCAGCTTGAGCAGTGTCTGTGTTGGCAAGTAACTCAGATAGCCTCTCACTTAGATCATCAACCTCTCTATGCAGATTCCTTATGTAGCTGCACGTCTCTTGTAACACTCTCGCTGCTGAAACCTGTCAATATATTATATATATAATCATTTTCATGTCATATACATGTATATATTGTTATAGCTTGTTTGAGTTAGTTAGATTTAGCGTACCTTGTCGGAGCGACGACTGTCCCTGAGCTCAGGAAGAAGCTGCTGTAACTTGATAATGAGATCGTTGATTTGATCTTCTGAGATCCTTGAAGTTCCTGATGATTGCCTCGAACGTGATCTTCTTCCTGACATTTTTTCTGTCTTGTTTGAATATTAATTCAAGAAGTAGTGATTGAAGCAAAGATACTCTTGATCGATAAAACAGGGTATGGAGTTTAGAGTCAGACACAAGTTATGCCGGTAAAAGAAGAGAGAGAGAGAGAGAGAGAGAGAGAAGATGAGAGTATGAAGGAAACTAGTGAAGTGACGGTTGTATTTATGTAGGCTTTTTTATTATTTGTTTTATGAAAAATATAAATCAAATAAAATTGGCCTTTTTTATTTAAATATATATGCCAATCTTGTTATTTCAAATATTGAATTATATGCCCCCTCCTGACAACTTTTGTTATAATAGAACGATTTCAGAGAATCTCATAATTTAATATATAGATCTATAAGTTTGATATGTATAATATATTGTTGAATCTAGCCAAATCATGTTTGAAAATTTACCCTATATCGTAACTTTTATTGATATGTTTTGAGTTTGACACTCGCATTACAGTTCGTATGTGATTTTCTAAAGATATGTTTCAAACTTTTTATTAACTAAAATGATTAATCTTAAACGTAATTTTTTCCCCAACATAGAAAAGTTCATATGTTAGGAAAAAATTACAGCTTAGACGTAAATTTTGTTTTTCACAATGAAAATATATATTTTAATAATCAGTTTTACACGAACAGAAATAAACATGTATCTGTTTTTAAAGATTGTGTAGATTATTGTTATTTCTACGGGTGAAAAGGTTAAACTAAGAGCTAGAGGATATGAAATTAAAAATTTTGGGCGATTATCAAGAGAGAAAGTATTATAAGCCTATCCATTCCTCGAAACACTTCTTCTTTTAATATACAAATTCACATTATCGATGTTTAGGGTTTCGCTCTACCACGTCCACACATGTATTTTTAAAATTTAATTCATATAGCTTTTTGCTAGTTAAAACGCCCTTTTGTAAATCAAAGGAATATTATTTCTAGCAAATTATAATTATTTTTTCTCCATCAATTGAAATCGAAATCGAAATGTTGAACAAAGTTGAAGTATTGTTTGGTTATCTATTGAATTTTAATGGAATTCGGAAAGAACTTGATCTAATTTTTCTTCTACATTTACTTTCTTAGTTTCAAGTTATTATATTAATTTGTACATTACATAAAAACTTTGGATCTATGTAAATTTACATTTTTACTAAATAATTACTAATTTTAATATTTTTAACTGTATTGTACCATTATTTTGTAACATCAAATTTTTTGTACTATTTTGTATTACCAATTTGAGAAAAAAAATTAAGGTAATATAGTATTATTACGACGTACGTATAACACGGGGGATACGTATTAGTACACAAATGTATGTGTTCGGAATGGGCTAAAGTATGAGTAGTTTGACTGGTCAAAGGGATCACACAAACACATACACACGTGGCATTTCGGGAGGTGCGTACACTTAAACCGACCTACGTGAACAATTCATGTTCATGAGGTCATTTTTTTCTTTTAATGCACTAATCTGCTGCACCACAAAAATACGTATCAATTCACAGAAATCGTTTAAATTTTGTGTTGTGACATCAATTCAAAGTTTTAATAAACCCACGTACTTGCATTATCTTATTCGTTTGTTTTTCCTTGAAGATTTCTATTATATTTATAACAAAAACATATATGGAGAAGAGTTTTGTTAAGTTTTGTATTTCTTACATGATATTATTTTGAGATCGATCTTTATAATTTTCAAGTTTGAAATATCCATTTTTTTGTTTACTAAAAAAACATTTTTCAGTTAAAAATAAGCTAAGAAAATAAGGAATTATGTTTCGAAAAGATAAAGTAGAAAACGACAAAAAAATTATATATACGTAAGCTCGAAGTGTGAGCTGTGGAGGACGAAACACAAAATCTCAGATTTTAATACATTGGAGAAATATATGGCAATATACTTTTGATTCATTAGATGCAAATTCCTTGTATGTAGTACGTAAGTTGAAACGAAGCGACCCTTTTCGTAAAATCTTCTAGAACGACTTAATTGTACTGCTGTATAGTACTAACTAAACCGCTTTTTTCTTTTTCTTAGTACAATACAAAGCGGTAATTTTTGTTTCTAAAAATACTTATCAGAATGTTACAAAAACAAAAATTTATTACAAAAAATATTAACCTTAAAAATTTGTAACCCCAATTGACAAAATGCCATCTTTCGGACGAAAACACCCTTATTTTATTCAATTTTTTTTTTAAAAGAATTTTGTTTTCTAAAAGACGCTATTTGACAAATCATGATAATTTTTTTTATATTTCTCTTCGTCTCGTTCATTACACGCCTCTTCACATTTCTTTTTTGACAAAACACTTTCCGATACTTCTCTTCTCTTTCTTATCTCCGATACTTCTCTTACTTTTTTCTCTCTTTAGAACCAAACTCCGTGGACGTACATCTATCACTAGACGACAATCGTTGTTCATGGTCTATCACTGGTCACCTGCTTAAACTACGTACATGGTCTATCACTAGACGACAATCATTGTTAGGTACACAACAGTCTGCCATCCCTTCCCGTGGACGTACAATTCATGTCATCTACGTCGACAACAACACTTACTCCTGTATACGCACCCGCACACACTTGCAACTGCAACTCCTCACTAGACAGGTCAATACCTCCGACACTTACTCCCTAGACGCACCTACTTGCAAATGCGACGACTCATTAGATGCACTATTGTACCACATAATAGGAAATTGTGGGTACGCAATCTCTCTCTCCTACACTTCCATTAAATATGGTAGATAAACATCTACTCAACTTTTTTGCTCTCACCTCTCATTAAATACACAACTGTACTACAATATCTCTCTTTTCTCTGCCGCCCAAATACAAAAGGGCAAAATGGTCCAGTTTACATTACTTTACCAATTTTGGGTAATAAATTTTTAAACTTTGACATCTTGGGTAATTTTTTCTTGTTTTTTCAGTAAAAGATAGTTGTAAAAAATGCTGATATAATTATAGACAGTAAGAAATAGTAGTAAAATTAAAAATGATGGTACGGTGAAAGATAACGGTTTAATTATAGGATATTTTACAAAAATGTCACTTTTTGAGTTTTGGTTTGCAAAAAAGTCACAACGAGTTTCTAATTACAGATATATCACATTCACATTTTTTTCGGAAAAAAATGCCCCTATTTTATGTGTGTGGGAGTAGCATTAACTGAGACTGTGACCACGCTTTTTGTGTCAGCTGGAAACTTCTCGGTGTAGCCACTACAGAGTAATAAATGCGCAAGATTAGATGTTTACCAACAAACTTTAATGGAGGAGATAGGTAAAGTGTGTTCTCGATAAGTACACTAGATACAACGATACGTACACTAGATACAAATATAATATGTAGTTCCAATTGTGGTAATATTTTAGAACTTATGCAGAGAAAAAGGAAGAAGAAAACGGTGCCCAATAAATGTAATAGAAGCAGAACCGAAAGACATAACAAGAAGACATGCAAGCATCATATCTCATCAGTTGTGCTATGAGCATTGGTGAATTTGGTCTTGATCTCAATGAATTGTACGTCTATAACCCAAGGTGTACGTTGGTAAATGAAAATGTACGTTGGTATAACTAATCTCAATTACTTGTGAAGGACGATTTTATATGTGTATCCGTTTCTTTAAGCTATTATACATGTGCACAAACATAACTATTTATCTGCATGGTGCATACATGTACATCGACAAAAAACACATGTATGTACATGGGTCATACATGTACGTACATGGTGCATACATGTACGTCGACCAAAAACACATACTAGAACGCACATTGATTGCATTTTGATGAATGGGTACATCATCTATAATGCATGACAAATAGTGGGATGAACGTTTACATCATCTATAATGCATGAAGGTGAGTGCACCACCTTCTCAAATTCGGAAGTGTGTACTGGCTCACGCACCTTCTCACACTCTTCTTCCTCAGACACGTGCGCATTCTCTTCTACCTCCTCCACCACTACCTTCACTGTCTCCCCAGGTGGATGTACTTTCTCTGTCTCCTCAGCTGGATGTACCTTCTCGGGCTCTGAAGGTGGGTGTACATCAGCGGGACATGTGCGTACATAAGCGAAAACTGGGTGTACATCAGTCAGAACTGGGTGTACATCATCAGCAGCTGGGTGTACATAATCCGCAGTTGGATGTATATCAGACGCAGCTGGATGTACATCAGCGAGTACATCAACGTACACCTCCCTGAGTTACTGTAACTTCCTCCACCTTCGATTGCTCCGGAAATTGACCAAACGGAAGTCTAGTGAGGAGCCAAAACCCTCTAAGAGATAACTTCAGTGGCTTACTGACGAAAACCATCCAGATCTCATGTCGTTTGCAATCACAATTTGTCTGTTCACGAAATTTAGAATAAGTTTGTCGGAGAAGTACACATGCGCAGTTGGGATAGCGAAAAGTTTGCGAAAACTCAAGTTGAGGAGGAAATCTAGATCGAAAGGCGTGGATGGCCCCACCTACGATTCCATCGAAGAGAATCTTTTGGGACAATTTTTTAGGGTTTCGAAACAAGTAGATCTTTGAAGGATTTTAGGGTTTTTTGCTTTTGAGTTTAGAATTTGGGGAAAAGATGAGCCAAAAGTCATTTAGATTTGTTTATGAAAGAGAAAACGAAAAGTTGTATAGATTTATTTATGAAAGAGAAAGCGAAAAGTTGTATCCGATGCAATTAAGAGAAACTAAAAAGTTGTTTTACTTTTTATGACAAGATGTTTCTTTTATTGCATCCTACCCTCAAGTCATATCAAAAAAGACAATCCCATTATCTCTGAAAATGCATTACTTGAGGGTAATTACGTTTTTCCCCCCTTACATTTTTGTAATGCCAGTTTCAAGTTATGACATATTTATAAGTCAAACTCAAACTTATGACATTTCTACAAATTTTTTTAATTATAGTTCGATTGATAAAAGATAATGGTACGTTCAACAATATATTATAATAACATATTTGTAAAAATTATAAACGTTAGAAAATATAATTATTAAACTATTTGTTCACTTTAAAATTAATATAATTTATTTTACCGTTTTAAAATAATAGAATTTTTATCATCATTTTTTACCATTTCATTGAATGTCACCAGTAACTTTAAATCCTTTATTCTTTGGTTTTGAAAAGAAATAATGTTATGGTTTCGTCTGTTTTTATTGTTAAATCGGTTTCTCACCAAATTTTCATCTTCTAGATTTAGGATAGTCAATATCAGGTATAGTTTTAAAACGCTTTCCAACATAAATTAAATTATACACAGGAATTACGAAAAAGATATTGAAATCAAATAGAGATATCTCTAGAATATACTAAATCAAATCATACAACAAATATGATTTATCTCGTGGATAGGATTGAACATGATGAGAGAACTAAAAATATCTAGAGATGAAAAGTTTAAGTAGGACACTTAATTGAATTAAAATAGCGAGAGGTCAACCAAAGCAATCAATCGCAATTTTCCTTCGTTATATAAAACGAAATTAGATATATTTAGATGTGATTACATGAGAGATATAAGATCTAATTATAGGTTTTTTTTATTTTAGAGAAAGATTTGATATAACTTTAATATATATATTATATATTTTACAAAGATAAAACAAAGAGCTCAGATGTGTTAAATGGTGGTCAGCGTGCCTCTCGCTGCACATGATCTTTGATTAACTCGACAGCGAAGATTAAGCTTTATTTCACGAGTATTCCATTCTTATTACAAATATTTCTTTAGTTAAAACTACAAATCCGTTTTGTTTTATTCGTTTTGCTGCTTGTTTTGGTTTGTCTAGACCCTTCTTCTAGAGGTGTATAGTAATTTATTTTAATTTATCAAATTTTATGTTATTGAATCATAGATTTTAAAAAATCTATTAAAATCTAGTATTATTGAACTAATAATTTGGAAAAGTACCTTCAAATCCGCATTTATTGGAAATATATGAAAGATTTGATTTTTAATGATTTCAAAAGATTTCAGAGGAATTTCAGAGAATTTCTTAATTAAAAATACAAAGAACCAAATCTCATGGTTTTTACGTGGGATTACAGAGAATTTTATAATAAATTCTCTAAAATCACACAAAATCATTAAAATCATCTAAAGATTAATTAAAATCCAAGTTCCTTTAAATTTTAGATTGAATACACCTCCTAATTTTTAATTTTTGTTCTATTATAGAGAAAAAAAATTAATGAATTGATATTGAATTAAATATCACGAAATTATAATTTAAAAAAAACATAACTCACTTGCTTAGCAATAATTCTTTTGGAAAGAGATTGAATCTTGACTTCATCGAATTTTAGAGAAGGATAATTTACGTTTTAACAAATGTTATCGAGGTTGGTCCGTATTAAGGAAGATTATGAGTTTTAAAAATTTATAATTTTTTTAAAAAATAATAATAATAATTAATTATATGAGGTGTGTGCGGTTTCTTATTGATAAATGGACAACCAAAAAACCGTATATTACCAAAAAAAAGTATACGGTAAGAGATCCGTTGTCACTGTACTTATTCATTTTATGTACCGAAATCCTGATTGGCAATATTTGACATGCAGAGAGGAATGAGTTATTCACATGAATAAAAATTGCTCGTTAGAGTCCACCAATTGCACATCTTTTGTTTGCAGATGATAGTCTTTTTTTTTATAAAGCAGAAGAAAGTGATGGTCGGGCTATCCTAGAAACTTTACGGAACTATGAGAAAGCTTCACGTCAAGAGATTAATCTTCTAAAATCATCGATTATGTTTGGTCATGATGTTACCTCTCAAGCAAAAATTCATATCAAACAAATCTTGGGATTGATAAGAAGGGAGGTATGGGGACGTACTTTGGTATACCAGAGAGTTTAGGTGGATCAAAGACTAAGATTTTTAATTATATTAATGAGAGACTCCATGATAGGGTAATCGGTTGGTCAGCAAAATTATTATCAGAAGGAGGAAAATCGATCCTGATTAAATCAGTGGTTTTGGCGCTTCCGACGTATATTATGTCATGTTTTAGACTCTCTCAGTCGTTAACTTCTAAGTTAACTAGTGCAATAGCAAAATTCTGGTGGAGCTCCAATGGATGTAACCGCGGTCTCCATTGGATAGCATGGAAAAAATTATGTAAACCAAAATCTGAGGGCGTATTGGGATTCCACTCGCTGGATCATTATAATTCGGCTTTATTAGCGAAACAATTATGGCGGTTATACCAATACCCAAATTCATTGGTTGCTAGGGTTCTCGAAGGGAGATACTTCAGGAATAAACATCCACTAATGACGAATAAGCCATACTCCCCATCTTTCGGATGGAAGAGTTTGTTATCGGCAAGAGACTTACTTTATCAGGGGAGTAAGATAAAAATGGGCTCAAGGAACAGTATTGCAGTTTGAGATGATCTATGGATTCCAGATGAGTTTCCTCGGCCTGCAAGGGACAGAGGAATAATTTTACACCCTAATCTTAAGGTTAACCATTTAATTAATCCAGTCACGAATGACTGACATCTTCCAATTTTACAGGAATTTACGGATCTGAGGGATATTCCATTAATTAGGGGATAGAAATTTGCCCGACATTCATGAGAGACTGTATCATATGGCATTTTACAAAATCTGGTCGATTTACAGTTAAATCGATTTATTGGTTATCAGCGGTTCTACAGTCTAATTTAGACTCGGGGTTCATAGGGGAGCCTATTACTAGAGTCTCAAAGGCTCATGCCTGGAAAGTACCATGCCCAACAAAGTTCAAACACTTTCTATGGCAAATCTTAACTAACTCTTTGGCGGTAACATCAAGACTAAATCAACGAGGTATAAATTGCTCTGCAATCTGTAAACGGTGTGGGACAGAAGAGGAGATGGTAAATCATGCATTTTTTGAATGCCCTACATCTTTTCATACTTGGGTCTTAGCTTCTTTTAATGTCGGTTCGGATACCTTTCCTACTGCATCGGTGTACACAAATTTGGACTTTATGTTCTGGAGAAATACAAGGTGAAATTTACAAAGTGTTGATAACGAAATGTTCCCTTGTATATTGTGGAAGGAGACGGATCCAACCTCTGGGGTTGAATGGTTTTGTTTTCGAGGTGCTAAGTTAGTGCTTCTGGGGGCAAAGGGGACAAGACGACTGAGGACGCCCTTGCATACTGAGATGAAAGTTTTGTTGTGGGCCATGACGTGTATTCTGAATCACCATGTGGATTTCAGGACTTTGAGACAGATTACTCGGGCCTGATTCAGATGATGCAGACACTAGAGGAGTGGCCAACTTTTGCCATACTAATCGAAAGCTTTTCATTGCTCCGGACGCGTTTCCAGAATTTCTCTTTGTCGTTGATCTCTCGCTTATCTAACCTGAAGGCGGATTGTTTAGCTCGCTCAAAATTTATTGAATTCTCTAAAGTAAGCAATTCTCCTCCACTTTGAATAACCAATCGTGAGAATATTTTTTAATGAAGTGTTTGGTTGTTAAAAAAAAATTAATTATATAATTTTATTACAAAAATCATAAATTTGTTGAATCTTTCTCTACCGGTCACTCACCATAATTCGACATATCAAATTTTTATCTTTTTCACATTTTCTTATATGAAAAATTATTTACATTAAAAATAATTAAAATTTCATCATTTTAAAGTATTTATGCGTAATATCTAAATAATGAAAATTTTAATATCGTATAACTATATTGTTAGACTTTAGATTTTGAATTTGATGCCCTGAAAATGGAAAAAAAAACAACACACGGTTTATATGGTTTTACATTCAATATGAGATTATGTATATCATTTCACCACTACGGATTTCAATATGATCAAAGAATTTGAAATTTATAATTTCGTTATCTTTTTTTGTTCTACACCAAATAAGATGACGATAAAAAATAAATAGAAAGTAAAATCTTTAAAAAAAACGAATACATATCTTAACTACCCGTAATACCAAAAAAATTATTTCAATTCGCATCCGATTCTATATACTCCACAAGTCTATATATCAGGTAATAGAATATAAATTTGGAATCACATATTTATATGAGAAATTTTAAGAAATGCCACTAAGAGATGCCATTTTTTAAAAATGCCATCATTTGGAAAAGTTTACAAGTGTGCCACTTCTTTTATATCATATTCCCGAAATGTCCTTGACTGAATTTATCCTAATTTTCTAGTTTACGATCTCACCGTCGACGACACTCATCTCCTCTGAAATCGACGATCTCGGTGTTAGAATCCAGCACCAGGTTTCTCCTCGAGTTCCGGCGCGACAATGTCATCGTCTCGTAAACCTTCGACGGTGACGGTGGTGATGATCTCGATAAAAGAGGCAAAATTGAAAAATATCAGAGAGAAGACGACGGAGGAGCTTAATGAGGAAGTTATTGAGGGAGATATCGGTTCGATCTGTCGCTGTTCACTGGATTGAGGATTTATCTTCCTTGTTTGATCATGTTCGTATTGCATAGTCTATAAGCTGTTTAATTCTCGCCATTGTCAGTTTTTGTTTTTCATATGTGTGATTAATTTCGGAGTTTTATGGGTTTGTAGTCTGATTCTCCGTTTCTGTGTTGGTTTGCATTGTTTTTGCTCCAATTTTGGTTGAAATTTCTCGATTTTTGTTGTTTCAGGTAATTTTCTCGGCGATAACGAGATAATGGATTTGGCATCCCATTATAAGGTGGATTTGGCATCCCGTTACCATTTTGTAATTCTTGACATGTTGTTATGCTACTTGAACAGCAGTATTACCAGATTTTCTGGTGTTTATGCTTGTTCTTAACTTTTTTTGAGAACTTGTACAGGGTGTTGTTGGGCTGGTTTTCGGCGATAATCCATCTTCAAATGAAGACATGTACATTTTCTTCTCTTTTATTTACTACGATTTTGGAGATATAGCAAGTTTTTTATCTAACGTGGAAACCATATCTATCATGACATGTAAGTATCATGAAATTATTTAAACTAGGACTGGATTTCTATTTGGTGTATTTTCGTAGTTACATTCAACGCTTACTGGATCATATAGGCAATGGGATGCCTCTAAAGGTATGTTTCTGTGTTTCGATGATGAATTCTAATGTTTAGACATTTTCTTTAGCCTCAAAGCTTAGTTAGACTTTCATCAACTTGTGCAGGTGGATCTTTATTACATTTACCATTTGAGCAGCTTTGTTTATCTGTAGCAAATATGAAGCAATGTAGGATCAGAAGCTGTTTATTTGACACCTCAAGAGTAACTAGTTCTTCTTAACGTTTGTGCATAATATGGACTTGAGTTTATTTCTTAAGCTGTAAAAAGATTATGCCATACTTTTAGTTGTCTTTATTCAAAATTTCTTACTAAAATTTGTTGAAATGCATCTCTAGCTAGCTATATTTTAGGTTTTTGTGTAATTAGTTGTCTTTCTGTTTGCTTTTAAGCATATAATTTCTCTGTAAGTTATCACAATAAGAATTATACCTAAAACCTTTTAAACACCTTATAAAAAAATTTAAATACCTTATAAAATATTTTAAATACCTTATAAAACTTTTTAAATACCTTATAAAAATTACAGAACCTTATAAATATAGTTTTATAAATCGGTTTATAACCTTATAAAATATTTTAAATACTTTATAAAACTTTTTAAATA
The DNA here is from genome assembly GCA_900406555.1 of Pseudoturritis turrita. Lineage (NCBI taxonomy): Eukaryota > Viridiplantae > Streptophyta > Magnoliopsida > Brassicales > Brassicaceae > Pseudoturritis > Pseudoturritis turrita. The sequence continues at coordinate 462,372 of OVBL01001085.1, read as the reverse complement.
CCTTATAAAACCTTTTAAATACCTTATAAAAAATCTTTTAAATACCTTATAATTTTTTTTAAACACCTTATAAAAATTACAGAACCTTATAAATATAGTTTTATAAATCAGTTTATAACCCTTTAACATCATACATTATAAAACAATGATGTTAATTTTATAAATCGATTTAATAAAACCTTTTAAACACCTTACAAACTTACAAAATCTTTTAAGTTCCTTACAAAATCTTATAAAAATAATTTATAAAATCAGTTTATAAAACCTTTTAACTAGCTTATAAAACTGTATTTGTAACGTATAAATCAACTTATAAAACTTTTTAAAATGTAATAATAGTTGATAACGTATAAATTTTTAGTGACAGATCGGAGTTTGAAGTAAATTTTATAATTTACTCGAAACTCCAATATGTTACTAAAAATTAGCTGAACTACGGCGAAATTTTGGAACATTAGAATATTTGTGTTTACTAAAAACAACGAGGTTACTTTTATTAATTAGCTTATAGAACTTTTTAAACACCTTATAAAAAATAAAATAAAAAATTCAAGCAAAAACACCTTATAAAATTGACATGTCACGTAGATGCAACATGGACGAATTCCGTAGACCATTTCCAATATTACATGTGAACATGTTGTTCTACTACACACAAGAAAAATAGCACATCATTCTACTACACACACCTACACTCATCTTCAATTCTTCACTTCTTCGTACTCTGCCTCTGGAGATTGATCACTGCCTCCCACTAGATCAAATTATCCAAATAGCTTGTTGTCTGATGCCATTTCACGTTCACCTTGAAGCAACTTGATTCCAACTTGTGTCTGATTATCGGCTGCAGTTGAGAAAACCTTCAAAAGAATGAAACGAGAGAACCAACATTTAGTAAGAACTTGACCAAAACAATGGAAAGCTTTAGATTATGACGGAATCATTAATGGCATATATCAGACATGAAAAAAATCTAAATTCAAATTAGTTTGATTCCCAATTCGACAATGGTCAGTGATTTATGCATCACCAACTACGAAATTCGCAAATAAAACCCAATAAACAACAAAAATACTTCAATTTTCCGATCAAGAGGATTATAAATTCGACTGCTTTCCCAATCCAAAAACCAAAGAAATGCACCTTATAATTATAATTTATAATCAAGCTTTACAAAAATTTCTAATTACAGTTTATAATCAAACTTATAAAACCTTATAAACCTTTTACAGCAACCTGATAAAGCACTGTGTTTGCAGTTACAAAGATCAATAGTCCCCAACTTTATATGCAGTCATGTAACAGATATTCTAACATCAAAATTAGGTTATAAAACTTTTTAATTATCTTTTAAAACTTACAAAACCTTTCTAATTACAGTTTTGTAATTAACTGTAAGACAAAAAGATCAGAATGAATAACATCGTTTGATAAAAAAAAAAGGAAGAACATCAAGAACAAAATTAACCCATATTGAAATCACACCAAAATTGACAGATTGAAATCAACTTCAAAACCCTAGATCTGTAACAAATCAAATAAAACCAGATTTGCGAGAATAAAAAACCTTACATCTGTAACACAAATTGATATGTAGATTCGAGAAATGACGTTTAGGATCTAGATCTCCCTGAGAGAGAAACGACGATTAGGATCTAGATTTTCCCAATAAAGAAACGGCGAAATCAACGGCGATTTTAGGGTTTCAGAGAGAGAGAGAAATTTGATTCATGAGGTTTTTGACAGGGGTAAAGTTGACAATTCGTTTTTAAAAAGTGGTACAAATGAAAATGACCACATGAGAGTGGCACGTTTGTAAAAATCAGTTTTAAATGTGGGAGTTTTGAGATTGTCCCTATTTATATACAAATATATATATATATTGGGTAAAATTGAAGCTTTGATGAGAAAGAAGATAGCGGAGACGAATGAGAGGAAGGAGAGAGAGAGGAAATTTTATATACAAAGATGCTTGAATGGAATATGATCTACTACATTTAGCTCTTAATTTAGGTCAGGTGTTCTCTCTCTCCTCTTTTGACACCGACCAAACAAGCTTAATCGTATAGTATTGCTAAAAAAACGTGATCCAGCTAGCTACATGTATATATATTATGTATATATGTTTGCTCGTACTCGTACACATATTATTAAATAAAATTATTTTAAAACATAACAATAATCACCAAACAGCATAATTTTTGAAGCTTTGTACTATTTTCTTTACATTACATACTAATTATCGATCAATCAATAATTTAAATTGTAATGTGGCGAATAGTTTGAAGATTGAAAGGGCACAAACCATTTATAGGATGCGATTATGTGTTTTATGACTTAGGATGAGTCCCAAAAGCCTATAAATTCTGAATTTGCACGTGAATTTAAAGCAATCCCACAAAAGCATCTTCTCTTCCTCCAATGCGTTGACGACGAAGAAGACAAGAATAAAATAAAAAATAATCCACCGTTAATCCTTTGCATAGAGAAGGAATTTGGTATTATTGAAATTGTGTTATTTTAAAAAGTAAGATTAAAATTGTGACTAATGGATGGTGAAATAATGGTAATATAAAGAGATTGGTTTATTTGTATTTCTGATTTAAATTTTTATTGAGACGAAAAGTTATATATTTTTAAAATTAGAATAGTTAAAGTTTGATTTCTGGTAGCGAAAAATTATGAATTGAAAATTCAAAATTTTTATGGTTTATAAAATAAAAAAACATATTGGAATTGTGTTACTGGATTATCCAATCGTAAATTTCTGGTTGTAATATCGAGAGATTCAAACAAAAAGCGACAGTCCAATGGTACTCAATTTAATTAGATGTGTTGCTTTTTTTGTTGTTAAAATAAGATGTGTTGTTATGCCGGTCAATATTAAGGTTTGAGATAGGCCTAGATTTATAATTGAACCGAATCAAACAGAACTGAACCGAGATTTTTAGTTTTTGGTTTTGGTTCGGTTACTTGAGTCGAATTGATCGGTACAATATTAAAATTAATTCGGTTTTTGGTTCGGTTTTCTGATTTTTATTTTTTTTGAAAAAAATGATTTATACCAAAATTCAAATATTTTTAAATTCCGAACCGAACCAAACTATCCGAATATATCCGAAATTAACCGAATTATCCGATTTTAATCGAATTTAAACAACAATTTCAAAAATTCGGTAAAAAAATAAAATATTCGAACTAACCGAGAACCGAACCGAACCGAAATTTTTTTCGGTAGAATTTTCAATAACCGAACTAACCAAAAAACCGACACTACAAGAAAACATCAAATTAGCGTCGAAATTTTGCGTCGAAATTGCGTCGATTTTGCAACGAATTAAAGATTCGATGCTAATTCGACGCTAAAACGAGACAAAAAATTTCGACTCTATTTTGTCGCTAATTAGCATCGATTTAGCATCGAATTAGAGTCTATGTGGCAAAATCGACGCTAGTTCAACGCTATATAGTAAAATTGCGACAAATATAGCTTCGAATATGTAGTTTGGTGCACCGGTTTTCTTACGACGATTATATTCGACGCTAATTCGATGTTAATTCGATGCATAATCGAAGCAAACCTTTTGGATGCAAAATTGCGATGAAAATTCGATGCAAATTTATTGTTGGAAACTCTAGAACAACATACGGACAATATCATTCTCATTGATCCGCAAAATCGAGAAGTTGATATACTCCCCGATGCTACAGACGAAAAAAATTCTGAAGACGAATTTAGCTATGAGGGAGAGGAATTAAACTACTAATGACGAGGAAGCGGATTCGAACAACGGTTCAAAAGATGAAGCATAATAGTTTTTTTGGTCTATTGTGGATTTATGAGTATATATTTAAATTAGCTAAATAAAACATGTTCAATCAATATTTAACAAATTTCTCTCACATATATAAACTATAACAATATCGTTGAAAAACAATATACATTAAGAACAATATTTTTTAAGAAGTATATCTAAAATTTCCAATTTTTTAAAAGTTTGATTATAAACAAAATGAGATAGATTATGTAATGTATTTATAAGTGTCTATTATTACACAAATGTATCATAATTTAAATAAATTTGTAAATTGTAAAATCGAGATAACATCGATTTAGCAACGACTTAGCGTCGAACTGGTTATAAATCGATGCTAATTCGTTGCAATATAACAAAGAACTTATACCCTAAATGTCAAATCTCTTGACTTAGTGTCGATTTAGCATCGAATCGAGGCTAATTCGACGCTAAGTCCAAATATATTCATCTAAAATTTACGCGGAAAAATGAAATATTTTGGATTTAGCGTCGAATTAGCATCGATTCGACGCTAAGTCCAAAAATTTTCACCTGAAATTTACGCGGACAAAATACAAGATTTTGGATTTAGCGTTGAATCAGCGTCGATTTTGCGTCGACCATCAATCTCTATATAACACGAACCCACTTCTCCCTTTCACTTTGCCATTCTCTTTCTCTCTATAGTTTTTCTGAGGTTTCTCTCTCTAATTTAGTTTTTTAAGCAAAAAATGTTAACTTCTCATTTTGAAATCTTTTTATTTATGTTATTAGTTTTAAAATTAGGATTAGAATTTATAAATAGGTTTGAAATTTAGAATTAGGATTAGAATTTACAATTAAGATTAGAATTTAGAATTAGGATTAGAATTTACAATTAGGATTGGAATTTAGAAATTGATTGAATTTAGTAAACAAATATTTTATTATGAACACAAAATAATTTTATAATTATAATTTTTTTTTTATTTTGAATATTAGTTTAATAATTAAAATTCTTTTTATAATTTTTCTTTAAAAAAAAAAACAAGAATTCGATGCTAAATCGACGCTATTATATCATCAATTTAGCATCGATTGGTTCTCGTCATTTTAGCATCGAATGTTTGCAACAATTAGTTTGGATTCTAATTCGACGCTAAATTAGCATCGAAGTAGCGACGATTTTTAGCTTCAGTTTAGCGTCGAAAGGAGATCGACGCAATATTAGCGTCGATGATTTAGAATCGAAAATAATTTTGACGCAAATTCGTCGCAAAGGTTCTATTAGCGTCGAAATAGCAACGAATATGTTCGACGCAAAATCGATGTTTTCTTGTAGTGTGAATTAATCGATCGGTTCAGTTTGGTTTAACCGATATTCCAGGCCTAATTTGAGATATTGCTAAAATGCCGTCAGAACTGATTATGAATTTTATAAGATTGCAAACTAAAGAAAAAGAAAATCATTTTGCATATTTTCAACAAAAAGAAAAATTATTTTGTAAACAGAATTGAACCTGAATTTTAAAAAATCGCAAACTCATGTTCGTGTTAGGGCCGACTCTGATGCAGTTCGCCTAAAAAGTGATTTTGATTGCCTATTAAAGTTGGGAATGGTGATGGTAAAACTGACGGTATAGAACAAGTAGATCGAAGATTATAAATATAGTTAATACGGAATGGATCGATAGTACATAACAAGAAGTGGGGAACAAATGAAACAAATTAAAATTTTAAATAACCGAAATACAAAACAAACTAAAGCTTCGATTGATTGTTTCCTACATAATTTTTGTATTTGTTTGTTGTGTTTATATTAGTATTTTTTATGAATTTTACGCACGGTAAACCCAAAAACAAATACATAAATTAGTTTGTTTAAAATTCTAGGCTCGTTTATTTACAAGTAACAAATGAATTTTTATGCATTTGCTTTTGCGTAAACTGTTCGTCAAATTCTATAAGTGCCAATACATCATTTTTTATTTATTTCAAACATCTTTTACATTTGGCGTTTACGTTTACAATTAATGCATAAATTTTGTTTAAACTGTTCAAAATTGTAGATTCATTTAAAAGAAAAAAATACATAATAAATGTTATGTAAACATGCAAATAAACAATTATTTATTTTATCAATAATATGCATCATATGATTTAAAACCCGGATAATAGTACAACAATGACACTAATACAAATCAATTAAATATCTTGATCAAACAAATGAGATTTAAGAGGTGAAACGCTACAAAACTCTACGATTGTGCGCAATATATTCCATGTGTTCACGAAATTTATGGTATCATTGCGTTGTGGTTCGAAGTAACTTGATCACTAAAAAGCTATATGGCTCTTGCACTTTCTAATTGGTCATCACCATTTAAAAAAAAAAAAAATCTTAACTATAAACAATAAAAATTAAGACAGTGGGTTGCTGGTTAATTTTAACATGTCTGATCTAAACAACACAAATCAAAACTTGGTCGCTCTACGTCATGCAGATTCGTTTCTATGTTGCAACTTGGTACTTAAGTACGAAGACAACGTCCACCATCGTCTATAAGGTTCTTTCCTTTTCACAATTTGCAATTGTTAAGATTACCTTAATCCAATAATTAATCTCCTCGACTATGTTTAATGATTGTAATAGCGTCAGAAACTGTTTTCTGTGGTCCCACGAGGCAAAAGAAAAGAGTTTTGAAGCAAAGTAGTTGCATCAGCATTAGGTTCCATGTACTATTCGTGGGGTAAATATTTATTGTCAGTATAATCTCGTTCTAGTAAAAAACAAGATTTTGTCGCGCATTGATTATATTTATTACAAAATTAATATAGATTTTTTAAAAATTTGGAGGTGTGGTCCTCACTATAGTGTGATCAGAAGTAAAATTAAGTCGTGGGTATTTTAAAACCATAAAGCATAATAATCTTTCTTTACAGAATATTCTCAGTTAACCACATTTATCGAGGCTATTGCAACCTGCATCTATATACTTTATATTTGAGAAAAAAAAAAAATTAAAAACGTTATTAGTATTTTGTGTATTTACAAAAACCAAATTTACAGCAAAATAGATGAGATAATAAATGGGCTAGAAGCCTAGGAGAAGATCTGACCCATTAGTAGAAGTTAGCAGCTTATGGCTACAAATGGGCCTGAAGACTTTAAATTGGTTTCAAATTCCGATCTCAAACTCCTGATTGGTTCAATCTACCCCCAAAACCTGAAATTCGCATAAATATGAATCTATGGCCTTAAATGGTAGGGTGGAATTATTACCTGGGATCCGAGATCTGATCCGGGATTCTCTCCGATCCATTCCAAAAATTAGGATATCCGGATAAGGATAGTAAAATCTCGAATCCGTGAAAAATAATCTGGATCCGGATCCGGACACATAAAATATATTAAAAAATATTTCTTTTACTTAATAATTATTTTTATATATATAAAAATTGATTTTAGTTTTTGTTCTAATATATCATATTTATTTTGAAAAATATTATTCAAAATTTTAAATTATAATTTAAAAAAAAAAGTTTTTAGTATTTTAATTTAGTTATTTTAATTTTTTTTGAATCCGAATCCGGATATCCGGACATCACGGATCCGAATCCGGATATTTTGGCCATAGATTCGGATCTGAATCCAGATATCCTAAAATTCCAGAATATTTGAAATCGTTCCATTCCTATTAAATGGCAGTGGAGGAATTGATTATCGAGGAATGTTGAAGAATTGAAGAATGTGGAAGGAAAAAAAAAGTCATCACCAGTTGTATTGGAGGAAAAAGTCGGAGGAATTGAAGGAATTCAGCAGATTTGGTTTTTAGTTTTTTTTTAATGAAATATTTTTTAAAAATATAATAATTACAAAACAAAATTATTGAGAAAGAAACAAAAAAATAAAAAAACCAAACGAATATCACAAGATAAAAATATTTGTAAATTTTGCTGAAAAATAAAATTGCCTAATTAATAAAAAAATTATTTTTTTTGAAAATTTTGATACATTTATAAACATAATATTTAATTTTGACAAAATATTGTTTAATTAATATTTTAATAAATTTAATTAATTAATTTATTTTCAAAAATTCCGCCAGATTTCGCCAGATTCATCTGTTACCATTTAAATTTTAAGTTATTCCGCTGGATTCCGTAAGAAATCACAAAAAAATTCAGCCAGATTCTGCAATTCAATCATATTCAGCCGTTACCATTTAAATTCTATAATTATTATTTATTTAAAATATACATTAATATATAAGTTATATAATTATATACTTACATAAACTTCTTACTTTCTTAGTACTTCACTCAAATTAAATTATAATTTTTGAAAATATACATACATAAATAAATATGTTAACATATAAAAATTAAATCGTGAAAGAATATATAAGTTAAAATAACATAAATGTATTTTTTTCCAATGAAAAATATTTTTAGATTCGACACTAAATATCACATAACCTAATATGTGGTGATGATGATGTGATTTCATGAAAAAAAAAATTTGTATAATAGTTTTTTTATTTCATCCAAAAAAACTATATAGAGAAGCATAAGGAAAGAAAGAAAGAAAAACAAAACTGAACAATGCGATTGGATTAGGATAAAATCCAAAAACAAAACATTACCGTGAAGAAGCAAAAATAAAAAAGCTTTAGTTGTCCGAAGCAGAAACACGTGCAAAGAGCTTAAGAATCTGCCGTTAACTTCTTTTTCGCCATAATAGCAAACGGCGTCCGTCATCTTCTAACAGAAAATGCCGAATCTACCCTTTACTCTCTCTCTCTCTCTCCTTGTCATCGGTATTAGAAAAAATTAGTAAAGAATATAAATTCATCAGCTTTATTCTTTGATTTTTATATGTTATAAATCCACCACTGGCTCATTCGTGCATCTTTTTAACCCCCCAAAAAAAAAAAAAAATGCAAATCACAGCTCGAATATGCTATCAATTCAGCTAAAATGTGGTCGGATTACGAAGAAGATGAATATCATCCATATCCATTCTTGGGTTTGAGATTAAAAAAACTCAGTTGAGTTTGGTTTTGATTCTGTCGGAAAAATTTCGAGATTCTAATTTGTCTGATTGTTGATATCATCGGTTTATCTAAAGTGGGTTTTGTCTGGATTTCTGATTTTGTTTATTTCAGATCTTCAATCGACTTTTGCTTGACGAAATTTTGTCGAGGAATCGGGGAGGTTTATTCTTCGATAACTGGTGAAATTTACAACCTTTTTTTATCTTCTCCTGTTTTCAATTTCAGTTTTTTTCTTTCTTTCAGATTTAATGGTTTATCGAATTTGCGATCGAATGAAATTATTTTAGGGAGTTTATCGGGTGGTGAATTTGTTCGTCGATCCATTCGTGTTCTTGCATGTTTTTTTTTGTTTTTTTATCTGATCGTATTGCGAATTCGACCAACCAAAATCTCCTTTAACGGATTTTAATGATTGTTTTCTTGAATTAGAAAATTGATGTCAAAACTAATCTTACTGGTCAAGAATTACACTGGGGATGATTTTGATTGATGGATTCGTCTTTGTATCATTTGATATGTTTCTTTTGCAAAATCCTATGATTTCTGTAGAATGTCATAATGTGTCTTTCTCCTCTTGTTTCTTGAGATGATGATTTGATTGATGGGTTGGCGTATTTGTAATTTTTAATTGCCATTGATCGTTTTTCTTTAGCATCCATCATCATGTTGGAAGCTCCGAGTTATCTGGTGTCAAGAGATTTACCATCTTCATGTGAGGAAGAAAGCAAATGGATATATAACGCACACTGTGTGCTTCAGCTCTCGTTGAGGAAGCGTTTGCTTGATGATGATACCACCGATCAAGAAGTAAGTTCCGCTAGAAAAATGTTACGGGTTGATGATCATCGAATCAGAGAAGAATCCGAGAAGATTACTGATATTCTTATGCTTGCTAAAACCTATCAGAGGTCTAACCAGAGTCAGCAAGGTGATCAATCGAGTCCACCGATAACTCGGCTTGACCAAAACGCACTTCTCAACTGCTTGGCTCACTGTTCGTTATCTGATTTCGGGTCCATTGCCTCGACGAATAAAACCTTCCGCTCGCTGATTAAGGATAGCGAGCTGTATAGGCTGAGACGGGCAAAGGGTATTGTGGAGCATTGGATTTATTTCTCCTGCAGGCTGTTGGAATGGGAAGCTTATGATCCAAATGGTGACCGCTGGCTACGTGTACCGAAAATGACATTCAACGAATGTTTCATGTGTTCGGATAAAGAATCTCTGGCGGTTGGCACCGAGCTTCTTGTTTTCGGTAAAGAAATCATGTCGCATGTGATTTACAAATATAGCATCCTGACCAATACATGGACGTCGGGTATGCAAATGAATATCTCGAGGTGTTTGTTTGGATCCGCGAGTCTAGGCGAGATCGCGGTTATAGCTGGAGGATGCGACCCGCGTGGACAGATATTGAGCTCGGCGGAGATTTATAACTCGGAAACCGGGGAATGGACGGTCATCCCAAGCATGAACAAAGCGAGAAAAATGTGTTCGAGCGTGTTCATGGACGGGAATTTCTATGTTCTTGGAGGTATCGGAGAGGGAAACTCGAAGATGCTAACGTGCGGTGAAGTCTATGATCTGAAGAAGAGGACATGGACATTGATTCCTAACATGTTACCTGAAAGAAGCAACGGAGGAGGAGGAGATCAGGCGAAGGAGGTTTCCGCTGCAACAGCGGCTTCAGAGGCGCCACCGCTTGTAGCGGTTGTGAAAGACGAGCTTTATGCTGCGAATTACGCGCAGCAAGAGGTGAGGAAATACGAGAAAAGGCGTAACGTTTGGAATAAAGTTGGGAATTTGCCCGAGAGGGCTTCTTCGATGAACGGTTGGGGAATGGCGTTTAGGGCTTGTGGGGATCAGTTAGTGGTGGTTGGAGGTCCTAGGGCAATTGGAGGAGGGTTCATAGAGATCAATGCTTGTGTCCCAAGGGATGGTGAGTCGCTGCATTGGAGAGTTCTTGCCTCAAAGCCATCAGGAAGCTTTGTGTATAATTGTGCGGTTATGGGATGTTGATGAAGACTTGAGAACCATTTCAAAGTTATTTGACTTCTTTTTTAGGGGTTTTTTCTTTTTCTTCTTCTTTTTAACAGTTTGGTTTTTTCTTTCATGATTGGGGTCAAGAGAGTCTCTCTGTTTTCTTCATTGTCTTTGTTGGGGTTATTGTTGTTCAGGCATAATCTGGAACTGAAGAAGTTTCAATAAATTTGAGGAAAAGATTTAAGAACAAACATCAGGTTGTGTTGTCTTGTCTCTCAAAATTGTTGTTATTTTGTAATTTGGTTACATTATTAGCACTTTTTTTTTTTTAATAAGTTTTGAAAGATATTTTTTTTTCTTTCTGGAATAATCAGATTGTAAAGTGATAATCTTTAATTATTAGCTTTGGCAAAGCAATTTTGATTCTTTTTGATCTAATGATGTTAGTTTTTGAACCAAAAAAGTGGTTTTAGACGTTTCTTAAATTTGCTTAGATCTTTATTATTCAATATAACAAAACTTGATTAGTACACTTTGTTGAAAGATTGAAATATGCATAGTGAAATAGTTCGATTCTAAGCCTCAAATTCAAGCATAAAGTTTCTTCGTTTTTTTATAATAGACTTTTTTACAAGACAGAGATCCACACAAAAAACAAAAACAAAAAAAAAAATTGCAAAACAAACACCAAAGACATGAAGTTGCTTCACACATTCTAACATTAAAAGCTTTTCAAGTTCCCTTAGTGCTGATAATCCTCACCATACATCGTCTCGTGTTGTTTATATCTTCTTGATTTATCGGCCTGCGCGATATACGAAAGATATATACAAGTCAAGAACAATCACATTTTGTAAATGAGAACAGATCACATAATGGAATGAGAACAAATCACATATTTAGGAGCATACCCGGCTTATGATCTTTTCAAAAGCATCAGGACCATTCTCTGCAATGTATTTCTCAGCAGCTGTTAACACATCGTCTTGCTTTCTGAAGATATCAATCTTCTTCGGCACATACCAAATATTAATGCTCTGTGGGTTAACAAACAAAGGTCTCACAAAATGTTCATAGACATAAGCAGCGCCGCTGAAGTACGGAATCACAAGCCAGCAAGTTAAGATCAGCTTCGTGTAAGACCATATCGGTAACCTGATTTTTACACAACATTGTCAGCAAAACAAAACAAAAAACCTGTTTTTGGCTTAAAGGGCTAATGGGTTTTCAAATCATCTTTACCATTCGATGAGTTTAGCGAATGTGAGCTCGAAGAGTGTAAGCAAGGAATAAAGGACCCAATATGTTAGCCATTGTTTGTCATCAGCGTGAGATTGAGTTTCAATTGCTCTGACTGAGGCATATCTGTTCATTGAAACAACCAAAGAAGAAGAAACCATTAGTATCAAAAGCTCATGGTTTGATTTGCTCTATAGATCAATCATGAAAACAAAAAGGGGAAATCTTGATTCACTTACAGTGGATAAACAAGACTAACAACAGGCCTGCAAAAAACATTCACCACCAGAGAGAGATTGCGATTAGTTTCACTCGTAAGCTAAAAACTATACATTCCAAAAGATGAACAATTGAGTAAAATTGCAAAAATAGAAACTAAACCCTAGACTGTGTCAGAGGCCATGATCAGAAGACATAAAGAGCCAAGTAATCGGAAAAAAGGTAGGATCTTTAGGGGAAAAAAGGAAGAAATTAAAGAGATTTTGCAGTAGAAGTAGAGAAGAGAGAAGATAAGATTTGAGAATTGAAGAAATTAAGCATTACCCAGCAAGAACATCGAAGTTTCTGAGAAGAACCTTGACGAAATTTCCAGCTCCAGATCCCATCCTCAAGCTTTGATTTGGCTCTGAATCTGATTCTTCCTCCACTATAACACTGCTCACTGGAGATAGAGAAAGAGAGAGAGAGCGAGAATAATTGTGTGGTATACCTGTTGAAAGTTTTACACTTTTAATGGTGGAAAAAGTGTGAAAACGAGAAGAAGCGAAAGCTACCACTAAAGATTTTTGAGACTAATCAAAGCTTTTAGGAAATTGTTGTCAAAAAGAAAAAGGAAATTAGCTCTCTTTTTTTCTGTATTTGGAAATTTGGCAAAAAAAGGAAAACAGATAGTATTTTGTATTTCGGAATTATATAATACAATTTACATTAGCTCCATGTAAGAAGTTACAAGAACTTTTGGGTTGACTTGAATATGATATATTAGCTTGACAAAATAAAAGAAATGGACGTAATGAGAGAGACTTAGAGACAATATACATGAACAAGACAAGACACAAATGGTTTTGATGATCTTAAAGAGAAATATGTAAGCTTTATTACTCAAAAGTAAAACCGAATCCGGTGAATATTATTAGCTCTTTCCGCAGGCGAGTGGGAACGATCGAACCTTCATTCTTCCGCCCAATGCGAGCGCCAGAAGATCGTACTCTTCTACATACCACAGCTCTGATACTACTGCCTGTTATCAATAGAAAGAAAACTCACTTCTTGTGTACATTAATGGTCCAGAAAACTTTGGTTTCCTTGTAAAGTTTTTATGAACTTTTTACCTTGAATCCTCGGATTTGGTTGTTTAGCTTTGTGACCAATTCATGAAGAAGCTTGAGATGGTCGTCAGAACCATCCTGCTAGATAAGAAACAATCATATAAGTCATGGAGATTCTGCAACATTGGATTATGGGTTTATCGACAAAAAAACTTGCCTCAGTTGGAGATACAGGAGGACCAAGCAGCCTTGCTAATGATGTATGAAGAATTGCAGCATCATACTGAAACATATAAATCAACACAAGTATCAGACAAGTGGTTCTTGTTCATGAGAGATATATATATATACACAGTTCATGAAAACAGATGTTACAAGTTGCTTCTCTGGTGCGCGTGGAAGCACGGATCTCAGTTTCGAGCGGATACTTATGGGGTCATCTCCAGAATTAACCTGGTGAAAGATGAAACATGCTATGTAAGTCCCAGATATCTGATTTAGCCATTTTCTAAAGCATAGATTTTGGTCATGGAGAATGAAATTCCCAAAGCGGTATAATGGATACAAGACTAGAGATCTGACTCGCATTTGTTAAGGCAAATTGAAAGCAACAGAATTACCTTCCAGCATCCAAGAAGAACACCGGTCGAGGTTAAAAGAACTCTATCCAATATAATCTCCAAATGGCAAAGCTCATTAGCAACTGATTTAACAGCAGCTGCTTCTGCTTCAACCTGATCACATCAATGAGAATCTCAGAGACTAGGATCTTCACAAAATTAAAGTTCATGTGGATTGGCAAGAAGATCAATGAGACCTCATCTTCGGTAGCTGGAACAGAGAATATGTGATGCGATGCATGAAACATGCTGAAGTGGTACAGCTTAGAGTCCTGAAACCAGATTGCTAACAAACAACCAAAGTAAGAAGAAATACAGTTAACCACATTTATGCTTCCACTCATACACAAACACAAACACACACACACACACATGCATATCGAAATCATATATCTGGGGACAGTGTTTTTTACGGTGTTCAAGAATTGTTGAAAAGAAATATAACGGTAGGCTTACTATTTTCGAAGTAAGGACTGAACACATTCTTTACGGCTTTCCTGCAATATATAGACATGAAAGGACACCTTTTTAGCAGTAGACAATTTGAATTTAAACTAAACACTATAAATTTGCATTGAGAATGGGACAAGTTACACACTCACGAGACTGGAACAGAGTATTCTGTGCTGAGATGTAGTACATTAGCTCGTACAGGTGGCTTCACAACCTACATACGAGCAAATTGAATATTTTATAGAATCATATATGATATTTAGCTATCCCGAAAACAAACTATTCACTTCACAATACAAGCCACTAATCCATTCTAACAATAGTAAAAGTAAAGATGGTTCCATTCTACCTTCAGGACAGGTGATATCTTTCCACCTTTCAGTGTGAAGAGATCTGAAAGTGATACTGACTGAGACGTTTTGCCTTGTTTAAGGAACACCGGTCCGTTTTCTTGTAAATCCCGTTCCATTTTATCATACAACCTTGTGCTTTGCTCCGCGTAGGTGACAAAAGGATCTGAAACATACCAGACTACTTCAGATACAATCTTGATACAGATAAATTGTAAAGAGGTGATCAACAAAACACATAACCAAAGTTACTAGATCCCGAAATCAAGATTTGGCCTTTGCATCAGATATCACTCTTAAGATGTTGAGTGTTCCTTAAGCTTAGGATAAACAAAGGAAGAATGATGATTTAAGTCACTTATTTTGATCCCTTAACACCAATGTTCGGCTCAAGATCCAATGCAGACTCAAAATCTTGAATACAGAAACAGAGACATTTCGTTGGAAACAAATAAATAAATAAAAAAACTAGTCCTTTACGCAACCCTAATCACACTCGATGCTGATGAATCCTTCTGTTAGTAAGTCAACATCGATCTTCCATTTACGAAATCCAGATTCATAAAAAAACACGAGTCAGCTAATTAGTCAGATCCGGCAAAAAAAAAAAAAACATCACCGAAAAATCTGAGAATATATAAGGTCACTAATTTCGAGACAGAGGGAACTAAAAAAGCAATGATTTTACCTGATGATGACGATGAAGATGGCGAATTTCGAAGACCCATTTGGAAAAGAGAGTAGAAAATAGTGAGAGAGATGGTCCAGAATAACACAACAATTCTCCAATTCGGAGCCCTAATTGCAGACGTCGTCGCTGTCGCCATTTCTACTTTTGTTTAATTTCTTCATTCACTTGGAAAAAAAAATCTAAATCCATTATTGTCGCCATTACCATACCTATCGTCAAGCTGTGTTTTTTTTCTTCTTAATGTGCTTTTCTGGTTCTTTTCCATCTAATCTTGCCACTCAGATTCACATTTTTCTTACTTCACTATTTTTTTTCCTTTTAACACCTTTGTGCCGGGTTTTTGTGATATATGGAAGCTACGCGTATAACCTAACCGAGATAAAAAAATTGATGGAGAAAATGCGCAAAACTACAAAATCGGCGGGATTAGCTAAGAAACTGGTCCACCAAAAATGATATCTTTGTTCGCGGATCACTTTGTTTTAGACATATATCGACAATGATGTTCATCTACGGAAACTTTGTTACAACTTCTCCTTCTTTTAAATGATAAGGTTTAATGGATTTTTCACATTGTAGACGACGGACCATTCACATCACCGTAATTCGAACATTTTACCGGATCATTCAATCGGTAGTGAACTTCTCTATTTTTTTTTTTAAAGTCCACAATTGCTTGTTATATAGTTTTCTACACAAAAAAAATTATGTAATAAACAAATTAATTTTGTGGCTTGCACATAGAGTTTTGTAATTTATATATTGTTTCATCTTTGTATCATTATTCGGATTCAAATTGGATGAAATGCGTGTTGTTGTTTTAAAAAAAAGTAATTTTGTATTAGTATTCTTTGTAATGCTGTCTAAATTCAAGTCGGATAGAATATGAGTATGAATTGTTTGGAAAAAAACAAAAAAAAATAGATTGGCACATGAAAAATATAATTTTTAATTACAATTGAACTCTTACAAATCACAAATTAATAACATTTCCAAAAATATTCGGTATATAAACAATTTTAAGCAAAAGAGAAATGCAAAAAGTGTGAGGGAGTTTCAAAAGGACCAAATCACGGAATTTTCATGCGCATATCAAAGTTGTGTGTGTTTCTCTAAACAATTCGTAAGCAATCTGATATAATAAATCATAAATATATAAAAAAATCTTTTTATATCTTAAAATTTCTGTATAAAAAAATCTCAGTGTAAGGTTAGATGTTATAATCCATCAAACTTATATATTATCTTTCCCCCATCGAAGCAAAAATGGTTCTGTATCTAATTTCATCAATCACCATCATCATCGCCACCATCATCCTTTATCAACGGTGGTGGAGATCAAACATACCTCCGGGACCAAAGCCACGGTTTCTGCTCGGAAATCTTCATCAACTGAAACCACATTGGACCCATTCTTTCTCAGAGTGGTCACAGACTTATGGTCCCATAATCTCGGTGTGGATAGGGTCACAACTCACTGTCGTGGTCTCAAGCTCTGATTTAGCCAGACAAGTGTTGAGAGACAAAGACCATCAACTGTCTAACCGACACAGGATCGCAAGGATGACTCCGTCCGGTAACGATCTTGTTTGGTCCGATTACAGTCCACATTATGTTAAACTGAGAAAGCTCTGTACACTCGAGCTTTTTTCTTTCAAGAGCATTGAGAATTTCAGATCGTTGAGAGAGATGGAAGTAAGATCGATGGTTGTGTCGATTTTCAAGGACTTGATGAGCGATTCAAGAAATGATCAGACGCGAGAACCGGTGGTTGTGAAGAAGTATCTTGGCGCGGTTGTTTTGAACACAATTTCAAGATTAATGATCGGGAAAGAGTTCGAGTCTGAGGAAGGCAAAGAGTTTAAATCGATTGTCGAAAAGGAACATCTTCTCAGCGGCTCAGGGACGCTGTTCGATCACGTCTGGTGGCTCAAATGGGTTTCGTCGTGGCTCATTAGCGATAAAGAGTTCTTGGCGCACAATGATCGAAGAACAAAATGGTTTAGAGGAGCTATAATGGAGGAAGAAGATGTAGCAGTAGAGGATCACGAAGGCTTTGTTCGGAAACTGTTAGTGTTGAAAGAGAAGAAAGAGCTGAGTGAAGAGACGGTTCACGGATTAATCTGGAACATGTTAACCGCAGGAGCTGACACAACCGCGGTTGTTATCGAATGGGCAATGGCAGAGATGATCAAATGCCCTACCGTTCAAGAAAAGGCACAACAGGAGCTTGATTCCGTGGTTGGATCCGAACGGTTAATGACTGAATCAGATATCCCAAAACTACCGTATCTACAATGCGTGGTTAAAGAAGCTCTTAGGCTTCACCCTTCAACACCAATAATGCTTCCACACAAAGCAAGCGAAACGGTTTGGATAGGTGGGTACAAGGTTCCTAAGGGAGCTACGGTTTACGTCCACGTGAAGGCGATTGGACGAGACCCTGAAAACTGGATAAACCCGGAGGAGTTTAGACCAGAGCGGTTTCTTGTGGGGGATACTGATGTTAAAGGTCGAGACTTTAAAGTTCTTCCATTTGGATCGGGAAGACGGGTTTGTCCAGCTGCACAGCTCAGCTTGAACTTGATGACATTGGTGATGGGAACTTTGTTGCAATGCTTCTCTTGGAGTTCCTCTATTCCTGGGGAGAGAATTGACATGAGTGAGAATCCTGGATTACTTTGTAGCATGAGGACTCCATTGCAGGCTCTAGCTTCTCCGAGACCTGCCACAAGAGTTATTACACCTTTAACTTTGGATTGAAATTAGATAAATAATCAGATAAGATAATGAAACTCCATAGACCATGATGACTCTCATTAGGCGAAATGAAGATGTAAGCTAATGTCTCAAAACCCAAGTGGTAAGGCAATATTTGCGAAATGGCCGAAAATGGTTTCATACAATAAAATGTAGCTATTATATATGGGTAATAAAAGTAAATATTCACATGGAGAAAACCAAATCTCATAGCATTGCCAAAACTAAACCTCAAAAACATAAATTTTACACATCATTGTGGTATCTTGGGCTGCCATCATTTGAAGATATTGTAGGAAACTAAAAGAAGAGTGAGCACAGAAACAAAACCATGTGACTTATAATAACAATGTCCAGATTCAGGGTATTTCGAATCTTCATCTTACTGTGCATATTGACACACCTAAAAGAGGAACAAAGATTGAATAAAATAGTTTACAATGTTGAAGTAGGTGAGAGAGTTGGACCAAAGGACCTGCTCTACAAAAGGAAAATTCCGAGTTCCAATCGGGGAAAACATGATGTTTTAGCTTGGAACAACTCAGAAAGTATTCTTTAAATCGGAATATCTAAAGTCTGGCTCCGGGTACCGGGAGATTACAGGGCCGAAGGCCACGGTCTATTCCAAAAAAAAAAAAAAAAACTCGGAAAGTAGAGGAGCATGTCCATCGTCATGAATCTCATACTAATAACTCCGCATTTGGATATTTTATCGAACACTTTGGTGTGCATCGGAAACATCAAAACCCAGTTCACTAAAGTTTTTAGTTACGTTTTCTGCAATGAGTCAAACCATACAAAATATGCATGAAACAAAAAGACTTGTTAACGCATAAATATCAAAAATGTATTTCCATTTACGCATGATTTGCTGGATAAACTGGCCCGACCTAATGTGAACTGGTTTAAAATAAACTCGGATTTTGATGGTTTTGATAAAATAGTGATCCGGCTCATTCCTAATCATGGTTAGACTGGTTTAGCACACCTATTTTTGGTCTATTAGCAAATGTGAACTTTAAGTAGTTATCCACAAGATACACATATGGCTCTAGATGAAAAGATTGTAAATGAAAAGATGTTTCTAACAACAAGATGATAAACTTCTACTACAATTGCAGAAAAATTCTAAAAAAATATTGATTTTCATTAGAAAATGGAAAAAGTGTGGCCGTGTGGGAAAGCAAAAAGGAACCAAAATCACGACAATTACATGGACAAAATTACGTGCTATCTAATTCTAAACCATGACTCTGAATTATAAGTTGTATAAATGATTTTAATAATTTGTGTATTGACTCTTCAGTGTGAGTTTAGCATCAAACTTGTATATTCTATATATATATTTTTTTTCCCACTTTGTCGAAGCAAAATGGTTCTATTGCTGATTTCATTAATCACTATCATCATCGCCACCATCATGCTTCATCAACGGCGGTGGAGATCAAACATACCGCCGGGACCACCACCGCGATTTCTGATCGGAAACCTTGATCAACTGAAACCACTTTGGACACATTGTTTCTCCGAGTGGTCAAAGACGTATGGACCAATCATATCGGTGTGGTTAGGGACACAGCTCGCTGTTGTGGTCTCGAGCTCTGACTTAGCCAGACAAGTGTTGAGAGACAAAGACTACCAGTTGTGTAATCGATACAGAACCGCGAGGATGACGCAGAACGGTTGTGATCTTATTTAGTCCGATTACGGTCCACATTATGTGAAACTGAGGAAACTATGTACACTCGAGCTTTTTTCTCTGAAAAGCATGGAGAGTTTCAGGTACATGAGAGAGATGGAAGCATGATCCATGGTTATGTCGATTTTCAAGGACTTGGTGGTCGATGCTCAGAAACCGGTGGTGTTGAGGAAGTATCTAGGTTCGGTTGCTTTAAACATTGTTTCAAGATTAGTGATCGGGAAAAAGTTCGAACCTAAAGAAGGGAAAGAGTTTAAGTCGATCGTTGAAAAGGAAACTCGCTTACCGGGCGCAATGAAGCTGCTTGATCACGCTTTGTGGCTTAAACGGGTTTCGTCGTGGTTCACTAGTGACAAAGTGTTCTTGAAGCACATGGCTCGGAGATGACATTGGTTTAGACGAGCCGTAATGGAGGAAGAAGAATATGGAGAAAGGGAAAAATGTTTTGTACAGAGTCTGTTAGTGTTGAAAGAGAAGAATGTGCTAAGCGACGAGACGGTAATGGGACTTGTCTGGAACATGTTAACTGCAGGCGCTGACACAACTGCAATTACTATCGAATGGGCAATGGCAGAGATAATCAGAAGCCCGGCCGTGCAAGAAAAAGTGCAAAATGAGCTTGATTCCGTGGTTGGATTCGAAAGGTTGATGTCTGAATCAGATATCCCAAAACTGCCATATCTACAATGCCTAGTAAAAGAAGCTCTCCGGCTTCATCCTCCAACTCCACTGATGCTTCCACACAAGGCCAGCGAATCGGTCCAGATAGGTGAATACAAAATTCCTAAGGGAACCACAGTTTATGTCAACATACATGCGATTGGTCGAGATCCTGCAAACTGGAGGAACCCGGATGAGTTGCCCAGAGAGGTTTCTTTTGGAGGAAACCGATGTCAAAGGTCAAGACTTTCGGGTTCTTCCATTTGGGTCAGGAAGACGGGCGTGTCCAGCTGCACAACTCAGCACTTGATGACATTAGCACTTGGTAATTTATTGCATTGCTTCTCATGGACTTCCTCTACACCTCCGGAACACATAGACAGGTCTGAGAAACCTGGATTAGTTTGTTACATGAAGACTCCATTGCAAGCTCTAGCTTCGTCCAGGTTGCCACAAGAGTTATACCTTAAACTTTACGCCGAAATAGATTAAAATCTAACCAGCATAAGATAAGAGATATTCCAATCAAGAGAAACAGATATAGCGATGGCAAGATTTTGGGACATGGCTGATGGAAATGGTTCGTACAAACAAAATGTAGCTATTATGGTAAATAAAACTAAATATTCCAAAAGGAGAAAGCTGAGTCTCAACATTGCTAAAAATCGAAACCTCATAACACAAACTTTACACATCTGTTATAGAAGCAAGCAAGCAATGTGTTATCTTGGGCACCCATCATTCCTCACCATCTTCGTCTTCCTCATCGTCGTCTTCGTCAGAGTCTTCTTCTTTTCCCTGAGAAGAGATTATGTTTTCGAAAGATTTTTTCAGGAAATTAAAAGATGAAGCACAACAACAAACCATGCGACTTATAATAACAATCTCCAGACAAATACTCAAACCAATCAATCAATGCATTTTGAGAGGTAATCAGATGATTGTTTACCTCTTCGTCGCCATCATCATCTCCATCAAAATCCTCTTCATCAGCCTCCTACAGAAACATCAATCATCTTTAAGAAACTTTTTTCCTCTACAGAAATGGCGATTAAATAAGATTGAAACTGAAATGATGACTGGCTTACATTGTTAAAGTAGGTGAGAGGGTTGGACCACAGATCTTCCTTGATAATATCAGCGACCTGCGACGACAGGAGATTTCCGTGTTCAAATTGGGCAGACAACAGACATGGTGTTTAATTCATAACAAGTCGGAAAGTAGAGGAGCATGTACCTCGTCATGGATCTCATCCCCGGCTTCTTCCTTATGTTGAGCATCACTAAACCAGGTAAAGAAGCTGAATAGAAAGTAAGAATGGAGAGCTGTTAATCAAATGGAATTACTAATAAGATCAACATTAACTTTGTATCGTGTGCATCATATATGACCACAAGAATCTCACTTCAAGCCTATCTATGGTGATTGCCAAAAACACTTAATGGAGTCGAGAACAATACCTCTCCTCTGGTAATGCACGTTTGTTTCCGTTCTTATCATCATGGTTCACTCCATTTGGCAAGCCCTTCACGATTGAGAAATATCATTAAGAATAATCCCGAAGCAAGACAAATAAAGTAAGAAAGAAACTTATTATGTTACACAAGTTGAAAGATATATTACCTTGCCTTCCTTCCATTTGATAGGAGTTGCTGTGATTTTTGTAGTTCCTTCTTCGAGAAAGGTAAACGTCTTAGTAAGTTTGGCATCCTCAAAAAAGGGGTTGGGATTGAAGTGCTGTCATTGATACCCAATATAAAAAGTAAATTAACAATGTCCAGTAATCTTCTAAGATCAATAGGGGAAGACAATAAAACCAGATAATAAAATGAGTTGGATAAAGAAACATACAAAAGTTATAGAGTATCCAGATTTCACATCTTTGGCATCCTCCACATCCAGAGAGCCCAAGTACTTAAAAATCTGTAAAAGCAGGGAAATCAAATCAAGAGGTGAAAAGATGAAAGTCCATTGTTTAGCTGCAAACAATGAGAAAATGCATCCATCCAAAGAAATAGACATTATATAGTCTTGAAACCATGCCGAAAGACAAGTCAAACCTTTTGGTCTTCTTCTGTCAAGAGATCACCTAATGCAGGATGACTCAAAAACTGCAAAAAGAACGTGGATAATCAAATTAGGACAAGATTGTTTCAAACAGTAATTGAAAATACAACTAGACAAGATCACACTTACAGCTGTTATCCAAAAGTCTGGAATCGATTTGATAACTTCGTTACGCTTGTCATACACAGGTTTTCGTATCTCGTTATACTTCTGCTCCACTTCCAATACCTCATCACTGGCCTTTTCGTTAATCTAGAACCAACATAAATTGAAAAAAGTTTTAAAGAGTAAAATACCAACTCTAACTGTACTTATGACTTGTGTTGGAGCTTTGACTACTACAATACTTGAAAAAGCTAGTAGCAGAGAGCATTCACAGGAATGAATTAGATACGCAAAAATCTCACAAAATGTTTTCAAATTGCATTGTACGAATACACTATTACCACTGTAGCAGTAAGGAAAAAAAGACAACTTTCATGTGAAACTGAGGAAACCCATCAATAAAGATATTAACTTCAGGCATAGTTAGCAACAGAAACATCATCAGCTACAGAAAAAAAAAACATTCAAGTAAAAAAGCTGTAAAATAGAAATCAAGAATTGAAATCCATTCAACTTAACCAGAGGATATACAGAGCACAAGAATCCGGAGAATTAGAAAAAATAAACAACGAAAATGAGAGAAGAGCGATTTTTCACCTTCTCGAGGTCGTCTTGGATCTCCTGAAGCTTCTCAATTGAGAGAACAAGCTCTCCGTCGATTAGCTCCACGTTTTCATCTTCGACTTTCTCTTCAATTTTCGCCTTCTTGCTCTTGTCCGCGACCATTTTCACTTCACTCGAAAGAAACCCTTTTTGAGGAAAACCCTAAATTCCAAAAGAAAGAGAGGATTTGGCACCTCCTCCTCGTTTCTCTCCCTTGCTGCTAAAACCCTAATTCCTGAGGATGTTTATGCTGGTGAAGTGTGTGTGTGTGCAAAAGGGTCTTTAGGGTTTTGAGGGGTTTATGTGGACCAATAAGATTGCGACACGCTAAGCAAAGAAGGGTATAATAGTCAATTTAATAACAAACCTTGGGTAGTTTGGAGATTTTTCCTTCACCATTGCTTTTTGAAGTAAATCCATTATAATAGTTGATTTAATAATAGGGAGATTAAAGTCATTTATGATTTTTCCTTTTTTGTGTCGTATGATTTTACTTCAGGACCACTAAAAAGTTAATTTGCTCTAACAAATAACAATTTCAGAAAAATATCCACTACTAAATTATTGCTCTAAGTTGTCCAAAAAAAAAAAAAATTATTGCTCAAATGTAACTTTGTTGATATAGAATTGATGTACTCTCCTATGGAGCATGGATTTTCAGAGATTCCACAATTTTTTTCAATGAATTAGGATAGAGTATTGGAGACCTTTGCTCTATCGTTGTTGAAGCCGAACTTCAAATTTTATTAATGGTGATGCAATAAATATGGATTCAGGTTATTGATACGTTATTTTTGAAGGAGATAATAAAATAATTTATAATTTTCTGATAGATAAAAAGATGAATTAAAGATATAAAAATATGGAGTATGAAGTTTGATCATGTTCAATTCCAATAAACACCAAAAATGTGCAACAAAAAACTGATCGATTGGCTAAAGAACCAATTAATCCACTTGTGTCTATGTTTTTAGTTATCGTGTAGAAAATCCTCCATGAGAATTACAATCACTTTTTCTCTTCTTAAATTTTAATGAAAGATGTTTAAAAAATAAAAATAAAAATTATTGCTCTAAAAATTTTAAAAGAGAATTGTTGACAGTGGGATTTGAACCCACGCCCTTTCGGACCAGAACCTTAATCTGGCGCCTTAGACCAACTCGGCCATATCAACTTTTTGTTACATCCAGAAACAAAACATTATAATAGCGTTATTTAGTTTTATTCCCAAGCGTAGCCGTTGAAGTTCGTCGAAGCAGTGTGCAGGTGTGAATCTTATGGACATTTTTACAATCGAAGTTCGTCGATTGTAATTGATTTCTCCTGTTGTTTTCTGGGTTTTCTCCGTTGGAATTGACAAGGAATCTGTCTTTTCGATTTTTTAATCTCTTCAACCTTTTTTTCTATCTCCTCAGACTTTTCTAGGGTTTCCTCCACAAAAGAAATTGTTTTTATGTATTTGCTATGTCTCTGTGGAGGTAAGTCCGAAACGAGATCGTGTATGAATGTTTCCGGAATTTAGGGGTTTAGGTTACGACTCTTGTAATGGGTCCTTCTCTGCTTCCGAAACATGTAACTGCGGTTATAAAATGTCAGAGGGATCCCTTGAAAGCTCTAGAAATGTTCAATTCGATGAAAAAAGAGGATGGTTTCAAGCATACTTTATCTACTTACCGTAGTGTGATCGAAAAGCTTGGATTTCATGGAAAATTTGATGCCATGGAACAGGTTTTTGTGGATATGCGGGAGAATGTTTGTAACCATATGCTTGAAGGGGTTTATGTTGGGGCAATGAAGAATTATGGTAAGAAAGGGAAAGTACAAGAAGCTGTAAATGTGTTTGAAAGGATGGATTTTTATGATTGTGAGCCCACGGTTTTCTCTTATAATGCTATTATGAGTATATTGGTGGATAGTGGATACTTTGATCAAGCTCACAAGGTGTATATGAGGATGCGGGACAGAGGAATTACTCCTGATGTGTACTCGTTTACGATTAGGATGAAGTCGTTTTGCAAGACGAGTCGGCCTCACGTTGCTCTGAGGCTTCTTAACAATATGTCTTCTCAAGGATGTGAGATCAATGTGGTTGCCTATTGTACGGTGGTTGGTGGGTTTTATGAGGAGAATTTTCAGGCAGAGGCATATGAGTTGTTTGGGAAGATGCTTGGGTCGGGTGTTTCTCTTTGCCTTAGTACGTTTAACAAGCTTCTACATGTTCTTTGCAAGAAAGGAGATGTCAAGGAGTGTGAGAAACTACTGGACAAAGTTATCAAAAGAGGCGTTTTACCGAATCTGTTTACTTATAACTTTTTCATTCTAGGGCTTTGTCAGAAAGGTGAGCTTGATGCTGCTGTCCGTATGGTAGGTTGTCTCATGGAGCAGGGACCAAAACCTGATGTCGTCACGTATAACAATCTAATATGTGGCTTATGTAAGAATTCCAAGTTTCAGGAAGCGGAGTTTTACTTAGGAAAAATGGTGAATGAAGGGCTTGAGCCTGATAGTTTTACCTATAACACACTAATAGCTGGATATTGCAAAGGTGGAATGGTGCAGCTTGCAGAAAGGATTCTAGGCAATGCTGTTTTTAATGGGTTTGTGCCTGACGAGTTTACATATCGCTCCTTAATTGACGGATTGTGCCACAAAGGTGAAACAAGCCGTGCTTTAGCTTTATTTAATGAGGCCTTCGGGAAAGGAATAAAGCCTAATGTGATTCTTTACAACACACTGATCAAAGGATTGACTAAGCAGGGTTTGATCCTGGAGGCTGCTCAGTTGGTTAGTGAAATGTCTGAAAAGGGATTGATTCCCGAGGTACAGACTTTTAACATACTCGTAAATGGATTATGCAAGATGGGATGCGTTTCTGATGCTGATGGTCTTGTTAAAGTTATGATCTCCAAAGGATACTTTCCTGACATATTTACTTTCAACATTTTGATTCATGGTTATTGTACACAGTTGAAAATGGAAAATGCGCTTCGGATCCTAGATGTTATGTTGGACAATGGCGTTGATCCCGATGTGTACACTTACAACTCTTTGTTGAATGGTCTCTGCAAAACTTCGAAGTATGAAGATGTGATGGAAACATATAAAACAATGGTGGAGAAAGGTTGTGCTCCTAACTTATTCACGTTTAACATACTTCTGGAGAGTCTATGCAGATACCAAAAACTAGATGAAGCCATGGGGTTGCTGGAGGAAATGAAAAATAAGAGTGTGAATCCAGATGCGGTTACATTTGGAACATTGATCGACGGGTTCTGCAAAAACGGAGACTTGGATGGAGCATACACACTATTCCGGAAGATGGAAGAGGTTTATAAGGTTTCAAGTTCAGCGCCAACATATAATATCATCATTCATGCTTTCACTGAGAAGCTAAATGTTACTATGGCAGAAAAGCTTTTCCAAGAGATGGGTGATCGTTGTCTTGTTCCTGATGGATACACATACCGGCTTATGGTTGATGGTTTTTGCAAAACAGGAAATGTTGATTTGGGGTACAAGTTTCTACTGAATATGATGGAGAATGGGTTTATTCCATCGCTCACAACACTTGGACGTGTAATAAACTGTCTTTGTGTGGAGGATAGAGTCTATCAGGCTGCCGGTGTTATTTATCGGATGGTCCAGAAAGGCCTGGTCCCTGAGGCTGTGAACACCATTTTTGATGTTGACAAAAAGGAGGTGGCTGCTCCCAAGCTTGTCTTGGAGGATCTGTTGAAGAAGAGTTGTATTACGTATTATGCTTACGAACTTCTTTTTGATGGCCTGAGAGATAAAAGGCTACGCAAGAAAAAGGGTTTCACAGTGGTAGCCATATGAATCTGATGCAGTGGCTTACCTCAGATCTGGTTGTTTAAAGAACTGCTCTAGTTTGTGCGACTTGCTGAGCCATTCTTGGAGAAGATGTTAGCTCAAACGCTGGTCTGAGCAGTTAAGTCCCCACGGATTGAATTCACATTTAAATTCTGGACTAAAAGTCTACTCCCGGTGAGCTTTCATCCAAGACACAAAGATGTTGGAGTTGCTCTGATCTTTTAAACATGATTTCGAGTGATGCAGCGTTCAGTTTTTTTGTTCTGTTGCAGTACTCAGCTCCTGAAAAGTCAGAGAAAGAAGTTTCTCTGCTTTGATATTTTTTCCTCTTTCCCTTTTTGGTGGCTTCAAAATAGAATCGAACACAGGCGAAAATCGTTTTCACATCCAATCAGAAATTTGTTGGCACCAGTGTGAAAGAAGCCTTAGTCGAGGAACACCTAACTACTGTGAAGAAGCTGCACGAGGTATGTGAAGCTGTAGAAATTTCTGAGTGCTATACCCTTTTTCTTATGTGTGGTTAGTTACTTACAATCTCTGTGAAGTAGATCTTACAATGATCGAGTCATATCTTGATTAGAAATGTTACAAGTGGCTATAGAAAACATGGAGAGACCACAAATGCTTTATTTAGTTTCATTATCATACATTAGTAACTACCATAAGTTCATAAATAATTGTCTCAGGGAATTATTTCTTACTTTCAAACGGCTAACTAACTCTTAATCTATATCCTCTGAGACATTGAATCCACATGATTCATCACTAGACCAACATATTGATCTAATTACGCATTTGCAGCCTGCTGGAGACGCTTTTGTCTATAGTTCTGGAGAAGGTTCACCAACCTATCACGAGGCAGTTCGACTTCTTTCATCACAGGCAGCTCTTGCAGGCGCTCTATCCAGTTGTATAAAATTGGAGTGTTCACTGGATCAATTCTCTCTACACCAATTGCTTCATGATAAACTTTGTGGGCTCCAAAAGTAGCGATGATGATGATGTCCAAAAGCCCTACATCATCATTCTCTCTGATGATTTTGTTCGGGAAATGCTTCTTTAGTCCATCTTCAAGAACTTTAAATATCTCTCGAGCCTCTTCTACAGACTTTGCCTGAGCTTCACCCTCTTGGAACATGACTCGACTCATGACCTCAAACACCTGCAACAATTAAAAATCATTAGTACGATATTTTATCATGTAATTTCTGATGAGAGGTCTGGGAAAACACCTGCTGGTTGATGTAGCTGACCCAGAACCGGACCTGGGCCCTTTCGTACGGATCCTCTGGGAAGAGACGAGGAGAGTTCTGCCACGTTTCATCTATATATTCAAGGATCACTAGTGATTCAGCCACTGGTTTACCATCATGGACAAGAACAGGAATCTTCTTGTGAACCGGGTTGAGTTGAATCAGCGATTCGGTCTTGTTCTTTAAATCTTCTTCAACGTACTCGTAGAGTATACCCTTGAGCTTAAGGGCGATTTCGACCCTCTTCGAGTATATGCTTGCCCACATTCCATGTAATGTCACTTTGCTCTTCTCGTCCATTCTCTCAAACTCTGTTATCTTTTTATCTTTTTCTCAAATCTTCTTGGGTTATGATTTGTGCTTCATTGTTCAAACTCTTTTATAGAGTTTAAGACAATACTGTCTACTTTGGATCTTCTCGTCTTGTTCATCAAGCATATTGTGGGCATTATTTTATTTTTCCTTCAAAGTTTTGACTTTGAACTTTGAATTTTCCAATATACATATGTGACATTCAAACTATTGAATTATTTGTTTATTTCATGAATATCACTTTATCTTCAAGTTTGATGGAACAGAGCCAAGAGTTAAATATTGAATTATCTTGGACTGTATTGCCACCCAAGAAAATGGAAATCATAAACGACTTTTGGACCAACGATTTTCTCTGGACTTCTGCATCCATGTCTGAACATTCTGGATTTTCCCCAAACACCTGACAAAAATGAACCTTGTAGCTTTCAAATGCATCACCAAGGCTTCAAAATCAGACAGAACTTCTCCCTGGTTCCTTGTGTAGACCTATTCCTTTCATCAGCTTTCGAGTTTCCTCCACTTCTTCCCACTCACCAACCTCTGCAAGGATGTTCGAGAGTGAAACATACGCTCCAGCGTCTGATGGCTTTAGCTCTATAGCCTTTTTTGCAGCTAGCTTCCCGAGTTCAACATCCTCGTAAAGTCTGCAAGCAGCAAGCAATGTTCCCCAGACCAAAGCGTCCGATTTTATAGGCATATTGTTGATAAAACTCTCAGCTTCTCTAAGTCTTCCTGACCTTCCCAGAGCATCGACCATGCAAGCATAATGGCGGTTATCAGGTTCGATACCGTAGTCTTTTACCATCGAGTTGAGATGGAAATAGCCTTCTTCGACCAAACCACCATGACTACAAGCAGACAAGACTCCCACAAAAGTCACTTTATCAGGCTCGAGTCCTTTTTCCTTCATAAGATTGTACACTTCTAACGCTTCATTGGCCTTTCCATGTTGAGCATAACTTGCAATCAGCGCAGTCAATGCGATTAAATCTGGGCCACTGATCTGGCTAAATGCTTTACAACAGTCCTCAATGCTTCCAAATTTCGAATACATTGTCAGTAGTGAACTTCCTACAGAAGGCTCTGTGCACAATCCAATTTTTGTGATGTAGGCATGAACTTGAGCTCCCAGAGATGATTTTTCTGAGAGAGCAGCGGCTTTAAGAATGGATGAAACTGCAAAGGAGTCCATGGTAAAACCAGACATGACCATATCACGAAATAGGTGGAAGCCATCCTGGATTAACCCGTGTTGTGAATATCCTGAAATTAAAGATGAACATGAAACTGGATCCATTTCAGGGAGCCTATCATAGACCTTTTTAGCCAACTTTAGTGAGCCACACTTTGAATACGTGTTTACTAGTGCAGAACCAAGAGGCATCCCCATGTCGATTCCAGCTCGTAACGCGTACCCATGTATTTCTTTACCTCTTCGCAGAGAAGGAAGAGAAGCACACACAGTTAGAACAGCAGCTAGAGTACTCTCATCAGGGCTAGTCCCATCATCCAACATCTCGCTGAATAGTCCAATAGCTTCTCTTAGATAACCGTACTCATTGCAACCAGAAATCATGGAAGCCCAGCAAGCATTGTCTTTAACAGGTATCTCCTGGAATAAACTAAAAGATTCTTCCAAACTTCCACATTTGGAGTACAATGTGAAAAGAGAACTTCCAACAGTAAGATCAAGGACCAACCCACTTTTAAGGGTGTAACTGTGAATCTGCTTACCTAAATTCAAACAATCTAATACACTTAACAAACTGCATACACTAAACTCATCGGGTCTCAAACCCTCCTGAAGCATTCTAGTAAAAAGTCTTATTGCTTTACCAGGCTTCTTATTTTGCGAGAACGTAGAAACCATTACGTTTACTATATTTTGCCTCTGAATATCGTCCAGATCCTCAAAAACCTGTTCAGAGAGATGTATATCTCCAGTCTTTGAGTACATACTAATCAAGGAAGCAACCACTGAGGAATCAAGATAGAAACCACTCTTAAAGACCCAAGCATGGATCTGGCTTGCTTCACAGACCATAGAAGGTCTCCCACAAGCAGAAATTACACTGGTTACTGTACAGCTGTTAATTTCAACACCTGAAAGTCTCATTTCCTTGAATATTTCGAGAGCGGAAAAAGCATCATTACTCTTTGTGAAACCAGACAGCATTACTGTCCAAGAGACAACGCTTGGTTTGGGGATACGAGAGAATGCTTCCCTAGCTTCAGCCATATGCCCACATTTCGCATACAAATCAACAATTCCAGTACAAACAAATACATCTTCTGCTCCGCATTTGATCACCCGAGCTTGAACCGCTTTTCCAAACCTAAGCTTCTCAAGAGAAGCACAAGCAGCCAAAATACTGGAATATGTATAACTATCAGGTTTCTGAAACCCATCACACATTTCATAGAAAAGATCAAAAACAGCACCATAATCTTGATTTCTAAGTGCCCCTGCTATGATAGTGTTCCAACAATACACATTAGCAGATAAAGAGTCACGGAACACTTTATAAGCATCCCGAAATCTGAGATTCTTTGAGAACGAGTCTATTAAAGCCGATTGAACAACATCAGACAAGAAATAACCCGCCTTTATCGTATGACAACACACCAGCTCACTAAACAGAGGAGCCTGAAGAGCACTACAAGCCGAAAGCACAGACCCATAACTTATCTCATTAGCCTCAAAACCCGAAAAATGCATCTTAGAGAAAAACCTCAACGATTCTTCAAACAATCGATTCTGTTTGTAACCAGAGATCATAATATTACAAGAAACAACATCTGGTTGAGGAATTGTATCGAACAACTTAGACGCGTCAACCATCGAACCCGAGTTCGAGTACCAACTAAGCAAAGATTTCGTAAGGAAAACATCAGACGGCAAAAGATATCTTCTAAGCAAATGAGCTTGCAGAAATCTCGTTGTTCTGAGCGTACAGAGCCTTGAATTTGTTTGATCATTGAAGAAGTGAAAAGGGTTAAAAGGAATCGAAGAACTAGAAGAATCTTTGCTGGAAATGAACAATGGGTTTCGGAAACTGGAAACGGAAGATAGTAATCTGCAAGCAGAAGAAGAAAAAGGCGAGATTTTTAAGGAGTTTAAGCTCATTGTCAGATCATTGAGCTAAAAGGTGTAAAAAAGAAGGAAAGCAAAAACAACAGAGAGAATGAAATTTTGAAAATTGTACGGATAGCTAAAATTCTTTTCGTTATATATATTTTTATGGCGTTTCTAATTAAAATAAAAGTCAAGATGGCCGAGTTGGTCTAAGGCGCCAGTTTCAGGTACTGGTCCGAAAGGGCATGGGTTCAAATCCCATTCTTGACATTTCTTTTTTTTATTTTCCAATGTTTTTCACTTTTGCCTCAGGCCCACGCGATTGCCTCACAGTTTTTTTTTTTGTTAAGGGTCTATACGGGCTTGTCCACTTGGTACATTAACCTCACAAGGAGAAGTTGGGAATCCAAACTCGATGTTTGGGTAGCTCGGCTAAGGTATTACCACCCGCACTATGTAGTTCCCAGCCGATGGACTCACAATTTAATCCTCTAAAAGCTAGAGAAGAAGCTCTGATTAAATAGAGGAATAGATTAAAGATCTCGAAGAATCCCTAAAACTTCTCCCACTAATAGCTCAACGTATGAGCAAAAAACGTTGAAGGAAGAGATCGAGTTTCATCAAATCTTCAACGAAATAGAAGGAAGACCAAAGAATATGTCAATTTGTCAAATCAATGGCCTAATAGGCCCAGTCAATTGTTTCACACAAGTCCAATAAAAAAAACAAAAATTAATACTTGTCCATGCAGAAATCCTTTTTATTTTACTAAATTACCATTCTAACAAGAGTAGGAAAAGGAAATAAACCTTTTTTCACTATAAAACCATATAACATATGCCTCCTCTTCTTTTGTTTCTCCTTATAAGTCTCATAATCTCTCTATCCATTCAAACAAAGATATCAGCCATGGAATACACTGAATTTGAGTATACTGTCTCTCCTCGCCGGCACTCGACCTCTCCGCTTGCCGTCGAGCTAACGTGCACCGAAGTCCGCCGCAGAATAATTCGTCACCCTCAGATAGACAACGAACCAATCAAATCATCAATGCCTTTTCCCAACAAAACCATCGTCCATCACTCCGGTTTTATTCCCTTAAACAAACCTAACGACGTCGTAGTCGTCACCCACATCGACCGTAGTTCCAACGGAACCAGTGCCGTTATCTCAAGACCAAGCACGACTACTAGTAACAACTACTCGCTAAGTTACGCTAGAATCTCCCAAATCTTGCGCAACTTTGGTCTCACAAACTACGGCTGCTCCACTATCGTGCGCAATATCGACAAAGTTATTATATTGTCATCATTGAAAGACAAAGGAGTTATTGAAGTAAAGATTTGGAAGATTATAAATAAGGTTTATAAAATGGAGTCGTTGCACCTCGAAAGGTATGGAATCGATTCGGATGAATCGAAGGATAATAATGGATGCGTGATTTGCATGGAGGATTACACACAAGGAATATTCGTGGCTAATAAATTGCCTTGTAATCATGATTTTCATGCAACTTGCATACTCAAGTGGTTGAAAATCAGTTGTCGATGTCCCTTGTGTCGCTTTCCCATCACCCTTCAGGGAAAATCAGCCGTGGATGCAGATTTTTACATAAATGGATGATCAAAGCTTTGATCTATTTTCTTTTGTTTTAATTTTTGTTAAGGGTTATTAGTTAATAAGAACAACAATTTCGAATATCTTTGTATGTAATTCATAAGACAAACAGGGAAACAAAAAGTTTTGAAGTTTTTGTATATAATATTTCTTCTTCCACTCTATCTTGTTTTGTTCATACATGCTATTATTGCAACACTAAGTTTGATAGTAATTTTTTTTTTTTTTTCATCATCTCAATTATCCCACTTCTAAAAGATATCAGCGTTCATCAATTTACGGATAAAAATCTTATGGTTGTTTAATACCAAAAGTAGCGAACAAGAGGACTAGTCATTCTCACTGGTCACCGGTCTCGATACACGGACCCATGCCGATCCATCCCATGGTTTGGACTGCGTCATTTCCGGTGCCTTTGCCGTGCTCTTCACCTCCGATTATAACGATTCCACCATTGAGATCGGATTGGTTACGGAAAATCGCGAGTGGCCACATGTGCAACGAGATGGGTTCGTGATGTTGATGATGTTCGATTTATTGGTGGAGAGGATATGTGTGCTTTCCACATGGTGACAAGATCATGTTTGGATTTGGACTATGATGGTTAGATGATGGTGTTCATCCCGAACGTGATTGTGGTTTCGTTGCAACATCAACAGGTTCTACTCACGTCTAATTGGATGGGTTAGATTATATTGGCTTTCTAAACAACACCGCTGGAAGATCACAAGGACGGTTCGTGATACCGTTTTACGGTGGTTTATTTACACGACATCGATGGTTGTTTCAAGCGTGGTCACTTCCAATAATCGGTTTTACTATGTAACCGCTTTGTCTCTCAATGATAGAGTTTTTTTCCGGCGACGTCGCTAGAAATAAGGCGTACAAACAAAGCGTCTGCCAGTTTTCCGAAACATTTGTATATGTTCGAAGAATGGGCATAGCAATAGTTCAAGTTTTTTGCAGGTATTCGGATGATACAAAAATAAAGGATTCACTTTTTAATATCTCTTTTTATTTGTATTCATCAATTGTAAGACTATGTACAAACTCTTAAAGATTAATGGAATGCTAAATGTTTAAAAAAAATAAAAATTTGATAATAAAGAAAATTCTAAAAAATAAAGTAATTAATTCGTTCATATATGGATTAAACCCATGTTGGTTTAATGTCTGTTTGCACCCATGATTTGTAGAGCATACCAAACTAGTTTTGGTTAACCGGTGGTTATGGATAGTACCAATTGTGTTAACTTCCCATCAACTCCATTAAACGTCTACTAACTTCTTTGTTCCAACTTCTAACTTCTTCTGACTTGCATATAAAATAAACTCCGTAGAGAGGTTAGAAGTTTAGGGAATTGAAAGCAATCTAGAGAAAGAGTAAAAACATATAGATCTCGAAATTACAAATGGTTGGTTTCCGTTCATGATCTCTTTCCCGACCTATGCGTCCAATTACCAACCAATACCAAACCAAATTCATCACTAAAAATGTACATATGTTCCGGTTTAGTGGATGAATATCTTACAAGATGATGAAAACAATCTAACAACAACTAACTTATTTTTTTAGTTTACAAATGGAAAAAAGTTAGGAGAAAAATCATCTAGTATCTATCTATTAAAGAAAATCAAAACTGATCCAAAATCCTTTATTTTTTTTAACAAATTTACTAAATTGCCATCCATATTCAAGCATGAAACTATAAAACAATCTCACAACCAAGAAAGAGAGATCAGCCATGGATTCCACTCATTTTGAGTACACCGTCTCTTCTGACTTACACGAAGCCTATCCGTTCACCGCCGCCGAGCTAACCTGCGCCGAAGTTGTCCGGAGAAAAATCCGTCTCGAAACAACCTCTCTCTCTCTTCCCGAACAAACCTTCGTCCATCAAACCTGTGGCTTTATTCCCTTATACACTCATGAAACCACCGTTGGTTACTCGCTAAACTGCGCCGGAATCTCCCAAATCATGACCCATCTCGGCGACTACGGCTGCTCCACTATCTTGCGCGAGATCCACGAAGCTATTACGTCGACGGTATCGGTAGGCAGAGAAGTGACTGAAGTCAAGATCTGGAAAATCAAAACTAAGGTTTATAAAATCGACATTGATTCTGAGAAACTGTTGATCGAGAAGTATTGCTCCGATTCACCGGCGAAAAAATCGCTCCCAGTTTTCGGATACAATAATAACAACCCGAAAGGTTCTACGGGATGCGTGATTTGCATGGAGGATTACAGAGAAGGATCGATCGTGGCGAAATTGCCTTGTGATCATGATTTTCATGCAGTTTGTATCAACAAGTGGTCTCAAATCAAACATCTTTGTCCCTTGTGTCGATTTCCATTCTCTCATTCATCGTCTTTTTCATTCTATTTCTGGATTTTTGTATTGTAATCCATGGAGTTTTAGTTAGGGTTTATGGTATTCTGATATAAAGTGTGTTCCTTTCTACTATTTTTGAAGTTTATTTTGCTTCTGACGATGTCTGTGACAATCCACCATTGTCTCTCTCTACTCACTAGCTGCAAAAACTTAAGAGCACTAACCCAAATCCATCCATTTCTTATAAAATCCGGCGTCGACACTGATTCTTACTTCACCGGAAAATTAATCTTACAATGTGCGATCTCCATTCCTGGCGCTTTACCTTACGCTCGCCGTCTCTTGCTCTGTTTTCATGATCCTGATGCTTTCATGTTCAATACTCTCGTCCGAGGCTACTCCGAATCCGATGAGCCACATAATTCCGTCGCGGTGTTTGTGGAGATGATGAGGAAAGGTCTCGTCTTTCCGGATAGTTTCTCCTTCGCGTTTGTAGTCAAGGCGGCGGCGAATTTCCGGTCTCTGAGAACAGGTTTTCAGATGCATTGTCAAGCTTTGAAACATGGGCTGGATTCGCATTTGTTTGTTGCCACTACCCTGATCGGTTTGTATGGGGAATGTGGGTGTGTGGAGTTTGCTCGCAAGGTGTTCGATGAAATGCGTCAACCGAATTTAGTTGCGTGGAACGCTGTGGTCACTGCTTGTTTCAGGGGAAATGACGTTGAGGGAGCGAGGGAAATCTTCGATAAGATGATGGTAAGGAATCACACGTCCTGGAACGTGATGCTCGCTGGGTACACTAAAGCTGGGGAGCTTGAGAGTGCTAAAAGTGTGTTTTCGGAAATGCCTCTCAGGGATGATGTCTCTTGGAGCACTATGATTGTTGGGTTTGCTCATAATGGAAGTTTCAATGAGGCTTTCTCGTATTTCAGGGAGTTGCAACGAGCGGAGATGAGACCAAACGAGGTAAGCCTGACCGGAGTTCTCTCTGCTTGTGCACAATCTGGGGCATTTGAGTTTGGGAAGACGTTACACGGGTTTGTAGAGAAAGCAGGGTATAGTTGGATCGTTTCGGTGAACAATGCGCTTATTGATATGTATTCAAGGTGTGGTAATGTCCCAATGGCTAGGTTAGTCTTTGAAGGTATGCCAGATAAGAGGAGTATTGTATCTTGGACATCAATGATAGCGGGGCTAGCGATGTATGGTCACGGGGAAGAAGCTATTAGACTCTTTAATGAAATGACTGAGTCTGGTGTTACGCCAGATGGTATATCTTTCATTTCGCTTTTGTATGCTTGTAGTCATGCTGGACTGATCAAAGAAGGTGAAGATTACTTCTCTAAGATGAAGAGAGTTTACCACATAGAACCAGCAATTGAACACTATGGTTGCATGGTTGATTTATATGGCCGATCTGGAAAACTCCAAAAGGCTTACAATTTCATATGCCAAATGCCAGTTCCACCGTCTGCCATAGTGTGGCGGACTCTTCTAGGGGCTTGCAGTAGTCATGGGAATATCGAATTGGCCGAGCAAGTAAAACAAAGGCTTAATGAGCTTGACCCAAATAACCCGGGGGATCTTGTTCTTTTGTCAAACGTTTATGCTACTGCGGGTAAATGGAAGGATGTTGCTTCTATCAGAAAGTCAATGATTGTGCATAGGATCAAGAAGATAACTGGTTGGAGCTTGGTCGAAGTTGACAAAACCATGTACAAGTTCACTGCAGGCGAGAAAAAGAAGGGAATTGATATAGAGGCTCACGAAAAGCTAAAAGAAATAATTTTGAGGCTTAGAGATGAAGCTGGATATTCCCCAGAAGTTGCAAGTGCTCTATATGATGTAGAAGAGGAAGAAAAAGAGGATCAAGTGAGTAAACACAGTGAGAAACTTGCACTTGCATTTGCACTGGCTAAGTTACCCAAAGGAGCTAATATCAGGATAGTAAAGAATCTGAGAATTTGCAGAGATTGTCACGCTGTTATGAAGCTAACGTCGAGTGTTTATGGAGTAGAAATTGTGGTCAGAGACAGAAATCGTTTTCATTCATTTAAGGACGGTTCTTGCTCATGCCGTGATTACTGGTAAAAAGTTCTATATAGAAGAAAAGTACCAAACTTTATATCACTTTGTGGTCTAATGCTTCCACTAGCGACTTCATCAATGGAGACTTCACTGCCAACACAAACTTTATCAGAAGTTTCTACAACTTGAGGTCTACATTTGCGAGGTTTGTGGTTTTACATTGCCTTGGAGTTGGGGTTTCTTGTGACATTTTGCATTCTCCATGGGAGATAATGTAATATACGAAATATTTTTGGACTGCTATTGAAATTTTCTTTGACAGATTTTTCCAACCTTTGACGAGAGAAAAATCAGCACGTCTAGTGGTTCTGGTTTCTAAAGTCTCTACCTTTGAATCGTCTTTTTCCTTCTTTCTCGCTATCAGATCTTCGAAAAACCTTTAACTTTTTTGGTATTCTTTTCGCTTCCATGGCTGCTTCCGCTGCATTCTCCATTTCATCACCACCTTTCGTACCTTTTTCTTGCAAAATTCGCAAACCATTTCTCTTCCTTACTCCAAAATATCCCAAACCCGTTTCGGTGAGAGC
Organism: Pseudoturritis turrita; assembly: GCA_900406555.1. NCBI lineage: Eukaryota > Viridiplantae > Streptophyta > Magnoliopsida > Brassicales > Brassicaceae > Pseudoturritis > Pseudoturritis turrita. The sequence continues at coordinate 423,997 of OVBL01001085.1, read as the reverse complement.
TTCTGCGTTTTCTGTCGACAAGTCTTCGATCTCCATCGATGACAAATCGCCAGTCCAAACTAAGGTGATTTTACTAGTATCTCGTTTTGTCTGATCGTCTCGCCTTCGCCTCTTATTGTTCAGTTTACGGTTTGATCCTTTGACTTGGATTAAGGGATTAGACAAAATTGTATAATCATATTGAGATTTATCGACTTCTCTTTGTTAAAGAATGGCTTATCAAAAGATCATTTTTTATGTAGAAATCGATGAAAGTGGGATCATTTTCCGTACTTTTGAAACAAGGAATGAAAAGTTAGGCTCTTTATGGTTTAATCTTTAGTTTCTGGACTTTAATGTATTGATGCTGTTCTGTTTCAGACAAGCAATTGGCAGTGGAAGTTTAAGGGTAACTCGATCGGAATATACTATGAAGAGCACGAGAGAGAGAAGTGTGAATCGGTTAAGAATATCCTCATGATACCAACAATATCTGATGTTAGCACCGTAGAGGAGTGGAGATCTGTGGCTAAAGACATTGTGCAGCGTGATGGGGAAGTCAATTGGCGAGCAACTATTGTAGATTGGCCTGGTCTTGGTTATTCTGATAGACCGAAGATGGATTACGATACAGATGTCATGGAGAAGTTTGTGGTTGACTTCATGACCTCACCTGAGAGCCCAATGAGCCAGTCAGGTTAGTGTTAAACCGATATATGAACTGCTTCTCGCTCTACTTGTGTTGGCAATATTATGTTTACAAGATTCAGAGTTAGTAATATCTAAATTTGCAAGGTTATATTGATCTTGATATTGGAATATTAAAGAAATATTTGGTTATACATGAGCTCTTACAATGGTTAGATTCCCTTAAGCTTAGCTCATTCTGAAAACATGTCTCCTTGATGGATCTGAATGCTTATACGCTTGATCGGGTTTCCATTGATCCGCCTTATTTGCTTTCCAAGATAACGAAAGAGAACAAACAATCAATATCTTGACACAATCCATGTTAAACGGAAACAGGTAATGATGATCTAGTAATCATTGGAGGAGGGCATGCAGCAACATTGGCAGTCCGTGCTACCCAACGAGGATTACTAAAACCATCAGCTATTGCTGCTGTTGCACCTACATGGGCTGGACCTCTCCCTATTGTGTTTGGCCGGGATTCCTCCATGGAGACAAGGTCTGTTCCTTTTTATTAAGCCTTGACATAAAAAGAAAATAGCTTTCCTCTCTTGATTGTCCCGGTTTTTGTTCCAACAGGTACGGTTTGCTAAGAGGAACACTAAGAGCACCTGGGGTTGGTTGGATGATGTACAACATGCTGGTGAGCAACGAGAAGTCAATCGAGTCTCAATACAAATCCCATGTTTATGCAGACCAAACCAACGTTACCGAGACCATAATCCAAAGCAGATACGAGTTAACAAAGCGGAAGGGATCACGCTACGTACCTGCAGCTTTCTTGACTGGTTTACTCGATCCTGTTTCATCCCGGGACGAATTCCTCCAACTGTTTGCTGCTATGGAAGGGAAATTACCGGTTATGGTTATGTCGACGAAAGGAGCTCCAAAGAGATCAAAAGCTGAAATGGAGGCACTGAGAGGAGCCAAAGGAGTTAGCAAATTTGTGGAGGTCGAAGGTGCACTCTTGCCTCAAGAAGAGTATCCTTCTCTTGTTGCTCAAGAGCTCTACAACTTCTTGCAAGAGACTTTTGCTTCTCCCAAGTAAAAATGCTAGAAAGATTAAACTACGTATAAAGGCTTTCGTTTCTTGGGTACATACAGGCCCATGAAATGTGAGCCCAGGCCCATATAGTGTTTGCTGAACTCTACAGATTTTTTTGTTCCCCCGGCGAACTCTAGTGTTAAAAAGTCTTACTATACTGCTTTCCTCAGTTTGGTCTTTTATGTTTCGAATAGTTGCGTATAGAGTTTTTTTTTTTTAATCTAAATTTTTGGTTCATTCATTATGTTTTATTCTTTCGAACTACAACAGAGAGCCTGACAAAGGACTAATCCTTTCCAGAAAGCGAGCTAGCGGGCACATAAACTCTCCTAGAGTCAAAAACTTAGACAAGAAAAATACATAGAAGTGGATATACACAATCCGCGACATTTAAAATTTGGAACAAAAGACTAGGGACAAGTTCAATCCAAATACGAAGTATGAAAAAAGAGTGTCGAAATGCTCATTCAGTCGGAGCCAGGCTAAATTTCCGAAGAAAACCCGAACAATCGCAAACTGCTCATCAAACTCGAAGAGTATCCAAAGAAGAGAGCCAACAGCCTTTGAAAAGCTGTCACGAAAGCAATCTCTTCTACATCAAGAAGACAAAGCATATTTCGGATACCTATAATAAGGCGAAACCGTAGCTGAAGACAGGCCTTTAAACACTCTTATCCAAATTCTTATCCGGGCAAGCAACGCATGATAACAAACGACATAAGCGAGCCAAAGACAAGAAGGCTGAAGAAGGAAAGCACAAAACCAGTAACCAGCAGCTACTATCTTGACTCGAGCAGACAAGATAAGGAGCCGACACCCGGTCAACACCGAAACGGGAAAGAAGCAAACCTGGAACTAGAACTGAAGAAAGACATGTGAATCCGAAACGAGAGCAGCTATACCATACCGTCAACAAACCCTGAGGATTTGTACATATCAGAAGCACATACCCAACTCTCCGAACCATCTTGAAACTTTACCACAGCAGAACCGATAAAGCCTTTAAACCACCCTCAGCCCAGGGAAAGGAGCGACACTTGCGAGAGGATTGCCGCAGAAGACCACCACCACCCTCTCAAGCCGTGAAGAAAACCTCCAAGACCGAGAGAGATGACTTTCGCACGCCGCTGCAACCACTGCAAAACACCAACATACCCTAGACAAACCGATAACACCAACTCTGGCAAAGAGAATAAAACCGAAAATCAGATCTAAAAGCCAGATCTAGAAACCTAGATCTGAAAAATCAGATCTGAAAACCAACTCGTGCCAAAGGGATACTACAAGGAAAGGAAAGGAAAACATAAAAGCATAAAGAAAAGTCATAGCTCCAGCGCTATCGGAACCGCCGGACCTACGAGAACGACGGTGGCTTTTGGAGAAAGATCAAAGGGGATTTTTTAGAGAGAGGATAAAAAAAGTCGAGTCGTCTCTATTTTAGATGCGTATAGAGTATAGAATACATGTTTTTTTTAATAACCAAGATATAGCTGTTGAATAGTCCATTCATCAAATTTTTAATAGGTCTAAAGTGTGGCACCATTTCTACTGACTAAGTGGAGATGAGAGTGTCTAGTGGAAATCGAATTCAGGGAAGAAGAATTTCATTTTGTCTCCAAATTTTTTTAACAATATACCACCACCACTTGATTCATAATACACTAGGTGACTTTCAGCGTTATACGCGGGGATAATAATTTAAAAATAAATTTAAAGCAATTTGATATTTTGCGTAAGATGGTATAAGTCATTTTTGATATTTATTGAAAATTTTCTTAGATACATGTTTATTATCTCATACTCTCTCTGTATCAAATTAATTGATTTTTTAGAGATTTTTTTTTTTATATCAAATTAGTTGATGTTTTCATTTTTCTAGGTACAAATTTAATATCTTTTATCTTTTGTGACTATTTTAATTTTACAGTATTTTTTGTGATTGGTTGAATTAATTTTATTTACATAATAAATGATTGTTTAATGTAGAAAGTACATATTTTTTTTAATGTGTGTACAACATTCTTAAACATCATCTAAAGTGATACAAATGAAGTATTAAAATACTTTATTCACGTCATACAAAATTGTAAATAACATTTTCAAAATAAAATAACATACTTTGTATCTTACAATTCGAAAAAAAAAAATTTGATATAGATTCTTCATTTTTTTTTCATCTCCTACATCTCCTACATTTTTCACCTTTTTACAGTTTTCATCTTTTGGTTTTTTCTTTATAATCTGGTTTGGATTTTTTTTTCTTCCAAATACTTCTAATTAGAATTTTGTTTTACGAAAGATATATTAATGGTGAAAATAAATTTAAAATATATTTTTTTGTTTTAGATTTTGGATTAGTTAATACTTTTTAATTGAATTTTAAAAACAAAATTAATTAATTTTTACCAAAAACATTTATACTTGAGATGAGTAATGTAAAAATATATAAAACAAATTTCATCAAATTTCATAGTTTTAAGTAGTTTTTTTGGTCAAATTTTAATATGTAAGAAAACGTAGTAATTAAACTTTTTAAAAATTTGGTAATTAAAAGAATATGTTTTTTATGGTTCAGTCACCAAATTTGCTAAGTATTTATTTATGAAATATATGATTTTCGTTAATTTCAAATTAAATTTAAAAATAAATAAATATAAATTTAGTTATAGAAGATTTCGTAGGAGATTTAGTTATGATTAATTTAAATTTATAATCGAAATTTCCTTTAAAAATTTGTCATGTCATTATTATTTTTTTAACTCATATCATACTTTTTCAAGTCACGTCATAATTTTTTTGGTGAGAGTGATTGTGGAGGTGACACCTAAACGTTTTCTCTAAAATCACTTGAGATTAAGGGAATGTTTGTTATACGTAGAATACCTACAAATTTGATTAGTGACACAAGCCAATAAATATTTTTTAACAGATAAAGAATGTCATTAGCCAATAAATATTTTTTAACAGATAAAGAATAGTAGTAAGAAATAATATTACAATTGTGGTCGTTCTTCTTTGTTTCACTAAAATTTATCAAACTCAAACGTTTTATATTCTTCTTTGTATGCAGAATATCTACGGATTTAATTAGTGACACATGCCAATAAATATTTTTTAACAGATAAAGAATAGTTGTAAGAAATAAAAGGCTTTTACACCAAAATAAATGAACTAATTAACCCAGTATTTAGGAGAAATTCCCAATCATGATTTTAATCTAAATATTATTTTTCATATTTCTTTTATTGACTATAATTTTTTTTTTTTTTATAAACCGTGGAAGTTCCGGACTTTCTGTCCATAATCTCCATGATATCCGGAGTCAGATTTTAGATATTCCGATTTAAAGAATAATCCTCTGTCATAATAGAAATTAAATCCGGAGCACAAAAACCCAACCCGGAACTATATTTTTTTGTAATAATTCATTTCTTATTTTTTTTTTCTTTTGATAAAAGGCAATTTATTCATTTATTTTGTTGTTCCATATTTTATTAGTTTTAGGGCCTGACTGGTTTAAACGCAGCGGGTGCGGATGCGGTTGCGAAAGTTTGTGGAAGCGGGTGGTAGCGGTTTCTAGCGTTATTGGACAATTTATACGACTGGTAAAAAGGCTGGAAACATGTGCGTTTGCGGGACGTTTATGACTGGTTTACAGTGGATGCGATAGCAGATTTACATAAAACTACCAAAATACACATAATATATAATTTATATAAAAATCAAAAATATATTATTATAAAAAATTAAAATTATATATTTTAAATAAATCATAGAATAATTAAATAAAAAAATTTAAAGATGTTTGGAACATTTTTTTATATATAGAATAACATTTTTTATAATTACTAAAATTTAAATTGAAATCAAAAATATATTATTATAAAAATTAAAATTATATATTTTAAATAAATCATAGAATAATTAAATAATATTTTACAATAACTTTTTTATAATTACAATTTTATTTTAGTTTAATTAAAATATATATCAAGTGTATATAATTTTATATGATGATATTGGATATAAAAAGTAAATTTTTTAAAATAATTTTTTTGTAAATTTTAGTTTATTATTTAAGATAATATATTTTTTTTTAAAATATTTTTTCAACCACTCACAACCGCCTGTAATCGCAAACGCTCGTGGAAATGAGCTTTTGATTTAGAACAGTTTTAAACGATATAAAATATGAGGAACGGTATGAAACAATTTTTGTGATTGTTGTCAAACGCTACCAATCCAACCATCTGATCCAAAGCTTTATGTAAATGCGATTTGAATAAAACGACAAAAATAGAAGTGTCCATCTCTTTATGGCTCCGGGATTAGTATAAATTGATACCGTAGACAAAAAGTTCGGTAAGTTGGGATCATCCCCCACCCCCCCACACCCCCCCCACCACCACACCACACGTGCCACGTAGAGTCATCGCATGCCATGCATTTAGCTTGACGGGACTTATTGGGCCTTATATCTATTAATTAAATGGGCCGATTTCTATTTAATATATCCAAAACTAGACCCTAAATATAATCCCTATCTTCTTCTTTTTCCCAACTCCCTATTAAGAAATTTTCCTAATACCAAAATGTTTAGAAATTGGATGATAAAATATAAATATATACTCTATTTAAAATAATAGTTTATAGCATTAAGAATTTTTTTATTGTTTTATTTAACACTTACTAGACCCAAATATATCACCATGCAACTATTTAGCCAGTTTCTTCGATGTGAGCTCATTGTCCTAAGTACTTCACCTTAGACAGTTAGACTGGTGAATCGTCTCCATTTAAGTTTTAGTCCCTTATTATTATACAAAAATGTTTTGAGCTTTTGAGCTATTTTTAACGTCTCATACAAAACAAAAAGTAAGATAAAAACAAATTTTCGCTTACTTCTTTTTCTTATTATGAAAATTTAGTCAATTTCTTCAATGTGAAAGCACACAAAGTTCCAAAAAAAGAAAGCCATCCGGAAATAAATTAAATGCATCCATGATCTCACTCTTTTTTTCTTTCTTTTTTTGTCATCTACGATATCATAATCGGAGACTTGAGCGAGTTTTTTCAAAAAAAAAAAAAAAAGTGTCTATCCATAATCTTTTATTTTTCAAATACAAAATAAAATAAAATTATAACTTACCAGTTTTTTTTAAAAAAATCCTTTAAAACATTAAAATACCATATATAAACTTACGGTTTATAAATATCAAAAATATTGGTGTAAAAAAAAAAAGAGGTATCAAAAATATAAGAACCGATCTTCATAAACACACAAATTTATAGTAATTTTGAAAGAAAAGAAAAAAAGCTATGGTATTTTGAAAGAAAAGGTATATTTTTAGAATGACCCACATAAAAAAATTCTATGAAAAAACAAAAACTATTATTAGAATGATCATTCTTGAATAACCACATACAACATGTTTCATGAGGCATTTGCCTTTATCATTTACTAATTTAGGTAGAGGCGTGCTTCAAAATATACATGGACCTTATATTGTTTTTTTTTCCTCTATAATTTACGCACTAATATTTTCGAATTTAAAATTGGGTTATTACAACATTAGTATAATTGTATAAGTGAATAGGCTACAAGCTTCAGTCGATTATGTTGTCATCTATGGATTGTATAATTCATATAAAAAATCATATTAGTCTAAGCAAATATTTGTTGTCCTTTACATAATTTTATTTTATATAAAGGTTGGTAGGCAGCGAGTTATGGGTATCAAATATTTTGTTAGACATGTTATGGGTATCAAACCTACATGTCAAATCTAAATTTAATTTGCTTTAGATTCTTACATACTCACGCGAACTGCTCATACATTTTGCACACCATTACCATTAGTTAGAGGTTGATTGGTTCTTCTCCAAACACTATGTTTACATACCATTGCGGTTGGTAACGTTTGAGAACAATTATGGAAATTGTTCCATACTGTTCCATATCATTTTATACCACTTGGAACCGCTCTAAATCAAAATCTCTTTCCCACAAGCATTTACAGTTGCGTACGGTTGCGGGTGATTGAAAACATATTTTTTAAAAATATATATTTTAAATACTACACTAAAATTTACAAAAATCAAAAAAAAAATATTTTAAAAAAATTACTTTCTTATATCGAATATTATCATATAAAATTATATATATATTGATATATTTTTTATTAAACTAAAATAAACTTTTAATAATAAAAAGTTATTGTATATCAATAAATATTTCAAACTTCTTTAAAAAAAATAATTATTCTATGATCTATTTAAAATATATAATTTTAATTCTTTATAACATTTTTTGATTTTTATATAAATTATATATTATGTGTATTTTGGTAGTTTTATGTTAACTTGTTATCGCACCCACTGTAAACGAGTTCATAAATATCCCGCAAATGCATCTGTTTCTAGCTGCTTTACTAGTCGTATAAATTGTTCAATAATGCTAGAAATCGCCACCGTCCACTTCCGCCTACTTATGCAAACTCCCACAACCGCATCCGCTGCTACTACGTTTAAACTAGTCACACCCTTAATATTTAATAGTCACCCATACAAAAATAAATGACAGTCCATAAAGTTATACCTTTCATTATTATTATTATTGTAATTTTTGGTCGTTAATCAAACAATTAGTTTGAACATTCTTCCAAGAGATTGGGTTACCAAAACAATAGAGCATCATCATTTAAAAAAAAAAAAAACATGTGGGTGTAATTGTAAATGACCCTAATTAGTTTCTTCAATAATAAATATCTCGACAATTACAATAAATGAACAAACGAGCCGATTTCAAGCTACTTACACAGCAGCAAAAAATCTATTACAGTATATAAAGAGTGAGTTGTATCTCGCAAGGGTTTGACACATTAATACTCATTCTTATAACACATCGGGCAGCTTTTAAAAGTTATTTAATTTCCATTAGTTAATATTTTCAACATTTTAGAGAATTAAGACATATCATAAAAAGATAATACAACATCGAGAGAGGAAAAAAACAAGAAACCTCTCATATCTACTTTATCTCTCTAGTTCTCTATTTCTCGTGTTTGTGATGATAGATATTACGACTAACTCTTCTGCTTCCTTCTTATGAGTATAAGGAACCGGTTCTGATTGAACCAGCTAACTCCAATAACCGATCCTGGTTAATATCAATTGATCCACGAACCATAAGCTAAACCAATCCGGTTTAGCCTATTACTGATGAATGTTGCAAGTCACAAGATCAACATTCCTCATCTTTACTCTGTTTATCTTGATGTATTGCATTTTTAATGCATTCTAACCCAAGTTTTTAATGGTTTTTCGAGTTTTTTCTATGATTTTAGTGTCTTTGCAGGATTGTAACGTGTTTGGAAAGAACCTAAGGCATAAGGAGCATGGCATGAAGCAAAAGGAGCACAAAGGAGGCTAGATCGATCGATCCACTATTGGATCGATCTATCCAAAACACCGGGAAATTTTAGATCGACCAGTGAAGCTGGGATCGATCGATCTGAGTTGGATCGATCGATCCAAAACTCCGAGACTTTTCAGATCGACTTGTTTTACTTCAGATCGATCGTGCAACATTTAGATCGATCGATCCAAGCTTTTTCCCCCAGAAAAAAAGAAATTTTCAATTTCCTATTTTTACTGGGTTTTGCCATTTATTTTCATCCAGAACGTTTTTAATATATATATTCGAGTTTGAGCCATTGTTTAGATTAAGCTTTTCATACTCTTTCTACTCTACATAGATTTCTGGTTCTCTGCAATTTGTAAGCACCGGGGAGACGAATCTCTGACTCTGCATCTTTAAGAAGCTTTTCTGAACCCCATTTATTTATTTATCATGAGTTTTTCTTCATCTTCTTCTGTTTTGATTATTTCCATGTCTGAGTAGTTCCATAGGTAGGTTTAGGGTATTCAAAGGAATTTATGAATCGCTGAATCAGACATAGATAGGAATTTATTATCTTGTCTTCACCTATCGTTGTTCTTACTGCTTAGATTAAATTGATCACTTAATCTCTGATTTTAGGTTTAATCTATTCATCAAAAGTGTTATAGGTTGCTAGATAGAACATAGGTGAGCAAATTGTCCTTAGCCAACGAAAACTGATGTTAAGGCAATTTGTGAACATATCAAACCTGCTCGTTAATGCTTGTTTAGAATTCTAAGATCAAACGACAGTTTAGATTCTTAGGTTGCTAGATAAAGTAGTTGATACCACGAAAGTGGATTGGTTATACATTCATGTTTGAGTTCGAGACTGTGCTTCATCGTTTCCTGAATAATTGTCTGGTTCATGATCTCTGAATTTCTGTGAATTGCCCCAGACTTAACACTTGCTTTTAATTGATTTTACATCATTTTTTACATTGCTATTTTGTTTCACTTTTCAATAAACAACCATATTGTCATCTTAGTTTAGTTTCATCCATTATAATTCGCAGCGTTTCACTTGGTTCTCGTGGATTCGATCCCTAAATACTACTTCGTTTGCTGTGTACTTGCAGTAGTATTTTAGAGTTAAAATTTATTGTATCATACCTTTAACGCCCTATGTACCGTAATCACCACTTACAATCAAATCATGTTGGTGAACCTTGAAAACTTTGTGTTTCAACTTTCATGACTTAGAAAGCCAAGATCTTACAACTCCAATGATGTCATAAACAAGAAACTCCTACTACTCAGAAAAGTTCTGCGACTCTTGGGATAAACACGATGTTTCCTTTTTTTTATTTATTGCTCTAGTTTTAGTCTATTTTTGTTTCGCTTATGGCTCCCTCTCCATTTCCATTCGCAATTGATGTCAAATGGTCTTCGTTTTTACAGATATTGTTTTGTCTAAAGAAAATCAACGAGTGGTTAAAAAGATTTTTGATAGTTTTCAACATTGGTGTTTATTATTCTATTTATCGATAGATTAGTATTGAGACAGATTAAGGATAAGTTCAAGACAAACGAGGATACAAAGATCACACAGCCGCATCATTCGTTGGAAGGACTATTTCCCTCGATGTTAATGTATTTTTATTTGAAATTAAATATTGGCGATTAGGGTTTTCCAAAAGATTCGAGTTTAAGCTAGGTTTTTTGGCGACTGTGCTGCCGGCTGTCCTTCAATGACATCGCTGGAAGATGTGGCGTCTTCTCCTTCGAATGCTGGTTCACCTAAGAATACTTCCAAAAATGTTTCTTGGGTGAACGTGGTTCAGAATCGGCCTAGCTTGTCGAAGCATGATCTGCAAGTAACGGTCATTTATGGTGCAAAGATGGTGGTGGTTCCAGATGATGTTCTCGAAGATACTCCTTTGTGAGAAAATCTTCTTCTTGGACGTTTCTTATCTACGTCTCCTCACGTTGATAAGATTCACGTCATAGTGAATAAGATTTGGCCTCTTGGGGACAAAACGGTGAAGGTCGATGTGTTTATAGTGAACGATAAGACTGTGAAATTTCGAATCAGGGATTCGGCTATTCGATTGAGAGTTCTAAGAAGGGGGATGTGGAACATAGCCTACATTCCTATGGTGTTTCAAAGTGGTCTTTGATTAAAGAAGAGACGCAACCAGAAATGAAAACTATGCCGATGTGGGTTACTTTGAAGAAGGTTCTGCATTTGGTGTTCTCCTGGAAAGATCTTGGGTTTCTAGCTAGTGCAATGGGAGAACCTAAGAGGCTTCATCCGGAAACTGAACAATGTGTAAACTTTGACGAAGCAAAGGTTTTTGTTGAGGCATACTTATCAAAAGAATTACCAAAATCGCATCACTTCAAACCGACGGATGAAGAGGAAGTGGTTGTGGATTTTGCTTACCCTTGGCTGTCTCCGAGATGCAATACTTGCATGAAATGGGGTCGCCTATCGGCAACATGTGTGGTGAATTTGGGAAAAACAATTCTTAAGAGACTAGAAACTGAGCGAGATACTTTATCTCAAGTGGTAGAGAGGAGAGGAGACGCTATGGTTGCTAATTGTAAAAATTTTAGTCCTAGTGTAATGCCTTCAGTGGTTGAGCATGAGCTCACTGTTTTGGGAGAATAGATAATAACAAAACAAGATGACATGTAGATCGATGAAACCTTGGCAATTGTTGAAAAAGATCAACAGTTAGTGGGTGATACAGTAGGTATGGAAGAGAAAGATGGTCGATGGAGTTCTGTTTCTCCCACAAAAAGAGGTAGACAATCGGTTATTTCAGGTGTGGATAAAGCGGATGCATCTAATATTTCTCCTTCACGTTTCTCTGTTTTAGCTGAAACAGGGGACCTAGAAGAAGATAAAGACACTGAGCTAGAGATAACTGAGTTTGAGGAGGGAGAAATCCATTCAAAACAGATGGTTACAGAGTATAAAGAAAGTATAAATACGCAAGAGGAGCAGAACTCACGCCCATCTCTGCTTCGAGTTTCAAAGTCTACTCATAAAGTTTTATCGGAGCCTAGTGTTCTTAATGCCAAGGATAAAAATCTTGGTACTACGAGCAAAAAAGGCCAAAAGCAAAAACTTTAATGTCGAGTTTCACTTGGAATATTCGGAGTTTGAATAAAACGATAAAACATTCTATCATTCAAAGTTGGATTAATAAAGGTGGTATGCAGTTTGGTTCTTTTCTTGAGACGCGGGTGAAAAAGAATAAGGCTTCTGCAATAATAAATTCGGTGTTTAAGGATTGGTCAGTGATGACAAATTATGAACATCATCGTTTGGAACGCATATGCTTCTCTGGAAAGACAAGGTTCGAGTCACTGCGATTTTTAAAAGCGAACAAATGATAACTGTTTCCATTTTGCTCGAAAGAAAAGAGGAGGTTTTCTTTTGTACGTTTGTGTACACTTCTAACTTCATGAAAGAACGACGAGAGTTGTGGACTGATCTCAAAAACCACCAAGACTCTCCTTTGATTCGGCACAAGACTTGGATGATTTGTGGTGATTTTAACGAAATATTAGAAGAAGGTGAGCACTCAAATTTCACTAGTGTTTCAACGGGTATGCGAGAATTTCAGGATATAGTCCGGTATTGCTCGATTCAAGATATGGGTTATCAGAGACCTTTTTCACTTGGTGTAATAAACGAGAGGAGGGAGATATCTGTAAAAAGTTGGACCGAGTCTTAATAAATGAAGAATGGGTGGTGAGATTTCCACATGCTTATAGTGTGTTTGAGGCTGGAGCTTGTTCGGATCATATGCAAGCACGAATTACTTTGGAATCAGCAACGAGTACATGTCAGAAACCATTTAAGTTCTCGAATATTTTAACAAGTATGCCAGGTTTCTTGTCAGAGGTGGAGAGGAGTTGGGAGTCAACAGCCCCTCTGTTTCATTCGACCTCTTCGTTGTACCGGTTTTCAAAGAAACTAAAAGCTTTAAAACCAGTACTATGAGTTATGGGCAGAGAGCATCTAGGAGATCTCTTTAAGCGTACTAAAGAAGCTTATGATCAACTATGTGAAAAATAGAATGCGACGCTATTAGCTCCAACATCTCAGGGAACGAAGGAGGAAAATGAGGCTTTCAAGAGATGGCAGCATCTAGCTGATTTAGAGGAAGGATTCCTTAAACAGAAATCTAAACTTCATTGGCTTAATGTGGGGGATAGGAATAACGCCTACTTCCATAAAGCTATTCAGAACCGGAAGATGCAAAATGCGATAAAGGAAATTAAAACTCCATCGTGAGAGATACTAAACACTAAATAAGGTATCCATAATGAAGCTGAAGAGTTCCTAACAACGAAGCCGGGAGAATTTATAGGAATGGAGGTTAATCAGTTGAGAGAGTTGCTTAAGTTTTGATGTTTGGATATAGAGATTGATCAACTTAGTAAGGAGGTAAGGGCTGAAGAAATTCATAAAACTATCTTTGCAATGCCAAACAATAAGTATCCTGGTCCCGACGGTTTTACAAGTGAGTTCTTCAAGGCTACTTGGCAGATCATTGGGCAGGATGTTATTGTTGCTATACAATCGTTCTTTCTTAGGGGTTTTCTTCCCAAAGGTTTGAGCACTACGATCTTAGCATTAATACCTAAAAAGGAGGCAACAATAGAGATGAAAGATTATCGACCGATCTCGTTGTGTAACGTGTTATATAAGGTGATTTCTAAAATCTTAGCAAATCGCCGTAAACTCATCTTACCGGGAATAATCTCTCTCAATCAGTCAGCTTTTGTGAAGGAAAGGCTATTAATGGAAAATGTTCTTCTGGCTTCGGAGCTAGTAAAAGATTATCATAAAGACTCCATTTCGGCTAGATGTGCTATGAAGATAGATATCTCAAAAGCCTTTGATTCCGTTTAATGGAGCTTTTTATTGAAGACCCTTGAAGCTTCGAATTTTTCCGACAAAATTCATACACTGGATCAACCTTTGTATCTCGACAGCCTCATTCTCTGTCCAGGTTAATGGAGAACTTGCGGAGTTTTTTAGAAGTGAGAGAGGTCACCGTCAAGGCTGTTCACTCTTCCCATACATCTTCGTGGTATGTATGAATGTGTTATCGCGAATGATTGACAAAGCAGCGATGGAGAGATAGATTGGTTATCACTCAAAGTGTAAACAGATTCGGTTGACTCATCTTTGTTTTGCGTACGATTTGATGGTGTTTGTTGATGGACGACGGAGCTCTATCGAAGGGATCATTGGCATATTTGATAAATTTGCAGAGAGATCGGGACTGAAAATTAGTCTATAGAAATCAACATTTTATCTAACTTTTCTTTTGCGATAGAACAACTCCCGGTGAAATATTTGGGGATTCCTTTTCTCACCAAGCAGATGACAATATCGGATTACTAGCCTTTAGGGAAGAGGATCCGGCTAAAAATGAATTCATTGACAGCCAGATAATTATCCTATGCGGGCCGGCTTCAATTACTAAGATCGGTTATTGAAAGCGTTGTGAATTTTTGGATTAATTCCTATCATCTCCCGAATGCATGGTTGTGTCAAATAACTTGAGAAACTTTGTATATTAGGTGACTGCACCTATAGCGAAGGGATGATGGAATGGTTTGCATCTCAACCACCTTAAGAAGCCACATTCACTCTATTTTTGTTTTCTCTGTTTTCATCTTAGATCTCTTTCAAACTCTTTTCAGAATTGAGCAACATTTTTTGTAAAAATATTTTTTTGGATTGAATAATATTTTTACATTCATTAAAAAAAAATTAAATAAAAGATTTCATTTAAAAAAGTTTGAAAAAGAAAATTAGGTTTGGGGATGATGGTGATCAGTTGAAGCAGGGTAAAAAAGGCATAAAAATTGTTTATCTCATTAGCTTGAAGAAAGTCAATAATAAAATATTCTGGATAAGGCATGCAATGTTAATACTATTGTGCACAACTTAGAGGACTTCTAAGTTATGTGCATGATAGTACATGGGTTCAAGAATTCGAGTGAAAATCTGTCAAGGGAAAAATGTAAAATATTAATGAAAAAACTTTTGAAGGTATGTATAAACCATAATGTAGCGGTTACATTTAGGACATTATTTTCAACTTTGAACTGACATTTCAATAGTTTCCACTTTCCATTAATGTTTTCATTCTCTTAATCAATCAATTTACAATTAAATAGTTGATTAACAAAATTAGTTTAGTTAATTAAAAATTTGATAGGAGAAGATAACTAAACAAAAGAATACGCTTAGGTCATATGATCTATGTCGATACCGCTGTTGGTTAGAGAGCAGTTTAATATTGAAACAAAACACCAAAATTTTTTACTAGAGTTTTCCAGTGTTATAAATATTAAAATTGATAAAATCATTACTTTTTCAGACAAAAAATATATATTACAAAAGTATATATTCCAAAAAAATGGGATGGTAAAAATTTACTAATTAACTCACTTATTTTTTAAATATATATTAAAAAAAACTTTGTGTATATATGGATATTCAACTAGTAATAATAATAAAAAACACATAAAAAGTAAAGCATGTATCGTGGGCATGGTACTCGTCAATCGTC
Source organism: Pseudoturritis turrita (assembly GCA_900406555.1). Lineage (NCBI taxonomy): Eukaryota > Viridiplantae > Streptophyta > Magnoliopsida > Brassicales > Brassicaceae > Pseudoturritis > Pseudoturritis turrita. The sequence continues at coordinate 408,294 of OVBL01001085.1, read as the reverse complement.
ATGTTAAGTAAACTATCAATATCTAAATAAGCTTAGGACTTATCTAATTACTTGTAAATTTTTTACAAGAAACATAATTTTTATTTTAACGTTTAAATATTTGAGTTTCTGTGCACAAATCTCTTTAAGTTATACTTTTTGAGATTAGGCTTTAATTAACTATCCGTCATTTACTAATTTATATCAGAGTTTTAAAGAAACCAAAAATATGTCTTTTAAGTTTTTGTAATTAAATAATACAGTATTTTCTATTTTGTTATGAGATCGTATCCATTTTTTTTTAAATGGACTTTTTATCACTCAAATTTGGTTTTAATGATTTGAACAAAATCAGGTCGAATTTAAATATGTCACTGATCATCCTTTTTATCACCAATACTTTTTTAATCAAATTTTTTTTTTTTGTCAACAATGAAATTGTTCCAAAGAAGAACAAACAGATTATCAACACATTTATCGTTTATGTGAGTCACATAATGTGACTGCAATCTCGAATTCTCGATTGAAGCTGTGCAATATATATACTTATATACAATTTGTTTAACGTGATCATATAGAGTATCATGTGTGGATTGCGTTGGCTACGTCTTCTTTCGCTGCTTGCGTAAGTCCGTACGTCCGTATATGCTTGCGTCCGTTCGAGGCGCAATTAATTTTTTTTTTTTTTTTAATTATCATCGAAAAAGTTTCAATATCATTTGGATCTGTAATTTTTTTTTTGGACAAAGACCGGTCTGTAATCCATCCAAAAAAACTGACGTCTTTTTCAAATATGACGGATTCTTAAAAAGCACAAAAGGTTTAAGAAATTTAAAATTGTTAAAGATTTTGAGCTTTTTAATTAACTTTTTCGTTAATTAGTAAGTTTCGAAATTTCAAGGTGGCAGCAACTAAAACTTTCTTCAAATAACAAGATTAATATATTTCAAATCTTGATTAATTGAGTGGTAAAGGCTAGTGGTTTCGTTTTGTTGAATATTTGTTTATGTAAATCCATGCTAAAAATTGAATTCTTTCTAACGTGAAATTATCTTATCGCTTCATTTGATTATTTATAGATATTTTAAGTGACAAAAATAATTGGATTTGATCGTTGATATCAATTTAACAATTGATAGGATTTAATATTTATATTACCGATCGCGAAAATAGAATATTATATATATCAGTAAACTAGTAAATTGTTATGTGGATATGAACCAGCGGACAAATAATGAAAGAAGCTAGTGTAATACTCTCACTGTTTTATATTAAGTGTTGTTTTAGAATTTAATTTTGTTTCATTATTAGTGTCGTTTTACATTTTTAATGCAGATTTTTAATAATTTTTTTAGTTTTCTTCTTATTCATTTAGCTACTTAATTGGTTTATTAATAGTAACACCAAAAAATTTATTGTTATTTTAATTTTTGTAAAAAAATCTTAAACAACATTTATAATGAAATAGATAAAATATATAGAGAAATGTAACAATTAATAACCAGCTCTGTTGTTGGTAGTTAGCACTTTGGATCAGTATAATTGGTTTGATTGGCGACAAATGAACGTTTTTAACGTTTTATCAATGCTTTAAGAGTTTAAATGGTTTCCCATAGTTCTTACATTTTTAGGAAAGTGGTGTGCATGTGTTGGTTTTCCTTTTAGTGAAGAAATCAATTGGATTTGGTTTAGGAAGAATTAAACTTGGGCATATTTTAATCCATGAGATTGCTATTGAGTTTGGGTTATGAGGGAGTATATATACTACTCTTAACCTAATTTTTGTATAGAGAAAAACCAAAAAAAAGAGGCAATTTTCAGAGGCAAAAAAGAAGAAAAATAATTTCGTCAGAATTTATTCAAGAGAACGTTTGAAGGTTTAAACGTGCTCCGATCTGGCTGAAATTTTGTGGATAGCTTCGTGACTCAGTGGTCTTGAGTTTCAACGGTGGAGATTATGTTTCAACGGTTGATTCATTGCAGATCTGAGTTTTAGTGGGGTTGTTCGCTGCAGTTGCGAGTTCAGATTTCAGACTGTGTTGTCTTGAGTGTTTGGGAAATCTTACGGTGAGTTCTTCTTGGATTGAGCTGAAATTTTTCAGAGATGTTCTTGACTCGTTTATTTCGATGGACTTAGTGAAGAACAGTGTCTTGAATGAGAAAGTAAGGAGGAAATCTAGTCCTAGTTTTTCGCGTTCAGATGTAGGTCTTTAAGTTTGGCCTTCTATGGGAATGTGTGGATATTGCTCGCTCTAGAGCAGTTTATTGGCAATGTGCTTTAGGCACAGGTCATATACAGGAAGATAAGGCATTCCTCGGAGGCAACAAGCCCCTTTACCGATTACAGTTATACCAACAGCTGTTTATCAAGGATGACTGGACAATAAAGAATGGGAACTGGGAAAGTCACTGCTATTGGCGGATCTTTGCCTAGAACCGAAACTGATCTTTAGCTAGCCGACCATGTGCCAGAAGTTTATACTGGCATTGCAATAGGTCAAGCAAGTCTGCTGGCAACCCTGTAGCCTATTGGCTTCTTCCTATATCCCTGTTCGGGCAAGACTAAGGAACGCTAGCTATATGCTTAACACATGCAAGTCGATCGGTTTCTGAGTCAAGGGGGAGGAGTTCATATAGAGAGACCAGTAATAACAAGAACAGAAGCAGAAGCAAAAATCTAACAAATTTGCTAATATGGAGTGCCATTATTTTCATAAGAAAAGGCACATGAAGAAAGATTGCTGGAAGTTGAAAAAAGATAGCAAGCAAGGAAAGAGGCAAGAAGATGGTGAAGATCGGGTGACTGTCACCGAAGATAAGTTCCTTATTCTTCTTGAGAATGATGCCATTAATGTTGCATGCCAGGACACCAGTTGGGTTGTTGATAGTGGAGCTACTACTCATGCTACATCGCAGCGGGATTTGTTCACTATCTATACTCCGGGTAGTTATGGTTCTGTGAAGATGGTAATGATGGCGTGGCTCAGGTTGCTGGCATTGGTGATATTTGCTTGGAGACTAGTATTAGTACTAGAATTTTGCTTAAGGGAGTTAAGCATGTCCCAGATATTCGGTTGAACTTGATTTCTACAGGGAAACTTGATGATGAGGGTTTTTATAGTTTATTTAGAGGAGGTAAATGGAAACTCACACGGTGTTCCATGGTTGTGGCTCGAGGTGATAAGTCTTCGTCTTTCTATTGGATGCAGGCTAAGGTCTCTAAAGACATTGTTAATGCAGTGGAGAATGATGATGCCATGGAGTTGTGGCATAAGAGACTCGGTCACATGAGCGAGAAGGGATTGTCTGTGTTGTCAAAGAAGGAGGCTATTCCAGGTATCTCCGGTTTACACTTGCAGAAGTGTGCGCATTGTTTTGCAGGAAAACAACACAGGGTCTCGTTCAAGTCTTCTACTCCTAGGAAACCTGAGATACTTGATCTGGTGCATTCAGATGTGTGTGGTCCAATGAAGACAAAATCTCTTGGTGGTGCATCATATTTTGTCACATTCATTGATGATCATTCTAGGAAGACGTGGGTTCATACTATGAAGACTAAAGATCAGGTTTTGGGATATTTCAAGCATTTTGTGGCATTGGTTGAGAGACATACGGGAAAAAAGTTGAAGTGTATCCGCAGTGATAATGGTGGAGAATATTCTGGACCATTTGATGCTTATTGCAGGGAACATGGTATTATGCATCAGAAGATGCCACCTGAGACTCTACAGTTGAATGGATTGGCCAAGAGGATGAACAGGACTATTGTCGAGAGGATTATATATTTGATTTCAGAGTCAGGTTTGGCGCAGATTTTCTGGGGTGAGGCTTTAAGCACAGTTATTCATGTGTTAAATTTGCCACCAAGGCTCCATTGGAGGGTGATATTCCAGAGTGAGTTTGGACCGGCAAGGACGTTTCTTATGGTCATTTAGGTATTTGTGCATATTCTCAAAGATGAGAGCTTAAAGCTTGAGATGAAGTCGCGGCAATGTGTGTTCATTGGTTATGGCCAGGAGGAGTTTGGATACAGATTTTATGATCCCGTTGAGAAGAAGCTCATTAGGAGCAGAGATGTTGTGTTCATGGAAGATCAGACGATTAAGGACATTGACAAGTCCGGAAAACCAGCTCAGAGTTGTGAGGTTCATGTTGATACACCTGGTGCAGATGCTCCCGCGCATGATGATGATGGTATTGGTGATCATGGTGACGATCATGGTGAGACACCAACTACCGAGAACCAGCCCGTTGTTAGAAGATCTGAGAGAGGTCCAAGACCGTCGACAAGGTATGATTCTAGTGAGTATGTGTTACTCACTGATGGGGGAGAATCTGAAAGCTTTAGTGAAGCTTTGGAGGATGAACACAAGGACAACTGGTTGAATGCCATGGGAGATGAAAATGACACATTTGAGTTGGTGAAGTTGGCTAAAGGTAAAAAAGTGTTGCTTAATAAGTGGGTGTATAAAATTAAGCATGAAGAGAACAGTTTGCATCCTCGATACAAGGCTAGATTGGTCGTGAAAGGGTTCAGCCAAAAGAAGGGAATTGATTATGATGAAATCTTTTCTCCTGTGGTGAAGATGTCATCATTCAGGTTGTACTTGGATTGGCAGCAAGTCTTGATCTAAAGATTGAGCAAATAGATGTAAAGACGGCTTTCCTTCATGGTGATTTGGAGGAAGAGATTTACATGGTACAACCGGAAGATTTTGAAAAAAAAGGCAAAGAGAATTTAGTTTGCCGCTTGAAGAAGAGTCTTTATGGATTAAAGCAAGCACCGAGGCAATGGTACCAGAAGTTTAAGTCAGTTATGGGAGAGCATGGTTATAAGGAGACTACTTCTGATCATTTTGTGTTTGTGCAGGTGTTTGGTGATGATGATTTTATTATCTTGTTGTTTTATGTTGACGATATGTTGATTATGGGCGGGAACTTGAGCAGAATTCAGGAGTTGAAGAAGCAGCTTAGTAAGTCCTTCGCCATGAAGATTTGGATCCAGCAAAGCAAATTCTTGGTATAAGAATTGTTAGAGATAGAGGTGAGAGGTTGATTCACTTATCTCAGGAGAAGTACATTGAGAAGGTACTTCAGAGGTTTCACATGGACAAGTCTAAAGTTGTTAGCACTCCTCTTTCTACACACTTTAGATTAAGCAGTCAACAGAGTCCGAGTACAGATTCAGAGAAGGAAGATATGGCACGGGTTCCATATGCTTCTGCAGTTGGTAGCTTGATGTATGCTATGGTTTGTACAAGACCTGACATAGCTTATGCTGCTGGTGCAGTTAGTCATTTTCTATCTAATCCAGGAAGAGAGCACTGGAATGCTGTGAAGTGGATCTTGGGATATCTCTGAGGAACTTCTAGTTTGAAGCTTACATTTGGACGTGATAAACCTTTGCTTGTTAGTTATACATATGCTGACATGTCTGGAGATATTAATTCCAGGAAGTCTACTTCGGATTACTTGGTAACATTTGCAGGGGGAGCTGTAGCATGGCAATCAAGGTTACAAAAGTGTGTTGCACTTTCTACCACTGAAGCTGAGTTCATAGTCGCAACAGAAGCTTGTAAGGAGTTGTTGTGGTTGAAGAATTTTCTTGAGGATATTGGTTTCAAGCAAGATAAGTATGTGTTACTTTGTGATAATCAAAGCGTAATTCATCTCGGAAAGAACTCTACATTTCATTCGCGTTCAAAGCACATTGATAGGAGGTATCATTGGATACGTGATGTGGTTGCTTCTAAGGAAGTGGAACTTTCAAAAGTTCATAGGGATGACAATGGAGCTGATATGATGACGAAGTCATTGCCGAGAGGGAAGCTTGGAGTTTGTCGAGAGATAGCCGGAATGGTTGTTTCCTCCACTTAGTCGGAGGGGGAGTTTATTGGTTTTCCTCCTAGTGGGGAGACCAATTGGGTTTGGTTTAGGAAGAACCAAATTTGGACCTATTTTAATCCATGAGGTTGCTATTGGGCTTGGGTTATGAGAGAGTATATATACTACTCTTAACCTAATTTTTGTGTAGAGAAAAACCAAGAAAAGAGAGGCAATTTTCGGAGACAAAGAAGAAGAAAAACAGAGAACGTTTAGAGGCTTAAACGTGCTCCGATCTGGCTGAAATTTTGTGGGTAGCTTCATGACTCAGTGGTCTTGAGTTTCAACGGTGGAGATTGGGTTTCAACTGTTGGTTAGTCGCAGAAATGAGTTTTAGTGGAGCTGTTCGCTGCAGTTGCGAGTTCATATTTCAGACTGTGTTTTCTTGAGTGTTTGGGAAATATGACGGTGAGTTATTCTTGGATTGAGCTGAAATTTTGCAAGTGTTCTTGACTCGTTTATCTAGGATTTGTACGGTGGAGATCTGATTTGGTGACCGAAATCCTAGTGAACTTATGGTCATTTGGGACTTCTTATTTCTAGGCTCTTGTATTGCTCTCTTGTGTTTTTTTTTGTTGTTGGAGATTGCTCTTTGGAGCTTGAGTCTCTGGATCTATTTTATGGGAACAAAGAGAACGTTTGTTGTAACTCATATTCATTTGATATAGTGGATTTTTGAGTGGACTACAGTTCCGTGGTTTTTACTCCTTACATCGAGGAGGTTTTCCACGTAAAATTTTTTTCTTCTCATTTACTTTATTACTTTGAGTTACTGCTTCTATATTTTTTTTATAGATTCATATAAATACGGGAAACTTTATTTTACCGTGTCTTTGGAGTGTTTTGTGTTTTCTTCAAAAGCATGCACTTAAAATGACGGTAAGAAAACAAGCAAAAATGTCTATTATATATCTATAGACTCGAGCTATTCTTTTTGTTTTGGTTTCTCGAAGACTCGAGCTATTACGTGAATAGCCGACCGACAATTGATGGAGGGTGTGATGATGTAATTAAGTAGAGTAGGGTAATGACAATTAAGGGCATAATCCATCGTTTTCACTTCATTGATCGAATATTTCATCTAGACCTTCCACGTGTCAATGATCACACATTAGCTTGACTATTCTGAATATGTTGCTAAAAAGTTTCAACATGTTCACTCGTGAATCAGCTCTTGTGTAGTTGTAAATTGTAATATATGACTTGCTCTTAATTAATTACTCTTATCTTTGTCACAAAAGCAAACCTATTAATTACGACTAATACTCCTAATTAATTAGACTATTTATAATATCCGACGTCAATTTTCTAAAGATGGATTGGACTTTAATTGATGTTTTGAAATAATATGAAAAAATATGTTTGTATTGATTTCTGTAGAATAGTATTTATACAAATATGTAAAATTTTATTTTTATGGGAATAGGATTAGAGATAAAGATAAGTCTAGATAAACTATGATCTATATATCATTATCTTAATATAATATAGTATTATCTCAATATTTGAAATAATATGGAAAAGCGTGATTGTATTGATTTCTGTAAAATAATATTTATACAAGTATGTAAATATTTATTCTCATGGGAATAGGATTAGAGATAAGGTTAAGTCTAGATAAACTAGAAATCTATATATCATTATTATCTTAATATAATATAGTATTATCTCAATATTTCTCCGCACGACAAAGGTGAGACACGAAAACGCAGAATTCACAATCACAAAATAGAACACCTATGTCGTGGACATCATGTCGAAGACGGACAAAACAAATAGTTCATCTTGTTTGCAGTTGGTGATCTCATCTTTAAGTAGATTTTGTGTACACCATTTTCGACAGAGAATCTGTGTTTGAGAGAATCCCAGAGTTGATAAACGTGAGTAAATGTAGAACGTACTTGTGGATCAATTGTTGTGAGAATCCATCCAAAAATAATAGAATTTGTAGGAATCCAACGGGCCAATTCAAGGTTTGCGGCATGTTGCAAAACCGTGCCATCAATAACCTAATATTCTGTTTAGCTTGGAGGGGATTCCAAAGCTCAGTAGCCCAATCATAATAGTTATCTCTACGAAGAACAATCGGTGTAGTTAATGCATCCGGATTGTCCGAAGGAAGGATAGTGTAATCCAAAGGATGCTTTCGTTAATTGTAGAAGAAGTAGTTGTTGTTGACATAGTTTCGAGTCAACAAACTATGTTTAGAACTTGTAGAGAAAAGTAGAAGCAGAGAGAGAAAATCCTGCAACTCCACAAAAAATAGAAAACTTCCCCGTAATAGTAGAATCATATCTAAATTCCCCCGTAATAAGAGAAGCCAAAATATATATAGAAAAAATCTGAGAAATTCTAAACATAAGAATAAATCTCATAAAATAATAGAAATCTTTATGTGAAAAGTGAAGACCCATAAATCTTTAGAATCATGAAAGAGAACAATCCGATTAATTCTTGTACCCAAAACCAGAAAACAAAAATATAATTGAGAATAAAAATACATATGTAAAAAAAAAAGAACATAAAGGAAACCAAGAAAATCCAATGACTTTAGTTTAAAAAAAAATCATGCAAGGAAAGGTGCTTTATGCAATCTATCTCCTTTGCTTAGCGTTTTTATCTGGATCGTCTCCGTCTCCGTCTCCACCGTCTTCTACATCGTCTTCTATTATCATTATGATCACAAAAGAAAATTCAAAATAGAATTTAACCAGTACCATAAAATAATATGAAAAAGCGTGATTCTATTGATCTTTGTAAAATATTATTTATACGAGTATGTAAATCTTTATTCTCATGGAAATAGGATTAGAGATAAAGTTAAATCTAGAAAAATTAAAAATCTATATATTATTATCTTAATATAATATAATATTATTTAATATGTTTCATCTCCTCGATGTCAAGTAAGAGACGCGAGACAATAGCTATCGTCCGTAACAAAAAAAAATTAAAATCGTTTATAATAGTTTATATTTTTCGTGGATATGGATTATTGAATAAATTTATGATGTTTTTTTGTTTTTTTATAAAAGAAAATTTATGATGTTTTACTCCAGCTTCAAGTGTGAAGTGTGATTGTGAACTAATTAACTATTGATTTTTCTAGGTCGTGTGGCTGTAGGATTGATACTCCAACTACCAAAATTTGCAAGAAATAATCTAAATTAGTTTACATTTATTTGTCATAAATCAAATGATGTGTATATGCTAAAACAATGAATCCTTGTCACACACAAAAAAAACAACAACTTTGATCTATAAACCAATAATATATAGTGAAATCTTCAAAATTTTGATTTTTTTCTTAAAGTTTATCTACCAATAACTTTCTATATGGTGAAGTGGACGATATGAAAAACATTTTGAATGGTATAAAAATTAATTTGGAAATTCAGTAGGGTACTAGAAAGTCTAGAATTGGAGCATAAAACAAATAAATACATTTATTTTTGGACATACTCTCTCCGTTTCATTATACCGTTTCATTATATAAAATATTTTGGTTAAAAGCGCGCACATTCAGAAATTATCTTTTCTCTAATAAAATATTATTTAATATGTAAACAAAAATAATTCAGCCAATCATAAAAAATACTGTCAAATACTATTAGTCACACAATATTCAATAAAATCAAAAATTACGTAGAAATATGAAAATATTTTATATTTCAAAACAAAAAAACCTCTAAAACATTTTATATTATAAAACGGAGTGAGTATAAAACACAAATCTACTTTTATACATGAATATTTAATTTGATCACATGAATTCTAATCATATATATATTATTTTATTTTTGTTATTTGTTTTTTTACGGTCGTACTTTTCTGTTTAATGCATCCTAGTAGAAAACAAAACAAATATACGTCAAGTTTTATGAAATCACAAGTTCAATACAATTATATAATTTCATAAAATTTTCAAAAGATTTTTTGTTAGTCTTTTTTTATCAGAAGATTTTCATTCATACTATTATCCCGACATTACAATCATGCTGACTAAATGCAAGTTTTGCAAGGCTATCTGCCTTTACATTAAGTGCTCGGTTTATGTAAACAAAAGAGACATATTCGAATTTTTGGGTGAGTGGCTTGATATTTTCGATGATACCATATAAGTTCAGGAGAGAAGATTCTGAATTGATGGTATTGATGAGTTGAGATGAATCCGACTCGAATCTCAGTTTCCTGTGGCCCATTTCCAAACCGTTGTAGACGGCTTCTCTTAGAGCAAGAGCCTCTGCCACGATTGGAGAGCCAATTAGCGAAGTGGTTTTGCTATGTTCTAGGGGCTTGGTTCCTTGTGTCAAGATTATCCAGCCTAAGCCAGCTGATTTGGTTTGCAAATTCCAAGCGGCGTCTGATTGACAAGTTGCCAAGTCAGTCGTTGTTCTACGGGTTTGGTGGGTCTTTCTCTGGTTTTGAGGAGGTGAGATTTGTTGTGCGTCGAGCCATTCTCTCGCCATAGAAATGGTTGATGTGAGGGTTTCCTCTGATGTGATAGTCTTGTCCTCGAAGATCAGTTTGTTTCGGCTAACCCATAAAGACCCTAAGATCCAGGGAGATAAGGGTCCTGTTGTTATGCCGGACGGAAGTAGGCAAGTTTTGTCTTTGATTCTGTCCCACGCTTATTCATACTCAGTCCATGTTCATGTTTCCATTGTACAGACGAATGGGGATGATCTCCAAACCTGTTGAGAGAAAGAGCATTGAAAAAATAGGTGGAGAATAGTTTCTATTTCTCCACACCGTTTACATTTCGGGTTCATCGGGATGTGTCTTGCCATTAGTCTCTCGCCAACCGGGATAATCTTGTTTGCAATCTTCCAAAGAAACAACTTGAGCTTTGGGCTTACCTTCAGCATCCATACGTCGGAGGTCCAATTAAATCTGATAGTGCTTTGTTGTTCTTCCTCTGTTTTTTCCTTCTCCAAAGCTGTAAAATAGCATGTTTTCGTGGTGTACTCCCCTGTTGCTTTGTCCAACCAGACCAGATTATCCGGTGCACCCAACTGGCTCAGTTTTAAACTCAAGATCTCTGTTACATAACATGGCAGAATGTGTTCGATCTTCTCTTTATTCCAGATGGTTGTGTTAGGAAAAAACAAGTCTGAAACGGTGAGACCCTTGTTTCTCTTGTAGTCGGTCCAAGTGGTAGTAGCTGCGTTGTTGAGGATAACCATGGATCATACCAAATATGGACAGTTAAACCGCTTCCTATGGCCCAACCTAACTGCTTGTTGAGAAGATCTCTCCCCACCATCAGACTACGCCACCCATGAGAAGAGGAAGTAGTTGGTTTACATTTTAAAAACGCCTCTCCTAGGCAATATTTACCAATCAAAATCCGAGCCAAAAGACTATGTGGGTTCTGCACAATTCTCCAACTCAATTTTGCAAGGATTGCATCATTGAAACATTGTATATCTCAAAAACCAAGTCCACCATCCTTTTTAGAGAGTTTTTTCCAAGCAATCCAAGCCATCTTTGTGTTATTTATTTTTGTATTCCACCAAAATTGGGTAAAAGCCGATTGGATCCTTTTGCAAAGTGATGTTGGGAGTTTAAAACATGACATAGTATATGTGGGGATGGCGGACAACATACTTTTTATCATCACCATCTTCCCGACCGTAGATAGGAATTTTGAAGATGAACTCATGATCTTTTGGCGGATTCTATCGACGATTTTTTGTTAGTCAAGTAACAATAATATAATATCCATTATTAATATTCAAAAATACGTTATACGTTATATTAGACATACGGTAGAGCACCGTCTACCATATAAACGTAAATACGATCATTTATTATTACTATTTTAAAAACAAAAATTGTCAATGTATACATATAGTGTATAAGTGAACCCAAAAATAATATTTATTATGAATATTATAAAAATTATATATATAAATACCCAAAAAAAAAATTAATAAACATTGAAAATAATCTAAATCAAATAGTTAAAACTCAAAAAACAAAAAAAAAAATAATAATAATTCAATACTCAAATAATAGAACGAAAATAATATATCAAAATAATTTTCAAAATAAATATGAAAACAAGGTGCCCCTAGCGGAGCAATTGGTATAGTAAATTTAACATTTAAAAAAATAAAATATAAATAGAAGAAAAGAAAATTCGTTTGTGTTGTGTGTTTGACGTTTTCGTATACGTCAACATTTAAAACATTTAATTTTTGAGTAGCTCTAGACAAAAAGTTTAGACGCCACATTTTGCATCTATGTTTCACCATCAAATGTCACGGAAATTGATCCCCAAAAAAAAAAATTAAATGTAAAGAAATGTTTTTAAAATAAATTACAGATGAGGTCAAAAGAAAAAATACAGCTAATCAAATTTCTTTTATGTAGTATAGTATTATGATCGAATTCAAGACAGTACAAATGACGGTTCTTAAATAAAAAAATTACAAACATAAGAAAAAAAAACTAAAATAGAAATAGTAAATAAACCATAAATTGATATACCATTTAATTTGATAAATCGACTAGACATCAAATTATGCGGTGCTAAAAATGTCATTTGAAAAGTAAACGTGGATAGGAGTTTTTCGATATATATAAAAAGATTATACGTGGACGTTATTAAAGTAATCTTTAGCCAAACCGGCAGCAAAATTAAATTAGATTAAAGTGATAAATTGTGTATTAGATCTCTCTTTTTTTTAAGTATGTATTAGATGCCATACTGTTTCTTCGTAAAACCTATTTTTAATATAAAAAAGAATCAACAAATAGCTATTTCTAATAATTGTTTATAATTTTTTGACAGAATACTAATGTATAATTTGACATTATTTTATCAATACATTATGTAACACCGTCAGATCTTTGTTACGACAAGGATACAGCTGTCATTTAATAATTAATACTATTATTAATAACACTAAAGGTCTATCATTCATGGCCAATTTAAAAATGAAGTAAAGCTATATAAGGTATATTATGGCTTGATTAATAGGAGTATACTAAGTTTTTTATTATTTCTTCTATTTCAAAATATATAATGTTTTAATTAAAAATATTTTAAAAAATATTTAATTTAAAATAACTCAACAAATCATGAAAATTAGTGCAAAATACAAATGATCACAGAGTATTAATTTTATAATTTGTATAGAATATGAAACAAAAAAATCTCTAAAATATTTTATATTATGAAACAGACCGAATATTATTTTAGTTAATTGAAGATTTTTGCGCCAGATGTCATGCATCTTTCCATCGAAACTGTAATCCCTCCTAAACAAAGCTCGAATCTTGGCTTTTTGGAGTTTTCCTTCTTTGGAGGCCATATTTCTTAGGTCTTCATCACACCGTATTTTATTGCTTACATGTTTATATGGATCATGAAATAAAACTATATAGAGTTCGATCGGTGATACATGTTAAAGTATCATGTGTTTGAAGAACTCGGTTTTTAGCAAAAATGTGTATAAGTGAATGGTGATGGTTAAGTGTCATGTGTTTCTACAAGAACAATGTTAATCATGAACAGACCACGCATATAGACGTGAGGTTTACTTTATTCGAGATATAATTGTACAAAGATCTGTTGATCAAGAAGACTGGTACTCTTGTTAACATGGTTGACATTTTAACAAGGAATGTGCTTATTAATTAGTCAATGGAGCTTTAGACTTATTGCAAAATGTCTAAGAGTTGAAGATAAGGTGGAGGTTGTAGTTGGTATTCACTTCTTCAGGATCGAAGATCAAAGTGGAGATTTGCTGGTTTGGTATTGATTCAAAGAAGCAGGGAAACCTCAAACTAACACGGAGTTTGGTTTAAGTGTTGAATGAATGGGTTTAATGGTTTCAATGATTCTGACTTCAGTAACTCGATCTTTTTTATGTTTATAAGCATTGATTCGAGTTTCGTAAGAAAATGATGAGTTAGAAAGAGAGAAGTAGGTGTTTGGATTTGGCACCCGACCTCGTAAACCATCGTGCATCTTTCTTCTTCTCCTGTGTTTTGATTGTTTCTTTTTCTTTTTGGTTCGGGATAAAATCGTGTTAGTTGAGTTTGTCTAATGCTCTATAGTGAATCTTTAGAGTCAATTTTCAACATTACTAAAGGATATAAAATGTTTAAGAGGAAAAGAAATATCAACACTAAGCATATAAAAAATCTCACCTAAATAATCGGTAAATACTAAATACTCGTAATTGCAGTGCCACCCCTTTGATTAGTATTGCCACGTAAGTGAAGAGAGAGAAGAGAAGGGCTGACTTTTTGAAGAAGCAATGGAAAATGAGTAAATGCTCTTCGCTGTCTCTAATGACTCTTTTCCCTTAAATCAAAGGCTTTTTTGGGGTCAGCAGCCACGTACAAGACTTAGTCTAACTAATCTTTGCGTTAATTTTCAACATTTTAAACATTTTTAGGGGTTAGTTAAAAAATAAAACTAAAAGGTCTTTATATCTTCATATGATAAAGACAAAAAAGAAATTGTAACTCATGCGCTAGTGCTCGTTTCTGTTTAAATATGTGTATTCCTTTATTTCAATGCATATAGATCCAAAGAACGACCCATATGGCCATATGACCTAGACGCTTGTCTTTCTCCTCAACATCCAAAGTCTTTAGTGAAACCTCTCTTGTAATAAGCAAACAAAAAAAAGCTAAAGAGAAAGATTCAAAGAAAGAAAGGAAGACTCTTTCAAGTCCAAAGTGAGATTTTAAGAAGACCCTCTTTGCAAAAATCCAGTCTTAGAGTCTTACTTGTTACTATCTAGCTTACACACACACACTAAACCTACGTATATATAACAAGGAGAGAAAAAAGCAAAAAACAGAGGCGATCAGGATCAAGAGCGTGTGCGTGTGGATATGGGTAGACCACCTTGTTGCGAGAAGATCGAGGTGAAGAAGGGACCATGGACTCCCGAAGAAGACATAATCTTGGTTTCTTATATCCAACAACATGGCCCTGGAAATTGGAGATCTGTTCCTACAAACACCGGTAGGTCTTGATCTTCATTTCTTTTTCTTATTTTATATCTCTTCCTTATTAGCTTCCATATACAAACATATACATGTATGTTTTTCAGGTTTGCTAAGGTGTAGCAAGAGTTGTAGACTTAGATGGACTAATTACCTTCGTCCTGGGATTAAACGAGGAAATTTCACTCAACCTGAAGAGAAGATGATCATCCACCTTCAAGCTCTTTTGGGTAATAGGTATTTGAAAATACTTACTTATTCTCCATTTATATAAACTATATATTAAGTTGATGGATATTAGGAATCCCACTTCGGAAATGAAATGAGACCTAGATTAATATATATACAATTGGTTTTGAATTGGAAGATTATGAAACTTAACAATAGATTCATGGTGATCTCCCATATCTATGTTTGTCAATCTTGCTTAATCTCCCAACATTCATTTATTGGTTAATGTTTTGTTTTTTCCTTGATTTAATTGGATATAGTCTTTGAAAATCAGATGGGCAGCCATAGCATCAAATCTACCTCAGAGGACCGACAACGATATCAAGAACTATTGGAACACTCATTTAAAAAAGAAGCTTGAAAACGGTATCATCAACGCAGACAACACCGATACTACAGAGATGTCGTCTTGTAATAATAACAACCATCGATGTAACAACAACAGAAGGATCCCCAACAAAGGCCAATGGGAGAAAAAGCTTCAAACAGACATCAACATGGCTAAACAAGCCTTATTCCAAGCCTTATCACTTGACCAACCATCTTCATCGATCCCTCCCGATCCCGACGACTCACCAAAACCTCATCATCCTCATCAATATTCTACGACCACTTATGCTTCAAGCACAGAGAACATCTCTAAGTTACTCCAAAACTGGACAGGCTCATCTTCTTCAAGGCCTAACACTTCATCACTCTCCAACAACCGGAGCTCAAGCACCGGTGAAGGAGGAGTTCTTGATCATCACTCTTTGTTCTCATCGAACTCAGAATCTGGATCAGTTGATGAGAAGCTGAATTTGATGTCGGAGACAAGTGTATTCCAAGGTGAGAGCAAACCAAACATTGACATTGAAGCTTCTACTAATGTTGCTACTGATGATCAAGGCTCGTTGTCTTTGATTGAGAAATGGTTGTTTGATGATCAAGGTTTGGTTCAGTGTGATGATAATCAAGATGGTCTCATTGAAGTGTCGCTAGAGGGTAAAAATAATGATAACAACAGTCAAGATTTGTTCTAAAGAAAGAAAAAAGGTGGAGCAACTCTATAATTTTTTTAATTTGGTCTTTTCTTCATGATTTTAGTTAGATTTTATTTTACTGTGTGTCTTGCTTGTTGTCAAGTCGATGAAGATGAAACTGTGAATTATGATCTACTTTTAATATGTAAAGTTTAATATAGTGCAATAAATTAAGCTTTTCTGTTTTGATGGTTTTTATTTTCACTATTCAATTCAACCCAATTAATTTTTTTGATCTGAATTGTTGACCACAAATTTTGTATCATTAACAAATTTATTTGATCCTTAGATTGATTATATTTAGTGTCTATTAGCATCACAAGATATATTTTTTTCTATTGGATTGTAAGGTTTTAATAATTAAACAAATATGTCAAGTCGGACTTGCGAGTTACAATCTTAATTATCACTATTATTTTTCAAATTTGAGTGGTGTTTTTTTTTTTTTTTTTTTTTTTTGAAAAGGCATTCTATAAATTTGAGTGGTGTTATTTAGTGATCAAAACAAAAAAGAATGGTGTCTTCATCTTTGAAGACTACGTGCATTAATGACTATTAAGTTGGGGAGATTATAGTCATACACTATATAAGTTTTCTTGTAATTGAATTATTTTTATTATTATATTATTACCTACAAAATTGACCAATCCCCATTAAAATGTAAGCAGACATCACTCGCACATATAATCGTGAAAATATATTATACTAATCGAATTGGACTTTTTGGTTTTCCTAGAATAGGATTTAGTGATGTAAAACAAAACTTGAATACGATTTAATAATCTTTAGTTATAAGAGAAAACTAACCGTGTCAATATCACAAAATAAATCAGTTATTGTAGTTTTGTTCCAACAAAAAAACGAGACATTTTTTTAGTTATTATGTAGACTTCTGAAATTGTTTTTTTTTTTAAGCACTTGTCCCAATATCAAATTAAATAGACCGGCAAACTCATCATCATAGATAAATCATTGTAGCATGTTGGTATCTGGACCGGGCAAATTATGCATTAGATTTGTTCCGATTCGATATTCGTTTTGATTTGATCTGAAAAATTTGGATATCCGTTATAAATCAAGGCAGAACAAATAGTTAAATCTAGTATCCGTGTAAAAGTTAAATCTAGTATCCGTGTAAAGCGGAGCAAATCACAAATACTAATTTTAAAAATCTGAATATCCGCTTCGATCCGTATATTACTTATATATACATATAATATGGTAGGTTTATAACTTATATTTTTATTTTTAGATTTTTTAAATATATTTGGCGAAATATTTATAGTAAAAATAGATAGATACTAGCTTTTTAATTAAAAAATATTCTTTTTTCTTAAATAAAAAACACATGTTACATTTTTCACCATTTTAATCTTCCACTTTTCATTTTTATTTAATTATATCGAATAAAATTAGGTAATTTAATATATTTATTCACTAATTAGTTTAAATATTATATTAAAATAAAAAAATTTTAAAAAATGATATTTTGATTAGTTTTTTGGTTTAATCCGATATTCGTGGATATCCGTAAATATCGGAAAAAAATTCAGATATCCGCAATTTCGGATATCCGAAATTTCTAGAATAAAGTAAATCGAAAAATTAGATATCCGACAAAAATATAACAGATGATAAATATTGTATTTTTTCGAATATATGTTCGTGCTGGCCCTAGTATCTAACTTGTTGGTTACCATCTGGTACATAAAGTCAAACGTCAGTGACTTAGTCAATAACGGAATAGAGCCTAGTTTCTAAAGCCCATTAGAATTACTGGGCCTCTATTATCCAACAACATAGGCCTTGTTGACTCCCTTGTGTCGTGTGTAATTTTGTTTCTTTTTTTTCTTTCATCTGGAATTATTAAAACCACCACAAATTACAAAGATTGATACAAAGATGGATACCTAAACCGATAACGAGCACGGGACGATACCGTGGTCATAAGCCCAAACGGGAGAGTCAAAAACTCAAATGAGGGAAATAAACAAACACGAGTTAAAAAATGAGAAAATGATTTTCTGGAAAGAATTCAAAACACTCAAAGCTCTAAACTTGTGCCATTGATCCGAATCACTCCCACAAATTTTCTAAAGAATCCGTACACGTCAAAGCTGAACCAAAAAACAAGAGTTTCGAGAGAATCTGCGAAAAGCGCTTCACCAGAATAAAATTTATTTTGAAGAAATAGCATTTTGACCCCAAAAAAAAAACATTTTTTTTTATTTTAAGATTATTTTTTTAAGAAAAAACCGAAGATATGTTATTCCTGTGAATAGATTTTCTATACTCACTCGCATAAATATATTAATGAATAACATAAGCAAATTTCATTAATTGTACCATACTAATAGAACAACTTAATTTTTGTTAAATAACATGATGTACAGTTTTTCAAACGTACGTTTAATATTTTCATGAATTTTCGTCCACTTCTATTAGTATTTTGAAGCAAACCAAATTGTTCATATTCACTAAAACCAAAAAAAAAAAATTGTTCATAAACACGCCTGGTTAATTAACTTAGCTAAGAGTAAACAGAAAAAATCCAAGATTGCATTGAATAGATATATCTCTCTCGTTTTTGTCTTTCTATACATCTCTTACGATATGTGAGTATATATATATAATAAATACATCCACTGCATGGTTTGAGCAAAAAAACTAAATCCATAGTCTCTTTAGACCGGAAACAAAGATAGATTAATATCAATAGTCCCTTTTCCGTCGTTATTGCTCAAATCCGAAACTTTTCCGATTTATTTTTCGTGGAGGCCAAATAGTTTGCCGGTAGAATTATCAATGCGGGTACGTATGTTTTAAGCATTCTCGACGAATTGAATTGTTTTTAATTAGAAAGGAACAAAACAAAAATGTGGATGGAGGATTAAAAGGACAGAAGCATGTGAGGTTTGAAGGCGGGCCTTTGGAAATCACATCGATCCCATGTATCAAAGGAACTCATCTTCACTTCAATGATCAATCATTTTCTCAAACCCATCTCTCCATTGTTAGATAAGCCAAAGGTTTCTTTTAGCTGTCTTGGTCCACTTGTTTTCTTCATTTTTGCTCCCTTTTTAATTCTTCTACACGGATTTCTGTTTTCTTTTACTAATTGCCTTGTCATTCCACTATATATATCTTAATTTCCTTCATCATAATCCCCTTTTAATTTAAAATTTTTGTACCTTTAATTTAAGAACAAATCGGAGAGAATGTGACTTTTTTAAACTACTCTATATGATTTTAACAAATTTTTTAATTTATTGAGCACTTTACACTTTTCTGATTCGAAAAAACGAAAATGCCCCATTAAAACAATATAGCCTAATGTACATACATATCATAATATGTACACTAGTATTAATTACACATATTATGTATATAGTATACATATTATGTCTACACATAGCATTACTATGTACACATTAAAGTTAGTACGTACATATATAACATTTAATGTACAGAGTTATATAGATACATACAACAATATGTATGTATATATATAACACTTAATGTACATAATTTATATATATAATATAATTGTACGTACATATATATTATTTAATGTATATACATATATAACATATTTTATATCTCAATGTTTAGACATTCCTACTCACTATTAGTTGAAAAAACATTTCTACTAATTATACATGTATTACGTAAATAAGAGTTATACCGTATATATACATATCCAAATTCCACAAAGATAAAATTGTCAATTACAATGTCTGGAATTTTTAACGGGAAAGATTTTTTTTAAAATGTTAAAATCACTACATTTTTTTTAAAAGTGTCATTTCGAAAATTTTCTCTTTATTTAACTAGTAAAATGGTTAATGAAGTTGGACTACATTAGAACTTGACAAAAGCGTCAAATTTAGTGATTAGTTGTATAAAAAAAAATCATGGGCTTTTGATGAAGCTTTCAAATGGGCCCTAGGGCTCTCCACATCAGTCAATTAGTAATAAAAAAACAGCAACAAAAAGAAAAAGAAATTCCTTGGTGATAAAAATCATACTAATTAGTGGGTGGGTCTTATAAACGAGTATTCCTGGCATAAAAATCGAATTTGAATATCCGAATCTGGAACCGACCCAAAATATCCAGTTTAAATCGGGTTTAGATAGATATGTTTTATTCTATTGGGTATATCAGACTGATATCCGCGGATACAGATTCGGATTCAGTTCCTATCCGAGATCCGAAAAAGATCCGAACATATCCGAATGAATGATATTTTATTAGTCAGTTCAGAGTAATTATGAGTCTCGGATAAAATTAGTGGTCCAAAATTAAACTGATACCGCGGGTACAGGTTCGGATACAGGTTTTTTTATTCATTTTGGGTAAAAAGAAGCATTTTCAAGTATAATGAACCCGAAAATATCTGAAACCGAATGATATCCGAAAATGTTCGGGTATTTACAGGTACAATTTCTTTTTACCAGAACCGATCCGGACCCGGTAGAACCTGACCCGAAACCGAATCGAAATTAACAGGTATCTATATAGATATAAAACTCCTATACCCGAAAAATATGTACCCGATAGAAATCGATCTGAACCAGACCCGAATACCCGAATGTCCACGCACATTTACGAAAGAGCCAATCATGAACCAAAAATGCCGATTGTTCACCCAAATAAAACCAATTTGACTTGTTTAAAAAATATATATTATCATTGGTTTTTGAATATCGATTGATTTGCCAATAATGGGCCTTCACCCATTTCAACTTCAAGCTCTCCATGATAATTACATGCCACCTAATTGAAAAGATGGTCCGACTTTTAGTTTTATACACTTTGAAGATCTTTAGTTTATAATCTCTAAATTTTGGTTTTTAAAACTTCAAGATCTCCGGCCGAGAAGAAAGAGACGAATGCTAATTTATAATGTTTTAGTTTTCTGGCAACTATAACCTACTGTTTGATTATGTAATTTTGGATATGCAATGATCAGAAAGTTTTTTTTTTTTTTTGAAAAAAAATGATCAGAAAGTTTCTTTCTATAATGATACTAGTTCAACCCTTCTTAATGTGGAACCTTTTTATATGCTTGTTTTATAGTAATGTAAATAATATCATTCGATTGATGTAACAGAAAATTTTGAATCATATGTCAAGTTTAATTTATATGTTTGGTTGTCAAGAGATTTGACATGAGAGGCCAAAGTTTCAAACTTTCCATTAAAATCATTGTACATGTTGTTTTACTCTTTTCGATAACAATTTTATTGTTTAATTTATATTGCAAAACACAATTCAGTGCCAAATCTACAGCTCTTCTTTTAATGAAAATGAGGAAAATATATACAAAAATTATCGATTTTTATTGGAAATTAGTGTAATGACGAATTGGGAAAATGATTTGGCAATTTCGCATGTTTTTATAAATCATAAACTTAGTGGAAATGTGGTTTTTGCTCAAGACATTTCACAAATAATTAAGTAAAGCTTTATTTGTATAATAATTCCACATTTCATTCTTTTTTTCATGATATTGTAGTATTACATAAACGAGTCATTTATTATATATATATATATATATTTTTTTTTAACATTATTTGGGTTGACAAGACCCGACTTATAGCCAATTAAATCTTATAATCTAGAGTAACACGAAAATATAGAATCGAATTTCGGTGGAGAAAACCGCTAATTTATTTAGAGAAAATCCAAAATATAAAACTTCTGTATTTAAATATTTTTGTCACATATGCCAATACATATATATATATAACTGTATACAGTTCAGAATTTATGGAGATTCACAATATGCTCTAGTTAGAAAAAAGTTGGAACAGAAATATATATAAAGCTCTTTTCGTTTGAAAACAAATAATAATAATAATTAAAACCACAGTGGTCTTTTCCAACAAATTCGAGTGGCCACTTAGATGATGGCAAAAGCAGCCAATACATCATTTTTTAATCACAAAACCAAATCTTTTTTCCATGGCCATAGATTTACATTTACTTAATTGTAGCTGCTTACGCCTCTTCTTTTGATTGTATAGATTATAAAAAACAAGTAAACAAAAACCATAATTAACCTAGACGATAAGAAAACATGATTCGATATGTGGGCCGTTTGTGATATAAAATAAATTGCGTACATAATTATACAAAGGAAATTTCATGCTTTCGTAAACACACGTAATACTCTATTATATCATAAATGGAATTAGATTCAAGAAGCCAACAAAATGGAACTAGATTCAACTATCTTCACATTTCCAACTGAATTAATATCTTATTATTGGTCAGATATGTGTCTAGAATATATGTTAAAATACAACACTGTTTTATATATTTGTTTTGCTGTGAAAAACAATTACATGTAAGACGATTTTTCATGAGGTTTGCTATAACATTTTCTGAAACTTAACTGAATGGAAAAGTGTCATATATGTATACTATAATATAAAATCTTCTACAGTCTTCTAATTACACATTAAAGCTTCGTTCAGAGGTTCAATATTCAAAGAAATTTAAGAGAGAAGTATATATCTATATACACACATGTATTGGAACTTGTATTCGATTTTTAGACCGATAAAACTAAAAAAACATGTAGAAGATCGAAAAATGGTCAATCATACTATATCGTATGATATATATACTGATCATCATATGCTTCTTACATGTGAGAGAAATAAATCTAAAACATTCTACAAATTAAAAACAAATATATAGTTTCGATCCTATAATTTTAAATCAGCATAGTCTTGCAAATGTTATTTTCAAGACTCATTCATGTGAGCTATATCAAGATCCAGAAGCCAAATTTATAAAAATAAAGTATCGTTTACATCACAAACAGAACTATACAAATATGTCAAACCAAACAAGCTATTTTATAAATACATATAGATCGGCCGTCGGGTATGTGAGCTGTTGATATACACATCAATATTCATATACAAATATCCTCTAATAAATTCATCTTTTAAAAATCAATCGATAAAAATCCAAATCGCAGAAAGAAAACAAAAAAAAGAGAGTAAAATCCTCGAAAAATCAATCAAGCGTTAGGTGGAGAGTACTCACAAACAACCTCCGTATCGACTTCCTTCCGGTGAAAATTCCGGTGACAACCACAAGCGGCACATCTCAAAGCATCGACGGTACCTTCATCTCCGGCGGCCATAAACTCACGGCAACCGTCGACGGCGTAACCTCCGATGTTAGCCGCATGATTCTTCTGACACTCCACGTAACGGACGTTGCTGATCGCCGACGAAGAAGAAGAAGAAGAAGAAGAAGTAGTAGTAGTCCAAGACGACGACGTGTTGAAGTTTCTTGATCTCTGCTTTATTACCATCTGTCTCTTCTTCATCATGATCTGTGAAACCCTAATTTATTATCCTTGAAATTGAAAGTGGCTCTTTGGTCATACGAAAGACTCCTTATGAAAACGAAGTGATGAATGAAGACTACGAGGTGTGTACTTGTAATTTGCAAATCCCCTTTGTGCCCCTTTTTATAATTAAATAGTTAGGCTTGTTAATAATCTAACCCTAGATGGATTTATTAATTATACCTACGATGATTAACATTAAAAAATAAAAACCAAAAAAATTATACCTACGGTGTTGACAAAGTAGCTTAAAATGGGCTAATACTTTTTCATTTTTCCCGTCTCCGTATAAGTTATTTTTAATCATATATTTATGTATATATACAGTTACTCGTAAATGTCTTAAATAATAAAAAGAAAAATATCAATTTCTATAAACTTCGAAAACTAGTCTAGATTTCGGCTTAGTATGATTTTAGTTATAAAAATTAAAACCTGTTATATAAACTTAAGTTTTTTATAAATGATCTTGATGTTTATAAAAGTGGTATATATTTGAAAATAGATAACAAAAAATGATACTTTTAAAAAATAATATCATAAAAGTGGTATTTACGAAAAAAAATTTGTATATTTTTGGAACGATATATTTTCTATAAAATAAATGGAATTGTATATGGTAAAATCTACAGTGTAATTATGAAAAAGGTGGGTGATTTTGTCTCTCTGTCCACATAACGAGATTTATTATCTTCCATTATTTCACCCTATTGTCATGTTCAAACGCGACATAAGGGTAATAGAAAATTTATTATGGTCTTCGTTGTCCGAATAATAGATGGAAAATTTTGCCAAATAACAAAAAAAAAACTAAACCTAAAATCTAACCAAACTCACTTTATGTGTTACATTCCAACTCTTTATTTTAGAGTTTTTGACTAGATTTTTTTTTTTTTTTTTTTGTTAGTGAGCAGATTAACCCATAATAAAATACGGATTTTGAGACCATCGATATTATTCCTGGAGTTAATACATACGTTACACAAGAAAGCCTTAGTGGAAATATAAAAAACAAAGAAATGGAGAAACTTAATAGCCAGGCTTATTTTACCCTCGAGATCACGTGCAATGCATTATAATTATACAGATCATTTATTTATATAAGATAAATAAAATAAATAAACTAAATGCGAATCCGACTCAGTCCAACGGACTTGCTCCCACAAGCAAGAGACAATGACAGGTTAATACTGGAATGCAATCGCATTTCCAATCACTCTTTCTCTTTCTAATTTATTCCAAACTTCCTGTATATATATTAATGTTTCTATTTACAAGAATCGCTTACGTGGATATAGTTTTAACACCAGTTATATCTTTTATTTTTATTTTTTTATAAAGAGTTATATCTTCTTGAATAGATGAAATTTATATATGGAAACTATACCACCATATATATGATGTTAAAAGTAGATATATTTTTTAACACCATATAGTTTTTAACACCGGAAATATCATTTGATCATTCTACCATACGTAGATATAGTTTCTCGACTTACAAATTCTACTAATCATCACATCATCAAAAAAATGTAGACTAATCAATAGAATTTGTAGTCTAGAAATTTATGATCAATATCGTGATTATATTATTTTTTGTATTCAAATATATCATAATGCGTGTGTGAATTATCGGAAAAAAATATTAACTATTAAATGATGAAAACTTTGATATATAGTCTTGTAAATTTTTGGTTGTCGGTTTTTGCCCTTCCAAAAGGTTATCTAAAGAAAATAAAAAAGTTGAGCAAGCGATTTCTCTGGACAGATGACATTGCGAAACGGACCTCGGCTAAGGTATCTTGGAATACAATCTGCCTTCCCAAAAATGAAGGTGGATTAGGTTTACGAAACTTCCAAATTTGGAACAAGGTACTCAATTTGAGATTGGTATGGCTCATCTTCTCTAACAGCAACTCTCTATGGATGGCCTGGATCAAAGAGCACATATTGAAACGTACAAACTATTGGTTGACAGAAGAGAGATGTAATCACTCTTAGATTTGGAAAAATTTGTGATTGATGAAACCATTAGCAAAACTCCTCATTAGCTATGACATTGGTGATGGCTCCTCAGCAAACTTCTGGTGTGATAGTTGGCTTTCTCATGGTCCATTAATAGACTTCATTGATCATGATGGTCCGACTAAGATAGGTCTTCCTCTTTGCTCAAAAGTTTGCCAAGCAGCGGATGACAACACGGGATGAAGACTCCCTTCAGAAAGAACCGAAAACGCAGAGTTGCGCACTCTTATAATCACACTACAATCAACTCCTCCTCCACATTTCACAAGACCACAAGATAGCTACTCTTGGGGTGCTGAAGGCTCAAAAGGTAACTATTTCTCTACAAAGAAAACATGGGAACTTCTAAGGCCTATTCCTTGGACAAAAGCTGTTTGGCCAAAGTATGCGGTTCCCGGACACGCTTTTACTTTCTGGACTACAAATCTAGATAGATTGCCAACTAAAGTCAGACTTAATGCTTGGGGAATCAACGTTCCGAACACTTGCAGCCTCTATAACTCACACCCAGAGTCTCGTGATCATCTCTTTCTTCACTGCGGCTTCTCGGTTCAGGTATGGCGACTTGTTCTCTCTCGGCTAAGCTTTCCAAATCTGGGTTTTGTTGATTGGCAGGAGTTTATCAGTTGGATGTTAATGCATACTCGAACCGTTTTCAAAATTCTGAAACGCCTTGCAGCCCAAGCTACAATATACCTCCTACGGAAAGAAATGAACAGTCGTGTGCACAATGCCATTCATCTTCCGATTGAAGTAGTGTTCAAACAAATCGACCGTAAAATTAGGGATACTATTCTTGGACGACTTTCCCATAAAAATTGCCAAGGTCTACTATCCCAATGGTTCATCTATGCCTAATAATGATTATTAAACTCCTGCTTAGTTCATAATTTTCCTGGCTTTTTAATTTTTTTTGGGCCTAAAAAACAACTTGTTATAAAGCAATGTAATAAAACTATTGTTCCTTTTTGGTAATATATATTCACATTTTATCCCAAAAAAAATTGTGTATTAGAGATTGAGTTTTTTTTTTTTTTGGGGACAACTAGAGATTTAGAGTTTGATATGTACTTTTAATGAATATAAGAAAATACTTACAAACATTGATACATTATAAATTCTAACGGACTTGTTCTTTCTTTCTTGAAATCTCTTCTAAATTCATAAGTTATATCCAATAAATAATACAAAATAATTAACTTAGTTGTTTTCGCGTAGATAACAACCCTCATCTCTCGTGTGCCGGCTTGAATTTTGCAAGAAAATATAGAAAATGACTATTCAATCGAAAATAAAATAAATTGAATAGTAAGGGATATGATTTTCATGACATTTTTCAAAAGAAACCAAATGAATTGACAGATTTATGTTTTCTAGTTGAATTTTAATTCTGGCTAATTGGTCAAATTGACTTCTTTAATCTTTACAACGTGAACCAACAAAACCTGGGTCCCACTTAACACACAAAAGTCACATACTCACATTCGACTGTGAACATCGCCTTTTATTCCTCTCGCTCGTAATAAGAAATTAGTTTCTAATTGTATGTAACCAAAAAAAAAAAAAAATTGTATGTATAATCAGTAATCACACACATATATGTGTAGGTGTTTATGCACATACATAGGCTCTAACTGATAACGATATAAATGAGGAATTTAGAAGAATTCAGAAGAATTTTTGAAAATAAATTTATCCAACACCATTTATACTTTGGATGAATTTGAATGAATTTGGATGAATTTATAAGTTTTTTTCATTAATCCTTTTTAAAATAAATTCAGCAAATTCAACTAAATTCCACCGTTATCATTTAAATTTTAAGTTATTCCACCAGATTCCGCATAAAATCACCAAAAATCCAATCAGATTCTACAATTCAATCAAATTTAGTCGGTACTATTTAGATGAAATAGATAAAGTCGGAGTACGTAATTCCCAATTCAGGTCAATGTATCTTTTTCACAGTTTTAAGCTAATTCTTATTTTTGTCATTTTATCTATATAGGATATGTAATTATAACAAAATAGCTCAATGATTAAGAAAACATTTCTGACCACAAATAAGCTTTATAATGCACAATATTTATCATAGGACTAAATTTTACGATAACTAATTATGAGAAATATAGATTCGAATAGTTGTATTGTACTGGAGAATGTGTAATGTGTTTGGTGCTACATAAATAATGCGATCAAAATATTTTGCTATCATAATAGAGTAAGTACTCGCATAAACTATTTATGGATAAATTAAAAATTAAGAAAATAGCAGTGATAAAATAAAAATTAGAAAACCATAAATATCTTTTAGATTTAACTTAATTTCGTAAAATGCCATTGATAGCTAACATTGTTCATATTACTTATCGTAAACTTATCGCGATATTATATTACTTAGTATGTTAATCAATTTGTTATCAACTAGCAATCATATTATGTTTTATGTATCCGGTGATGAACAGTGTCAGGGCGATTTTGGATGAACAGTGTTGGTAACATTGGATGAACAGTGTCGGTGGCGGTGGATGAACAGTGTCGGTGGCGGTGGATGAACAGTGGCGGTGGCGGTGGATGAACAGTGGCTGTGGATGAACAATGTCAGCGGCATATGAACAGTATTGGCGACCAATGGCATTTTACGTAATTAAACTAAATCTAAAGGATATTTATGGTTTTAAAAAAGTTATCTTTGTTAGTTTCTAATTTTTATTTTATCACCGTTATTTTCTTAATTTTTCACTTATCCATAGATAGTTTTTAAATTCACCCATCATAATATTTGTTGGGCATAAAATAATCTCATTCGAGTTAAGCGAATCGCTCAATGCCACGTGTCTTTAGTTTATGCGAATCTCTTAGCTCAATTTGTGTAGTTGGTCTACTAGACCGAACCCTAGATATATCTGGGCCTGAATCAACAATGGCCCAAGTAACTAGATGGGTAAATCCACATGTAACTAATCCCCGTCCCGGGTAGTGCAGCCACGCTACCAAGGATGATCTAGATCAGAGATTAAGTGGTCAGACAAACAAGTACCCCCATCAGCACCTAGAAGCGGCGCACAAAGCCTGAGTTCCCGTATCAAAAACTCAGACTAGGTATGAAACTTCTTGTTTAGGCACGAAACTCAAACTTTTTTAAATATCTAAACTAAGTCTTTGGTCAAAGGGTAAAAACATCTTTCACCTTATGCGTGTTAGGATAAAAACAAGTGGTCCCGCTCAAGGAACGATTAAAGCACAAAAGACTCGTTCCGAGGAACACCCTAGCGTCAGACTCGCTGCACCATACGCTGCCATCAGTACGAAAAATATCAGGCTCAGCGTCTCAGAACCGTATTGTCGGCCAACTAGCAAGAGAAGACAAAGGTGTTAGATGAAAAGCACTCGAGTGCATCGTACCGGGTCAAACCCGAGGATCCAGACCCGACACAACTAAGGACGCAAAACCCTGTATCTGAGTCCGGGCAGGTAAAAGTCTATAAATACAACCTTCATTTACTTCATAAAGGGATCCGATTCTCAACCAGAGAAAACTCATACATAAAGTCCATTTCTCTCGAGACTAAGGTCCAATTCTTCGAGATCTTAGTTTCTTTCCAGCTCTTTAGGGCCACTTTCTCTCTGAATCCTTCCCAGAAATCTCTCTCTTTTACGGTCATTCCTTGACCATTTTTCCTCTAAATACTCTGTTCCCACTCTACTCCACCTCAAATTCATCCCTCTATATGTTCTGATACACCGTGGACCATCTTTTGTTCGGTCTGGTGTCATGCATTTCTCTCTCTTTCTCGTTTTCCGACCTTTTATTGCTCTCCACGACTCTCCAGTGGTCGTTCTTCTTCTCTCTCTTTTTGCTATTTTCTGACTTGAGCATCGGAGAGTCGTCGAAAAACACACTTCAATCGTGTTTTCTCGGCCTTCACGCGTTTGTTGATTGCGCAGAAGTTGGTCCCTCCAGTAGTTGTTTAAGAGGATTAAAAATATCTGAAACAATATTGAAGAGTGAATTAGAATTGTACAAAATATTTATGAAGCCATTAGAAACTTAGAATCCTAGCAAACTTTATATGGTTAGCGGAACGAATAAATTGATTTAGCGTCAAACTAATTGGATTTTGGGTTAATGGCGAATTTTTGGGTTTTCTAAAGGTTGTGTTTGTGCATTTTTGAACCCTTTAATTTTATTTCCACTAAGAAAACAAAAGTTTTTCGACTGGTGTCTATGCCGGCTCCGTGCCTCTTTTAATTGCTTTTTTACATTTTTTCTCTAGTTTCGTGGTTTTGTCTCTTCAACCAAGTCCCAATTTCTCTAATGAATTCCTCCAAATATCATGATCGGTGTCCTCTCGTTCGTGTTTGTTGGACCAACAACATCGGCGTGTAACACGATGACCTTTTATCAAAAGTGGAAAGAGTTCATTAGGATATTTGGAATTCTAGGTTTAGGAAGACGATGGGATTTAATAAGCGGCACTTTGCAATCATTGATGGTTATCATTCATACTCTCGTAGAAATGATAGTTTGGATGACACGATTGTCTCCACGCAAGGAGTCAAACCATATGCAGAGGATACAACAATTTCTCTTAAAGTGTTTCGTGTTGATTGTCTCCTTTTTCTTTCTCTTCAAGACGATTGAAAGGGTGCTTCTCTCCTCTCCAATAATGAGGTTTCCTTCACTTGATGATGGACGGTTTTGCCTTCGAATCATCAATGGTTTTTGTCAAACGGTTTCCGGTGGTGTTATTCCGATGGTCACCAGCTTTTTCATTCCATTGGATAAAACTTTCGGTAGATCAACAAAAGTTTTACGATTTGTTAAAATCCAGACGGCTTTACTTTGGAGACTACCATTATTGAAACCACCATGGAGAATGCGAAGGACCAGAGACGCATCGTACAACAGGAGGACAAAGTCAAAGCCAAGCCTGATAAAAGGTCTTGGATACGGAATCGTTGGTATCTAATTGTAGAAACAAAACTTCAAACGGAAGCATTGGATTTTATAATGTTGTGTGTAATTACGAGTTTTAGCCAAGAGTTGGTAGCCAAACACAAGTTGTATTAGAGGAAGATCCAATACGGAGAAGAAAAATAATGGATTTAATCTTCTGTTATCGAATAAGTCTTTACTTCGGAAAGTATCGTCAAATTCACTTCTTGTGTTGTATCGTCTTCAATAACGCATATATCTGTTTATGTAATAATTTATTTTCTGAAAGCTTTGTATATTGATTTTGTCATTCCGATTTGTTATTAATTATTAATGAAATTATTTGTTTGTCGGAAAAAGAAAACGTTTTAAAAAAATTGATATAGTGTTCAACCATTTATCGCTTTGTAGTTGGTACCATACCAACCACGCAAACAAACAACAACAAAAATTAGATTACTGAATTGTCATAATTGTCGATTATGCTATAACGAAAAACATAATCGGGATATTTAAAGCCAAAAATCACGGAAGAATGTTACGAAGTTGATTTGTCAAATAAATAAATAAAGGTTTGTGAGTTCTTAATCAAATCTTTGGTGACGACTTTGGTTTTATATTTTCTCGCTTCTCAGTTAGTAGTCAGGATCGTGCTGTTGAGTTAATTTCACTATTAAGTTTCAAAGTGGAATTAGGACTGCTTTTATAATTATAACAAAAAAAATGAAGTAACACATATATGAAATTAAGAATAAAGAGAGATGGGAGATTATGTTGAAAAGACTCTCTGTTTCTCACCAACCGTGCCCTACTCGTGATATTTCAGAATCATATAAACCCTTAAATTGACTTATTTTATGATTTATATTTATTAGTCAATATATATGTTGTCTTTTCGTTCATAAATTTCTGATTAGTATATGAGTGAGACTAATGAATTATTTCTAATCATATACTCTTTCCGTTTCTATTTATTTAATATTTTAGAGATTTTTTTTATTTTTTTTAAGTGATATTTTCAAATTTTTATACAAAATTAATTGTGTTTTTGTTATTTTTGACTGTTTGAATTTTACAGATTTTTTTTTATTAATTGAATTATTTTGAAATTAATGATAAAACATGTTTTATTTTAAAAAAGTAAAAAATTAATGGTTTTTTAATCTGTCTACAAAATCTTAAATATCAGAGAAACTGAGAAAGTATTAAAAGACCCATACGAGAAAGGGCACACAATCACAATTAACTACGGTTGTTTAAAAAGACTAATTAATAATTTGGGAGGCTAAACATCAAATCTACTTTTTCAAGTGTCTCTCTGTCGGTCACTTGCTTCTGTAATTATTTATTTCTTTATACTTTACTTTTGTTTTATCAAAAAGAACTTAATTAATTCAAAAAGAATTTAATTAATTATTTTTTTTGGAAAAGTGACTAAACAACCTATACTTTTTTAAACTATTCATTTAATACCCAACTTTTTTCAAAAATTATTTTATTCCTTTAAAAATATAAATTCTTTAAATAAATATCAAAATTAAAAAAAAAAAACAATTTTCGGACAGTTT
Organism: Pseudoturritis turrita; assembly: GCA_900406555.1. NCBI lineage: Eukaryota > Viridiplantae > Streptophyta > Magnoliopsida > Brassicales > Brassicaceae > Pseudoturritis > Pseudoturritis turrita. Next base: position 376,301 of record OVBL01001085.1, on the reverse strand, counting down.
AATTTAGTCAAATTGTCAAAACGCCATTTTTAATCTGTTAACGAACGATGATGTGGCATATGCAGTTGACGAAATTGAATAAATTAATCTGCATAATTTAACCAAATCTACCATAAACCCAATGTCTTAGAATTAAGCGTTTGTGTGACAAAATAGATAAATGTCGTACTCTTTTTATCCCAGTTTGATTTTGGGAATAAAAAGAAATTCTAGGTATCAGCAACAAAAACCTATAATTGAGAAAAAAAGTATTCACGGCGAGGATGATCGAATGCTCCATATGACCAATACTTATTAACTTCACAAACTTATCGGAATCAGAATGACAATACACCATCCAATGAAGTCGTATAATAAATTATGAAAAAGAGAGTGCTAAGATTTACATTCTTTGGGTCGCTTCTTCAATGCTTCATACTATAAGATATTAAAATGCAACTATTCATTATCCGTCTCCAGCTCTATGTTTGTCTCGTGCTTCTATCATTGTTGTTCTTAACCATCCATAAATACAATTAATATCTTTTCACCTAAAAATCCACCCAATTTTCTTCGACATACCTTTGGCATCCATAAAACCGTCATTTTGGATTTGAATCTATATAGGTTTTCTTTACAATAACCGACAACGATACATCACCTATGTCTTTATTGTTACTCTTGCTCGAATCCCAAAATTGGTAGAACATGATATTTCTTCATGCCAATCCAACATATTTTCGTCATAGCTTGACATCTCAACAGAAAAATTGCTCTAATTTCATATCAAAATAAAAAGTTGTTTATAAGTTTTCTCCCAAAAGTCAATATGAGTAGCTAAAAAAAGATTATTTACCTTAAATTTATCTTATGTCGTTTTCTATTTGGTTTAAGATTAATTTTAAGTTTTCATGATTTGATTCAGTTACGTAAAAATGAGCGGTTTTATTAAAGTCTCTCAATTGCATATGCCACGTCATCCTCCGTTAACGGATTAAAAATGATCTTTTGACTATTGGTGGAACTAACACTTGAGGTTCTAAGTTTGAAATTTATTCGTGGAGTTTTTTCTGTTTTTAGAGGAATAAAACAATTTTTGAAGAAGTTTAGGTATTAAATGAACACTTTAAAAAAAGTTTGGGACTTATTTGTGGAGTTTTTTATTTTTAGAGTAATAAAATAATTTTTAAAAAAGTTTGGGTATTAAATGAACACTTTTTTTCATCTAGTTACTCATTTATTAAGCAATTAAGCCACAGGTTAATTACAAGAGATCAAACAAATAATACAATCAAGAAGATCTCATCCTATACCAAAAATGAGGTATTCACCCATCTTTAACCAAAGAGGTCCGGAAGACCATCTCAAACCTCCATCAACTCCAAAAACTTCCACGAGAAGCCAAAAACAGAGGATCACGAACTCTCAATAACAAAGAGTTCTTCTAACCAAATTGAAAAACCGACTGCCACATAGGATTGCAGTCTCCTCACTTTTGTTACGCTTTGAGCAATAGACAATGCTCATATGTTTGCTTCTTTGTGTTCCAAAATCACCTTCCAACTGTTAATGCTTCGTAGAGCTTTTGCAATTTCAGCAGCCTAATAACTGAAATTAGGCCAAGCTTGGTCTCATAGCCACACCAACCAGTTCTGAGAATTCAGAGGCAAAAATCACATGGTTAACCCTATGAAAATCCATACTTTCCACTGCCCAAATGAATGTTACTAACTTAGCTTCATCCAAACTTGACATATTAGCAAAACATCTATGGCTGTGTAAGATAACAAAACCCTTATCATCCCTAAAAACCCAAAAAGCCCCTACTATTTGATTCTTTCTAGACCAAGCCAGTCCCACATTACATTTAACCCATTGATCAGGGGGCCTAGACCATTTGTTTTGCAACAAAGTTATATCCACAGAAGAAACACTTTCAATTTCTCTTCAATAACCTCTGCAGTAAACCACTGATCTCTTTCCTCACAAGCTTTCCCAACCACATCAAAAGCATGTAACAACTTCCCTTCAAATAACCAACCATTCCTATTTTTCCAGATAAACAAAATAAGTCATGGAATAAGGCGTTTAAGGTTTAACGGAACCAAGTTGTTTCTATAGGAAGAAAGCAGGAAGGAAAAGTTTGGAAGCAAGGCTGAGTTATCAAAATCTCCCTCAGGAGAAGGCAGATCAGACATATCCCAAACCTGTCTAGCCAAGGGACAAGAGAAAATCACATGGTTAATAGACTCACTTTCAAAACCACACACTTGATATCTTGAATCCACAGATATTCCCATTTTGATTATCAGGTCCACTACTAGTAAGGCCTCACTAAGGATTTTCCAAAGGAAAACCTTAATCTTTGGGGATGTATGCATATCCCAAATCACCTATTTCATACCATTGATCGAAGGTCTCATCTTTGCTTCTAGAATGATTTGAGACTTGTTCAGGTTGTTAATCCTCCAGTAACCTGGCCTAACTGAATACTGATCACTACGGTTGAACTTCCAAACCCAAAAAGCTTCCTTGGAACTCCTTGTTCTATAATCTATCAAATCACTCACTTTAAGGTCAATATCAATTAGGGAGTTCTTCATTAGAGGCAATCTCAAGAAATCACTTTCAATCCATTTTTAGGCCAAACAAAGGTAGATTTTCTATTTCCAATTTTTTTAATCTTATCCTGCCTAAGAAATTCTCTTCCATGAATGATACTCCTCCAGCCAAAGAAATGTCTAGTTCCTTCACAAGCTCCAAGAAAGTCAGACTGTTGAAAATATCTACTTTTCAAGAATCTAGCAAGCAGACATTCTGGTTCCTGTAGCATTTTCCAAGCTTGCTTACCAAGAAGTGCATGATTAAACCCCTCAATGTCTTTGAAACCCAAATCCCCTTGACTCTTTGACAAGCATAGCTTTTCCCAACTAACCCAATGGGTTTTCTTTTTTTCTTCTCTTGAGTTCCACCAAAACTCTGACATTGCACTAGTGAGCTTCACACACGTAGTCTTAGGCAATCTGAAGCATGACATTGCATATACAGGGAGGGCCATTGCAACCGACTTAAGTAAGATCTCCTTTCCACCTTGAGACAATATCCTTGCAAACCAGTCTGACATTCTATCTTTCATTCTTTCATGAATAAAGGAGAGCATATCCACCTTAGAACCACTAAAGCATTCAGGTAACCCTAAGTATGTTCCAGACCCCCTTCAATCACAATACCAGTGATCTCTTTTATCCTCTGTTTGACCTCCTCGTCAACAAGACTTCCAAAGGTAATAGAAGATTTGTTAAGGTTTATAGTTTGACATTTTGCTTCTCCATAAATCTTTAAAATCAACTGCAGAGCCTCCACTTCCACTACTGATGCCTTGCATACAAACAGGTTGTCATCAGCGAATAGCAAATGGTGAACAGCAGGTCCAAGAGAGGAAAATTGAATGCCATTGATCACACTAGGCCTGGGCATTCGGTTCGTTCGGGTCGGTTTGGTTTGGTTTTTCGGTTTTTCGGATTCTAATATTTTGCCGAAATTAACCGAAGAAAATTATGGTTCAGTTCGGTTCGATTTGATTATGGCAAAATTCAGTTTGGATGTAATGTTGCCGAAGTAAACCGAAGTGTTAATTCATATCCATTTGTACAGGGAAAATTTCGGTTAATTTCGGTTAGTTCGGTTTTTCTGATTAATTCAACTAATTTTGGTTAAGTTTGGTTAGTTTCGGATACTAGACTTAATCAGTTTGAAATCAAACTAAAAACCAATATAAAAATGACTATGAGTGGTTGAGTACTCCTGCAAACACAAATCAATCAAGTTTTCATCAAATGAGCAGCATGTAAAGTTAACATATCACGTATTTACTTGGAAAAATGAATAAAACTAGTTTCAAGTCTTCAATTTCATAAAATAATCCTAACACACAAGTTTCATAGTTTCAAACTTAAAAAGAGATATGAAAGTGAAGAAGTCGTGTCTTATGCATAACCAATAAGACAATAACCATATTGAATACTACTTATGCATAATTTAATTTAAAAAAATAAAAAACAGAGCTAAATAGACAACTAGCAGCAGAGAGTTGAGTCTTATGGCTTTCATAGTCTTTCTTTTCCTTTCCATGTGAAGATTGTAGAGAGGCTGAGACATAGAGGTTTCCTACAAAATCACCAGAAAACTCTTAACACATACAAAACCAAAACAGAAAAAAAATGCCAAGAGTTGCATATGAAACGAAGAGACAATGCATTCCGAATGAAATGAAGATAGAACAAAAACTAAGAAAACAATGAGAAATGACAGTTACATGTTACGTGAAGGGAAAACCAAAAAACAGAGACTAAGAAAACAAGAAAGCAATGTGTACCTCTAATTTCAGTTACAACTCAATGACCAGATTCAGGTTGTTTACGAGAATCTACACAAGAAAATTGAGGTTAGTTAGATTATTGATTCTCATCATTGAACATATATGGAAATGGTTATAGAAATACAGTATTGGATTACCAAGTGACTCATGGAAATCAGGTTCTTTAAACATTTGCACTAAGCTAGCAAGTTTTGCTTCAGATTGGATAGAAATCTGTAACCATTGTTGTGTGCATATCAAAACCTCAATCATGTAAGGAGTCAAACAACTCCTATAAGGGTCCAATATTCGACCACTACTACTAAAGGCGGACTCCAAAGCAACAGAAGATACTTGAATTGCAAGAACATCTCTAGCCAATTATGATAAGATTGGGTATTTTGAACTATTACGCTTCCACCATGACATAACATCATAGTCTAATCCCAAACTGTTTTGCACTTGTGGCTCAACTTTTTCTATCAAGTAAATATCCAGCTCACTACTTGCTTCTTCATTTCCAGATTCACTAACCATCTCGTTGTACAAAGAATCCATCCTTTCATACCCATCTTCATCTGATAAATCAAACATAACAACTTCTCCTTGCTCAGAATCCCCATGACACTTTTTGTTCTCGCATTCTCACTTTCAAACGGTTTGTTGAGCACTATAATATACTCTTCATACATCTGCTTCATTACACTCTTAATTGGTAATCTAAGATGATTACTTTCCATACTTTTTTTACCATAGAGTTTGTCAAAGCAAACTGCATTTTTTTCCTTGGATCAAACACACTAACAACTATCACAAGTGGATTCATATTGATCAATCCATCCCAATACTTCTCAAATTTTTCCCTCATCCTTGTTGCTTGTGTCCTTACTTTTTCATAAATATTTTTACTTAATGAGATTAGATTCCTCTCAATTGTGACAATTTCATTGTAACAAATTGAAGAAGTGACTGATTTAGATGCTGAAAATGCCTTTGCACTTGATCCTAACAAGCAAAACTTGGCGGTCCAATCCGTTTCTTTCCGGTATCTTTGTCTATTTCAAGGAAGTATTCACCATAAAGTTTATCTTCATTCAACATCTTCTCAAAAGCCATCCTTAACTTTAGTGCGGCTGTCAACATAAGATACGTCGAATTCCACCGAGTAATGCAATCCAATGACAAGCTGCCTCTAGAAACCTTTCCCGTCTCTACACGCAATTCGATTGACTTTAATCTTGTAAAAGATGACCGCACATACTTCACCGCATTTCGAACACCACCAATACTATCATTGCCTACTCAAGACCATTTTTCACAACCAAATTCAAGATATGTGCACAGCAATGCATATGTAGATAATCTCCATTTTTAACTAAAGCATTAGCTCCCTTTATTCGCATAGCATCCTGGAATGAAGTTAAAGCTTTATCATTACCCTTAGCATTATCGACCGTGACTGTGAAGACTTTCTCAATTCTCCATTTATCTAAGCATTTAGTAAGGTGTCTTGCAATTGTATCTCCTTTATGATATGTAACAGGTATAAAGCTAATGATCCTCTTCTGCAATTGCCAATTTGCACCAATCCAGTGAGCTGTTACAACCATATAACTATATGAAGTAGTTGGAGCTACCCATATATCTGTTGTGAGAGATACCCTCTTCTTATCAGCATTAAATAACTTCTTCAAAGAAGCTTTCTCTTGCAAAAATATTACAGCAATATCCCTAGTAGCTGTCCGCCGTGACACAACCTTGTAGACAGGAATTATGCTATGACAAAATTGCCTAAAACCCTCAGATTCAACAACAGAGAATGGCAGTTCATTAAGAACAATCATCTCGTTGACTGATCTTCTAAATATATCTGGATCATATTTAATGGCTGTGAGATTACCACTACTATCACCAATCAATACTTTTTGCTCACCACTCTCTTGATAGCTTTTGAATAGCTTACACCTTCCAGTGTGATTTCTCATAGGACTAGTTCCTACAGTTTTTGAGTCACCACTAATCTCCATAGCACAATACCGACAAGTGCCTTTCCCTCTAACATCTTCCTTTTGAATAAAATGTTGCCATACCTTAGATCTTTGTGCAATCTTTTTTTTTGGTTTCGGTGGAAGATCAGAGCCTTGATATCTGAGTTTCTGCCCTTTTTCCCACAACAGGTATGTCTTGAGCTTCTTCTCCTTCAACCTCTTCATCAAACAAGTCATCGTTGTTGTCATGAGCAGACGACAAAGACATATCTACAAATTAAACGTAGACTACTAATTCAACGAGATTCCCCTAATTCACCAAACTGCATAATTTGAAAGCTCAACTTCTTTCACAATAAAGAGTTCATGATTGAATTCATGATTCAAAGTAGAACAAGTAATCAAAACGATTACCATTTATTTTAGCAAAAAGACACAAATTTTACCTTGATTTTGATGGAAGATGGAAGCTACGAGTTCGGACAGACTGAGTCTCCGAAAGAATATCCCCAAACAGAGAAGATGTCGTCGATTTGTGATTTGCACTCCACAAATACAAGCTGGTGAAATTGATTCACCAAAAATAGAAGAAACGCAGAGAAAAATAAAAAACGGCTCGAAGGAAAAGAAACTCAAGGCTAGTGTATGTTGGATGTTTCGGTTAGCTGTTCGGTTTGTTCTACCGAACCGAACCGATCCGAAAACCGAATATAATTTATAATCTTGCCGGTTGGTTTTGCCTTCATAATTGAACCAAAACCGAATTTACCAAATTTTGGTTCGGATGGATTCGGAAAATTCAGTTCAGGTCATATGCCCAGGCCGAGATCACATCATTCAGAACAACAGAACTGATGAGATGAGACAACTCCTTAGTGCATAAGACAAACAAAAAAGGGGATATACCTTAATCCCCGGAAGGTTTTATGCAGCCAAAGGGCTGATGAACACTTTACAAAAGATGTTTTTTTTAAATCATCTTCCTTTTTTTTTAAATGAATTAACCAAACGTTAAAAGTCTATTAATTTGATTATGACACTTGTGTTTCCATATCCTTGCACTGTTTGGTGATATGGATATCTAAAAAACCGGTATTGGGCTTTTTTAATTATTTCGCCTTTTTCCTCAGAATTGTATCCGTAAACTTGTTGATGTTTTTCTTTTAAGAACTATTTGTATCACTTCGGGCTTGGGCCTTATCTCTTCGCTAACATCCATCTTATCAAGTGAGATTTTTTCTAAAATCTTTCTATTTTTAACCAAACATAGACTACACAACTCTAATAAAAAATCAAATTCATTTTCTACAAAAAATCAAATAGACTGGCATTAGTAAACATAAAAATATTAAAACTGGAAACAGCTCTACAAAATCATAATAAAAAAATTGATTTTTATGTATTTTGACTTTGAATGACTCATGACTGTAATAAAAAAAAATTAAAGTGCTTAGCTCCATATAACAAATATATTAATTTTTCCAACCTAAATATTCTCCTTTTTCGGTGTGCTAGTTTTTTTTCCTTCTTAGGAAGAGAAACATGAAGCCTAAATGGAAAAGGGGGACTATAATTGAGCGGTAGGGTAAAGGTGAAGAAATTAATGGAGGGGAGACATCAAGTGGATATACACTCTTAAGTTGTCTGATTCACTTCATTTTCAACTAAAACTAGTAGAATGTTAGAATTTTCTACACTTCAAATTAGAATATTTTTAAAGAATTTATTGACCAATTTATTCATTATCAATTAGTTTTAAATTAAAAACATATGGTTTCTAATATGATATTAGAATCCAAATATTGACCCAACAAACATTTTTTCACAAAAACATATGTTCACATTATAGTCCGTTTTGTTATGGTATTTTTGAGATAATGGTTTTTTCGGCCTTCGTCTCACATTCGTCTCACTGAGACCTATTAGAATATTAGAATGCCATATATTAGAAATTGAGATATTTTAAAAATAATATATTATGAACAGGGGCGGTTCTGAACAGGTGCGAGCGGTGCAACAGCACAGGGTCCAAAAAATATCCCAGATTTTTCTTTAAGATTTGAGGGCCCAATATTTTTTAAAAAAATAATTAAAAGGAAAAAAAGTTCAGAAATGGCTGGGAGAGAAGAAGTAAAAGAAGAGAGATGATAATATTAGGTTAAACTTGGAAGGAAGAAGATAAACACGTGATATCTCACGTGATTTAATAAAAAACTGAACATTTTTTAACTATTTTTAACAGTTATTAGTATATTTAAGGACCCATTTTTAATATTATGGCACAGGGTTCATTAATTTTTCGAACCGCCCTGATTATGAAAAACCGCCCTGATTATGAATCATGAATTTCAAATTTAAAATCAATTAGTAATGAATAAATTAATTCATAAATTTTATATACTAGTTTAGAAATGTTCCAACATCTAGTGTAAAATGCCTCAAAATCCCAGCTTCAACATATAAAACGATAACATGTAATTCTACATAGCACTACTAAACTTTCATCATAAACGGCTATAGAATACAATAATTTATATATATCCAAAATTCAGAATATGAGGAAAAATCGTTAAGTTTGTTGAAAGCATTAGATATGTATGTCCCCCATGTGAGTGCACATGCAAGAAAACTGCCTCTACCCTTTTGTCTCTCTCTCAATTTTTCCAATCAATTTCCCACCTCTTAACTTTGCATCATCTATATCCACCATTGAGATCTAGACACGTGGCTCCTGCCCTACATCGAACGACTCTTCTTGGTGACCTTTCTAATAGATAAGAGGAAATGTGGCATGAATCCAAGCCGAGATTGCTCTTATCGGTCCATATTTGTTGGTTGGTCCCAATCACTTACAATGGAGATATGTAACTGCTCCTCCATGTTACTCTCTCTCTCTTTTACCTTTATACCCCTTCATTTTCTTCAATTTGGGTTGTCCTCGAATGTGACTTCGTTTGGCCTAATATATCAAGTTCACTTTCTCTCTTACTCTCTTTATTGTTACAACTAATGTTGGTTCTGTGAAACAAAATTGAAAGTTGGATTTTGATACCAAATCTCGACTATGATGAGATGATATTATTGGACCGGTCAAATAGATATGAGTTTTAAGATTCATAGTTTTTTTTTCTCTGAACACAAAACATAAATAATTTTTGCGACTAGTCTTTTTTTCACTGTCGTAACTCGAACTTAGGTTTGATATATTTTATTCCCAAAAAAACTCCGAATTCAACTGATTAAGATGCCGACACTAGATAAGTATTGATGTATTAGTGTAGTCGAAAATTTGAAACTACTTTTTCGTAGACCAAGGGTCCAATAGTTTTTTTCTTCTTTTTTTAGTTTGTGTTTGCGTTTACTTTTACGTTTGCATGTCAAGTTAAAATATCATGTTTTCAAAATATAAATAAAACATTTTAACTAATAGAGGCATTATGATTTAAACACTCAAGTGGTAGTATGAGATATATAATCATATATATATATATATGGACCGTTAATAACTTATTACACATGGAATAAGGAAGCATAAAGAGGTACACACCTTCTATAAATAGCTGATACAACTGGTAGTTACATACTCATAAATTTCTCAAACTAAGAACTAAAAGCTTCACTACAAATCCTCTTTCTCAAGAGCCAGCCATGGCCAAACTCATAACTTCTCTTCTCTTTCTCACCATTCTCTTTTCTTCCATCTTTCTCACTATGTCAAAAGAAGAAGAGTACCATCCAGAAACTGTAAGTGCATGTTACAAATCTTCATTTGATTTTTTTTTTTCCATACGAAAAAAAAACCTAAAACTAGCGTTTCATTTTGTTTTGAAAACAGTATGGACCGGGAAGGCTGAAATCATACCGTAAGTAAAAAAATTCTTCTTCTTTTTTGAATCTCATTTCTTATTATGAAAAAAAAAACGCAAATTAATACTCGATTTTTCACGATTGCAGAATGTGGAGGAGAATGCACGAGGAGGTGCAGCAACACGAAGTACCATAAGCCATGCATGTTCTTCTGCCAAAAGTGTTGTGCTAAATGCCTTTGTGTCCCTCCAGGCACTTACGGCAACAAACAAGTATGTCCTTGTTACAACAATTGGAAGACTCAACAAGGTGGACCAAAATGTCCATAAGGAAACAAAAAGAAGAAGAAGAGAGAAACCAATCTGTTTAGTATTATCTTTAATTAATTCTAGTATGTGTTTTTTTCGTGATGCTAATTAAATTTTAGTATTATTTGCATGTATGCCTATTTATTATCAATGTCATACTTCTCCTATAATTCTGTTTCTTTCCTATTTGTCTGTTGTAACTTTTGTTGTATCACCAGTACTACTCACTAGACGAAAAGTTTATAGACCTTCTACGTTCTAATTAAGAAAATGAAATTTAGTAATCAATTATATATTATTTGAGATTGTTATAAAAAGTGTTTATGATTTTATCATAAAGATAAATATAATAAAAGACGAAAAATTTATATCCGGTGGGAATAGTATGAGAATGAAAGACAGAGAGAAGTTCTGTATTATGATATGAAATTGATGTATTACAACGAACGAAATCGTTCGTTTATATAGAGTTTTAAAGTAAATTACTGTGCATGCATAGTGACGGTGGGCTCCACATAAAATAATATTTTACACTAAATTGAGCCACGTTTGCCGTTGTTTTTTGACTTCTTCTAGAATGTTTTGATGGCTTTTGTAACACTCCCCCTTGGAGACCAATGTCACTATCACCTTTCGCTTAACGTCTTTGTTGCCTCGTTAAAAACCTTTCCAGAGAAACCCAATAGGGAAAATCATAGTAAGGCAAAAAGAGTACAACCACGCAAGCTCCCCCTCGAATGATCAGGTGTTATCTTGTAAATCTCTTTGATGACGCATTCCAATGTTATGGACATGTTTCCTGAACATAGTGGTAGGTAGTGACTTCGTCAAAAGATCTGCGGCATTGTCACATGATCGGATGTATCTCACTTCAATGTCTTTGTTCTTCTCAAGTTCTTGTGTGTACGAGAAGAATTTCGGAGGGATATGTTTGGTTCTATCACTTTTGATATATCCTTCTTTCGTTTGAGCGACACATGCAGCATTGTCTTCATATAAGATAGTTGGCTCCGTATTTACGTGGATTCCACTGCTCGATCTGATGTGTCGGCTTATTGATCTTAACCATACACATTCTCTACTTGCTTCATGGAGGGCAATGATTTCAGCATGATTTGAAGAAGTTACCACGAGCGTCTGCTTCTGAGAACGCCAAGATATAGTTGTGCCTCCGATAGTAAAAACGTATCCAGTTTGTGATCGGGCTTTATGTGGATCTGACAAATATCCTGCATCTGCAAAACCAATCATTTGACCGTTTGAATTCTTAGGATAAAATAAACCTAAATCAGTAGTCCCTTGGAGGTATCGGAAGATATGTTTAATTCCATTCCAATGCCTTCACGTAGGGGATGAACTGAATCTTGCCAAAAGATTAACGGCAAATGATATATCAGGTCTTGTACAATTCGCAAGATACATAAGGGCTCCAATGGCACTTAGATATGGTACTTCAGGACCAAGTATCTCTTCATTTTCCTCATGTGGTCGAAATGGATCACTTTCAACATTAAGTGATCTAACGATCATAGGAGTACTAAGAGGATTTGCCTTATCCATGTTGAATCGTTTTAGTACTCTTTTGGTATATGTGGATTGATGCACAAATATACCCTTTTGAGAATGCTCAATTTGTAGGCCAAGACAATACTTTGTGTGTCCGAGATCTTTCATCTTAAATTCTCTTTTTAAATAATCTGAGGCCTTTTGTATTTCTCCTTGAGTTCCAATTATGTTTAGATCATCAACATACACCGCAATAATCACAAATCCGGATGTTGTTTTCTTGATAAAAACACATGGGCATAAAGGATTATTCACATATCCTTCCTTGATTAAATATTCACTGAGACGATTATACCACATGCGTCCAGATTGTTTTAGCCCATATAATGACCTTTGCAATTTTATTGCACATAACTCTTTGGGTTTGGAACTTAATGCTTCTGGCATTTTAAACCCATCAGGAATTCTCATATAGATATCGGTATCTAATGATCCATACAGATAAGCAGTAACAACATCCATGAGACGCATCTCTAAATTTTCATCAGCCGTTAGACTCATTAAGAATCTAAACGTGATTGCATCCATAACAGGGGAATATGTTTCTTCATAATCGATCCCGGGTCTTTGAGAAAATCCTTGAGCTACAAGCCGAGCCTTATACCTCATAATCTCGTTTTTCTCGTTTCGTTTTCGAACGAAGACCCATTTGTATCCAACTGGTTTTATATCTTTAGGTGTGAGTGTAATAGGTCCGAATACATTTCGTTTATTAAGCGAATCAAGCTCGACTTGTATTGCATTTTTCCATTTCATCCAGTCATGTCTGTTTTGACATTCATATACAGATTTTGGTTCTGGATCTTTGTTTTCCTCATCAATTTCCTTTGACATAAGATATGAGAAAACGTCATCAACTACATTCATTTTATTTCGATTCCATATCTTTCCATTATGAATGTAGTTTATAGAAATCTCATGATTTTCTTCAGGTTCATGATGCTCTTCATCACCATTAGTCTCATGATTCGTCTCCTCCAAAATATTTTCTGCTATTTTGGGAGTATTAAACTTTTCAACTTCCTTTCGCTTTCTAGGATTTTTATCCTTAGAACCGATAGGTCTACCACGCTTCAAGCGTGTTTTAGACTCACGTGTGTTATCTGCTCTTTCACATTCATTTGGTATCTCAATACGAGCAGGAGCATTTGCAGCTGGTATATGTGATTTAGTTATCGTTTTGGTATCTGCAAATGCATCAGGTAGTTGGTTTGCTATACTCTGCAAATGCATAATTCGTCGAACTTCGAGTTCTGATTGTTTTGTAGGAGGATCAAGATGTAACAGAGATGGTACACACCATTTTATATCCTTTCCTACTTGTTTAATTTCTCCCCCTAGAACTGGGAATGCTTTCTCATCGAAATGACAATCGGTAAATCGTGCCATAAAGGCGTCACCAGTCTGTGGTTTTAGGTATCGTATAATTGATGGAGAATCACAACCAATATATATTCCCAACCTTCTTTGTGGTCCCATCTTTGTGCGTTGTGGTGGTGCTATAGGCACGTATACCGCACAACCAAAAATTTTTAGATGGGATATATTCGATTCTCGACCGAAAGCTAATTGTAATGGAGAATATTTATGATATGCACTTGGTCTTATCCGAATGAGTGCTTCTGCATGCAAAATGGCATGTCCCCAAACAGAGGTTGGTAGTTTTGATCTCATTATCAATGGTCTTGCAATTAGTTGCAGACGTTTAATTAACGATTCGGCCAAACCATTTTGTGTATGAACATGAGCTACCGGATGTTCAACTTCAATTCCCGTTACCATACAATAATCATTGAAGGCTTGGGATGTGAATTCACCAGCGTTGTCTAATCTAACTCTCTTAATGGTGTAATCAGAGAATTGAGCCCTTAGTTTGATTATCTGAGTTAGAAATCTCGCAAATGCCATATTTCGAGATGATAATAGACAAACATGTGACCATCTGCTGGATGCGTCAATTAATACCATGAAATAGTGGAATGGTCCACATGGTGGATGTATTGGTCCACAAATATCTCCTTGAATTCGTTCAAGGAACTTTGGTGATTCTTTATCAATTTTGGTTGGTGATGGTCTTATGATCAGTTTTCCAAGAGAACATGCAGCACATGTCATTTTATTCCCTTGATATATCTCCTGAATTTTCAGTGAATGACCATGTGAGTTTTCGATGATTTTTCGCATCATCGTAGTGCCTGGGTGACCGAGGCGATCATGCCACAATGTGAAATCTTCCGGATTTCTTTTAATCACTAGATGCGACTCGATTGCACTTATATGAGTATAATGCAATCCTGAAGGAAGTTTTGGAAATTTTTCCAATATAAGCCTTTTTCGAATTTATCGGATGTTATATACATATACTTTTTTCCATCCTCAGTTGCCGACTGAGTGTCATATCCTTGAAGGTATATATCTTTGAAACTCAACAAATTCCTTTTAGAATTCAGAGAATATAAGGCATTATTTATGGAAAACTTGGTTCCATTAGGCAACGTAAAGTTGGCATTACCGGTTCCTTTAATTATGTCTGCAGGACCTGATATTGTATTTACAATAATGTTTGCCGGTTTTAGATTAGAGAAATAAATCTTTTGTCTCAGAATAGTGTGGGTTGTTCCACTATCTGGTATGCAAATTTCTCGAATTGTTTCCTCAGGTATTGTTCCATTCGTAGTACGATCCATTTCTGAAAATAAAATAAACATCAATAGAAAGTAATTTTTATTCATACAAGAGAAAAACACACAATAATTATACATTGGTTTGTTGTTAAAACAACATTATTCTTCGAACAACGGAAAAGCATAATATTATACATGACATTTGTGGAGACTATTCAGTAGTCACACTACAAGCATTTTAGTTATCCACAAGGGTGGTCACATCGGTATCATCCTCAAAATCCGAAGCGTCGAGGTGCGTTTCATCAGAGTGTTCCATAAGGTTCACTTCCTTTCCTTTGTCTTTAATGGATTCTTGGTATAATTTACAAAGATGCAAAGGGATTCGACACACTCGGGACCAATGTCCTTTTGATCCGCATCTGTAACAAATGCCTTCACGCTTCTGGGTGGCATTTTCTTTGATTTCCTTTCCTTTGGAATTTTGTTCAGATCGAACCCATTTGAATGACCTCCGTCCTTGTGGATTATAAAACTTTCCACGTCCTCGATTAAATCGACCACCACGACCCCGATAGGTTTGACTTCCTCTCTCTGGATTTTGTACATCAATTTTCTCCATGTTTTCCACAACCATTGCATTCGCTTCAGGGATTGCTTTGGTTCCTGCAGGGCGAGCATTGTGGTTTTTAATGAGAAGTTCATTATTCTTCTCCGCTATCATGAGCGCCACAATCAGCTCGGAAAATCTTCTGTACCTGCAGTTCCTGTATTGTTGTGCAAGAACATAGTGCTCCTTATGGAAAGTAAGGTAAGTCTTGTTGAGCATTTCTTCTTCGCTCACATGGTTACCACAATATTCCAATTGAGCCACAATTCTTAACATGGCAGAATTATATTGTTCTACCTTATCAAAATCCAGGAACCTCAAGTTTGCCCATTCGTCGAGGGCATGTGGGAGAGTTATTGCCCTTTGGTTGTCAAACCTTTCTTTTAGAGCTTTCCACAACTCTACATGGTCTTTTATATTCGCATAATCATGCGTCAAGTTTTCATCTAGATGTTTTCTCAGAAAAATTATCGCCCTTGTCTTTTCATTGGCAGGCGATTCATTTTCCTCTCTTATAGTATCCAATAAATTCTGCGAATCTAGATGAAGTTCCACATCAGTGGTCCATGCTATGTAGTTTGCTCCAGTGATTTGGAGAGCTTGGATCTTAAGCTTTTCAATATTTGCCATTTTGATTTCTAAAAATAAAATCACAAAAATATTATTAGAAATATAACATGATATTATTTTAGAACGAACCGTTTACATAAATGATAACAGCGATTACAGTAAACATTAATGCATAAAACAATAAACCAATATTTATGATGAATTCTTCGGGAGAAAATTCTCCAACGAAAAGACCATAAATACAAGTAAAAATTACACCGATAATAAAAGTTAAAAACAAGTGAAACATTTTTTTCTTACAAGATGAAAGCTAAAAAAAAATTGTTTGGGAGAAGATTAAATGTTTGAGTGATTTGAAAGTGTGAAATATGAGTGTATTTATAGATTGAAAATACTATTCATAGCCGTTGGAAAAGTATAAAAATTTGAAAAAAAATCTTTGTGACCGTTGTGAGTAACGGTATAAAAGAAAAATTAATCTGAAAATATTTAATAATCAATCAGATAAAATTTACGAAATCAGATAAAATATTTATATATAGGTGATTAAACATCCTTGTATAATAATCATAATATAAACAAATATTTAACGGTAATATTATGGTGACGGAGTCATCCACATATGAACAGTAAATAAAATATGTGGCGGCTAAGCCGTCCATGAACAAAATAAATAACTAAAACAATAAATAAATTATCAGGCGGCAAGCCGACCATCAACAGAAATAAATAATTATAACAGTAAATAAATTATCAGGCGGCAAGCCGACCATTAACATAAATAAATTATAACAGTAAATAAATTATCTGGCGGCAAGCCGACCATTAACAGAAATAAATAATTAAAGCAGTAAATAAATTATCTGGCGGCAAGCCGACCATAAACAGAAATAAATAATTATGGTGCATGAAGCAACCATTGTAAAATAATATATTATTATAGAGGCGATAATCCACACACTATGGGGTATTATAAGTATACATATAAAAGTTGGAATATTAGAGTGATCGTGCTGATAACGTGTTATAAAAAGTGTTTATGATTTTATCATAAAGATAAATATAATAAAAGACGAAAAATTTATACCCGGTGGGAATAGTATGAGAATGAAATACAGAGAGAAGTTCTTTGTATTATGATATGAAATTGATGTATTACAACGAATTAAATCGTTAGTAAATTACTGTGCATGCATAGTGACGGTGGGCTCCACATAAAATAATATTTTATACTAAATTGAGCCACGTTTGCCGTTGTTTTTTTACTTCTTCTAGAATGTTTTGATGGCTTTTGTAACAGAGATTTTGTTTTTCTGGTACACAAAATACTAATTTTAATTTGTTATCATATTATAAATGATGATTTTAATCAAAATAAGTGAATAAAACTTTCTATAATATTTGAAAGTACCACGAATTTTTCTCTAGAGACGATTTCATAATGGACAATTCAATTAGTATTCGATTAATTTAAAAATTGTATAAAAATGTAAGAAAATTTTATATATTTTAAAACAAAAAATATCTAAAACATCTTTTATTTTTATATTTTGAACGGAAAGCGTATTTGTTTTTTTCTTGTATTCTAATTTAAAAAAAAAAAAAAATTTGGCCGGAAAGAAAAAAAAAAGTCTTTACCATTTGGAATCTGGACTCCGGAGACTCTGGATTCTGGACCAAAAAAAAAATCATCGCTTGGTAAACCTGAAGCTCAAAGGTCAAATCTTGCAACTCAAAGTCGTCTGCTAAGTTGTCTGATAATATCAGATAAGAAGAGTAAGAGACATGCATCAAACTCTCTGTTCTCCCGCCATGGCGTAAAACCTCGGAAACCCTAAATTCCTCAGGTATTAACTATCTTCCCCAATAGTCCTTCATCGATGATGGTCGAAAGCTGAAACTTTTTGTCTGCAATTCGATTATCCAACAAGAAAATCAAAACCCTAAACCCACCCACTTTGGGTTTTGTGTGGATGATTGAGATTCGAAAAAAAATGTCGGAAAAGAGCTTGCTTTCTTCAAAATTCCTCTTTTACACGATAACCGTTTCAACGCTACTATTCATTGTCTCTTCTCTCTTCTTCCTCCAACGCAACGAATCTTCTTTCACTTCAAGTTTAGTTCGCAAGCTGATTCTTCCAAGAACAGACATCAAGAACGAGGAATTCGAGCAAACCCGGGTGTCATTTGATCGAAACAGAGATGTGTTAAAGGTGTTTATGTACGATTTGCCCTCTGAGTTTCACTTTGGGATATTGAATTGGCACAGGAAAGGATCTGAGATTTGGCCAAATGTCAAGAACATTAGCACAATCCCATCTTATCCCGGCGGGTTAAATCGGCAACACAGTGTAGAGTATTGGCTTACACTTGACCTTTTAGCTTCAGAGACGCCTGAAATCAAGAGGCCATGTAGTGCAATTAGAGTGAAGAACTCGATTGAAGCTGACATTGTTTTCGTGCCCTTCTTCTCCTCGTTGAGTTACAATCGGAAATCTAAGCTCCGTGGAAACGAAACCACCAGTGTTGATAGGTTGTTGCAGGAAAGATTAGTTGAGCTCTTGAAAAGTCGAGACGAGTGGAAAAGATTTGATGGGAAAGATCATGTAATAGTAGCTCACCATCCAAACAGTTTGCTCTATGCAAGAAACTCGCTTGGATCCGCAATGTTTGTTCTCTCGGATTTCGGAAGATACCCATCCACGATTGCCAATGTCGAGAAAGACATCATTGCGCCTTACTTGCACGTTGTTAAGACTATCTCTGTCAATGAGTCAGCTCCGTTTGAGAAGCGTCCTGTATTGGCGTATTTCCAAGGAGCAATCTACAGAAAAGATGTAAGCGTTTTTCAGTTTTCCCCTCTAATCTATCAATCTTGTGACATTGGATATTTGTTCGTTGTAGGGTGGAAGTATTCGCCAAGAACTGTATTACCTTCTTAAAGATGAGAAAGACATTCACTTCGCATTTGGAACCGTAAAAGGGAACGGAACTAAACAAACTGGTAAAGGAATGGCTTCCTCGAAGTTCTGTCTCAATATCGCGGGTGACACACCTTCCTCTAACCGTCTTTTCGACTCCATCGTGAGCCATTGTGTTCCGGTTATAATCAGTGATCAGATTGAGCTTCCATTTGAAGATACTCTAGACTATTCAAGTTTCTCTGTGTTTGTGCACTCCTCTGAAGCCGTAAAGAAAGGGTTTTTGGTGAATCTTCTCAGAGGGATAACAGAGGATCAGTGGAAGAAGAAGTGGGAGAGACTGAAAGAGGTTGTTGGGTGTTTCGAGTATCGGTTTCCTTCTCGGCCTGGAGATTCTGTGGATATGATTTGGTCAGCGGTTTTGCATAAGCTTTCTTCACTTCAGTTAAATGTTCATAGAAAGAATCGGTACCAAAGGTCTGAAACTTATGATAGAAACCGATCAAATTAAGATCATAGATGCGAAGGATTTGTTTTCTTGAAGAAGACCCATTTTCTCTTCCTGCTTCATGTCTGTTTTGTTTTCTTGAGTTAGACCCAAAACAGAGACAGAAAAAGAAGAAACGAACATAGAAAGTTTAAGTGTCAACCCTTTCGTCCTGAATCCCAAGTTTATAAATGATGAGACCATTCTAAAATAATCACAGATTCATATAAACATAAAAAGTTTAAATTTTCAAAAGTAATCAAAGCAATGCAACGATAAAACAAGAAGAAGAAGACGAACAAGATCCAAAAGCCTTGTGGTGTAACAATTATCGGCTAAGGACACACTCACAATTGCAGAAACTCCGCGGCCAACGATAATACTTGGCCAACATAACACACATACACAATCACAGACTCAAAATCTAGCTTTTATATAGATAGATGGTGGCATTCCTCATGTTGACAACGTTCGCTGCAATAGAATCAAGAAAGATAAAGGCTTCAACTTGCTGAAGTAATCAGTCACCCCTTCCGCTCTACCGGAGTTGTCTTTGCTGCAAAAGCCAACAACACAGTCGAGAGGAGTTAGATGCTAGAGAATGAGATAACCAAATAAAGCACTCTGGGAGTTTTGAAGAATTTAGTTTGCTGTATAAAGCATGTAGTGGTTTTTGGCACTAACCATTTCCTTCTCGGGACGACAGAAGAGGTTTCTCCTTCTTGTTCCCGGTTTTGTCACCTGAGTTTGTGAGTCTCGTTGGTCTTGGAGAGTGAGAGGTGATCCTGCCATTACCTGAAGATGGTAGAGAGTGACGTCTGGGAACATTGGCTTTATCAGTCCCGTCTTGCTCAGCAGACTTTGGTGAGCCTTGTAGCCTCAGCTTTGCTTTCGCCGATTTAGTTGCTTGCATATAGCTTGGGATTGATGGGCTAGTCTGATGATGCCCATTACTCTCTTCACGCTCGGTCTTGTTAGTAGCCGAACCCTTTTTCCTGGACTTCTGGTTCTCCTTCCCAGCTGAATTCTCTTTATTGTTTGGTTTGGGAGTTTTATCTTCTTTTGCATCCTTTTCCATTGAGGGTTTTTCTTCAACCGTGGCTTTTTCATTGCTTTCAATTTGGTTGACCATTGAGGAATCAAGTGATTCATTGGTTTCCAGTGGTCCAGGAGTATGTACTTCCTCCTCGGGAACATATATCTCCTCAGGCTGTTCGGGTATTTCTTCCTTTTTCATTGCATCAAAGACATTCACAGGTTCTTCCACAGTGTCATGAACCATTGGATATGATGATTCAGTTGTCTTCTCTACGCCAAGCTTTGGCTTCTCAACGTCCATATGAGGGGCTGGTTGAGGTTGGATAGAGCTCTCAACTACAGGATTATGTACCTTCCTCAAGCTACGTTTAACTTTTTCAAGTTCAATCTGAGGATCTTCGACAGCAGGTGGTTCAATAGACTGGCTTGAAACTTTCCGAAAGCTGCGTTTGGGTTTCTCAAACTCAAAAGCCTTCTGTACTGAGGAACTTTCAAAATTTGCAGCAGAAACTTTACGGACACTCTTCTTGAGTTTAGTAGATTCAGCCTCAACTATCTGAGCATTATTGGCAAGTCTGTTCTGAGGTTTTCTCCCCATTGTTTTCTTTGGTTGAGGAACTGGTTTCCAGAAGCATGAGGCTGACCAGTTCTCTAACCAGATTAAGTTTGAGTTTGGGTTGGATGTATCATAGGGGACATGTACAGGTATCACTTTTGGCGATGAAGCTAGAAGCTGAAAAACAAGTTCAGACACTCCATAAAATAGAATAACAAAATGTTATAACTTAGAACTAGGTGACTCAATTCATTATAATATATAGTAGCTCTATCAACGAGCATACCTTCTGAGCAAAAGCGTTGGCTGTTAGTTTCTTGATTCCCAGGTAAGCATCTCTGTCACCAGGGTTGCCAAGCTTGTTCTAATTCGACGAGAGAAAACAAACAGTTATTTCTCCTCCAATATCCCAACCAAAATATCTTTCTGGAGTAAGGTCCATTCTGTAAATCTACAGAGAAGCGAAAGTAACACTACCTGAAGCAGATGCAACCTGCAATTCCTACGAACTTCAACTCCAAAGTCGGAACTCCTGATCTCTCTTCCTCGAGCAAGTGCTTGCAACCTGACAATTCCCATGACACAGCAAAGAGTTGCAACAGCTTGCCTCCTAACCAAGTGACCACGAATAAGTGCTTGTAGCCTTATTATGCCTTTGAGTGCCCAGAAAGCACGCCGAGCCTTCACACAATGAGCTCAGATCAGAATATACCACACACACACACAAAAAAAACACCAATAGCTGCAATCAATAGAGCCAAGCCTACAATCCAAACAGCTGAAAAATATTACCAAGTAACCTCTAAACGCAGCCTGCACAGACGTTGCTGCAATCTCTTGTTGGATCCTCTCCGCATCAGATAGTGAATAATCTTGTACAGGTGCAGCATTTTGAAAATCTGTTGGTTTTCCTTCATGAAGTTGTATTTCATCATCTGAGATCTCTTCAGGTTCTACATTTTGTTTCTCTAACATACCACTGCTTCTATCGACAGTATTGGTCGCTGCATTTGCAAAAGATGGAAGATCTGATACCACATCGGATTCTTCTACCTTTGCCGTAACCAGTACCTCTTTTCCACTCACGGCTCTCTGCGTGTGATAACAATATTTAGAACGAACAAACAAACAAACAAAAAAACTCGTGTAATTGTATTAAGCAATTGGTAGTCTAAAATCATCACTGTTCCCCACCACACAAATTCTCGAATCCGATCCACACATTTAGACTAGTATCATTACATATTATAGAAAACTCTTTACCTCCTTTCCTTTAGAACCACTAGATTTAGATTGTTTCTTTCCAAGTAGTACATTCTTTAACCACTTTGTAGACTTGCCCATAATGTATGAAACCAAAACACCTGCATTGTCCGAGCAATAACACAAGATTATATAGTCTATATCAAGACTATGTGAATATGGTTACTACTAACAATAATCAAAATATGGTTACTACTAACAATAATAAATCATCCCTTCATTTATTAGTTATAGCAGAAAAGAAAAAAGGTACATCAATTTGTTATAATCAACTCTAATAATAAGCTTGAAAAGACAAAACCTAAATCATTAACAAAAATGAAAGAATCAAGACAGTAAAACAATGATTACCCAGCAAAGCTATCAAAGTTTAAACTAAAATGCAATTTAAATAAAACTCAGGGAGAGGAATTATCGATTGTACAAAAACAGATCTGGGACTCACACTGCAAGCAGAAGAACCCTAGGAACTTCAAAATTTCAAAATCCAAATGAAACGACAAACAAACACCGACAGAACCAAACAACAATCTCAGATAGAGAGATCCGTCTAAAAAATCCACACTACTCGAACAATGTCCTAAAATGTCGGTTTCAAATTCGAGTAACCGTCGGATCTCCGGTCTAAATCCGAGTCCGATTCAGACAACAACAAAAAAAAAAACGAAGAAAAAGAAAAATTATACCGTGAATGAGAAACTTAAGGTTTTTTAGTTAAATGCTTTCATTTGCCTTTCTATCTTCCTCTTCCTGGAGATTGAAGGCTCTTAAGAACTGTTCCTCTTTGGTGCTAGTTTCAGTGACCAGAAGGAAAGAGAAAATATATATATATATATATTTTTTTTTGCAATATATATTTCTAATTTTAACCAAAAAATGTAAGCGCATCTCCAAAACTCCAATCTTACGCCTTTGGCCGTTGGATCTTTTCCAAAAGTTTAGTTTTTTTTTTTCATCTCGTTGATTTTATTAAAATCGCAATTTAGAATACAAAGCTAACGAACAATAAATTTCCCCAAAAACTAAGCTGCTGAAAACAAGATTCCAAAAGTTTAGTTAACTAATTCACTTTTTACAAAAAAAAAAAAAAGAGAGACCAATCTTTCAAGAAAAAACATTAAATACGAAAAATAAGAAAATATTTTTGAAAACATTTACAAAATGTATGCAAGTCGTATGGAGACCGCAATTCTCATAATCCCACATAATTTGATTGGTAGAAGTTGCCCGAAAACAATGGATATAACTGGGAGTGGTAGAGGCTTTCCATAGACTTCGATAAAGATGGCTTTACGAGCAATACGAGGACGCTTGCTAAAGCTGTGCTGAAAACACACATTTTTCTTTTATCAACAATCAGGTTGGACATGGTATAATTATGAGTTTTTCCTAAAAAGGTATGTGAAAACAAAAGAAAAAAAAGACATACTTGTGGGTGTGCCCACTGTACTGTTAGTGTGCGTAGTCTACGCCCAAAAAAGTTGTTGTCAAGACAATGTATTGCATATTGAACTTCTTGTTCATCTGCATAATAAATAAACGCAAACCATGCAGTATATGGACTGTTAGTCCTATTAATCTGATATTGAACTGTCCTAAAAACGAGGGTTTCAAAATCTCACTCAATCTCCATTATAATTGACTCGATTTCTCTAAAATTGACTCCTATAAATTTGATATTGAACTGTCCTAAAAATAAGAGTTTTGGAATCTGACCCAATGTCTCCTAAAATTGACCCAATCTCCATAAATCTCACTCAATCTCCCTAAAATCCACTCAATCTCCCTCACTGACTCATTATTTTCTATATTAACCTAAATTTTGAATCACACTAAGATGATAATTTACTTACCATATTTCATGTCCACTCGATTCACCCTCCCATAGTTTCCGAACAATCGTTCCAATGCTGACTGGGTAGTATCAAAGTCGAAGTTTCCAACGTACACTAGCTGTGCACTACACCTTTGTCCCACCAGAGATGAAGCGCCTTTATCTACTCATCATGGACAGACAGATCCATTTCAAAGAAGATAAAGAAAAATCGAAACAGGGAATTTACAATAATAATAAATAAATAAAAATTTTAACCAGGAAATTTTATGAACAAGGCTAAGACCGTCAATCATATTTTGATAAACATGAACAAAATAAACATATTGTGTGCGCAATTAAATGTGTACATGGAGAAAGTAATGTCTCTGTACGTACACAGACGTCACATTACTCAACAACTCCTTCACTAATATATTGTGTGCGCAATCAAATGTGTACATGGAGAAAGTGATGTCTCTGTACGTACACAGACGTCACATCACTCAACAACTCCTTCACTAATATACGAAGACCAGATTCGTCATAATGTTGTGTAAATGATATTTTGTGCAAGAAATGTTTCAATGTGACTTTTTGCGCAACTAAAATTCAAAAATGCGATTTTTATGAAGAGAACAAAAAATTAATATAAAACATTACAGATATTTAATTGAAGGGTTTTCTGCAAAAAAAACCTCCAAGTGGCTAGATTTGCGACTTTACCCTTGGGGTTAATTAAATGCAGGTCAACCCACGAAATGATAGTCAATCCGCAATATAACCCTCCACCGTATATAATATATTGTGTGCGCAATCAAATGTGTACATGGAGAAAGTGATGTCTCTGTACGTACACAGACGTCACATCACTCAACAACTTCTTCACTAATATACGAAGACCAATTTCGTCATAATGTTGTGTAAATGATATTTTGTGCAAGAAATGTTTCAATGTGACTTTCTGCGCAACTAAAATTCAAAAATGCGATTTTTATGAAGAGAACAAAAAATTAATATAAAACATTACAGATATTTAATTGAAGGGTTTTCTGCAAAAAAAACTTCCAAGTGGCTAGATTTGCGATTTTACCCTCGGGGTTAATTAAATGCAGGTCAACCCACGAAATGATAGTCAATCCGCAATATAACCCTCCACCGTATATAAATTTTTCAATCTGTATATCACCGTGTATAATTTTTCAAAACTACGCCGTTTTGAGATTTTTTAAAGACAAAATAATGCACAATAGGCATTCGAACCCTTGACCTCTATCACAAAATTGGTTAACAATACCAATTATGCAAAGCAACTTTTTGTTAAACTACAAACATATAAATATTTATACAAGAGATAAATTTATTTTAATGAAATTAAACCGAGAAAGATCATGAGGCAAAATCACATCAGAGCTCTTATGTTTTGGTTTGTGATTCTTCGTCCTTAACAAAACGCGAAATTATGCAGTATCTTGTCCACAATCGATCTCTTTATGGTCTTATAAACCCTAACGCATTCCTTAGCGTATCCAGTAGAAATCATATAATCCGCAATCGGCTATCATCCATGGCGTCGGTATCTCCGCCAGAGAATCTATGCTCGTCGGCATTTTCTTCGAAATCGAAGACACTAGCCGTAGTCGAAGTGCTAAATCTGGAAGATTTGTAAGATCGTACAGAGACGCATTCGGGATCTAGATACTCACGATTCACCTTCAACACACGGTAAAACTCAGATTCGAGAAGCTTCATCGCCGATTGTATCAGATTCTGGGTAAAGACAAACTTCTCCGATGACGGATTAACGGAAACCAAAAGGTGCATGCGCTGGTATTTTTCTGAAACTATTGCAACTACTAGTCTCTTCATCGAAAGAGAAAATCTCCGTCGCGATTGAAGCATGATCGGAAGTGAAAGAAGTGGGCATAAGGTTTAAATCTGTAGGCTTTTCTTTTCTCATGAAATCAAATAAAATTGGTTTGGTTTTATCTTCTTCGGTTTGGTTATATATATTTATATGTTTGTAATTTTAGCGAAAATTTCCATGGCATAATTGGTAGTGTATATGTAAACTTATCTTAGAGGTATGGGGTTTAAATCTTCCATGTGCGTTATTTTGTCTTTAAAGAAATCTTAAAACGGCATGTTATTTTGTCTTTAAAAATATCTTAAAACGGCGTAATTTTGACAAATTATACACGGTGATATATGAATTGAAAAATCTATATATGGTGGAGGATTATTCTGCGGGTTTACTATCATTTCGTGGGTTAATCAGCATTTAATTGACCTCAAAAGTAAAATCGCAAACTCTAGCTACTTGAAAGATTTTTTTGCAGAAAACTCTTAACTGAATAACGTATTGCGAAAATTGCCCAAAATTGTATAGTCGTCGAGGGAGATTACTTCGAAAACAAGTGTAAGAATGGGCGCTACATTCATATGAAGCATTCGTATGAAATTTACATTTATACCCTTCTCCTCTATATGAATACGAAAGACAATTTTGCGCGAGTGAGGCGCGTGGACATTTTATCAGCCGTGCGATTGGGGATCCACGCGCGCAGATCAACCGCTCGAGTGAAGTATCGTTATGGGCCTAAGCCCAGTTTAAAAAAAAAAAACACCTAATCTGATCATATTTTGCCATGGAAGCAAAGCTTCTGAGGCATTTCATCGAACACTTTGCGCTCAATTGGTGAAGAGAGTTTCTAAGTCAGAAGAACGAAGGCACAGCCAAAATTCGCGAAAACCCTAAGGGACAGTGAGAATGGAGAAGAAGAAAGTAATGGAAATCGAAGGGTATCCGATCGAGGGATTGTCGATTGGAGGGCACGAGACGTGTATCATATTTCCATCTCTTCGGCTAGCTTTCGACATAGGTCGCTGCCCACATCGCGCAATTTCTCAGGACTTCCTCTTCATCTCTCACTCACACATGGATCATATCGTAAGGGGGAAAAAATATATACTTGAAATTTTCCGATTATGTTTTGCAAAAATCGATTCTTTGACTTATTTGTTTTGTTTTGAGAGTATTTCTGATAAACCCCTGTTTTAGCCACACCATGTGTTTATCATTAGCCTATGCTCTGTTATTGGTTTTGGTCTCACATTCTCAAATCGTAAACTAAACTGTTCGTATTGTTTTGCTAAGGGTGGATTACCAATGTATGTTGCGACTAGAGGCTTGTACAAAATGAAGCCTCCAACGATTATAGTGCCCAAATCCATTAAAGAATGTGTCGAGAGTTTGTTCGAGGTTCACAGAAAACTAGATTCTTCAGAGTTAAAGCACAATCTTGTTGGCTTGGACATAGGTGATTTAGCCTCTAGCATCCATTGTTGCTGAAGATTTGAGGTTTCTTTGGTTTTGTTTTTAACCATGGGCACTTGGTGGTGTTGGTGTAGGGGAGGAGTTTGTTATAAGGAAAGATCTCAAAGTAAAAGCCTTTAAGACATACCATGTCATCCAAAGCCAGGTTTCTTTAACTAAACTCACATGGAGCTTTTCGATATCTTCCTACTGCTCTTTGTCTTCATTGAATTCATGCTTTTGTTGGATATTGCAGGGTTATGTAGTTTATTCAACTAAACTGAAACTCAAGCAGGAGTATATTGGCCTTCCTGGAAATGAAATTAAGAACTTGAAGGCTTCAGGTGTTGAGGTTTGGCTCTGATTTTCCCTGAATTGCTTGTCAAATTTTTCTTACACAGAGAAGTTGTGCAATACTCTTTCCAAAATAAGCCTGTTTAATTAGTAAGGATTTTGGATGGCAGATCACAAACAGCATAACAACTCCTGAAGTCGCTTTTACTGGAGATACAACGTCGGACTTTGTAGTTGATGAAACTAATGCTGATGCTCTCAAGGCAAGGGTTCTCGTCATGGAGGTGAATATTTTGCTGCTGATAATATGAATTACGACGTGCGTGATTCTTAACGATATCCTTTTGCCTGGTCCAAGTCCCACGGCTTTGTAATCAAAGGGTAGCTGCATTGTCTTTATTTCCACTTGTGCAGAGCACGTTTCTTGATGATTCGGTATCCATAGAGCACGCGAGAGATTATGGACATATCCATTTATCTGAGGTGAGGCTCCTCCTTTCTTTGAAAAACCTTGTTAGTCTCTCTGTCTCTTGATGCTCATAAAAGTTTTTCCTCTTTCTTTCATTGCATTTTTACTTAAAAACTGCAGATAGTTAAACATGCTGAAAAGTTTGAAAACAAAGCAATCCTGCTGATACATTTTTCGGCTCGGTATACAGTGAAGGTGTGTTTTCTTTACCCAATCTGGTTATGAAACAGTAGAAAGAAAGACAGTTACTTTCTTCCGTGTAGTTGTGAGTGATCTTTGCGAGTTTTACAGGAAATCGAAGATGCGGTTTTTGCATTGCCTCCCCCTTTAGAGGGACGTGTGTTTGCACTAACACAAGGATTCTAAACACTAAACACTCTTCTAGGTTACACTCTTTGTTTTTGCTGTGCCAAGTTTTTTTTTATTGCACATGTAAACATTGTATTCTTGTTGTTGAGTTTATAAGATTTCTATCCCGAGATAAACATGATTATGTGATTTGCAAAAAAACTACATGTACAAAATATCATCAACCATGAGCAAGTTTAAAAACTCCAGCAGAAACATTATTTTTCTGATGTTTCCGAATTCGGAGTAAAATGTCAAGTGGATGGTTTTTGAAATGGCTCATATCCAATTTCTGGTACAGGGTGGATTTGTCTTCAACCGGACAACTAAAAAATTATGGTAGGAGCTAAATGCTTTCGAAATCGGCAACTCTAATTTGTGTCATGTTAGATATTATTTCGCTAGGTTTCAATTAATTTAATTTTAAGACGGTTTGTTATGAGTTGGTGAAGATAACAATAGAATTTATATAAATTAATAAATCGATAAAAAGTTTTCGGTCCGAAATTGATTTATCAACTAAATAATACCTCTATAAATGAATATGTTTATAAATTAATAGAGGGTTTCCTGCAAAAAAAACCTCCAAAAGGTTAGGATTTGCGATTTTACCTTTGCGGTCAATTAAATGCAGGTTAACCCACGAAATGATAGTCAAACCGCTATATGACCGTCGGGTATATCGATGACGCGGCAAAAATAAATGCATTTAAAAACTCAGACAGAATATGAAACACATCGTTTCGTTAGTGTAAAAAACTGTAACTACTTTCCAATTCTATGTCGTTTTTCACAATTAAAAACTGCACACATTTTTTTTTAATCTCTTATAGGTTTTTGGCATAAATCGATTTAGGATTAAAAAAAAAATTAGGGTTTTTGTGTTTTAACGATTTCTGAGAATTTCTTTCAATCAATCACTTTAAGGTTAGATTGGGTCATGAGAATTGATTGAATCAGATTAGGGTTTGAAAAGGAATTTTATCACGAACTTGCAGAGAAAGATTGTGAACCGAATCGAGACAAAGGGGATCTCATATTCGATAAGGTGATGGAGAACAACTTTGATAGAGGACAAGCTATGGCGGAAGTTTGGCAAAACCGTGTTTTAAGAGCGAGTTGCCGCCGAAAAAATCAACTCGCCATCGTCTTGAACCACCGTGACGTTTCTTTTGAAAATATGTCTCACCACTGTGCGATGCATCTCGTCGAATAAACTTTTTTTCAGTGGGTTAAATCTATTATGGAACTTCAATTAATTGAATATGAGTTGATTTCATAGAAGAAATAGACACTAAACAGAGGGTGGAGACTGGAGGGTTAGATGAGGAAAAGAAGAAAGAGAAGAATTTTGACTTTTTATTTTTAATTTTGATTTTTAATTATTTTAATAAAAATAATTTTTTTTTTAAACGGTGTATTTTGACTTCCGTAACCAATATAACGTCCGTAGGGTTATATAGCGGGTTGACTATTATTTCGTGGGTTGACCTGCATTTAATTGACCTCAAAAATAAAGTCGCAAACCCTAACCATTTAGAAGATTTTTTTTAGAATCCTAACCAATTTGATCACATCCACAAGATATATATGAGGTTTTTTTTCATTCCTCATTTTTCTAAGCTTCTTTTTTTTCCACATTCCTAGGATTCTCTACTTAGTTCTACTATGGTTTTGCATCTTTTGGTTTTTGCTATCAAGAGGTACGTTGACTTGTTGAACAAAAAGGAAAAAAAAACACAGTAAAAATCAATATCAGTAATGATGTCACAACATTTCATACCCTCTAGGTTTGAAAAACCATTAGGAAAAAAACTGAATAGTGATAAAAAAAATTATGTTGATATCACAACAATCCTAGAACGATGGCACGCGAGACATTGTTGCCAATTATAGAAAGATTAGAATAACCGACCTTGGATTTGAAAACGATCTAGACATCGTAGATGTTGAGATGTTGATTGTCTTAGAGATCATCATCTTCTCATCTTTTCAAGCGATCATCTTTCTTTAACATAGGCTTACTACGTACTATCCCCTTGGTTGGAGAGTTGGCGGATTGCAATGTCTAAGTTGATATTGATTGCATTCCATATGTGATGGTTCTTCAAATCTCTACGTCTTCCCTCTATCTTGTAATTTTTTTGTAAACGGCATTTTTATTTGTGTCCTTTTATATAATTACATTTTAACCGAAAGGTGGTTGTCTTTTTCATTAGTGGGAACGTGGTTACGTGGGTATTGGATAGCAACATGTCACTTGAAATAGTTAGCCATTCGTTTTTCTCTTTTTTGTTGTTGATATTAGATTGATTTTTCTATTTTATTTATTATTTACTAATTTCTTTAAATATGAAGTACAAGCCATCTATGTGATATAATATGATTGGGCAAATGATTTATGCTTTAGTATATAAAAGATTATCGATAATGCAGCGTTTATATAATGATTAACCAAATGAAGTTTTCACGATGGATTTTAAATGAAATCATTATTGAATTACATCTTTAATAATTTGTAGTTCGAAGTTCGAATAGTTGCAGAAAAGTATCGTTACCAAAACAAGTCTTGAAAAAATACGACAATCAAACGGTCCCACAATCAAACTATTAAATTTTGAACGAAATTGTACAAGAAGTTAGCTAAATTTAACTAATATTTTTAGCTATTAAAATAACCGGATCTTTTTCGTAAAAATTGGTTAGCTCGGTTATATACATACACACAATATTTAATCAAAGAAAAAATCAAAACATGTAAGATTAGATGCGGTATAGTACCAAAACAAAAACAGTATTATCAAATGCATTCAAAATTTTGAGCTATATAGCATACAAAGCTTTAAAAAAAAAATCAACAACATGCAATATACGGATTAAACTCGAATTAATAACACAATAACAACACTAATACAAATTATTAAATTACATGTTTAGGTATACAATATTAAACCTAAGTCCTAATAATAAACTAAGTCCTAATAATAAACGAAAATTTGAGAACAAATTAATAAAATTATCGAAATACGCAACCGCAACAACCATTCAAAATATAAAATACCAACAGGATTGTTTTGATCTCTGACCACGTCTAACATTTCATGACCTTAAAGTCATACTATAATTTCGTAGGACCGTGTGTAGTTACGGTTTATTCAGTTTTACATCAGCCAATGCTAGTTGAATTATGGTTTTCATTATATTGGCTTATTTCAAAAGACTTCTTAATTTTAATAGCTCGTCATGATAAAATAACAATTTGACTTTTAAAGTCAAGTCTTTTATAGTCTTAAGATATTCGTATTGACCACCATGATTCAATTAGACAAAAAATAATAATAAACGTTTTCTCAAATAGCTGGTGAGCCGTCGTAATCATCATATGGACATGGACTAAAATGTGTATTTTCGTTATTTCAAGGAAATTTTGGGGGAAATTGCTGCTAACTCTCCACTATCCACTCTTCTCTCATCGTAACCACATTGTAATTTACTCAATATGAAAAATACATTTACATGAAAATAATTATTTATATTTTAAATTTTGTTCCCTTTTACAAATGTATTTTTTGAAATGTTATATTTTCGGTCGATGATTTTCAAAGTGAGCTTCCCAGCAAAGACGTTGATTCGAAAGAATTGACTCCTAAATTTACGTTGGTTCGAAAGAATTGACTCCTAAAATAATTTAAGGGTCTAAAAAGAGAATTGGTTTTTCCAAACCAAATAAATATATCTATCGAAGACAATTTTGTTACAATGCTATTTAAGGATCCTTATATTTAAACTAAAACAAATATAGTGCATGTTCACTTCAATCACACAACAATTACCTCGTTGCAATAAACGAATGGTGTGATCATAAGATCCATAACACATGATATACAATATTTTGACATTTTTCTTGATTCACGAATATACCTCCTGCGATCTTTGCATAAATCCAAATTATTTTGTAACATTATTTTTTTTTGTTTATATAACCAGCAGTGTACTAAAATTTCTTTAATCCGAGTCAAATTTTTGTTGAAACGAGAGATTATTTGTTTATCTATCTTTTCTTTAAATATTTACTCGTCTATTTAGTTTCCAAGTGTATATTTTATTTAACTAATAGAACAACTAGTTATGTTTGGAAGACTGTCTACGCGGGACAGACTAGCAGAGTGGGACATGAATATTCCGTTTGCTTGTATCCTTTGTCATGCGGGGAACAAAAACCATGAACACTTGTATGGTTTCTCAACAACAATGTGGCAGTACTTGCAGCAAGGATTTTGCCTAATTCTTACTTATTGCCACTTCATGGATTTTACACTCAACACAACAACAATAGTCACCAACAACAGTCATCATTGCAAAGCTGTTGCTCCAAGCAACAGTCCATGTGGAAGGAACGAAATAAGAGAATCTTCACTTGGACATCCTCAACACCAACCGCAATCCCTCACACCATCGATCGCACGATTAGAAACCGTCTTCTTTTCTATCCGGCTACGAATTAAAACTCGTCTTCTCTCCTTAAATTTAATTTTGATTGTATCTCTTATCCCTTGTAATTTCTCATTGTCTGTCAAACATTAAATTCCACTTTAGGTTTTTTTTTTTTTTGGGTTAAATTTTTGTAATAGGTAGAATCATATGTATTTCTTTAAGAAAAGGTATAAAATCTTAACAATAAAATAAATAAATAAACTAATAGAACAATTTAATGATATATATATTTTTCTTAGACCAATTAAATGATTTATGAAATAAAATGATAGACTAACTATAGAAATTTGTTCTTTGTATAAATAAAGATAGAAGGAAAGAAAAGTAGATTTAAAAAAAAAAAAAAAAGACGAAAACTTCTGAGTAGTTTACTTAAACAAAACAAGAAATTCTGAGAAATTTAAGTGTGAAAGTGAAATGATTAAATTTAGTGGGCCCAACTAGACCCAAATGCACCTATTTATGGACGTACCACTAATCTGTTTCTTCAAATCTCAAACTTGTTTTTCTTTTGAGAAAAACAAATCTCAAACTTTTACTCCCAAAACTCTCTAATCTCTTTGCTACAAACAGCAAATTAAAAATTAAACAAAACTTTTAAGAACCATTTCTCTTTCGTTCGTTCTCCAATGGCTTCACTTCAGCTTTCTTCTCATTTTCTGGGCTCAAACACTAAAAAACAGAGCTCCATTTCCATCTCTCGTAACTACTCTCCAACCTCGTTCACCAGAATCTTCTCTAAAGTCTCTCGCAAGGTTGTTTTTAATTCTCTATCTGTGTTTTGTTTTTTTGGTATGGTCTTAAAAACGTAATAATTAAAACTAATTGTTGGAGAAAATTTCAGAAGTATATGTCGTGTTCGATGTCCATGAATGGATGCGAGGCGGATTTCAAGACGCCACTTGGTACAGTGGAGACGAGGACGATGACGGCTGTTTTATCTCCGGAAACCGCCACTGAGAGGTTAATCTCCGCCGTGTCTGAGCTCAAATCTCAACCTCCGCCGTTTTCTTCCGGCGTCGTCCGGTTACAGGTAACGTGACTTTCCTCTGTTTTTTTAAAGAGACGATCCGATTTTGTGTCAGTGTAAGAATCAGATCTTGCCACGTGGTGCTTTTGGATTGGTTTATGGTGATATTGTTGTCTAGTTAGTTCGCTTGCCGTATCGTTTATGCCTAATCATTTAAGTTTTAATTTACTTTTAAATTTTAATAAGAATCTAATCATTTAGTTATTAGAAAACATATAAAGTAGAGACACAATAAGTATACTACCTTTAGTTTTTTTTTTACACGAAACGGTTTTTGAAACTCTACTCACGGGTTTTCCAATTTCCATAATAAAATTCTTTAATCAATTTTTTTTGGGGGTTATTATTTTAAAATATTGCTTAATGAATATAAATATAAGATTTTATTTTATTTTAAAGACGGTAGGGTCGATGACGTCGATCTTATGCTGGTTAATGGTTATTACTGTTATAAATCATTGTTGCTTTTTGGTTATTAATCATAAACAATCTCTTTAAAAAAAATGGCTAATAATAATTACCAAGAAAGAAAAAGCTATGGCTTATTATAATAAGATATTGTTATTAGTTTATATGAATAAAACACACGCTCAAATTGGGTCGTACCAGATTCTGCTTAGTCAATCGAAACTATTAAAATGGACTTTTTTGTATACTACATGTACATGTCAATTAGACGTTGACCAAGTTCAGAGTTGACCTATAATATTCAATTTAACAAAGAAATTTGAGAAAGAAAAAAATCATGGAAAGATTAATGTCTGGTTTTAAGTCCTTAATCAAGTTAACACTGATTAATTAGATTGATGAGTGTCTAGAAATATTTAAAAGTAATGTGAAACAAAATAAGAGTATTGTGGAAAGGCGACGATCGCATACAGTTACTCACACAGTAACACGCACTTTTTTTTTTTTTTGCAAAAAAAATAAAAAAAAACCCCAAATCGGAGTCGGAATATTTCCCGCGCAATGTCTCATAAACCCTAATTTGGTTTTTGTGTGCAGGTCCCAATTGATCAGCAAATCGGAGCAATCGATTGGCTTCATGCCCAGAATGAGATTCAGCCTCGGTGTTTTTTCTCTCGTCGTAGTGACGTTGGTCGTCCCGATCTTCTTCTCGATTTGGCGAGTGAGAAGGAGAACGGGAACGGACGAGGCTCATCTGATCGTAATCTGGTTAGCGTTGCTGGTATTGGTTCTTCAGTTTTCTTCCGTGACCTTGACCCATTCTCTCATGATGACTGGAGATCCATCCGAAGGTAATAAAGTTTACAAATTTCTCGATTCCTATTTCGATCTGTAAATTTTTTTGGGAGATTCATGAAATTTCGATGCTTTCTTTCTCAGTTATACGATTTTGCTTATACTTTTCGTCTTTTGAAGGTTTCTGTCTTCAAAGTCACCTCTGATTCGTGCCTATGGAGGCATGCGTTTTGATCCTCACGGCAAGATCTCTGTGGAATGGGAACCTTTTGGTGCATTTTACTTTGCAGTGCCTCAGGTTGCTTTGAAATTTGATTCTTTTTAAAGAGAATGTTTTGGAGCATGACTTTGTTTACTAATAATGCCATTGTGTTACTGGCTGATACACGCACAGGTTGAGTTTAATGAGTTTGGGGGAAGCTCGATGTTGGCTGCAACTGTTGCTTGGGACGATGAAATCTCTTGGACGCTGGAAAATGCCATTGAATCACTTCAGGAGACTATGCTTCAGGTGACGTAGTTGAAATCTAGTCTCTTCTTATACACATATATATATACTTTTTTGCAAAATCTGCTCTCAAGTTTATTGAATGGTCTTTATACTAACGACATAAGTGTTATTGCAAACTTATGCTGTGTCAGGTTTCTTCTGCTGTAATGAGGTTGCGTAGGGAATCTCTAGGTGTATCTGTTGTTAGCAAGAATCATGTTCCTACAAAAGGGGCATATTTCCCTGCTGTGGAGAAAGCTTTGGAGATGATAAAGCAGAAAAGTTCATCCCTTAGCAAGGTAGTTTAGAGACCGTGTCCGTATCTATTCTTACACAATAATTATGGGTTTTTAACTGATGTCTTCGGCTCGCAAAATCAGGTTGTGCTTGCACGCAACAGCAGGATAATAACGGATACCGACATTGATCCCATTGCTTGGCTAGCACAGTTACAGGTTTGTTTTGTCTCTGGATATTTTTTAGTAAAACTATATAATGTTAAGAATTAAAATCTCACTCAAATTTTTGTGTGACAGAGTGAAGGGCATGATGCATATCAGTTCTGTCTTCAACCACCAGGTGCACCAGCTTTTATCGGAAACACGGTAGGTTATAAGTAGTTTGTTGGTACAATTTGTTTGGTTTTTACGTGTTTGGACGAAACAAGTGCTGTTGATAAATATATATGTGCACCTTCATTATGCCCTTTTTATCATTTGACTTAAGAGTTACAATTCTTATGATGTGTGTGTGACATATATCTTTGTGAAACAGCCTGAGAGACTTTTCCAAAGGAATCAATTAGGTGTCTGCAGTGAAGCTTTGGCTGCAACTAGGCCTAGAGATGCGTCAAGTGCTCGTGATATGGAGATAGAGCGTGACTTACTAACCAGGTCAATTTTTTACTTTAATGCTTTGAACAATTGTAGGATTTATTTCTTTTGTCTCCTGCATTGAAATTTCTGGATATGCATACTGATGTGATTTGCTAAACTGTTGCAGTCCCAAAGACGACCTTGAGTTCTCTATTGTACGAGAAAATATAAGAGAAAAGTTAAACGTAAGTTCAATCTTGTTGTTCTGCAACTTCAATCCTTTGTTTATTGAGAACGATCAGTTAGTTTGAGTTTCGGCTCTTTATCAAGTATAGTGGCCTAATACGTATCAACCTAGAAACCTTTCTTGTATAATCATTTGATTTGTTTTTGTTGTTATCCTTTCTTCTGCTTTGCAGTCTATATGTGACAAGGTAGTTGTTAAGCCCCAAAAGACTGTGAGGAAGCTTGCAAGAGTGCAACACCTATATTCTCAATTGGCAGGGAGGCTTAGAAGTGAAGATGACGAGGTGAGATAATAAATTTACATTTTATGTTTGCGAACATTATCTCCACGCTCTTCTTTTCTTCGAATTAGGTTTTAACCCTTTTATCTTATATCTATCTACAGTTTGACATCTTGGCTGCTCTCCATCCAACTCCAGCTGTTTGTGGGCTTCCAGCAGAAGAAGCCAGGCTTTTGATTAAGGAAATAGGTAAGTTATTTGCTTCAATCAGTCTCCTAGTAACAAGATTTCCTATAACACTTATGCTTATCCAAACATTTCGCGTCTCCCAGAATCATTTGATAGAGGAATGTATGCTGGACCTATCGGGTTTTTTGGCGGGGACGAGAGTGAATTTGCAGTCGGGATCAGATCAGCTCTAGTCGAAAAGGTGAAAGCTTATTTGATATCTCTCCCCAGCCAAAAAAAAAAAAAAAAACACTTCCCTATAAGTTTTAGCAAACCGGTCTGAATAATTTCTTTGAGTTATTACAGGGTCTTGGGGCATTGATCTACGCGGGGACAGGGATAGTAGCAGGAAGCAACCCATCTTCAGAGTGGAATGAGCTTGATCTAAAGATATCTCAGGTAAGTAATTTTTGTATAGAAAATGTAACATGACATTGTGCTTCTTTGTTTCCAAAACTCTTAATTTTATTCTCTGTGTTGTTGTTTTCGCAGTTTACCAAGTCAATTGAGTATGAGGCAACAACAGCTCTGCAGTGGATTAATTAAAGAGAGAGTAACATTTGATTGTATTATCTGGGGATGATGGGGTGATGCACTAGAGAGCACTGTTGTCTTTCTTGTAATTAGATTGAATAATTGCTACAAAATATATCTGATTGTTAATGGGCCGAGCCTTTTCTGAATGTTAATTGGCTGAGTTTTCTATGGATTGTTAATGGGTTTTCATCAGAAGTAGATGTTTCTATAAGAATCTTAAGACTAAAAAATAAATGATATGAAAACCATATCAAATTTAAAATGTCTATTGTCATATATAAGAAGAAAACATAAATTTCTTTTTTCTTCTCTCTATTATTCGAGTATCTCGGTCTTTTCCAAAGTATTAAATTTATTTGTATAACTCTACTATATTTATCTTCACCTCTATTATGACAATATTGATTTTAGCAGGATTGGGGTAATCATTTTCACGCTCTTTGAAGGGAGGGCTTTAATGAAAACGATGATGCTTTTTCAATTTTATGAAACCGAGGAATCTGGAACATGTGATATACTAATTGGAGAAGTAAATATGTTTATTCATTTCTTTACATGTCACATTTGACTATTTTGGTAACTTTTGTGTCTCCCTTAAACAAAACCGGGTCCATACATTTAACAAACCGGTTACGGTTCTTGTGATTATAATTTATAAACAAACCGGTTGTTTAACAATACAACAAAAACAAAATTTGGTTTGAAAAATTAAGGGGAAAAAATGGTAGTGAAAACAGCACGAGGGGACTAATTTGTTTATCGTGTGCTGTGTCAGGGATACAAAATCAAGGAACATAATGGTCCCTGCCTACTTTCACTTCTCACATTAAATGATAGTATTCATAAATCATAACGCAATAAAAACAAGAGACCTTCTGATGCGAAAGTCCCATAACATTTAATGATCCTCACAAGCCACACACAAGTAATAATTTGATCATTTTTATTTGACCTAAATTATATATATATATATATATAATTATGAGTCCACCTAATCAAAACAAATAATTTTACATTAAAGACTATTTTGAAATATTCATTTAATCAAATCCATATTTATTAATATTAATGTTATTTTAATGCATAAATCTAAAATTTATAAAATACAAGTAAATAAGTAAAATGAATAACAACAAAAAATTTAATGTTATATATTAATTTAATACGAATGAAATAAAATAGAATAAAACTCTTTTAAATTTTCAAAATTTACGAATGGTAATTAGATAAAAAAATAAATTAATTCAAATAATATATAAAATACATTGATATGATAGATTTCATTAGTACTTATAAAATACATATATTTTCTAATCCAACAGAACAATATTATATTTGAAATTGACCCCTCTGAATTTTTTTTGTAATGAGTTTATAAGTTTTTAGTATAATTTTTTTTAATTGATATAATGAACCTTAATTGATTTAATAGTGAAAAAAATATAGAGAAATTTTGAAATTAACTTTTGAGAATTTTTAGTAATGTTATCTAATTAACTTTTTAGATTTTTTTTAATGTATTATAAAAAAATTGTTACATCGAATATATATTTATCGATACTGTATATTATTTGAAAATAATAATAAAAATTATGTATTTGTGATAAAAGTAAGATTTAACATATTTTACAAAGTCGTGGATGTGTAAAAGAAGCATAAAAATAAGGAAAATGAATAAAATTATAGATAAACGACATGAAAAAATCTAAAAAAGAAGATAACAAAAATAATTATGGATAGTTAAATCCTCAAAACTAAATAATAAATTGAGTATTAAGAGGACTGAGATCTAAAAATGAAAGAAGGATAGCTAATTTTTGTTGAAGAATATAGTAACAATGTCTATAAAAAAATATCTTCCAAATCATGACAAATTATGTATGTGATTTTATATTTTTTGCTCCTACATATAATAGGTGGAGTATGTATAAAATTTTAAAACGTTATAATTTCATATATTTAAAAAAAAAGTCCAAATATTTACACTGAAAGAACAAGTAACGAATCGATCATTACAAGATTCAAATGTTGTACAACAAAAAAAGTAATACATAATCCTCGTAACATATCTCGAGTAGAAATGCGGTTATATATGCACCATGATCCAAAAACACTACATGTTTGAGAAAAAATTTAGATTCAAATAATTTTAACTTAAAGGATCCGGAGAAACAATGAATTTAAAACATAAGTTTATGGAAAAAAAAAAGTGGGGATTACATCATGAAATTAACGTCTTAAAATTAAAAAAAACTATTTGTTGCTAACTTGCGATGAAAAAAATATCATTTCATAATTATATTATTTTGGATGTAGGTTAAGATTTTGGTAATAGATCTGCTAGATGTTGTCGCAAATAACAATTTTAGTATTTTTTTCTAAGAATGTCCTCAAACGTTATAGGACATTGGATATGCAATGTTTAAAAAGGAAAGTTTTCCGTCTAAAAAAACAAAACTCTTTATTAAACTATTTTTAATTAAATATGAAATATAACATAATCGTTAGCAAGATTTTTAGCATGTTGAGTTATCTCCCATTATTATGATTAGTAGAGCTTTTTCTCTAAACATTATATAGGATATGAGTATTGTCATCTTATGTCTATGACAAAATATATAATTGTTTGCGTATCGTTCGGTTCTAATTAAACTAAAAGACAATAAATAATATTGGCAAAAAAAAAACAGCAAATAATGATAGCACATAAAATTTTGGCGAACAATACTATTTGGGCACTACTTTTGTTATTTACTATTTTTATGTCTTAATATTATATATACAAATTAAAAATTAAAATTTTTTAATTTTATTTATTTAAAGTTTTAACGAA
Organism: Pseudoturritis turrita; assembly: GCA_900406555.1. Lineage (NCBI taxonomy): Eukaryota > Viridiplantae > Streptophyta > Magnoliopsida > Brassicales > Brassicaceae > Pseudoturritis > Pseudoturritis turrita. Next base: position 335,890 of record OVBL01001085.1, on the reverse strand, counting down.
AAAACCTAAAAAAGGCACACGTAAAAAAGTAAACTCAGGATAATGAACTTTTTTATAACAAGTTGCGTGGATTAATTTTTAGTGTTTTAAATTAGTAAGAAAATTAGTATATAACTAATTACCTCGATTATAACAAAATTAAGTAAAACCAGCCAGATGTTTGGGCCTTTAGTTGATGGTTTGGGTTTGGGGAGTCAAAGTACAGTACTGAAACTGTAAATGGCATTTATGTAAATATAGCAAAAGAGTGAATGGGAAATACTATAGTTAAGCAGATAGGATAATTTCGTTAGTAGATTAACTATTTAAAGGGTTGTTATTGAATCATGATTTAAAGTTAATTTTATTGGTTTTAAAATTTTAATTTTTGATGAAATATATGTGTGTGGATTCTAAAATCTCAGCAGTATATCTTGGATTTTGTTTCTAATCATTTATTCGTTAAATTCCATCTATAATTTATTTTAAATCCATTAAAAAATAAAGATTTCCAGAATATTTTAATGTTGAATAATACTGAATTTTAACGATGGATTTAAAATTTTTTATTTTTATTGAATAATACCAGATTTTAAAATTTTAAAACATGATTTACAAATATTATATCCAATAACACCGGATTTTAAAATATAATTTAGAATCATTAATTGATTGAATAATCCGTAGATTTTGCTTAGATTTAAATAATATTAAAATTCATTATTAAATAACAAAATAAATAATTAATAGTTTTATCCGACAACCTTGCTCGCCAAATCTTTTCATGTAATGGTAAACGGTCTATAGGAACATTAAAAAGTGTCCTACCATATAATAAAAAAAATAAAGAATCAAAAGATAATAAAATAAACGAGATGGTACAATAAATAAAATCGGAGAACACGTAAAAAGGGAAGAATAAAACGAAGGCTTGGCGATAGAGAATGGAATCAGATTTCCCATTATCTCCACTCTAACGCCAAATATTCTTTCCCCCTTTATGCCCCTCCACCAAAATTAGGTTTTATTAAATTAACCAACCATTTCATCTAATCTCTTATTTTATTTTTCCTAATTACATGCTATGTCTCTTTACGTTCACCTAGATTTTAGTACTTTATTTTAATATTTTATTTTTGTTTCACCACAAATAGTGTAGTTTTGTATTTTTGATAGAAGATTTTGAACTAAATTTCAGTTTTAACTATTTTAATATATTATTTAGAAAAACATTATTTAGTATATTAATAAAAAATATAGTAAAAATATTAATAATTTTTTTTTAATTTATGTGAAACTTTATAGAACGATAATTTTTTTGTGAAACAGAAAATGTAAATTTATTTGGACGTTTAAACATTGCAAATAATTTGTTTATGCAATTGTAAAACAGATCAACTTCTAAATAATAAACGTATTTCTCACAATTTTAATTGTTGACAAAAAAAGTATTTTAATTGAATATAAATATATAACAAGACAATCATACGAATTTTTATTTATCTTTTATCAATCATATAATTTCAAGATTTGGTAAATAGAAATTAAAATTCCAGTTACTTCTAAGAAAAAGGTAAGAATTTTTTTTTTTTTTTTTTTTTTAACATTACAAGAAGAAATGCTTTCAAAGAGAGAATATATTCAAATAAATAGAAAAGAAAACACTCTCTCTCTCTCTCTCTCTGCCGCGATTAGCGTAATCTCTGTCACAACAAACAACCAAAGTCTCTCTCTATCTTTACGAGAAGAAGACATTCTCGAAAAATGAGAGCACGGCTACGATGAACACGACGCCGTTTTACTCCGATCCTCCGCCGTCGAGGATCCACCGCAAACTCGTCGTCGAGGTCGTGGAAGCTCGTAATATTCTCCCTAAAGATGGTCAAGGAAGCTCAAGCGCCTACGTCGTCGTCGATTTCGATGCTCAGAAAAAACGAACCTCCACTAAGTTCCGTGACCTAAACCCTATTTGGAACGAGATGCTCGATTTCGCCGTCTCTGACCCTAAAAACATGGACTACGACGAGCTCGATGTCGAGGTTTACAACGACAAGAGGTTCGGCAACGGAGGTGGCCGGAAAAATCATTTTCTCGGCAGAGTTAAGATCTATGGAAGCCAGTTCTCTAGAAGAGGCGAAGAAGGTCTTGTGTATTTCCCATTGGAGAAGAAGAGTGTTTTCAGCTGGATTCGAGGTGAGATTGGGCTTAAGATTTACTATTACGACGAGGTCTCCGACGAGGATATGTCGATTGGGGGACATCAACCGCCGCCGCCGCAAGAAACCTATGAACAACAACTTCCTCCGCCGCAGCAGATGCAGAATCTACCACCGGAGAAACCTAATGTAGTCGTGGTGGAGGAAGATAGGGTTTTCGAATCGGGTCAAAATCATGGGGATATGTGCCGTAGCTATCCGGAGAGTCAGCAACCACCGGTGGTTATCGTCGAAGAGTCACCGCAACAGGTAATGCAAGGTCCCGGTGATAATCATCCTCAACGACCGCCGTCTCCGCCACCTCCTCCGTCGCGTCCATCGGCGGGAGAGGTACATTATTATCCGCCGGAAGTGAGGAAGATGCAGGTAGGGAGACCTCCCGGCGGAGACAGAATTAGGGTTACGAAGAGACCACCTAATGGGGATTTTTCGCCTAGGGTTATCAACAGCAAAATCGGAGCGGAGACGACGATAGAGAAGACGACTCATCATCCTTACAATCTGGTTGAGCCAATGCAGTATCTGTTCGTTCGGATTGTCAAGGCTCGTGGGCTACCGCCAAACGAGAGCGCTTACGTCAAGGTACGGACATCGAACCATTTCGTCCGGTCTAAACCGGCCGTTAACCGGCCCGGAGAATCAACCGATTCGCCGGAGTGGAATCAGGTTTTCGCTCTTGGTCACAGTAAGTCAGATTCCGCCGCGTCAGGCGGCGCTACTCTCGAGATCTCCGCCTGGGACGCTTCGTCGGAGAGTTTTCTCGGGGGAGTGTGTTTCGATCTCTCCGAGGTTCCCGTGCGTGACCCGCCGGATAGTCCGCTCGCTCCTCAGTGGTACAGGCTCGAAGGCTCCGCAGCGGATCAGAACTCCGGGAGAGTCTCCGGCGATATTCAGCTCTCTGTCTGGATTGGTACTCAGGTAGACGAGGCGTTCCCGGAGGCGTGGAGCTCCGACGCTCCGCACGTAGCTCACACGCGGTCGAAGGTATACCAATCGCCTAAGCTCTGGTACTTAAGGGTGACGGTTCTCGAGGCACAGGATCTCCACATTGCTCCAAATCTTCCGCCATTGACGGCGCCTGAGGTCCGTGTGAAAGCTCAATTAGGGTTTCAGTCGGCGCGGACAAGACGAGGCTCTATGAATAACCACAGCGGTTCGTTTCATTGGCACGAGGATATGATCTTTGTGGCCGGAGAGCCATTGGAAGACTGCTTGATTCTGATGGTGGAAGACCGAACCACTAAAGAAGCAACGCTTCTAGGACACGCCATGATCCCAGTGAGCTCCATCGAGCAGCGAATTGACGAGCGCTTTGTGCCGTCAAAATGGCACTCTTTGGAAGGAGAAGGTGGAGGAGGAGGTGGTGGACCTTACTGCGGAAGGATTAGCCTAAGACTTTGTCTTGAAGGTGGGTATCACGTGCTTGAAGAGGCGGCGCACGTGTGTAGCGATTTCCGGCCCACGGCTAAGCAGCTCTGGAAACCGCCGATCGGAATACTTGAATTGGGGATTCTCGGAGCTCGTGGGTTGTTGCCGATGAAGGCCAAAAACGGAGGGAAAGGTTCCACTGATGCTTACTGTGTTGCTAAATACGGCAAGAAATGGGTCCGGACACGAACTATAACAGACAGTTTTGACCCGAGATGGCACGAGCAGTACACTTGGCAGGTTTACGATCCTTGCACCGTGCTAACCGTTGGGGTATTTGACAACTGGAGGATGTTCTCCGACGTCTCCGATGATAGACCTGATACCCGGATAGGGAAGATACGGATTCGGGTCTCGACGTTAGAGAGCAACAAAGTGTACACCAATTCGTATCCTCTCTTGGTTCTGTTACCTAGCGGTCTGAAAAAAATGGGTGAAATCGAAGTGGCGGTCCGGTTTGCGTGCCCGTCGCTGCTACCTGATGTTTGTGCAGCTTACGGACAACCGCTTCTGCCTCGGATGCACTACTTAAGGCCTCTAGGCGTAGCACAACAAGATGCATTGAGAGGAGCAGCCACGAAAATGGTTGCAGCGTGGCTAGCTCGAGCAGAGCCACCGTTGGGACCCGAGGTTGTTCGATATATGTTGGATGCGGATTCGCACGCGTGGAGTATGAGGAAGAGCAAAGCGAATTGGTATAGAATTGTTGGGGTTTTAGCTTGGGCAGTGGGTTTAGCTAAGTGGTTAGATAATATTCGGCGGTGGAGGAATCCGGTGACGACGGTGCTAGTCCATATTCTATATCTGGTTCTTGTTTGGTACCCTGATTTGGTAGTCCCTACCGCATTCTTGTACGTGGTGATGATCGGAGTTTGGTACTACCGGTTTAGACCCAAGATACCGGCTGGTATGGATATCCGGTTATCACAAGCCGAAACCGTTGATCCTGATGAGCTAGATGAAGAATTCGACACCATACCAAGCTCAAGGCGACCAGAAGTTATCCGAGCTAGGTACGACCGGTTAAGGATCTTAGCGGTGAGGGTTCAGACCATTCTAGGCGATTTTGCAGCGCAAGGTGAACGGATTCAAGCATTAGTTAGCTGGAGAGATCCAAGAGCGACTAAGCTGTTCATAGCAATCTGTTTGGCGATCACAATAGTTTTGTATGCGGTTCCGGCGAAAATGGTGGCGGTGGCTCTAGGGTTTTATTATCTCCGGCATCCGATGTTCCGGGACACAATGCCTACGGCGAGTCTCAATTTTTTCCGGCGGTTGCCAAGCTTGTCTGATCGACTCATCTAAGGGTTATTGCCTTTTGAGAGGAAGAAAGGAGTCAGAGAGTAATACTAAGTTAGGTGTTTTTGAGTATCCAACAGTTTCTTATGATACTTGAGCTGATGAGGAGAAAATAATAAAGATTCGTTATGGGTAAAAGCTATGATTTTTTATCATATTATTATGATTCGTTATTTTATTATTCGGATTTATAATCAGTGATGGCATGGAGTTTGAGACCTGACTGTAATATTTTGAACTTTGAAGCAAACGAGAGAGATTTCAGATTTGAGAGGTGAAAAAGAAGAAGTCAAACTGTCAGTAAATTTTTTGACCAGAGGTTTGGTTTTGGTATCTCTGTAGTTTACTTAATCTGAAATGATATATTAATAGCTCATTTAACAATTATTTACATCTACGCTATTATAATATTTATCAAATTGTAATCATTTTTTATATAAAACATTGGCTTTGATTGGTTATACTTGAAGAGGATAGTACAACTTGCAATCGGTAAAATAGCATTCATCTCTAATCTTTAGTTATACTGTTTTTAATTGTATTATTATCTTATACTGCTATGTGTACCATCAAAAAAATTATATCATTTTGTGTTACCAATTATGTCCATTATACTCGATGTAACACCATTTGGAAAATAATTAATTAAAAAAATGTGCCTGATTTCTTTTATTTTTTTCTGTTTTAATTTTGACAATCTCTCTAACGTGTCTGATTATCTCTACAAAAGTGAAAACCGGAGATAAAGCGGAAACGAATATGATTGGTTGAAACCACAAAGACATCATCTGACGTGGCAGTTTCTCTGTCTCCAGAGTTTCCAGATAGCGTACGAACGGCGAAACAAACACACGAAGGAATCATTCCAAACTAAAAAAAAATTTCATCCCTTCGATCTGATCTTACTCCAATGGCTCCGATATCGTCTCCGGCGGCTCACCCTCGAACTCGATTTCTCTCCAATCCCATTCTTCCCCGCTTTCGCCGGTCTTCCTCCGCCGTGAAATCACCAGCAGCTCTCTCCGTCGTCTCTATGGCTCCCCAGAAAAAGGTAACTCTCTTTTTCTATATCGGTCATTTAAGTTCTGACATCTTTTGTCCTTTCATGAATCACTGTTTAAGCTTCATTAGGTATTGAATGTTTTCTGGGTCTGAAGAAAGAAACTGTAGAGTAATCCTTTTATCTACAGAAACTGGTTTTATAGTAGTTTTACATCAGTTTCTTGACACTTCATATTCTCGAATACTTGAAAGGAGTAAACTTTGATGGAAAATTGATAGATTAGGTCCAGATTTCGAGTCTTCGTGTAGTATTCTTGCATACCCTTTTAATTTTGTGTAATTTTGATCACTGAATCAGGTGAACAAATATGATCCCAAGTGGAAGAAACAGTGGTACGGAGCCGGATTGTTCGTCGAAGGAAGTGAGGAAGTAAACGTCGACGTTTTCAAGAAGCTGGAAAAGCGAAAAGTGCTGAGCAACGTTGAGAAATCCGGTCTGCTCTCAAAAGCAGAAGGCTTGGGACTAACATTGACATCTCTTGAGAAGCTTGGTGTCTTCTCCAAAGCAGAGGATCTTGGTCTTCTCAGTCTCCTTGAAAACTTAGCCGGTACATCGCCTGCGGTCTTAGCCTCGGCTGCATTACCTGTTCTGACGGCTGCGATTGTAGCCGTGGTGCTGATCCCGGATGACTCAACTACTCTCGTGGTTGCTCAGGCGGTTTTGGCCGGTGCTCTTGCTCTTGGAGCCGTTGTTTTGTTGGTTGGATCTGTTGTTTTGGACGGACTTCAAGAAGCTGATTGATTCTTTCTTTGTAAACCAAACACATAAAAAACCTTTTGTCCAAATTGTTTTATGTCAGTTTTGCTGAAATTATAACTGTAAGGTTCAGTGATTTATGGTCAGACTAAGCCATAAGCTGAGGAGTGAAAAAAAAAAGCCAAGTCAGAAAGAAGCTTTATACCAATTAAACAAACATTACATACAAATACATTCACATTCTCCAGTGAAAAAGCCTAACTAAGCCCACAAATTACAAATTTTTCAACTTCCCCAAACCAAAAAGAATCTCTAGAAGCAGAGTGAAGTATGTAAGACAAAATTACATATGAAAAAACCCAGAAAAAACCTTCTTTTTGAACAGAGAGAAAGCAGCCATCACATTGCTTCTGTGTTGGTGATAAACAAATCAAACAGCGATAGATTGTCCAGTGAGAGCGTCGTGGAGATGCATTGACCCATCTTTCATCAAGTTTAAGCTTAAGCTTTTGAATCTCTCTCTTGAGTATTGTCTTGAAGCCTTTCTCCAATCGGTTCCTGCTTTCATCATCACCACAAATTCGTCGTAGTTTATACGTCCGTCCTGCAAAATCAAACATTATGATTCCCCATGTATTTGTTAATCTTTCTATAAGAAGAGTCTAGAGAGGGAAACGAGGATCAATCTAGCTAGAGTTTTAGAAAGACCTTGTCAGTGTCGACTTCACGCATTATATCGATTAGAACGCTGTTGTCTGGTTCACCCAACTCATCGGTTAGGGCTTTTCGTAGTTCATCTGATTCGATGTATCCACTTCCATCTTTGTCAAAGAACATAAAAGCTTGTCTGAAATGTTCATCATTCTCCATCTTCTGCAAGTGAATTATCACTGCTACAAATTCTCCATAGTCCAAGCATCCATTTCCGTTAACATCCGCCTGCATCAAATTCATGAATGTTAGTACCCGAGAAGACAAACATGGTCTGATCTTTAGATCAAGCAAAATCATCATAAGAAGAGGCTTATAGGTAAAAAATTTACCACTTCCATCAACATTTTGATCTCTGGTTCTCCGAGTTGTGAACCAACTTTCCGTAGTCCAGCTCTGAGTTCTGGATACGTTATTTTACCGTCGTTGTCATCATCCATCAGTGTAAACATGTCTCTGATCACTTCAACTTCTTGAAGAGACAAGTGCTCAGCGATTACCTGGAAGCATCAAAAGGGAGTAAGTGAAACCAATCAAAGCACCAAACAAAAGTATAAAATCATCTGAGAAAAATGAGAGGCAGCACTTACGCGCAGGGCTTTCTTTTTCAATCTATTCATCATGGAGAATTGCTTCAACCTTGACCTAACGATATCCCCTAAAGGAACATTTGGAGCTTTCTTTGCATTCTGTATCCAAGGGTGATCTGCAAAGGAGGAAAACAGACACGGTCTTCGCTTCAGCACCAATTTTGTTGATTCCAAATCCAACACAAGAAACAAGTAGCAAAGAACATGAAAAAAATCACAAAGTGACACAAGATCATCCATCATTACCAAGAACTTGCTGAGCAGTCAAACGCTTAGTGGGATCAGGGTCCAACATCTGCTTCACAAGGCTCTTTGCGCTCTCTGATATCTGCGACCAAGGGTCTCTCTTAAAATCAAGAACTCCCCTCAAGATTGCAAGAGCCACACCTTGCTCAGTCTCTGCAATCAAAAACCTTTAATCACTCAGTTACTTACTCTAATCACTATAAACTCTGCATATACAATTTTTTACCTGCCCAAAACGGAGGAACACCACAGAGCAAGATGTATAGGATAACACCTGCGCTCCACACATCAACCTCTGGTCCATAATTTCTCTTCAACACTTCTGGAGCCATATAATATGGACTCCCAACAATCTCTGTAAACCTCTCTCCTGCAAATGCGTCAAAAATTTCTCCTTTTTTGTTCATAAGCAGATCCAAAGGAACACAGTTGTCAAACCAAACTCTTCAGCTCAATGGAGATCAAAAGATTCTAAATTTAGAAAGCAAAAAAAACCCTTTTTTGGGGGGAAATTACCAGGTTTGAAGAGCACTGATAAACCAAAATCAATGGCCTTAAGTGCAGAGTTTTCCTTCTTGTTAGCGAACAAGAAATTCTCAGGCTTCAAATCTCTATGCATAACGCCATTGATGTGACACATCCTCACGACCTCTGCGATTGTCCTCGCGACGGTTGCCGCCGCACGCTCGGTGTAATGTCCCCTCGCGACGATCCGATCAAAAAGCTCACCTCCTTCACAAAGCTCCATCACAAGATGCACGTTCTCGTTATCCTCGTATGTCGCCTTGAGTTTGACGACGTTTGGGTGATCCGGAATGGTGGACATGATCGTGACCTCGCGGCGGACATCTTCCACATCTACGGCGGTCCGAAGCTTCCTCTTGGAGATCGATTTGCAAGCTAGGGCTTCACGGGTCTCTCTGTCCGTACAGAGATAGGTGATACCGAATTCGCCGCGACCGAGCTCTCGTCCTAGGATATACTTGTCGCTGATTTGAGTCCGATGACTCATAGGGATTACGTCCGGGAGGACACGTATCGGCGCGTGGGATCTCAAACCATCGGAATCATCGTACAAGCTACGTTTCTGATCTCGTCGTTTCTTCTTTGGGTTTTGGTTTGGTTTTGGGTCTTCTGGGTCAAACTTCACGCAGGCGATGCAATTACCCATTGGCCGAGTTTCAAACTCAGTAACTCGAGAAGAAGAAAGTAGTTTCGAAGAAGCTCTTCGTTAATGCTAATTTCCCGGTGGGGTTTTTCGGGGGAGTTTGACGGCTACGGTGTAGTGTTTTCCGGCGAACCGGTGGAGTTGCAGAGAAGAGAAAACGTGAGTTTAGCTGAAGAAAGGTTCGACCTTTTCGCAAATTTCAATTTGATCAAATTGATATCAAAATGTATAAAAATATTGTATTTATATTGTTTATAAGAAAATAAAGAAACCAAGTTGATCTGTTATCTAATTTAATTAAACAACAAAAACTGTATTTCGAGCGATTTTCTAACCTATAAAATACACCAAGTCATAGCATTAACACTTGTGGAATTCGATTTTTGAAAATCTTAAAATATTTTCAATGTTTTAAACAGTAATTACAGTATTCTAAATAAACTAATGATTGGTGATCCAGTGATCGATGATTCATTATAAATGCATTTATTGGTATAGTTCGAATCTTTTCACTGCGATTTTAATTATCTTTTGTTATCCGTAGACATTTTTAATATAAAAAATTTGAATATTTATAAATCTCAGAGATTAATTTGGGTTTCAATTTATCAGAGTTGGTCTGGTGGTTAAAAATTCATTCTAAATATCTTTTTTTGGCAAAATTCAAATTATTCTAATGTGATTATAATTATCATTGGCCACTTATAAACACTTGTAATAGTAAAACTAGATTTTTATAGGTCTCTTAGGATTAGTGTCGTTTTTGATATGGTATTCCTCCGGGTAACCAAATATTTAGAAGAAGAAAAAAACCCAAGTAGTACACTCTGCTGTACGATCTAAAAGGGTAATAGAAATTATAAGGGAAATAATAGCCGTCTATTTGTTGAGGTGGTGAAATTAAGGGCTGAGATGAAGCTACGTGGAAGAGATAGTTTGATGAAGTTGTTGACCATAGAAGTGGATACGGTGACATTGTCAAAAAAGTGTGACGTTGGTTTCATTTGAGTTGGTATCAACAAAATTGAGTAATTATAATTATGAGATTTGACTTATCTTGTGTTCTTACATTACCTAAATTACCCGCTTTATTGAATCTGCATTTTTTTCTATTTAATAAAAACAGATTTACTTGTTAGAATTTTTTCTTTGTTTGTTTTATAGTTTTTTCGTATGAAAATAACCAACTTTCGGATAAATATTGCCATATTGGCGTTAAGATTAGAAAAACTCAAAGTGTAGTTATGTACATATATGGTTGATTTGAAAGTTTCTGCAAAAAGATTTGGTGAAGATTATTTCAAAACCTATCTATCAGATTTGTAGTTAAGATAATAGATATTAGGTGTAGACTTTGTCAATGTAAGGATCAAACTATCGTACTTTATTTTGTGACATAAAAAATGCAAAGTAAATATGAAGATTCTATATATCAAAAGTCAACAAAATGCAAACAAATGGGAACGTATTGTTTTTTTTCCTTCTCTAACAAGTATTTTGTAAATGGGAAAACTATAAGTAAAACATAACGTAATATATGTGATTTGATACGGAGAATTTCTTTACAAAAATATATTACTAAAAAAAAATTTAGATGTACTTACAAATTTTACCTTAAATAATTTATATAGTTTTACTTATTCAAGAATCTAATACACAATCCAAAAATCTCTCAAGAGAAATCTTTATCCTTTTTGTTTTGTATTTTTACAAGAACCCCCAAAATCATTGCTAGAAATTTTTTCTATATCATCATGGGATTAGCGTTTACGAACACCTATGACTTTCTATTTATACACAATAGAAACATCACTTTTATCCTAAGCAACTACCCAAATATAGATAATGACAAATCTCTATTTTTGTAGTTATCCAATCCTTAATTTTCTCGAAGGGATTAACTTGAATCTTTTTGATGCGAATTGCCTACAAGCTGATTCTCAACGCATCTAAAATCTTCTAAGTCGTTCAGCTCAACTACCGTCATTCATTGGTCCAACTCAACCTATTTTATTTCATGTCAGCTGCTCCATAGTTGGTTTTTGAGGTACTTTTTAACTGACATATAATATCCCTCATAACATATATATTTTTAATCTATGCATTTTAAAACTCAACCAAAATACACTTCATATTTCAATTTATAATTGAAATGAATTGACAAATGTGTAGCCATGTCGGGTTCTTATTCGTTTGTTTTCTACAATTTAGGTTTACAATAGGAAAATTGTGAAAAAAAATACATAGTTTTTGTTTATTTCTTCCAAACAACATTGTACCTCAAATATGTCATTTTGCGCATACCATATCATCCTGTATTATCCTAACAACTACTAACTATAAGTTTTAAAACCAAAACTATTTTTTTCCATCAAATCTTTAAAAACGATATTTTTGAGCATATGATTTTACGTATTTTATTCTATAGTGATCTTTTATCAAATTGATATTTAATAGGTAAAAAAGAAGGTCTTTAATTTATTTCCCGGTTATACTTTCAACCGACAATTATTGCAATTGGCAAAAAGAGAGTGAATAAAAGTTGCGAGTCGTTGTCAAAAAAAAAAAAAGTTCGAAAATCATGCAACAAAAGCGAGTCTTTGTAAATCAAAACATTGCATTGAGAAAAATTAAGATAAATAAGCCCCAAGATTTTTAAAATGTTGTTATATTTTCTCACAAAAACTTTGTTATATTTAGAGTTAACTTCTGAAATGTTTAGATATATGCTAATATAGTATAAATTTTAAAACAAATCCATGAAAAATAATTAACTACGGATGGGGTAATGTCGATGAGATTGATTTTCACAAAAGAAAAGAGGAAATGATGGACCATGTTTGATCTTGTGCAACTTTTAAGCTGGCAAATTATTAAAATAAAATAAATAAAAATTGAAATATATAAATTTTAAAAGGGACTTTCTTTGATGAGGGAAAAACATGGAGATTGTGTATGTAATGATGAGCTCAACTCAAATGTTTGAGATTGCATGTGTATGTGGCGTTGTCATGCCAACTATTTATTGAAGTCCCATCACTTTTTTCCATAAATCCTTATCTACAACCTAAAAACTATATACTTTATGAGGTAATTAATATATAGTATCTTACTAGAACTTGAATAAATCCATGCCTTTGGCTTTGAATAGAGATACCAGTAAGTGTGTTACGAATGGAGCAACTATCATTTGGTTTATAATTTGCGTTTGGTTTGGTCGTTTACTATCTATAGAATTTCATTGCGGATCTTGTTGTTACCATTTAAAACGTTCTAAATAATTAAAAAAAAAACTCAACTTCTTATAGATTTTTGGATTAGTCTGGTTCCATTTTTTAGTAAAAAACAAGGAAAATATGGCAAAATAAAAGCGAATGTTTTCAATGTATTTTAGTCATGGTTAGCCGTTATAAACACTTTGAATGTAAAATGTTGGTCTTTTTCATAAGCTCTAAAGAATATTTTGGGGTTCCACTATAGAATTGCTCTGACTTTATTTGTACTATATAATATTGGAATTGATATCAAAACAACACAAGAACAAACCGAAACACTTCTTTATTAATCAAGGAAAACTTCTCAAAAACCTTAATTTCTCACGCACACTCGCTACGGAGTTATCACACATTGATCTCAATATATATGTGTCGACATACACATATTCCCAAAACCCTTTAATTAGCTAACTCCTAAGAAAAAGGAAAACTCACATGATTATCTCTTAATAAATAGAATATGTATATTTAGCTTTATCTCCTAAATATACTTTTGCTTGATCCTCAAGATTTATTTCAAGCTTAATCCAACATTCTCCCCCTTAAGCTTGAAGTAATCTTCACTCACATCTTGTATCCCAATAAGACTTCTCATCTCTTCAAACTTGATCCTCCCAAGTGCCTTCGTAAGAATATCCGCCTTCTGCTCATTACCAGAAACATACTCCACTCGAATTTGTTCGTTCTCCACACATTCTCTAATGAAATGAAACCTCGTATGTATGTGTTTACTTCTCCCATGAAAAACCGGATTCTTTGTAAGCGCAATGGCCGATTTATTGTCAACCAAAATAGTCACCTTTCCACATGGTTCCTCCATAACTTCACTTAGAAGATCTTGAAGCCACAACGCTTGCTTAGCTGCTTCCGTGGCAGCCATGAACTCGGCTTCACACGACGACAGCGTCACTATCTCTTGTTTCTGTGAACACCATGTTATTGGACAAGCATTAAGATAGAAGACGTGACCCGTAGTGCTCTTACCATCATCAACATCGATATTGTGAGAACTGTCACTATACCCGACCAAATCAATTCCTTGCTTGCGTTTGAATGAGAGTCCAAACGAGAGAGTACCACACAAATACCTCAACACTTGCTTCAAGGCTGCTCCATGTGATTCTTTCGGTGCTTGCATATACCTACTTAAAACTCCAACCGAGTAAGACAAGTCTGGCCGAGAGTGAAGTAGATAACGAAGACAACCTATACATCTTCTATATTCCCTTTCATCGATGGCCTTTTCATCTTTGGATTTGGACAGCTTCAAGTTCATATCCATTGGAACTTTTGATGAGTTACACCCATCCATTCCGGTCTCCTCCAAAATCTTTCTCGCATAACGCTCTTGTCTCAAGATGATACCATTATAGTGTTGAAGAACCTCTATTCCGAGATAGTAAGTCAAGCTGCCAAGATCGCTCATCTCAAATTTCACCGCCATCTCCTTCTTAAACTCCAACGTCATCTTCAAAGAGGAGCTCGTGACCAGCAAGTCATCCACGTAAACAGCAACCATAATTGAATGACCCTTTTCTCTCTTTCGGTACAGTGATGGCTCTTTAGAACATTTCTCAAACCTCAGCTCCATGAGTGTCTTATTCAGCTTCGCATTCCAAGCCCTTGGGGCTTGCTTTAACCCGTAAAGAGCCTTACAAAGCTTATACACCTTGTTCTCACTTCCCGTAATAACGAAACCTTCCGGTTGAGTTACGTAGACTTCTTCTTTTAGTTCTCCGTGAAGAAACGCGGTTTTCACGTCAAGATGATGAACTTCCCATCCTTTCGAAGCAGCAATGGCAATAATAAATCGAACAGTCTCTATTCGTGCAACTGGAGCAAAGACTTCATCGTAATCAACACCATGCTTCTGAACGTACCCCTTTGCCACTAACCGCGCTTTATACTTGTTGATACTACCATCGGAGTTCCTTTTTATCTTGAAAACCCACTTCAATCCGATTGGTTTTACTCCAAGAGGAAGATTAACAAGATTCCACGTCTTGTTCTTTTCTATAGACGTAATTTCGTCTTTGCATGCATCCAGCCATACTTTCAACATTTTCGCTTCGTCATAATCCCATGGTTCATCATCCATGCTCAATAGCAGCCTCTCAACCTCAGTTTCTTCAAACTCTTCCCTCGCAATAAGCTTGACATAATCGTTCAAATAGGATGGTCTCGTACTAATCCTGCTTGATCTTCTTAGTCGTGGTTCCTCACCATGCTCTACATTATCTCCAACGTCTTCATTCTCTTGACTTTCTCCGTCAAATATCTCTGTTTCTTGACGCTCATCAACAACCATCTGAGCGTTGTCGGTCCCTTCAGATGATGAAGACTGACCATTAACCCAGCCTCTTAACTCAACCGTAAATGTTCCTGGTTCCTCTCTTGATCGTTCTTCTTCACGGTTCCAGCTCCAGCAACTCTCTTCATCAAACATCACATCCCGACTAACTACAATTTTCTTGGTTTCAGGATCATATAGTCGATAAGCTTTGGATCCAGGCTCTGTTCCTAGGTGAATTAGAGTCCTAGATCTGTCATCCAACTTCTTCCTTCCCACAGCTTCGGTTCTTGTGTAACCGATACACCCAAAAACCCTAATATGGTCAACGTTTGGTTTGATCCCTTTAAGCATCTCATATGGAGTTTTCTCGTTTAAAGACTTCGTTGGCAGTCGGTTTATCAAGTACGTTGCATGTCTAACAGCCTCTCCCCATAGATGATTCGGTATATTCATATGTTTCAACATACTTCTAGTCATATCCAGGAGTGTTCTATTGCGTCTCTCAACCACACCGTTTTGTTGAGGAGAGTAAGGTGCTGTCATATGCCTTTTGATGCCATACTTATCACAATAGGCCTGAAACTCACGAGAAGTAAACTCCCCTCCTCTATCCGATCGAAAAGTTCTAATCGATCTTTGTGTTTCTTGCTCAACAAGTGATCTAAAATGCTTGAACTTCTCGAATGCTTCGCCCTTTTCTCTCAATAGTATACTCCACATGTATCTCGAATGGTCATCAATAATCACAAAAACATACCTCTTACGAGCTGGAGTGGCAGGAGTGATAGGTCCACATAGGTCTCCATGAATGAGCTCAAGTGGTTGCGATGCTCGGAACCTAGCTGCTTGAGGAAACTGTTTCCTTGTTTGTTTTCCACGAAGGCATGATACACACAGCCCTTTTTCAACTTCGATCATTGGTAGACCTTTGACCAGCTCCTTGTTAATCATCATTCTCATTGTTTCCAAGTTTACGTGACCAAGACGAGCATGCCACTTTCCCGAAACACTCGTTGATATGAGCTGGAGACACTTGATATTTTCAACCTCCAATGACACTTTATACAACCGGTTTTTAGACCTTGTTGTCTTCACCAAGAGTTGACCAAGTCGATCATAGAGCATTAGAACATCTTCTTTCATTCGAACTTCACAACCTACCTCCGTAGCTTGACCAAGACTGATGATATTGCTTTTTAGTTCTGGAATGTAATACACATTATGCAAAACTTTCTTCTCCCCGTTCTGAAGCACAAAACGAACCGAGCCCTTTCCTTTAATGTCAATACGTGAGTCATCTCCAAACCTAACATTTCCTGTTACACTTCCGTCAACTTCCAAGAAAAACTCACGATTTCCACTCATATGGTTGCTGGCACCATTATCAAGGTACCATATGTTCTTCGAATCCAAGGCTGTTTCAAACAATTTTGGATTTACCTTTCTCTCATGGAGTAATACAATCTCATGCATCATTAACTCGTCAGCTTCTTGGGTATCTTCGTTCTTCTTCTCAACAGCTTCTTGAAGTTTCAGCAATCTGTCCGGACAGTTATACGCATAATGACCTTCCTTATCGCATCTCCAGCATGTTAACACTGTCTCTTTGCCTTTATCTCGCCATTGTCTATTCTGCCCATATCCAGTTTGGCTTCTGCCTCTTCCTCTCCAGCTAGAACGACCACCAACACGTCCTCTTCCCCTATTGTAACCATAGCCATCTTGATAGGAACCTTGAGACTCCGAGTTCGTATACATTAGTCGATCTTGATCATCTTTTCCTCTACTTTGGCCTCTGCCTCCGAACCCATTATTATACGCTCCTGGAGACTCCGAGCTTGCATACATTAATTTGTTTTGCTCTTCCTGTTGATCTTCATCATCTTCGGCTATTCTCTCTTCGTATGTCTTTAACCTCCCGACTATATCCTCAAAACTTGTTGTTTTCAGATCAAGTACCTGTTCTAGGGCCGCAACAATATGAATGTATCTCTTTTTCGGCAAGCTTTTCAAAAACTTTTTCACAAGCTTTGGCTCCTCAATCGTTTCACCAAGCGATGCAGCCTTAGAGGATATTTCAGATAGCTTTCCCACAAAACTATCAATCGTGTCTGCCTCCTTCATCTTAGCTCTATCGAACTCAGCCATCAGGGTTTGAAGTCGAGCTTCCCTTACTCGTTCAGCTCCGACGTGCCTAGCTTTAATTCCATCCCAAACTGCTTTTGCCGTGTCCAAATCACCCACTTGTAGGATTAAAGCTTCTGGTATTGACTGGAAAAGTAACGCTATCGCCAAGTGATTCTTTTCTTCAGTTTTATCTCCAGATTCTATTGCCTCCCAAACCTTATTTACCTTCAAAGCAATCTTCATTCTCATCGCCCATACGGTATAGTTTGAGGAGGTTAGCATTGGACACTTTATGGATGAAGATCCACCTCCTGTAGCCTTGACGTCTTCATCATCTTTCTTGTGATCTCCCATGATGAGATCTTCTTCTTAATATCGATCGATTTCACGTGTGTAAGCTCTGATACCAAATATTGGAATTGATATCAAAACAACACAAGAACAAACCGAAACACTTCTTTATTAATCAAGGAAAACTTCTCAAAAACCTTAATTTCTCACGCACACTCGCTACGGAGTTATCACACATTGATCTCAATATATATGTGTCGACATACACATATTCCCAAAACCCTTTAATTAGCTAACTCCTAAGAAAAAGGAAAACTCACATGATTATCTCTTAATAAATAGAATATGTATATTTAGCTTTATCTCCTAAATATACTTTTGCTTGATCCTCAAGATTTATTTCAAGCTTAATCCAACATATAATGCATATGTTGTAAAATTTCAACCTGCCCCAACTATTCATAAATGATCTCGAATCGCTGATTCCGCCTAAGAGTGAATGATATAGGTTCAGCTCAAGATTTATAAGGTTTCGATTTAGGTTTTAGAATAAGCTTGTTGAAAGCAGGATCAGTTTTAGTATAAATAAGTTTGTTGAAATCAGGATATACTATACAAGGAACAAAATATATAAACATATTAAGACAAACAGTAGGCTGGGCTCGCAAAACAATAATCTAAAATGGGCTTGTAGGACTATCTATAATACAAAAAGCCCATTATCTTTATTATTTTCCAGCTTAATAAAACGGAATGTTTTGCAAAGGAACGTAAGGGCAAATAGTTTTGACATAGGGACAAATTATACCAACCCTTTTTTTTGTTTTTAAGGTTTTAATTGATTAACGTTGATCCAATTTACACATGATTTGTTTTGTTTGTATTATCAAATCAGTTAAAATCTACTAACCTAAATATGCCTTCAAGTTAAATTATCTCATCATCATGGGTTACTCTAATTACGAAAATTTAGAGTTTATGTTTTTATTATTATTTTTATTATATTAAGAGATTAAAATCTCTAACTTATTTGAATCGACCGTTCCAAAGATTTAATATGTTTTCATATTTTAGGGATTTTTTTTTGTTTTTTTTTAACGTCTTTCTTTCATATTAAATAAAAAAATAATGAGTATGATCTTCGTGGAGGATGTTTACAAAGAAAACAGGAATAAACATTGAAACAAAGTTTGTAGATGGATTAAACGGTTCCTTAGCAAGACGATCCGCAGCTTTGTTACTTGCACGAGAGATCCATCGAAACTGAGCTTGATCGAACTTTAAACTCCAATGATTAATATCTCTAATCCAATTATGAACACCAAAGTTCAATATATTTTCAGTGATTAGTTTAGTCACTTCTTTATTGTCTCCTTCAAAGACAACATTACGATAACCGCGTATCCAAACCTGTTGCATCGCTACTAAGAGCGCTTGGCATTCTGCTTCAAGTACCGAAGAACATATCTTGCCTATGCTATGACTTGCCTCCAAGAAAAAACCATCAGAATCTCTAAGAATCCAAGCTCCAATTGAGGTGTCATTTTTTCGATAACGACAATCATAGTTGCACTTAATATAACCAAGATGAGGTTTTGTCCATATTGATGTTGTCTCATGTCGAGTCAGAGAGCTTGAGGTATTTCTGGAAAGAGGATCATGAGAGGTAGCAGACCATTTTTGAGCATCGACTATGGATGTACTTAAGTCATGTTGCCATTGGAAACCTCTTTTCTGATATAGGAGTAGATTCCGACTCTTCCAAATCCTCCATAAGAGCCACAATGGTAATTGTCTTTGAAATAAAGATAATCGTGTATTGAAATTGATATCCAATACAACACGAATCTTTGTTTCAAAACTTGAAGCAGGATCAAGTAATTCCAAATTTGACAGTCGTGCACCACGCCATAAAACTTGTGCATAGACACAAGTGAAAAAGAGGTGATGCCACGATTCTGCATCTTGACAACAGCGTCGACATTGGGAATCCGTGATTATTCCTCTATGGACCAATATTGTACCTATAGCCATTGCATTAGACAATCTTCTCCAGAGAAAATGTTTAAGTTTTGGTGTTGTTTTCAAGTGCCAAATCTTTTCCTTGAACTCAAGTAAACCAGGTGGTGGTAGGACTTCATCATGGGCTTCACGGTGTGCATTGCAAGCCAATATCTGAACTTAACTGTGTAGAGACCAGAACTTATGTAGTGCCAACCTAATAGATCATGATTAACTTGGTTGCTTAGATGTAGTCGTCGTATATGTTCTCGATCTTCGGGAATAATAATAGCATCAATTTTGTTAAAATCCCATCGATTGTGTTGGTCATTCATCAAGTCGGAAACAACATTGAAGTCATGTTGAACCCCTTCTATTGCATGTGGTGGTCTTGGTGGATTAGTAGGTAACCAAGAAGCAGACCATATATTCGTTTCGGTGCCATTACCAATTAGTACTCGTAAACCATTTTTCACCAAGTCCCGACCCGCTAGTAAGGAGCTCCATATAAAAGAATGCTTGGATCCCAAACGAGCATCTAAAATAGAAGAAGATGCAAAATATCGACCTTTTAATACTCTAGTCACTAAACTGTTTGGTGATTGAAGTATTCTCCAAACTTGTTTACCCAACATTGCAACGTTGAAACTCTCAATATCCCGAAAATCTAATCCTCCTTCTTTCTTCGGTAAACCCATCCGTTTCCACAAAAACCAATGCATAATATTTTTCTGGTCCCCTTACTCCACCAATACTCAGCTAATAAACGATTGATTTCATCACACGTACGTTTCGATAATTTAAAAGAATTCATCGTGTATACAGGAAGAGACATGGCAACCGTCTTTAGAAGAATTTCCTTACCGGCTTCAGATAAAAACCGATGAGACCAGCCATGAGTGCGTTGTTGAACCTTCTCAATAATGAATTGGAAGATCTCTTTTTTCTTTTTTCCAATATTCTCCGGCAGCCCAAGTATCGACCATTGCCCCCATCATTATGAATATTAAGAATGTGGCGTAATCGAGTCTTGATATCATCTCTGATCCTTGTTCCAAATGTTATTGCTGATTTCCTAAGGTTGACGGTTTATCCTGAGACCTTTTCATACTTCTTTAAAGTAGCCATGATCGTTGAAACAGGCCGTGGGTGAGCATGGCAAAATAAAAGTGCGTCATCCGCGAAGAGGAGATGATTAACTGTCGGCCTTGTGTCACTGATCTTCATGCCTTTAAGTGTTTTATTGGTAGCCGCTTGCGTAAAAAGATGACTTAGAAGACAAATAAAAAGGTAAGGAGAAAGAGGATATCTTTGACGAATGCCTTTCTCTGGTTTGATAAAACCACGTGGTGTTCCGTTGATTAAGACTGAGAAGCTCACTGATTTTACACACGTCATTATCCATCGAATCCACTGCTGATCAAAACCCATATGGATTATAGTATCTTGTAGGAAATTCCATTCAAGGCAATCATATGCTTTAGAGATATCTGTCTTCACTGTCATATAAGATTTATCCCACCTTTTTCGTGATTTTAGAGAATACAACATTTCATGAGCAATGATGATATTGTCCATGATATGTCGATTTGGTATGAAAGCAGCTTGGTTCTCTGATATAATCGAATTCAAGTGTGCTTTAATGCGATTCACCAAAATCTTGGAGATAATTTTGTAACTAACATTACATAACGCTATCGGGCGAAAATTACTCATACTCATTGGTACCTCAACTTTAGGAAGAAGGCAAAGATGTGTGTGATTCGTTGACTCCGTCAGATGATCAGAAGTGAAAAATCTTGTATCTCCGTAATGATGCTTGAATTGATTTCAATCCAAAATTGGTGATTGCACATGTGAATCCATCAGGTCCAGGAGCTCTGTCTGGATCTATGTCGAAAGCTGCAGTTTTAATTTCATCTTTTGTTATCGGACGTGTCAAATCTGTCTTAATTGCTGTAGTGACCTTCGGTTGGAAACCATCAAAAACAGAGTTGTACTCTTCAGTAGGTGATCGAGTACTCTGAAACAGATTTGTGAAATATGATTTGACAACTTGACCAATTTCTTGGTCACCTCTAACAATATTACCAACAACATCTTCGATAGCCAATATTCTATTACGAGCTAAACGGTTCTTTTTTGCGGCATAAAAGAATTTGGTATTACGATCACCGAGTTGTAACCAATTGTTTCGACTTTTTGAATGCCAAAAGCTTTCTTCATCATGATAGGCGCGATTTAATTCCTGACGAATCTGTTGAATATCTGCGGTGTTTCTATTACCAGAGGACATGGCATCCTCCAATTGTTCCTTGAAATAATGAATCCTTTCTACAGCATGAGTTTTGTTATTCTTCTTCCAAGCAGCTATTGTACGTCGACACTTTATGATCTTAGTGTGTAAGTTTAAACCAGATGATGATGCACTATTCCAGCTATCAATAACTGAATGACGAAAACTTTCATTCTGAAACAAACGTTTGTCGTAACAAAACTGACCTCTGCGACATTCAATACTGCGTGAGATACTAGTTACTAGTGGCCGATGATCTGATCCTTCAAAAAGAAGAAAATTTAGCAAGCCATTTAGTATTGGCCATAGTACGATTAAGACAGCACCAAATATCATGTTTGTATCTTTTCCCAGTCCAAAAAAATCTGTTACCAACGCTTTTAAGATCATGGAGATCACAAACAGAAATCATACAACGAAAATCTGTGAAACTACTCTCAAGTCTCAAAGGTCCACCTTTTTTCTCTGAGTTGTTCTTGATTTCATTAAAATCTCCCAGAAGCAGCTAAGGTGAATGTCGAGTAGTAGAAATGCGTTCAAGACGTTCCCATAAGTGATTTCTATAAGTTGGATCACGATGACCATAAACAAATGACAAATAGAAAGAGCTTCCATTAATTTCAACGAAGCAATCTAGAAGGTTGGGAGATTGAAAAAGAACTGAAACAGAAACAAAATTCTTCCAAAACACAGTGATTCCACCACTTATACCACGTGGTAGAACTATCACATATCGATCGTAGCGTAAATCACAGCAGAGATCCCTAATGACATTATCATTTTGCTTGGTTTCAAGGAGGCATATCATGTCCGGGAGATACTTGCGTTGTATCTCCTTTAGGCGTTGAACTGTAAGGTCTACGCCAAGACCTTGACAATTCCAAACAGTTGTATTCATGGTGCTTCTGGTGGATTAGGGCCCACCGCGCCTCTCATGTCATGCAGTGCCGGAGCTGTGCCACTGCTTTCACCCGAATCAAACAGCTTTGCCTTAGTGACCTTGTCTTCCTGATCAGATTCTGTGTGCTTCCTTTTCTCCAGACCAGCCCTAGTATCCTGTTCAAAGTCTGCATAAACCTCATAGAGATCTTTCATGGAGTTTGAGAAATCATTACCATCCAGATTCTGCTGAGTTGCGAATATTTCTCTGCCTGGAACATCTCATGTAGCGTTAGCAAAACCAGGGCATGTGTTGTAAAGTTCACTCATCTCCAATTCTTCAGTAAGCATTGATCTGACACGTGGTTCTTCAAAAATGTTTGCTTCTTCTACACCATTCTGACCCTGAACCTGATCCACATTCATTTCCTGATCCTCGGCCTTTTGACATTGGACAGCCTGATTCTCTGCTACTAATTCCTGAATCTGCACTCCTTGGTTGTTATTGCCAACTTGCTGATTGTCATCGTCACTGTCATCACTGTCAGATTGGTTACCACCACCATTCTGGATCAAACAATTACCAGAATCATGAGTGATCATCCTACAAGCTTCACAAAAGCCACGCAAGTGTTCATAACGAAACCAAAGCAAAGTATTCACTCCCGGAGTGAATTGAAATTGTCTCTGAAAACGCAAAGGTTGCTCCACATCCCAGTTTAACCGGACTCGAACGTACTCCACTTGAGCAGCAGTCGCAACGTTGTAGTTTATGTCCATTAGCTGTCCCATTGCAAGACCAATATGAGCAACAACCTCATGGTTCATGAACTGAAATGGTATTCCTCAGATTTGAATCCAAAAAGGAATGAAGTTAAGCATCATCATGTTCAACAAAGGAGTCCATCTTTGTAAGATAAGCATTCGATCAGCGAAAGCCCAAGGACCCCTTCTCAACACCAATTCCATCGGTTTTTCAGAGGGAAAGACAAACTGGAATCTCCGGCTTTCTAGAACACGACCATGAATCAGACCACCTTGGCCCCAAAGACGAGGCATGGCAGCAACAAATGAATGGAGATTTTGTCTCCTCGGCATCACCGGTCTACCGACAATGATGAATCGATTTTCGGCAGCGGCTTGGTTGACGACTTCAACAGGAAGATGAATAGGGTCGTCGTTAGCACCGAGGTCGATGTCTTGAAGAGCGCGGCGAAGATTGTCGGTCATTTTTGCGAAATTTGGGTAAAATCGAAGAGGGTAGATGAGATTGATTGGGAAATTAGTAAGCATATGATGAAAAAGAAAGGTGTAGAAGCGGATTTTATAGAAAGATAAATCCAAAATTGAAAAGGATTCATCACGTTGTATCGTGAGACACAACATGGGGATGGATTCCGGGAGTGGGAAGGTGGTTGTTCATCCCCATCACCGGAAAAAACAAAAACCGTCTTAGAGAGAGGGAGAAAGAAGCGGAGCAGTAACCGTAAAAGAAACTGTTCCGAAATCACACAAAAAATCGTCTTAACCATTTGAGATAACAAATCACCTATGTCTTTATTTTTAGGGAATTTTTTTTTATGTGACAATTTTAAGGGATTTTCCTTTGGATTAAGAACGTTCTAAAAATCTAAATCAAGGAGGCGACATATATTTAGTTGAGATCGAAGCGTATCCACAATAGGGCTGGGAAAATTATTCGTTAGATTCGCTTCGATTCGGTATTCGCTTTGATTCGATCCAAAAAATCCGGATATCCGTTATGAATCAAAGCGGAGCAAATAGTAAAATCTAGTATCCGTCAAAAGCGGAGCAAATCACAAATACTAATTTTAAAAATCCGAATATATGCTCTGATCCGTATATTATTTATATATACATATAATATGATAGGTTTATAACGTCTATTCGTATTTTTAGACTTTTAAAATATATTTGGCGAAATATTTATAGTAAAAATAAGTAGATACTAGCTTTTTAATTGAAAATAGATATTTTTTTTCTAAATAAAAAATACATGTTTCATTTTTCACCATCTTAATTTTCCACTTTTCATTTTTATTTAATTATATCGAATAAACTTAGGTAATTTCATATATTTAGTCACTAGTTAGTTTAAATATTATAATTAAATATTTTTTTTTTTTTTGAAAATGGTGTTTTGAATATAATTTTTGGTTTAAAATGGATATCCGCAAATATCCGAAAAAAATTTGGATATCCGAAATTTTTCGAAACAAAGCAAATAAAAAAATTAGATATCCGACAAAGACAAAACAGATCACAAATACTGTATTTTTTCCAGATATCGGCTCTGTGTCCGTCCCTGTCCACCAAATCTCACTCTCTCAACTCTCTAACTAAAGTCACAAAACTGTGTCGTATTCAAGACATCAAAGTAACGCCACGTGTACTGCGACATTTGAGGAGGGAAAAACCGAGACGTTGCACAAAGGGGAACAAAAGTAATGACGAAAAGTAAACAAAAGAAATCTCAACTTGTGCCGTTTTTATAGCTAAATCCAGATATTCTTTATATTCTCACAAATCAACCACTAACTTTTAAAGTAACAATTAGGACACTGTACATTCGTTAATAGTTAACATGGAAAACCGATATAAATAATAAAATTTATTATTTAAAAGTTAAAACACGCACTTTTAATTTCTAATCATGTATTAAATTTTAAAGAATCAGTGATGATGATATAAAAGTTTTAAATGGCCTAATTCAGAAAAGGAAAAACATTTATGGTGATGTTATTTGACAAATATATAAAGATTTAGGGGTATAGTTGAAAAGGTAAGTAGGTTAAAGTAAATATTAAATTAAATAAAAAATAAAAAAAGAGAGAGACAGTAAAAGCAAAAAGTCGTGACCTTTGCAAGGTCTGACCAAATTTGCTTGGAGAGTAAAACAAGCTTTGAAGCTTCTTCCCTTATTTGACGGCCACAGAGAAGGAGAAGGCAAATTCGCCTTCTTTCTCTCGTTTTCTTTTCTCATTTCCCCCTGAAGATTTGTTTTTGTTTCTTTGGTTTTTCTGGGGAAAACGAAGCAAGACGAAGGAAGTCAAACGCCACCGTTTTGAAGGTGAATTCGCTAGTCTCCGTTGATCTCGCTTCTGTCTTACTTTTTCATATGGAAATCTCTCTTCTTTCTTAGCAGAAATGCCGCAGATTTCTGGGTTTCTCATCTTGTCTCCTTTGGTTTCAGAGATTTATCGTATTCAAAACGTTTTGACTGTTAGTTGTAATCTGTTGACTCTACTACTTTAGCTTTCTTCCTTTTTGGAGTTTCGTTAAGATTTGAATGTGAATCAGATATGTGGGAAGAGATTCTAACAGAGGCTCAGTTTCAATGTGGTGACTGCACAATGATCTTTGAGCAACTGGTTAAGAGTGCATCTCGAAAAATGGGGATGTCTTTGTTTCAATAGACATTGTTGTATATTCGTGTTATGGCCATTCTGAGGTTTTTTCTTGTTGTATGAAAGGATGAAACTTTATGGAGAAGCTGAAAGAAAAAAATGGAAGGCCCTGTTCTGTGGTGAAGCCATTTGTTTGTAGTGAATTAGTAGTAATGTACAAAGTTTCTCAGTTTCTTATAACTTTTGAGGGACAAAGAGTTTATACAGCTTTGTGTAGAAGAGAGCTAGATGGCTGATAAAATGTGTAATTTTTGTTTTGTAATTCATGGCTTGGTTACAAAGACCAAGCGTTGAACACTAATAACTGCGTTGGTGGCTCCGTTGACATATTTCGGGTGAGAGATATCAGGTAGTGTAATAGGTTGATAAGATAGTTTAAGGGAATACTCTTTTTTTTGTTTTTGCTTGATATTTGAATCTTTATGAGCCTTCTGTGAACTTTTGTGATTCTTTTTTGTTTTGCAGACAATGATTCGTGCAAAGCACATTAGTAATCTTTCCAGTTCAGCAAGATCCTTTTTTCTTAGCGGAACGAGGTCTAGTGCAGCTGATGGAAATTCTTGTACATGCGCTGAAGATGAAAGTTGCGTCTCAAGACGCCAGCAAATTAGGACTGAAGTTGTACAGACTGGAAAAAGGGCATCTAGTTTAACATCCGGACTAGCGGGGAATATATTACCGGTAGAGGCTGGTAGACAGACGGTGGTCCCGAAGAAGGTTGAGCATTTCACACGGCCATCTCTTCTTCCACAGCATGTTTCCTCTCCTGCTTTACCGGGGAAATCAGATTCTGCAAACCATGCTTCCGCGATTATTGAAGAAGATGCGGTGGCACCTATTGGGGAACAGATATACAAGGCTGGTATTGGAACTGTAAATTTCTTGTCGGATATAGCAAACTACAAGATCCCTCTATCCGATGGAACTGAAGTCGTTGGTTTGCCTAAAAGCTGTATGGTTGATCCTGCTCGGCCTATTTCAAGTGTAAAGTCTTCAAATGTGGAAGTCATCAGAAGAGAGGACCTTGCTAAAGTCCACACTAGGTCTGCTCCCAAAGATTCATCTGACCGAGTTCCTATAAACAACTCTCGAGGTACTAAGGAAGCTGAAAGATCTGGCTTTGTCAAAGGCTTGAAGCAAACTTCAAATGATATGGCAGAGAATTCGTCTGAAGCTCAGGATTTACCCACATCTGGAAAGAGGAAAAGCATGCCGCAAAGACCCAATGTTGATTCAACCAGGCATGCGTGGGGTGGTTGTGACAATAATGTGCATTCTTCGGATGGCAGGACGATGAAATCTTCTGTTGAAGGTTTCAGTAAATCCTCAAGGGAAATGATGAGAGTGACACCAGGTACCGCTCCAACACCTAGGCAGTATTGTAATGCTGGATATGTCGTAGAAAATGTTTCTAATATGTTGCGGAGATTCAAATGGGGACCTGCTGCTGAAGAGGCCCTTCAAAACTTTGGTTTCAGGATGGATGCATACCAAGCAAACCAAGTGCTTAAGCAGATGGATAATTATGCGAATGCGCTTGGTTTCTTCTATTGGCTGAAAAGGCAACCTGGGTTTAAGCATGATGGGCATACTTATACCACTATGGTAGGTAACCTTGGTCGTGCAAAGCAATTTGGTGCGATAAACAAGCTTCTGGATGAGATGGTTAGAGATGGATGTCAGCCAAATACTGTTACATATAACCGACTTATCCATAGCTATGGTCGTGCAAATTACCTCAATGAAGCTATGAATGTGTTCAACCAAATGCAAGAGGCTGGATGTGAGCCTGACCGCGTAACTTACTGTACCCTTATAGACATCCATGCTAAAGCTGGATTTCTTGACATTGCCATGGACATGTACCAGAGAATGCAAGCAGCGGGGCTTTCTCCTGATACTTTTACCTACAGTGTTATAATAAACTGTCTTGGGAAAGCGGGCCATTTACCTGCTGCCCATAGGCTCTTTTGTGAAATGGTTGGTCAAGGTTGTACCCCTAATTTGGTCACATTTAACATCATGATAGCTTTGCATGCCAAGGCGCGGAATTATGAGAGTGCGTTGCAGCTCTACCGAGACATGAAAATTGCCGGGTTTCAACCCGATAAAGTGACTTACAGTATAGTTATGGAGGTGCTTGGACACTGTGGATTTCTCGAGGAAGCAGAGGGTGTTTTCACTGAGATGCAGCGTAAGAACTGGGTTCCTGATGAACCTGTTTATGGCCTTTTGGTTGACTTGTGGGGAAAAGCTGGCAATGTGGAAAAAGCTTGGCAGTGGTATCAAGCAATGCTTCACGCTGGTCTGCGACCTAATGTTCCCACATGTAATGCCCTTCTCAGTACTTTCCTTAAGGTTCACAGGCTGTCTGAAGCCTACAATTTGTTACAAAGCATGCTTGCGCTTGGTCTACAGGCTTCTTTGCAAACATACACATTGCTATTGAGTTGTTGCACAGATGCTCGTTCAAACTTTGACATGGGCTTTTGCGGCCAGCTAATGGCAGTCTCAGGTCATCCGGCACACATGTTTCTCGTCAGAATGCCACCTGCAGGTCCTGATGGTCAAAATGTGCGTGATCATGTCAGCAACTTCCTTGATTTTATGCACAGCGAGGACAGAGAGAGCAAGCGGGGACTCATGGACGCAGTGGTGGATTTTCTGCACAAGTCAGGTCTAAAAGAAGAGGCGGGCTCGGTCTGGGAAGTGGCTGCAGTTAAGAATATGTATCCAGATGCACTGAGGGAGAAAAGCTGCAGCTATTGGCTTATAAATCTCCATGTAATGTCAGAAGGAACTGCAGTCACCGCGTTGTCTAGGACACTTGCATGGTTCCGTAAGCAGATGCTAGTTTCAGGAGAATGTCCTTCACGAATTGATATAGTAACTGGTTGGGGAAGACGAAGTAGAGTCACGGGCACGTCGATGGTGAGACAAGCAGTTGAGGAATTGCTCAACATCTTCAACTTCCCGTTTTTCACTGAGAATGGGAACTCAGGCTGTTTTGTTGGATGCGGGGAGTCTCTCAAGAAGTGGTTGCTTGAGTCATATGTTGAGAGGATGCATTTGCTCTAGTTGTAGATTTTTTGCTGTTTAGTTTTCTTTAAGGCCAATTGGATTATTGATCTTTGGTCGAATCTCAATGGTTCGGTTTTGTATGTCATCATAAGTTTAAGGTTAGCGATGTCATAAGTTTAAGGTTAGTGAGGAATGGAATTTATCTCCACATTTTTGTTCTCACGTCAACATTATCTCCTCTTGCAATGGGTTGTAATGGGAGTATATGAATCAATCTTTGAGGGTTATAATACCCAAATTTATTAACATTTGGAATATTTTTTGTATGTTTTATTTTTGTACAACATCAAATGTTACAAAAATGTTTTCTCACCAGCCATGTACTACATAGACTGCTGATTCTACAATGATGTGAATGGAAAAGGAAAATTGGAGGAAGATCTAAACGAGCCTGGAATTGTAGGAGCCACAAGAGGTGCATTTGTGGTATAGCCAGTGGTAAGGAGCATTACCTTTTCTTCCGCAGTCATTACACAGTATCACCTGCACCAAACCATCGTTCCATTTAGATTATTCTTGCAGCTCAATAATCCATCTAGGGATAAAGATAGTAGAGAGAGCGAGAGTGTGTGTGAGAGATCTTAACCTGAGTTTTGTTGGAGTATTCATCAGGCATCTTCTCTTCTGCAAGCAATGCGTCTAACATCCTAAAGTAGACCTGTGTGAAAACAGTTCTTTGTTTAGTGAGCGTGTTCATTGCTTCAATAAAGACTCGAGCACTTCTACTTCAAAAGAAGTAAGAGGAGAACTATCTATGGTCTGAGAGCGTTTTGATGCAATTACTAATCTTTTTACGAGGAAAACAATACTCTGCTTGAAAATGGTGTAACTGACCTGCATATCTCCTAGCGACTTGCTGCAGACAGGACATGTGTAATGTGAACATGTGTACTCCTACCACCAGAATCAAAGAACAAACCCTAAGTAATCTTAGCAACATGTGTCAAGTTTTCATTATTACCCAAAGCATATTTTGACAGAGTTAAGTACCTGAAAGCATGTCGAGTGCATCAAGTGACCGCAGGGAAGAGCCTTCACTGGGGAGCTGGAGGTAAAGATGTACTCGTGGCAAATCGGGCAATTATCTTCTAAGCACTTTTCCCTGCAAACATGCTCTACTAAGGAACGTGACATACACGCATTGCATTTCATGCAATGGAAGTAGTCAATGCCCAATCCTTTCCCTACCCGACAGAGATTGCAGTAGGGGCAGTGATAAATTTTCCTGTTAAGAACCTTTAACTGTCAGTCTCTACAGGTATTCAGTCCATAAGCGTAAGAAGTAAATTACTTTACGATTTCTTTTCATAGTTTGGATAATTTGCAACTTTTGGTAAGCATCACGCCTCTACCAAGGTCTCAGCCAAAGCCTTTTGGAACCAGACTTCATTAACAATGTTTCAATGTTAACCATCAGCAACTTCTGTCCTTCAAATTCAGCATTTCCTAGTTGATTCTAGTTCTACGACATCTACAACTTCTTTCAATATCTAATTTGCTTTAAATTAGTGTTTCACTTTTACAAAAGCAGTAGATCATCACCCTACAGTTGTCTCTTTACAAGTTTGCTAATATGAAGCCTAAGAGAATTAAATAATAAAGACTTTGGATACTTTACGTATCCAAATAGATATGCCAAAGTAGTTACCTTTCATCGTCATATAATTTGCATATTTTGCAGAAGTACTTTCCCATTGACGACTTGCAGGAAGTATTTGAGCAATTTGCACCAATTGGCTGAATCATGAGGCATTTCATGCACATCATCTTTGTGATTTGTTTCCTGTATAAGAAAGAATTCAAGAGAACCAGAGACGGTTGAGGGCCAAACAAGATTGTCGAAGTTCCTTACATGGAAGTAGAAGATGTTACATTACCTATCCACCGAGTGATCAGCCTCTTCATCATGGCATCGTATACACGTGAAGAGCTGGTCGCAACAAGGTGCAAGAAGCTTGCAACTCCTCTTGTAGTGATTGCAACCAAAGATCAAACTGTGAGGATCTCGATAAGATGGATGCTGACCAGGAACTGTTTCTATATTGCTTGAGAGAGGGGATGGTTCTAGATTATATATCCGCTGTGAGATAATCCAACGGCTGAAAAAAGTAACTGACATAATGTTAATCTCGACATAAGAAGGAAATATTATACTATGATCTTGACTGAGTCACTATGATCTTGCAAATTTAACCAAGGGAATAAGGTTATCTGTACGAGTACAAAATTTTCCTGTTAGTAGAATTCTGTACAAGACTAAGCAGACTTCTCAGCTTATCTGGATATGTTACAACATGACAACAAGATTTTCTCATAAAAAAGAGAGGTAGCAGGGCCTACCTCATTAACAAGTTCTGCCGGATATATGATTTCTTCTGAGGATCTAGGGAAGAGTCGCATGATATTTTTCTAATCATAGCCGCCATTTCTTCTTGACTCATTGTTAACAGGTGTTCATATTTCCTGGATTGACCAAACTGGCTAGCCTTCTGAGACATTGGAAAAGTTTGAGCAGGATTTACGATCTGGAAGTTGCTGTCAGTTTGTTCCTTGTCCTCCTTTTTGTCAGCTCCTCTACATATCTTTTTACTTTCTGAAAGTTCCTGATGTTCACCCCCTTTGTCGCCAACTTCAACATTGTTATTAAGAGCAGTCTCTCCAGGTTGCTTATTCATGATACCTGTCAAGTTTGTCTCTGAAAGTTCGAAAAGTTTGCTGCCAATGCTCCCTTTGTCCCCATCAGAAGATGCTTCAAAGAGATAGTTCCAGACAATCTCCAGTGGATCTGAATCCCCAAATGGATCGTTGTTTGCTTCTCCTGTTTCCTCTTGTATAAAATGACCATTGTACCATTCTGTTAACCATTCGACAAACATTGTTTTCCTTGTTGCTTGGCGCCACAAGGACATCACGGCATGTTGTTCATCAGAGGTCAAAGAATCCATCAACCAGGGAATCATATCCTGCAATATTTCCCCACTTATTCTCCCAAGTATGCATCCTATGATTTTCTCCTGTTCTTCAATAGCAAAGCACTCCCTGAATAGACCCCAGAGCTCAGTTTCTTCATGTTGGAAATGCTCCGACAATAGCTTGTGCATGGATTTGCATATCTCTTGGAGACTCAGACATAACCGCTCATACTTCATCTTTCGGTGGTCCTCTGCACTGGAATTGACAGTAGAAACCAACATGTTCAGCTCTGACATCTCATTCAAAATGAATGATATTTTATCGAAGTGTTTAATTTCAAGCTCATGATCAATACTAAATGAGTGACTAATGTTTTTTAGTTTTCCCTTTGCCTCCAGTGCTGGAAATGCAATCTCATCCTCTGCATCAGAATGTATCTGATACAAGAACTTTATCATATGGAATCGCTGTTGAAACTCCCCAAGGAAACGAAAGTCAGCTGCCAATCTAGCTGATCCACAAACAAGGTAGTCCAGATCCATCTTCATTGCCTTATGGAAGAAGAAAAGGAGATCAATTGGTTTTACGTCCATAATGAATGGGTCATCCATATTCTTCTCACCAAAAAATTCTGGAAGATGGATAGGAGGCCTTAGCTTTCCCGAGAAAAGCATTTGCTGATTCATTCGACTAGAGTAAGGTGTCTCGTCATACATGTTTCCAGCAGCCGGCATTGACAGGAAGCAGGTTGAAGACTTACTTTTCTTCCCAACACATACAACAAGCAAATCAACTCTAGATCTGTTGCATAGTTGCAGCTGTGCTTGGTGGGAAAAGGATCCAGATGCTTCTTCAGTGTGCTCTTTTCGACAGGAGCATCTTACTTTGTACATTACGGACAGCTGTTTCCAAAAACTTTCAACAGAGGTTTTGCCTGAGTAGCCAAAGCGAAGCCACTGCAACAAGAGGCGTGCAAATGATTTTTTGGGAGAAGAATCTTCCAAACTTAAGAAATAAAGAATGGATTGAGATTCCTCTTCTGACAGATGAGCCGAGAACCAGAGTATGACACACTTCAGCAATCCAAGAGGTAAGACATGAATGCTTGTGTATAGGAGCTGCCTCTGCATTTCATGGTTGCAATTCTTGCTGATGATTGGGAATACCTGGAGAACAATGAGTGAAAAATTTGGATATAATAATACAAGGCAAATGGGAAATAAAGAGAAACAATTTCAAAGTAAATAAATTAGTCCTTGAAAATTTTCCATTAAGTTTTAGTGTTTTACATTCAACTGAAATTCCAAACGGATAAAGTTTTATAGGAGTATGAAAAACTTTACCTCTGTTCTCTGTACGGAAAAGTGTTTTGCTACTTGGACTATAAGGGCCTCAAGTTCCTCCTGAAGCTTCAATAGAAAATCGTCCGTCCTGATTTTATCATCAGCACCTTTGTATAGCAATCTCTGAAAATTCTCGAGACAGCCATTTATGGTGAATTGTTTGGCTGATGAAGAGCGGCGATCTGTCATTTCTTCTAACACCGGGTGAAAGAACTTCTTAAACGCATTGCTGCAACAAAACAAAGCATTCTGTAACCCACTCAGAGAGAGGAGGAGGAAAATAAACAAGACAAGTTTTAAGAGACTATGCACCATACCAAAGACAAAAGTCAAGTTATCCAACAAACTATTACCTATAAGAAACAAGGACATCAGCAAGGAAGTTTAATCGAGCCATCGGTACATCAAGGTCCAAAAGTAGGCTTGGGAAATTTGCTTGGCATAATCCTTCATGAATGTCTCTCAAATCTTTTTCAATTGCATTTTGAAAAAGCTGAAGACCATGAATCGGGTTGTGTCCTACATCTGGAATAGAAAGAGACTTTTTACTCCACTGCCAAAAGCGTTGAAAACATCCGCTGGACTGATGTGTCTGAGATGAGTTCTTCATATTTTTAGACACATCTACATACTGGACTCCTTTCATGATCTTTGTAGGAGCCCCACAAGAAGATTGACTGTCGTCAAGCAGCCAAGAGCTTATGACCTTCAGGAATTCTTTTATTTTATCAGAATTACGAAGATGAAAGAAAACAGAGCATATCTCAGCAAAGGATATACCTGTTGCAATGAGTCTTCAGTTGGGACAACATCTTTCATGCAATTCTCAACTTCAGTTTTCTCCTCGTGAGAGAGATAAGCCATCATCCATGGCAAAAATTCTTCTAGCACCATCACTGGAACACTACAAATGAATTGCCACACAAGTGATGCCTGTTCTTGAAAAGAGAACTTCTCAATTAACAAAGGAAAGACCTGCATGAAGCGTGGCTGGTTAGGCACTATTATGAGAAGATGGAGTTAAGATGAAACATACAGAAATCTGAAGTGAAAAGTCCTAACTGAAATTTGCCATATTTCCTGGGAGATTATTAGTTCTAAGCCTCAACTTGATCCACTTATAAGGAAAGCGATAGAATATCTATAACTCAAATGTTATTTCCATTATTAGTCAAAATAGAGTCGAAGTATCGCATGCTCAACCGCATCGGTTTCCTGGGGAGATCAAGCTATAGACCTAATCCGTAATAATCCATAATACAATTATACAAGTATCAGTAGTATTTGAACGTGACATTGCAAAATCCACCAAAGCCCACATTTTTACTGAAATTTTGGTCACCGTATCAGACACTTCCTACCATGTGTTCTAACACCATGGGAAAGGGTGTGCATAAACCTCCAGAATATGCAATGGCAAAGGTTATATGTGAATTATTCATCACTTCCAGTGAAGAACAGATATACTGGAAGTGGGGCACATGCAACTTCCACTCTATCTCAGCGAGATCAAATTACAGTGATAGTCATGACAAGCCAAGAATATTTGAGAAAAGGTGAAAACCGCATACATGCTTTCAAACAAGAGTAAACTGAAGCGAGAAGGTATAGTTTCTGACTCTCACTTCAAAAACCAAACAATTATGGGAAGCAACAATATACCTGCCGCTCTTCTTTAAGCATATGCTGGCATATAGATGACTGAATGGTGCCTATGCATAATATAACTTCACGAAGTACATCACTTATGCTCCCTATTTCCTCTTCAAGAACATGTAGCCAATGAAAAATTGAGGTGAATAGATCATCTGTGCCAGCATGCTCAAGCGAATAATTAGAAACAATGTTCTTCACACGTGCATCGAGCGCCAAAAATATAACCTGCCAGTAAAAGATCATTTCAGTCACAACTTTTTGATATTATGATAAGGAATGAAAAGATAATTGTTCCTATTTACGGGTCAGAATCTTGACATCAAAGATTCACAAACTGAAACTGGAGAAGCAACCAAAATTTGAGTATCTACAGCCAATCAAATTTGGACAATATCTCTACCGTAGAAACCTAGTCTACCAAAGATCAAAGGAAAATGTTTTGATAAGCCAAAGGAGGAAATTACTTAAAAGAAGTCTAGTGAACTGAAAACGCCAGTTACAACCTCTTTAGTTCCAGAATTTCATAGCACCAATCGTTAAACCAAACAAAATTATATGAGATGATGATGATTACTCAAGCTCTTGTGCGAATTCTAGTAGGCATCATTAGCGCCAAAATGGAAATTTCCCATTCTGGCTAACCTCAATGTACTAATATCATGAATACGACATCAGAAACTCATAAGAAAGAAAGAAAAAACTCTTTTCACAGGTTTCTTTTGACAAGTCATGAAACAAAATTACCCTCTCGTTGAATTGGCTTCAGGCAAGCAAAGAGAGTTATTAAACTTATGATTCTATTTATGAACATAAAAGAGAAGTGACATATGAGGCAAGAGTAACCGAAATTAACCTCATCTTCAGCTGCGGAATGATACTTATATACAAGCTTCAAAAACTCAAACTTCCGGGAGAGCTCCACCGCCAGATCCACGCTAAAGGAACCGGCTGCGGCGGCGTCAGTAGCTAAACGCCGGAGCTCCACGAACTGGGCACGGAAAGCCTTGTGGAAATAAACGAACAAGAGAACCGGAGCATCAGAAAGCTTGGTATCGTCGACGGTAGCCACAGAACCAGAAACCGACGCATTTTCCGGCGGGAGGGGACGAAGATTATCGCCTCCCATTTACGGCAACAACCACCACCGTTAATAAACGAGGAAGTGAAGGAGAAAAGGGAAAGAAGGAAACGAGTTGACGAGTAGAGAAGGATTTGTAAGGCATTGATCATCTTCGTCGTCCTCGTCACTCTCTCTCTCTGCTGAAGCTATCGAGTTTTTTAATCAATTTGGGGGTTTAGGGTTTATTATTATATTACAAGTGACTGAGACGTTGCAGCTGAAAACCAACAAAGCTTGCATCATTATAATGTGGCGGGATTAAAACTTTTAAATACTCTGTTTTGTCACTATTTATTTGGTAACTAACTAATTTTTTTATTATATTTAATTTTTTCCCCCGCTTTATTGATTTGAAGTTGAAAATCCCAAAAGTTTTTTCATTGTCAAAAGTATTTCAAAACAAGATTTACGATAAATTATTTTAATTACTTAATTCTTATCGTCTAATTACATCATTAAAAAAATACTATTTTTAATTTATTACATTCACGACAACCAGTAAATATAATACTCTACAACACTTGGAAATACAATGAATAGTTCTACGGATAACTCCACAACGGATGGTTTTATCCGCACCGCAAATATTTACGATAGACGGTTCTCTCTGCACCATATTAACGGTAGACAGTTTTACTCTTAACACACGAAACTACGAACGGTTCTACCTGCACTATGTTGCACTATTACAAACAAAACTTGATAAGTTTGATTCCATTAATATGCAATAATTCGTAATTTTTTAGAATCAAATCTCAGACTTCCAGATATAAACGAGACTTCCACAATTACTTCCTTTTTATGTAGATTGTTCCTTTTTTTTGTTTAAACTCAAACCAACTTCATGTATCAATATAATACTTGAGAACATACAAAGTGTTTCTCTTGTAGATCGTAGTACTTTTATGTGAGTTTGGCACACTTTTTTTTTCAACGACAACAATGGCAATTTTTGTTTTTGTTTTTTGTTTTTACAAGAAATAAACAAACATTATAACATATCACAGTGTTTTTTTTTTGGTATAGGAAGCACAATCCTGATTTGAAGAAGAATTATTTAACACGAATGGAGATAATATATATCATACATTTACAATTGTTCAACATTAATTTTTTTTATCAGAAAAAATAAAATCAATACTTTTTTGTTTGTAAACTGTTCAAGTACATTAGTTTATTTCTCCAACGTCGTTGATATATGCGGGAAAACATAAATAAGATGTTTAACTAATGCATGATCCGATTCCGACCTAGTGTATAAGTAAAAATATTCATAGTACATGGTTTTTTTTATATTGGATTTGTTAATAATTTGATGTTTTTTAATGAGATTTTTTAATATTGCACCATTGAAATCTCGTGATTTGCGGGTGATTAGCTGAGTCAGCCTCGTGATTATAAAACGATTGGCTGATTTGAACATACGTTATGAAAAAATGGCCTGACCTCGGCCGGCCGGACAGTTGTCTCCCAGCTCCTTGACCAGTCAACGTTGACTCCGTTAGTTTAATCCGTTATTAACGCCCCGTTCCGTCTTGTCTCCTCCACGACCCCTCTCGTGGCTGTCGTGTGCTCTCCATGTGACTCCACGTGTCATTTCAGTTAATTGGGCTCACGTAATCTTTTAAACTATATGGGCCTGTCCCAACATTTTGAGCCCATTAATAAAAAATTGTTTGTCCGAAATCATATATTTTGAATACATAAATTCGTGATCGTGAATTCGTGATCGTGTTCGCTTCTGAGTTGGACCCTTTTTTTTTTCCCGGCGAGGGAGGTGGGGTTAATCGGCGGAGATGGAGTCGCTGAGAACGAAATGGGTAGCTATGGCGGCTAGTATATGGATACAGTGCACAAGCGGCGCTTCCTACACCTTCGGAATCTATTCAGCGATCCTAAAATCGACCCAATTCTACGATCAATCGACCCTCGACACCGTCTCTGTCTTCAAGGACATCGGCGCAAACGCCGGAATTTTCTCCGGGCTTCTCTATACTTATGCTACCTCCAATCGCCGCCGTGGTCGGGGAGGCGGAGGGGCTGGAGGCCCGTGGGTGGTGCTCGCGATCGGGGCAATCCAGTGCTTCGCCGGTTATTTTCTCATTTGGGCTTCCGTTACCGGTCTGATCGGAAATCCGCCGGTGCCGCTGATGTGTCTTTTTATGTTCTTAGCGGCGCAGTCGCAAACGTTCTTCAATACGGCCAACGTCGTTAGCGCAGTAGAGAATTTCGCCGACTATGGTGGTACCGCCGTCGGAATCATGAAGGTGACATTCTACTTTAGATTCCTTTTGATTTCTTACTGTCTTGATTGGATCTGTATTGTAGGATCACGCGGTCAGTTTATTCCCTTGGGACCTAATGAACGATTTTCGAATGTGAGGAGAAACCTTCACTAGATCCCATTTGGTTTGGGATATCAACACTAGGAGATTGATGGTTTCAAGTTTGGAATTTGTTCTTCAAATAATATTAGTGGTTGTGAGAGCTAACTGATGAAAGCTGGAAGTTTTTTTTGGGATGTAGATGATGTTCTGTCGATTTTATCTTAGTGGGAATCTTAGATTTTGACTGGAGTTTGCAGAATTGTTGAGTTATGTTTCTAGTCGATTCATCAGAATTTAAGGTTGTCTTGGATGGACTCTGTTTGAAATGCCATAGAAATTTTGTTGGGGGGTCTTATCTCTGGAAATTTACTTTCTGGGATTGATTGGATTGCAGTTAGTAATATGATGCATTTCCAAAGAGACCATCATGGTCTTACGGTGTTTTCAAGATGTTTTTGCCCTGGTCATATGGTGTTTCAGTTTGTTTATGATCACAGTGAAGCAACCAAGCTTATCTCTCCCTCTTTTTTTTGGCAGGGTTTTCTTGGTCTAAGCGGAGCAATACTAATTCAACTGTATGAGACAGTGTGCGCTGGAGATCCGGCGAGCTTCATTCTTCTGTTGGCAATAACACCAACACTTCTCTCCCTCTTGGTCATGCCTCTGGTCAGGATCTATGAGACAAGCACGGCCGATGATAAAAATCATTTAAATGGTCTATCAGGTGTATCTCTTATCATTGCAGCATATCTTATGATTGTTATCATTCTGAAGAACACCTTTGGTTTGTCACCATTGGCCAATGTTGTCACACTTGTATGTCTCCTTGTTCTGCTTGCCTTGCCTCTACTTATTGCAGGAAGAGCACATCGAGACCGCATGGAAAAAACAGTATTACCTGATAAATCCCCTCTCATAGGCAGTCCAAACGCAACAACCTCCGTTAACCAAAGTTCTGAAGGCGACAGTCAAATAGAAGCTGGTCTGAGTGAGAACCTAAATCTTCTCCAAGCTATGGAAAACCTAAGCTTCTGGCTGTTGTTTATTGCCATGATTTGTGGAATGGGCTCTGGACTTTCGACGATAAACAACATCCGACAAATAGGTGAGTCTCTTCGATACTCATCCGTTGAGATAAATTCACTGGTCTCCTTGTGGAGTATATGGAACTTTCTCGGTAGATTTGGAGCCGGTTATGCCTCAGATGCATTGCTACACAAAAAAGGTTGGCCACGTCCATTGCTAATGGCTGCAACACTTGGAACGATGACCATAGGCCATCTAGTCATAGCCTCTGGTTTTCAAGGAAATCTCTATGTCGGTTCTGTTATCGTTGGCGTCTGTTATGGTTCACAGTGGTCACTGATGCCTACAATCACCTCCGAACTATTTGGGGTTCGCCACATGGGAACCATCTTCAACACCATATCTGTGGCCAGTCCCATCGGTTCCTATATCTTCTCTGTAAGATTGATCGGTTATATCTATGACAAGACTGCTTCTGGAGAGGGAAACACATGTTACGGCCCTCACTGCTTCAGGATATCTTTTGTTATAATGGCGTCTGTTGCGTTCTTTGGGTTTCTTGTCGCCATTGTACTGTTATTTCGGACAAAGACGCTCTATCGACAGATCCTTGTCAAGAGGTTGCATCGTCGATAAGAGTTCTTGTGAATACTATACTTAGGAAAAACGAATATAAGCTTTCTCTTGCCATTTCCAAGGTAGCTTATGATTCCCAGAGGTACATCAATTACTTTACCTATTTAAGTTGATTGTAAAGATGGGAAGAAAGAAAGATCAGATCTTTTGTCTCTCTTGTTTATAGTTTCTTTCACAAATGTGAGTTTTGTTTTGTGAAGTGTATAGACATCTCAGATTCCCAATAAATGTTGAAATTCTTTAATTCGTTAGTGTTGATAAATAATACTAATAATTGCAGGCCATCGAGTCTCTCGTTCATTCATTATTCAGACTCATTACAAACCAATCACCATTCACCAACACTTATTCATTGCGTTTCAAGTTATCCCTTTGACAATTTCGACATAATTGGTATTTGACTTTTTGATGAAAAGTTTTGCAGCCATAAATGGAAGAGAACTTGAAGAAGACAATTACTTTTTTTCTTCGTCATCTTCTCTGCTTTACTAACTTCAAACCTACTTTTTCAAACCCTAATAAAGTTGCCAGAAATCCAAAACCCAGATGTAAAAAGTCAACTACTTTGACTTTCTCATCTCAAGACGATAATCCCCGTGAACAAGAAGAGAGTTGAAAAAACAATAAAAAGCTAGCAAAGCAAAGAAAAAGACAAAAACTTTTGTCCATAGTTTCTGTGACACGAGAAAGTTGAAGATTTCAAAGCTAACTAACATGAATGATATTCATTATTGATTATATCAGAAGAGAGATTTCTTGGGGATATGGTTGTTGGTAGTCATGGGAAGACAGTAAACGCCATCGCTATTGCATTTATTCTGTCTGCAGAGTCAAACAAACTAATTTTTATTATTATTTGGTTTTTGCATCCTATCTCTTGTCTTGTCCCGAGATCAGATGTATAAAAAAGAGGGCTTTTTTTCTTCTTCTTTCTTGATTCTCTCTTCCACTGTCATTATCCATTATCCCCTCAAGATTTGTCTCTTGTGAGACACCATGACGCTTCATCGATCTATTGTGTTCTTCTTCTTGTTTCTCTCATGTTTAGCTCTTTCTTCATGGGCTCTTCCTCTTTGTTCCGACTCAAGTGAGTTTTTTAATCTTAATATCCGCTTACGGTTTTTGCTATGGATTTGGTTTTAGTTTTGTTATTGGAGATTTGATGCGATGGCTGTGTATACTTTTTGGTTTTTGTGGTTTTTCAGGAGCTCCTTTGGAGGTGAATTCGACATTGAGCTTTTGTCTTTACAAAGAAAAAACATGCTGCGATACAATGGAAGATTCCAATTTGAAGAAGCAATATCAAGCTATGAACATTTCCGACAAGGGTTGTGCTTCTGTTGTAAAGTCAATCCTTTGTGCTGTAAGTACAAATCTGTCTTAAATCTCTAAAGATTCTGCAAATGTTTTCGTTATGCAACACTCAATACATAATTTGCTTTGAGCTGTCACCATTTTAATCTGATTTGTTGGGAATCTGCAAAAAGAGGATTTGTGTTCGAAGTTTTCGTTTTTTTTTGTTACTGTGATGTTACAGAAATGCGATCCGTTTTCATCGGATTTATTCAGAGATAACTCAGATCAGCAGTCAGTTCCAATCCTTTGCAACTCTTCCAGTCCAGCAAATTCCACAAAGGACTTTTGCTCTGAGACATGGGAGACATGTCAAAACGTCTCTATTTCGGGTTCTCTTTTCGCTGCCTTGTTGCAAGGCCGAGTTGGAGCGCCATCAAATAACAATGCCTCTAAGCTTGCTGATCTATGGCAGTCCAAAACCGATTTCTGTAGTGCCTTTGGTGGAGCTAGTTCCAATGAAACTGTTTGCTTCAGTGGTGAGCCAGTTACTCTTAACGACACTATTCCTGACAAACCTCCTCCTGGTGTATGCCTTGAGAAAATCGGTAACGGCTCTTACCTCAACATGGTTCCTCACCCTGATGGCTCGAACCGTGCATTCTTCTCTACACAACCTGGAATAGTATTCTTGGCTGGTATACCGGATCAGGATTCGGGCGGGGTATTAGATGTGGATCCATCTAGCCCGTTTGTGGATTTGACTGATGAAATTCATTTTGATACTGAGTTTGGCATGATGGGTATGGCTTTTCATCCAAAGTTTGCTCAAAATGGGCGGTTTTTCGCTTCTTTCAACTGCGATAAGTCCAAGTGGCCGGGCTGTACTGGAAGATGCTCATGTAACTCTGATGTAAACTGTGATCCGTCCAAAATAACTCCTGACAGTGGATCTCAACCATGCCAATTCCAAACTGTAATAGCTGAGTATACCACCAATGCTACTAACTCAGACCCTTCTAAGGTATATCCTCTTTTAGGCATCTTAATATTTGTTGTTTGTCATAGAGCCTTAAGCTTTTTTTTCCGTTGTTTAGGCGAAAAACGCTAAGCCAACGGAAGTCAGGAGGATTTTCACAATGGGACTTCCCTTCACATCTCACCATGCTGGACAGATTCTCTTTGGTCCCTCAGATGGGTACCTATACTTTATGATGGGAGATGGAGGTGGAGGCGCAGACCCGTATAATTTCGCACAGAACAAGAAATCTTTGCTAGGAAAAATCATGAGGCTTGATGTAGATAACATTCCTAGTGGGTATACTTAGATTTATTGCTTGGTTTTTGTTTATAACACAACACTATACGAATGTCCTTTGTCATTTACCAAAAAATGTCTTCAGGTGCTTCTGATATCTCCAAAATGGGTCTATGGGGGAATTACTCTATACCAAAAGACAATCCTTTCCGTGAAGACAAAGAGCTCGAACCTGAAATATGGGCTGTTGGAATGAGAAACCCTTGGAGATGCAGCTTTGATGCTTCTAGGCCTTCCTACTTCATGTGTGCTGATGTTGGACAGGTAAATGGCTTGTTTCGACAATGAGTTTGCCTGTTTTATTTTGTTGCGGTCTTCCGATGTTCTTGATATGTTTTGGCGGTTATTAGGACACATATGAAGAGGTGGATCTCATTAGCAAAGGAGGAAACTACGGTTGGCGTGTTTACGAAGGCCTGGATCTTTTCCATCCTGATTCATCCCCTGGAGGAAACACATCTGCTAAATCCATAAACACGATATTTCCTGTGATGGGTTACAACCACTCTGAAGTTGACTCGAGCGGAAAATCAGCTTCAATCACTGGAGGATACTTCTATAGATCAGAGACTGATCCTTGCATAGCTGGAATGTGAGTCAACACACACTCTTTTTTCTCTGCTTCCTCCTCTCTTGTGCATGTTAACAAAACATTTTGCAACTATAATGTTTTCTTGCAGGTATGTGTATGCTGATCTATATGGAAATGGCGTGTGGGCGGGGATTGAAACGCCCGCTAATAGCGGGAACTTTGTGAGCAACAGAATAACCTTCAGCTGTGCCGGTGACTCACCGATGATATGCAGCGATACTACGGGAACTTCAGGGCCATCTCTAGGCTATATCTTCTCTTTTGGTGAAGACAACAACAAAGACATCTACTTGCTCACAAGCAAAGGTGTCTTTAGAGTGGTTAGGCCGAGCCGCTGCAACTTGACTTGCTCCAAGGAGAACTCCACGGTTGCTAGAAGAAACCCCAGTCCCTCGAGCTCTTCTTCTTCTTCATCGTCTTCTTTTTATAGGCATACGAATGGTTTCCATGGAAGTTTGGTGGTTTTATTGGTGTCTATGTCTCTGATTCTGCTGGTTTTGTTAGTGTAAATAATGTGGAAAGGTTAAATCTTTTTCATAGGATGAAAGTTTTCAAAACTTGTTCTCTGTTTGTGTTTAAGAAGATTTGTGAGTTTTGTTATTGGAATTTGTATGTTCAGGATGTTTTGAGAGAACACATGTTATGATGAATGGGACCAAATATATACTCCTTCCATTTCATTTCATTTTAAGTGGTTTAAAATTTTTCACACGTATAAAGAAAACATATTAAAAATTCTAATATATTTCTATAAAATAAATTGCCTCTT
Organism: Pseudoturritis turrita; assembly: GCA_900406555.1. Lineage (NCBI taxonomy): Eukaryota > Viridiplantae > Streptophyta > Magnoliopsida > Brassicales > Brassicaceae > Pseudoturritis > Pseudoturritis turrita. Next base: position 291,830 of record OVBL01001085.1, on the reverse strand, counting down.
TATATTTTTTATTAAATATTATAGTATTAAATTAGGTATTTTATGACAAAATTTAGATTGAAAATGTAAAACGACGTTTATTATGAAACGTAAAAATAATTGTAGAATGACATTTGTTTAGTTTTTATAGATGGAAGAACACAAAGCTCAAAACGACAGCGTTTTAGAGAACGACAAGAGAAGCTTTTGAAACCTCTTTCCTTCGTCTTTCTTCCTCCCTCGCTGTTTAACCGATTTGGATATTCCTTCAATCTCTAAGGGTTTTTGATCCTTTTCAAACCTAAAGTTTCAATTTTGGAAACAAAAAACCCTAATTTTGCTCCTCTTCTACTTCTCGAATCTTCTCCATTCACCTTCGCCCTGATGCCTTCCTCGTCCGAGATCGTACCTGATCGATTCTCACCTGAACACCGTCTCTCTCCGAATCAACACTCTGCCGAAGAGGCAACTCAAGCTACGGATACAGTGACGGTCACGGAGGAAGCTCCGACGCCGAGAAGAATGCGTCCTTCACGAGCCTGTACTGTTAGGTCACAGCAGCGTCTTCAAGAGCAGCAAGCAGCGGAGAGAAAGTATAAACAACCGAAAAAGGAGCAGAAGCGTCAACGCAGAGAGGAGGATGTTGACGATCGAGAAGACGAGGACGGAGATGAGTCGCCGAGGAATGAGCAGCAATGCGGTGGAGGAACCGCTGCTAAGATCGTTACTTCACTTGTGCAGCCACCGGAATCTTCGCAGGTGCCACGGAGGAGTCTTCGTTCCATGTGGGAACTTGCTTCCATACTTAATTTCTTGCATGTGAGTACTCTTTTTTGAGCTTGAATTATGAGTTTCTCAGCTGTTTTCTTAAGCTGGCAGTGAGTTACTCACTCCCAAGTTCTCGTTTTGGCAATTTCCGTTTGGATGGTGAAGGTTTTTAGACCGCTTTTGAACATCAAAGTGGAGTTTTCGTCTGAGGAGTTGGAAACGGCTCTGCTTAATCCAAATGATACTTTAAGTGATGTGCATATCCCTCTACTAAAGGTTGGTGCTTTAGTTGTTTCCTAGTTTTTAATTTGTTTGATTTGGTTTGTCAGTCCTAACTAAAATGTACGTTACGAACTTATGCACTGACATGAAGATGTGATCGTACCACTATGCTTTTGGTGTTTGCTCATGTTAGTGGTTAAATAACCAATGATAAGATTTTGTTGGCGTATAGAATGGCACTGGGACTTAGAAGTTTCCTTCTTTTTAATGAGAGAAAAACATAAAACTTAGATGTGCTCTTCATTATTTATCCTATTTCCACTTGTTTGCAAAGTGAACGGTTATCATTAGTTCAGATGAAAATGTAGCTTTATTTCTGGTAACTATGTTCTTTGCTCAATTCAGATTGAAGATGAAACTCTATTTGCGAATGAGTGACCCTAGAAACTGATTTTTGTATCAGAAAATAGCATCTAAAACTATAGCTAGCTCCGGTTGAACTTGTATGCACCTATACTGGACACAGTGAGGAACAATGCTAATTTTCTTTTGAGCCTTTTTCGGACTGCAGCTCTTTATTGTTGTGAAGATATTATTTATTCTCCTTTGTTGTACATAGTTATGATTGCCTTTGTTCTGTAATTTTAAAGTGTTGCAATTGCTTTTGGTCGATATTGATTTGAGTGAAATGTATTCTTCTCCCACTACAAAACGTCCAATTGTTAACGGTTACTTTTTTTGAACAGATTCAAGACATATTTTTTTTCTTTTCTATTTGTAGGCCATTCCTCCTATAACTCGGATGGCCCTCACACGTGATACTTGGGTCACTGTCTTGTGTAGAAAACTAAGAGATTGGTGGCACTGGGTAATGAATGTTAATGTTCTTTCACATAATACGTTAAGTAGCTTGGCATTATTAATTAATTCTTGTTATGTGTACTTTGCATACTTCGTTTAGGTCGCAGAAGGGGACCTTCCTATTGTTGCCTCTCATGGGTGAGTAGTTATCATCTCAAGATCTTTTGATAATTGATTAGTCAAACATTTATTAGTTTCACGTCTCAATTCTTTTAGGCTAGAGATTGAAGTGTACAAATCACTCGATCCAGGCATCCGTGTGGTGATTCTGAAAGCTCTGTGTGATATTCGTGTTGAGGTAATCATGCTCTTGTTCTATTCTCTAAAATTTTAAAGTATTGTGTCCATTACTGTCCACGGCATCTGGTTGGATGTTTCTTATTGCGGCTTTATTTGGGTATCAAGAGCATAAATATTGTTTATTGCAAAATCTCTCTGTTTGGTTGTTTCATGCATTGCACTTAAAAATTGTTTTATTGTGTGTCTATTCTTTCTATGACGAAATAATTAAACGCACATCATCATGATCATGATTCATGATTAACCTCTGGACTTGGCTGAGGCACAGTTGATGATTGACTGGAGAGAATATATTTTCTTAACACCAAGTGTTGAGATGGATTTCGTGAATTTGTACAGCAAGAGGATATCAGGGGCTACATTGAAAATTCACTTAAAAGTGGGGTTCATCTCTCAACATTTCGTAAAGATCGCGTTGGAGGCGATTCGCATGGAGTTAATTTTTGGTTAGTGGAAATACTGTTGAATGCATTTTGATGACATTTGTTTGTTAGCATATTTGTGATAGCGTCTGTTTGTTTCTTCCGCAGGTATGAAGATGACTCCTTAATTGGTCACCGTTTATATCGCGAAATCAGGAAAGCTGAGGTAGGGAAGGTCAGAACAAAGGGCTCCAAGGTTCTTTCTAACGTAACATACCGTTGGGAAACTGTGGCCACTAATTTCGATGAATTCCTAGATGTTTCTGTAAGTCTCTACTACAATCAATTCTGAACTGCTAGAAGTCCCTCTTGTGATCATTTATATCTGTGGCGATTTGATTGAATAAAAAATTATGGAAATGCTGATAACCGGATTCAGGGATTGTGTTCAAATAAGTCCGTCTCAATGTAGGTACTCTACTAGATGCCCAGATGAGATGCTTCTGTAGGTTTCTAGTGAATCCAGTATTTGTTGTTTATGGTGTGTACCTTTTGGGAGAAGGTTGTTGCAATTGATTGCGGGGTTAACCAGACATAAGCAGCTCTAAGTTGTGGATCATATTACAACAGTTCTGTAGCACGCTCTGTTGTAAAGTGGAAATATTATACTATTCTGAAGCATTTTCAATTGCATTTTTTAATTCTGAAACTGTAAATTGCGAGTAATTTTTTTTCGTTTTTGCATAAATGCTAGCTTCTGTCGAGGATGAAACTATTATATTAAAAATAGTATTAGCCTGCAGTGTCTTACCACTGACTCAGATATTATACCTATATGTGCTTTGCAGGAGAAACTTTTTTCAAGTAACAGTAGAACAGAAGCTTCTCTAGGGAAGAAGTTGAAGAATGATATGCTTCCTGAAATAGAGAAAGAACATAAGGTGCTTATCTGCTAGCTTGTGTTTTTGTTCCTTTTCGTAAGGGTTACAGTAGAACGTAACTCTTATCGCCGAGGGCAGGCATATTACTTATCACCAGCATCCATGGTAATGGAAATGTAATCCTTTTTGTTTTTTTGGCCAGAGGAAAGAAAGATTATTAAAAAAGCAACATAGACAAGCTCTTCTCCTTGATAACTTCTTGGATGTTGAAGGCTTTGGAGCGGGTCGTTCTCTCCGTGATAGGAAGCCAGTTACATACACTTTTGGTATGGGTACTTCCTTTCTTTTTTCTAATCAAATTTCATGTGCCATGCCTTAACTAGGCATTTTCGCCTGATTCAGTATCTAGCTTGATCGCTATTTGGGTTGAAAGGTTTTACTCATGTTAAATATCGTTGCAGATGATTATGATCGGTCGATAACTGAAGCTATCAATATAACCAAGTATGTTTTAATTGTAACCCGGGATTGAATCATTTCTCTTCTTGGCTTGCTACCACATTCTTTATGTGGGCACTACTATCGATTTGCCCAAAAAATTATTCTGTTTACTTTTGTCCAAACTCGTTCAGGAAGAAACCTCCATCACCAGAGCCTTCTCTTCACAGAACAGAACCTGACAGATTGGAGGCATGTGCAAATGGCGGATGGACTAGTTCGACCCACCCTCCTGAGCCTGTGAACGATACAACATCTGTGAGATCTTCTGATTTTGCCGACTACGACGATGTCAATGAACAGAGAGCTGAATCCGTGGACAGAAGGCAAGGCATATTTTTAACAGTCCATCTTTCTTGTTCTCTTAGCAGTATTCGACTATGGTGAAACTAATTGAGAATTATGTCCTGACAGTAACAGACGGAGACAAAGGCCTCAGCGGTATTCGACTATGGACTTTGTTGAAACTGTTTCAGATAATGAGGTAGACTTTGAAAGTGATGATGACATTGTTGGGGAAGCGGTTTATGATGAAGACTATCTGATAAAGCGTAAACAGAAGAAAGAGCTTTCTAGTGCTTCTGAGGGAGATGAGGAGTACCGATGGGATGAAGACGATGCCAATGAAGAGGAAGAGGAAGAAGAAGAAGATTCTCTAAATGCTAGCGAAGAAGACAGTGATGAACCGCAGAGGTTTAAGAAATTGCCACGGAGAGAAACTAAGTTAAGATCAAGGTCAAATCATCTCCAGCCAGGCCTGAGGCGTAGTAAAAGAGCCACAAGAGTCGATTACCAACAGTATGAGCTCTCAGAATCAGACAATGAAGGAACAAGATATGCAAAATCAAGGCGAATGGTTGAACATGATGAACCCTCTGATGAAACAGAGAACGAGGACTTCTCAATGGGAAGCCAGGACTCGGAAGAAAATGCAAATGATCCAGAAACAAAAGCTGATGAAGTAGAAGAGCCCACAGAGGAAAATGACAAAGCAGAGACGAATGATAAAGAGAATGATCAACGTCATAATAAATCAAACGGCATGGACCAAGAAGAAGCCGAGGATGTAGGCAAAAGGCGTTACCTCGACCTAAACGAGCTTGCCCCTGTATCTGGTTTTGATGATGGTCCAAATACAGTAGTGAAGGATGATGATAACAACACGGACACATAAGCAGACAGAGAGAGGCTTTTCTTTGCCCTCTGATCTGTGGCTGTTGCACTAATATTCCTTCGGGGAAATAAACAGTAATTAATACTCACAAGCTATTCAGACAAAGAGACGCTCCTTGGCATCCTTGGGGCTAACTTATTCAAGCACTTAAGGAATGCCTTTGTGGCTGAGACTCTGAGAGGTATGTAGATTATGTTTACTGTTGAATGTTATCTCGGAGTGAGTGTACAATTACCTTTTTTTCTAGCTTTGTATTATTAACCAAATAGAACCATATTCAGTCTCTTTGATTCTAGCGTGTGTAGCCATGGAGAATCCTTATAAAGGCCACAAACAGTTTCTTGCTCTGTGCTGAGAATGTCGTGAATGTCGAAAGAAAGAGCAAAATTTCCATTTAGAATAAGAAATGGGTTTATACATATGAAAATAAATTAATTGATTCACAAAGTGAATAAACAGTAAGACTATATGCTTTTTTCCCTACTCTTCTCTCCATTTCTTCTAAAGATCAAAAAACTTTGAAGCTTGCAGACCAATCAAACTGAAGTCCAGAGTCTCTCTATGGTGAGCTTTGCAAAAATGGTTTCTTAATCTGCCTAGGCTTTCTACAGCACGCCTGAAGGCATATTATATCTCAGAAATCGTATCTGTTCTACCTCAATTATCATCTCATGTTACAACACTCTGGCTTGTTCTGTCTTAAGAGCTTGTCCCATAAGCATATCATCTGTCTTGGCGACTGGTAATGAGCTGTGTAGTAGTTCTCAACACAACCAAACTGGCAAAATCTCAGACTGTGTCTGTAATCTACTGGATTTGATGTGTTCTTGAAATGCTCCACCCACATTCCTACACTCACATCTTCCATCTTGAAGAGCTGGTGTATGTAAACCAAAAAGACTTCTTCAACAAAAATGGATATACAGAGAACGAGAAGGGCAAAGAGATGATACTTAATTCCTCTCTTCTGCTTACCCGTAATTTGTGTCTCTCAAACTCTTGCACGATGAAGCGCGCAATGTCAGAAGATAGAACATATCCAGGTCCATTTGCGTAGGGCGGATAGTCCTCCTCTGGCCATTCCTGATATTATCCACAAGACTAACAAGAATCAGTGACAATAAAAATAAGTTACAGCCTGATATATCCATAGAACTGACACAGGAGAAAAATTTATAAACAAACACTTAACCGTATAGAGATGGAGTGTGAAGCAGAAGAATGTACCTCGTATGTGACTGCCCATTTACCCCCACGGAGTGGTTTGTGGTAATAATTCATGTTACCAATGTACAGGCTTCTACCTTCGGGTACTTTTTTCACTTCATTGATTACTGCGCCAAGTTTTACAAATGTATCATCGTCACACTTCATTATGTACTTTGCAGAGAATGCAAGAGCCTGCAGTAATCAAAGTCATTGTTTTTTCAATAATCAACTCCACAGAAGCACTAAATCAAGAACAATTCTGCGAAAGCATGACCTATAAGATCTGATAACTCACTCCGTGTTCACATATGGCAACAGTTTTCAGCACAACAAGATCATAGCTATCCATGTAAGGAACAAGTACAATGTCCCCAAAATACTCTGCTTCTTTCTTCAATTCCACATTGACCTCCTTCCTCCCATGCTGTGGAATGCACATCACGGAAACAATAAAATAATAATCATGTCCCGACCTCCCTACTATCAATCCTTCATGACATTATATTTGATGAAATATGTAAAATCCAACTTACAAGCGCCACAAAGAAACGTGCAACGACTTTTGAAGATGTAATAAGAACATGCTGCATCCAGGACTTCCTCACGGCCATCCGCTCAGCGAAATGATTGCCTGCGGAAAGAATGCCGATAAAGAGCTCCACAGGCCCATCCGGAACTAAAGGGGCCTGCCATCTCTTTGACAACTCGAGATGCCTTTGGGGAGCAAAGCTGGGATGTGATGTTGGCAGAGAGGCAACAAAAACAGAATGGACATCAATGTCTCCATTTACGGTCAGCCCTGTTGCATCCTCAAGTGTGAAACCCTATATATATATAGCAGAAAATTACCAAAAAGAAGTTAACAAAACAAACCAACCAACTCATTCAACGATCTGCACTATTATCTATCACATGATTACCATTTATCTGAACACAATCAACGTTTACAGAATACGAGAAATGGAGTAGAATATACACTCACAGTGCGATAAGGGAAAGATGTAACATGCTTTCCATCAACGTTGATATGGTAACCTTCTAAACCAGCGCTAAGAGTGAGAACAAACAGCTTCTCTTCTACAAAAGGAAACGGCCATTCAACTTTGACCCTTTTTCTCCTTCCTATTAGTCTATTCAACCACCATCTTGCCCTCGACCCTTCTGAGTAGTTATCATCATCCCGGATCCACTTCTCACACTTCACATGACTATCAACTGCAACCACACTAAAGCATTAATTACTCCACTTGGTGGTCAGGTTTAAAATTGAAGCACAAGGTTTGCAACTAAATATGTTTGCTAGCTTCAAATGAATCACAAACCGATTATACACTAACTAAAACTCTCCTACAAAGTCTTTTTTTTGTTCGTTCATAAACATGTAATTCAGATACCAAATAACAAAATAATAGACCTCACCAGTCTCTTCCTCAGCTCTTGACCTCCACCCTTCACATCGTTGTGAAGATCCCCACTGCATCCTATAGCAAGTGTTCTGCTCAATTACCGGTTTTCGGCTCCAATCCCCCTTTAGCCTCGGATTGAAATGCAAGATCCGAGGAGGATCCTCTCCTTCAACAGTTTTCAAACCTTGAAGCTCTATCACAAACTGAGACACCAACATAGAAGCATCTCCTTCCTTGGGATGACTTTTCCTCGGCCTCCCCACCAAGGTTATGTGCGAGCCCAATGTCAAACCACACGGCAGCTCCATCAGTTTGTTCTCCCTGTTCATAAATTCCGACCCGGTTAACGAAACCGAATGTGGACACGAATCTGATTTGTTCTTCTCTGGCTTATCCACTGATTTCTCAAGCCTTCCTGATTCAAGCTCCTTCCATAGCTTTCGACCTAGCTGCCAAGCTTCCTTAGCCGACTTGTGAAGCTCCACAGACCCATCTTTACTACTCGGGTCGAAAGTTTCCGAATCAAATCTCAAACTTGAGAGAAGACCACGGTGATGTTCGCGGACCTTGTTCTGGTCCGTCCGGTTAATGGTCAGGTCCGAATCCGGGTACGAAACTATCTTCAATGGGGGATTAGGGATTTTCTCGACTACGGGCTCTTGCTCGCTATCGAGCTTCTCGAGTCGAGAAAGAGAATCGAGGGAGACGGAGCTGCTGGACCATGATTTGAATACGAGAGGTATCTCTACTGAGACAATTAGAAGATAGAGAAACCCTATTGCCATAATTACACGAACCGATCTCTGTTTCCATAGTGACGAGAACAGATCAAGCTTGTCGATTTTTTCCACTTTCGACAATTTGGGTTTCTTCATTTCTTCTTCTTTTTTTTCCTTAGGATCCAAGCAATGAAATTAAAGATTAAAAAACCTAACTTTGAATTAAGAGGGATCCAAAAATGGTTGAAAGTTGGCAAATTTGTTCAAGGGAGCAGAAGAATAAAGAGCACAGAAATAAGCAGACGATGATGACGAGATGACAGATGAAGAAGGAGAAGAAGAGATCTTGATTCTTGAGATACGCATATGTGGGATTTTTAGGCGTAAGTTAGTAGAAATATTTTCTTACTATTAATTTTTTTTCCAAAATATCTCTTTTTTTTTTTTTTAAATATATATATATATATACATATATTTTTTTTTTAATATGCGTTAACTAGCATCTATAGTTGTTCTACAGGATAAAGGAATGGACCGAGCCAAAAATTTCGAATTCAATCGAAATTCTTTGAACCAAATCCGAATCAAATTATAAAATAATATGAATAAAATATAAAATTTTATATCGAATTATCTGATTTAAAATCGAATAAAACCGAATTAACCAAAATTTATTAAAAATTAATATTTCTAATGAAATATAAAAAAATATTTAAATATACTAAATATTTACAATATTAATTAAAATTAGTTAATTAGATCTCGAATGTGATCTATTTTTAGAATCTAAAAATCAAAAAACTCGAATCGAACTATAATTTAATTTCAAAAGAAATATATTTTTAAAAATCACAAATTTCGAAACCGGAAAATTTCGAACGAATACTCACCGCCATTCTGAAATCTTCAATAATACACATCGCCGACAATAAAGATTCTTCCAAGTTGCGATGGACACATTTTTGTGTTATACGAAATTAAAATAATCGAAAATATGTGTAGGTGTGACACATGTGACGTAAGCCCATATCTCAGAAGGATCAAAATAAGAAATATTTATCTTGTAAATTAAATAATTAATTTAATTTAACCCGCTATTTGAAAATTTGAAAGTCTAGACAAGACTTGTCAAAATCTTTTCGTATGGGCCCATTCATGCCTCTGTCTTCTTCAATGGGCTTGAAGAAGTAGACATCTCATTATTTCATTAAAATTCTTGTTATTCCCACCCAGGAAATAGACACCACTTTGTGAAGATACCTAAAAAATTATTCCCTCTATATTATTTTAATTTTTTATATATGTAAATTTTTAAAAGAAAGATTAGGGGTGGCCAATTCATCAATCCAACCCAATTCAATCTAACATAAAAAATATGGATTTATACAAAAATTTATTTAGATTTAATTATAAATATTAGTTTAAGTTTGGGTTGTTTGGATTGGTCTTTAGATGACTAAAAGACCCAAATAAAATCCAAAAAATCTTACATAAATTATATTAGTAAATAACTTAATATAAATGTTAAATTACTTAAATCAAAATTAGTAATTTACTATTAATTTTGTAATTATATGTAAAATTATCTAATTTTACTATTAACTCTAATCATAAGTAAACTAAATTTTTAGTATAAAAGAAATCTCAATAGAAATTGGAAGAACACTTTCAAAGATAAATCGATTTCTCCACCATACGTCTCATATTTGGTTTATATTGCAGGTTTTGCTTGAAATTTTTTTAAAAAAAATTTCAGCGATTCTAGTCTAACTATTAATTTTTTTGTTCGATTTTCCGAGTCTTTTATTTTATTTAAAATTTAAAATATCAATGATAATTTTTATTTTTTATTTCAGGATTTTATGAATTATTTTATATATTAAATTTGCGTTAAAAATTATTTTAGATGTTATTTTCATTATTCTATAATCGTTCAATTAACCGAAACTAATCCAAAACCTAAATAACCTAAATAAAATTAGATTTAGGTTTACTTTGATCAAATTATTTATGATCTAAACAACTTAAATCCGATTTAAAATCTCAAAAATTTGATCCAAATTTTATTTGGGTTGAATTTGGTACAATATTTCTTAATCCAAATAACATAAATCCAACCCAAAACCTAAGAAACCCAACCCAAACTTAATTTGGTCAGAAGATATAGATTACTTTCGTAAGAAAAGAGGAAACTGAGATTGTTATTGTATGTTTCGTAACCAAGAAAAAAAAAGAAAAAGACTGATTTCAGTTATTCCATTTAAGCAAACTCATAAAAGATTACATTTTAAGAGGAGATCATAGAAACATAATTTTAATTAGTAAACTTCGACTTGAGCATGTTGATTGTTTTACCATCAGTCTTGAACGCCTTCATCAAAACCGCGTTTGGAATCGCGGGTTTCGCAGCAAACAGTGTGTGCGGCAGAACAACCTCGCTAGGCAACTCGTTATTAACCACAGTCAAAAGCCGCGTCTGCGTTTTCCCAACGTTCCACTCGTAGTGAATGAGTCCCGGAGGAATCACAAACATATCACCTGGTCCAGCAACCTTGGAGAACAACGTGTAGTTAGTCGTCAAGAACCCAACCAAGACCGAGCCTTCGAGCACGACCCCTGCCTCAGTCGCACCAGGGTGCGAGTGAGGCGGGTTAACTCCTCCAACCGCGATTACAACGTTGTCTATGGGTATTCCCATAGTGTTTAGTCCTGGAAACGTCATGAGATCTGCTTTATTAGCGGCTAGACCTCTTGGGTTCGAAGTGTTTAATGGATTGTTCAAGCCGGAGTAGAAGAAGTCTTCAGAGGAGACTTGTGATTTGCAAGGGAAGGCATTGTTGGATGGGGAAGCTCGGAGATCAGCTACGCAGAAGTCTTGTAAAGGGTTAGGGTTTATGTATGAGAGAGTAGGGTTCGTGAAGAGAGTGATGCACAATGTAAAGAAGAAAAGTTTCAAGTGAAAAGAAGAGACTTGTTGAATATTATCCATGGCTATTGAGTTATGCTGATGATGATGATCAATGGCGATGTTAATTGGAAGAATATATAGCGTTGGAAATTTGGGTTTTTTTGGATCGACTCTATAACCAGATTGGATAAGAATAAGATGGGTTTAAGGGAAACACATGAAAGATTGAATCTTTATGAGTGTTGTGTTCAAATTTGTGTATTTTTTTTTTGGTAGCTTCAAATTAAAGGCAAAGCTTATATATATGGCTAGGCTGAAATCAGTTAGGTTCAAAATAAACCCTAACTCACTGAGACCTAGTGGCTAGGGCTATGCTTTGGTTGAAATTAGTTAGGCACAAATGAAACCCCTAACTCATCGAGACCTAGTGGCTAGGGCTATGCTTTGGCTGAAATTAGTTAGGCACAAATGAAACCCTAACTCATTGAGACCTTGGGGCATATTATATTGGATCAATGATTTGAGAGGATTTTGATATATATTATATTTAGAATATTTTAAAGAAAATTGAGATTTGAACAAATTTTGCAAAATTCTTGTTACAAATCTTATGGTGATAGAAGAAATTTCAGGACAATTGAGAAGCTAAAAAAGAGAAGAAATTTTTAGTTTTTACAAACTCTTTAAGAAAACAAAATAGAAAACACGTTACTTGTTTTAATGAATTTCAAGAGATCGGGTTTTGCAATAAGTGAGAGTTTTAATAAAATATTAAGGGTGTTAAATACCATTGCTCCAAGTTTGATGGCCAAACCAGGAAATGTAGTGTCTTCAAGAATAAGAGAAAGCACAAGATTTTATCCTTACTTTAAGGTACGTAAAGAAGTTGTTTTTATCAGTTTGTTTTGTTCAGTTCTATCAAATATATAGCTTTTATCCATTTTAGGATTGTGTTGGTGCTATTGATGGAACACATATTATTGCAATGGTATGAGGAAATGAAACAGCTAGCTATCGAAACCGAAAAGGGTTAGGGTTTATGTATAAGAGAGTAGGGTTCGTGAAGAGAGTGATGCACAATGTAAAGAAGAGAGAAACCTTAAAATTTCATTTTGAGGTTTTATGTTCTCCAATAACAACTTCAAAACTTTAAATTTGAGGTTTCATCTTTTTTTTTTGCATTTTAGTCCTTAATTACAATTATATATATCTATAATATAATTTACTAATTTATTTTGTTATCATTTTTGTTTCTATAATTTGTTTCATAAATATTACACATATATCTCTATAAATTTACTTTCCACATATAAAATTACATGAACACATAAATATTACACAAATTAAAATACTACAACAATATTAATATTCTGATAAATTTAATCCCCAGCGTCTAAGGTCATCAAAATATTGTTCATATGAACTTGGTGCCTGGAGGTTGTTGTTGTTCTTGAGTTCTTTGATGATTTTTATTTGTTTAGATCGAATAAACTCACGGGTATTACTATCAACGATAGAATCTAAATTTGTTAACAATATTTTATTTTCCTCTCGCATTTCTTTTAATGCTAATTTTTTGGCTTGATTTTGCATACGTAATTGAGTCATCTCATAATATTTACCCCTAGTTGCGACACTTTATTTTAAAAAATCAAGGATTTTTTCATTTGATGAAACCAAAGTATCAACAAATGAATTATTATATTCGACAATCTTCTTTTTGAGTTTTACTTTCTTTGATCCAATTTGGGATCATATTTAGGAGCATTACTGAAATGTATTGATTGATCATATTTGGAAACATTGTGGAAATAGTTTTATTGAGTAATTTGGTATTTTACTTGTAATTTATCATTTATTTCATGTGTTTTTATTATTATTTATATGTAATTTTATATTCTAATATAATGTTTTATTAATTAATATTACTTGTAATATTTTTTTAATGTATGTTTTATAGTTATTTATAAAAAATTGATTTTTATTAATTATGATTAATATGAAGGATTAAAATGCAAATTTTTTTTTTTAACATTGATTTTGAGGTTTTACCATTAGAGAAGAATACTCTCAGACCTCAACTTTGAGGTTTGGCAAACTTCAAAAATAAAATTGTTTTGGAGATGCCTTAAGTGTTATATTTCCTTTTATATAGTCACCTTTTTTAGATGTATGTAAACGCAGTCACAAATATATAAGAAAAAAAACCCATCAATCCTTCAAATGACCTAAAGGCTTGTCCACTTCGTTAGAAACCATCCATTTCGTATCCGTCTCAAATTATCCGTCTCATTTTCGTTTCTTTTTAAATAATTATCTGTTCAGGACCATTTGTTTTATTTAAACGGATACATGAAAAGAAAGGGTATGGTATGGATAATCCGAATTAACCGTTTGGAAGTTATTATTTTTAAAAAATAATATAAATTATATAAAAATTTCGGAATTTTTTTATTCGAAATATTCGTCCCGAAATTGAACCTTACATAAATTAATATAAGTTTGGAAAGTGATTTTAGCTACTCGAATTTTCTGAACTCATCCCGTTACCCATGTTTCCCGTCCGTTTCTTTAACGGAAACACTTTAGGTAATGTTTTTCAATCCCTTACTTATCCATTCCCGATCTTTTTCGGCTATTCCCATCCCGATACCCGAAAGTAACACCCCTAAAGTCCTAAACAATATAAGTAAGGTAAGGTTTGGTTATAATAAGGTAACTAAATACTTTTTGCTCAATAATCAGTCTCTGCAATCCATCCTCTAGGTTGGGTTCATGGACCAAATCCAAAACGCAAATACAAGGGAAAAAAACTTTCTCTGCGTTTAGCGTTAGCGTTTACATTTGACAAAATATTTATGAAAAGAAAAGAAAAATGTAAAACGTGAAACGTTTTTGAAAAATCACATATAAACACAAACATACAAATGTACGTTTCAACCAATCAGGCCTCAAAAATCCATCTTACAAGTTGGGTTTCATGGAGCAAATCTGAAACTTTTTAGTGTGAGAAGAAGGAATAAAAGAAATGTTTTGAAGTTGATGAGACAAGGCGTAAAAAGCTTGATTGTTCTCTAAGAAACAGTAAAAAAAGATGTATTACAAGTTCATGGTTTCTGAAGGCATAGCAACAAAACTACGAAGCATGTGCAAATTCTGAGATATTTGCAATAAAATTGCTTCTCCTTCACTAACATCTAAAACATCTGCAATATGTTTCAACAGTTCACCATTTGATTGAAGAACACTTAGCCTATCTGTGATTGCTGAAAGCTCTTTTACAATCCCTTCTTTGCTTTCAATCCCTGCCCAATTTCATCACAAAAACACGAATAAAATGGTTTTTAGTAAGATTAACGAACACAGAAGAATGATCGAAAAACTCGAGTAAAAATTCATACCTTTTTCTTCCTCTGTAGACTCCTCTGAACTTTTCATTTGTCCATTTAGGCCCGATTCTTCGGATTTACAAGACCCATTTTGATCGGTGTTTTCTCCATTCTCTTCATGATTTGAAAAAGAAACTGCAAAATCCGAGACTGGTTTGGTTTCTTGGCAATCATCATCTGCACTAACGTTGCCGTTTTCTTCAAGAAACTCTTCTCTTGCATTGTCTTCATCTGTTAAACATCCATATTTTTCTCTGTAAGCCTCAAATTCAGCTTCAAGCTCCTTTATTTCCACTTCCCTCTTCGCCAATTCACTGCTCATAGATTGCAAAGCTTCTTGGTCATATTCTGCTTGTTCATCCATCATTCTTTGGTACTGCAAAGCCTCCATTTGAACAGCCGCTTTCTCGGCTTGAAGCCTTGTGATCATAGCCATCGCGTTGTTGGCTGCAACAGCTGAAGCACTTCTCTCTTCGTCTAACTCCATATACAAATCAATCAGTGACTTCTTGTCCAAGCGAACCTCTTTCTTGAGCTGATGAAGGATGGATTCATCGTTTGGATCTGCCGTGTCCGAAGCATTCTCTGTCTTGTCCAAAGGGGATTTCCTGAGAGAACGAACGGACCATCGTGGACTGTTTTGGGCCGAATCAGACAGAGGAATCCCAAAGAACTTGTTGCCTCCTCTTACAAAACTCGGTGTTCTGTCCACATCTAGATCCCTAAACTCAGATTCGTTTTCAGACAGTTTATTGTAAGAAACCCTAGGAGATGGAGCAGGAGCAAGGATAGAGTTTTTGTTCTTCGGCAACTTCTCAGATTTCATCTTCAATAATTCTCCGCAACACGAACAATGTTGCTTCAAGCTATCCTTTTTAATGTTGTTGTTAGTCTTGTAATCCACCAGATTTGTTGTTGTCTGAACAAAATTGTCGTCTTTCTTGAACGCCAAGGGAAATTCTCGTTCATCGTCAATGAGAAGCTCAAGATCTTTATGTAAGATGCCAATGAGAGACTTGTAAGTATCACAGTCAGATTCTTTCTCGGTGGCGAAAGAGAGAAGACAACCTTCACACATATGTTTGATCTCAGAGAGCTTCTTATGGACATGGCAATAAGCAAGAGAAGAGACTTTTTTCTTGTGAGAGTCACAGATCGAGTCGTTGTAATAGAATTGAGGGTCTCTAGGGACAAGAACGTGGTCGATCCTGGTGCAGAGAAGACAAGGAATGCTGAGATCGAAGAATCTGGCGAATTGGTTTGATAGGAAGGCGAGAAAGCCATCGATGAAGAGGATGGTTATGAGAATCCATTCAAGAATGGTGTAGATGAGGAATTGAGGAAGAGATCCGAGTTCTTGTTCCACGAAATTCTTGAAAGAACGTTTAGACATTGTGGCTTGTAAAAGCAGAAACAAGAACAAGAAGAAACAGAGCAATTGTATATACATATGAGATCAAATTGGTAAAAAAATAATATCAATAAAAAACAGAGATCATGATCTCTCTCTCTCACTCTTTTGTGATTTGTCTTGATAATTATGTTTCTATTTTTTTGGGTTTGGAGAGTCTAAACACAGATCAGATTAGACTGGAATTTGAGGAGAGAAAGTTCCCAAAAACAAAGGATAATCGCAGATTTTGATATTGACAAATTTAGAGATAATGTTTAAGAGATACAAAAATGGATTCGTGTAAATTTTCCCGCTTAGACGTGAGGAGAACACTGTCGTTGACGCAAAAACTGAATACAACCATACACGACATAAACAGAGGATATGTCAACACACACATACAAATACATATATATGTATAATATTGTTTGATTGGTTAATTATTGAATGGAGATCATGTTCTGTGATTGGAAGATTATTGCTTACGAAACAGGTAATGTACCTAATCATCCACACTAAAACAAATAATAAAGAGAAGAATATGGATTTTGATGTGAAGAGAAAAAGCTTCCACTATAATCGAAGTGACCAATAGAATGCGACATTATTGGAATCATAAAAGATAAATCACATTATTCTACAAACCCTACAATATATCTTATCCTTGGAAATCGATATTATAATAAAAAAAAACCTAAAACCCCCTTAAGTCACCAAACGTTGATTGAGATTTTCTTGTTTTTCATCTGAAATTATATATTGATAACCTTTATTGAAATACAAAGGCGAGCGGCTAAAGAATAAGTCCCAGAGAGCCTAAGCCAGAAATTACAAGATATCTTCGGAATCAAAGCCATGCAAAAGGGAGACAGAATTCATACTACAACAAAAAACAAAGTCTAGAAGACTAATGAGATTGAAAATTGAAAATGAAACAAGAGCAATACAGAATCCGGACCGCAAAACAAACCTCGCCAGAACAAACAACCTAAAACTTAGAAATCTAATGTGAACACTTATCGAAAGGAGCAAAGAAAACGATGATAAGCGGCTTCTCTTATAGTGAATAGTACTACTTCTCAAAGCAAATAAATCTAGAAAACTAAATCGGCCAAATGGAAGCTAGACTAACTAGGTTACAACATATCTCCCGGAAACGGCGCTGCCGGGCGAATCCCGACCTAATGATGCCTAAGTAGTATCCTTAAAACTGTCAAAGATCTATTTTGTAGAAACAAAGAGCGACCACATGAGATATAGCCACACGAGAAGCAAGTACGACTCTGTTTTTTTTATTAAGATCATGAAATGAAACATAACGTTAATACAATTTTATAAGGTTTTGATAGATCCACACGAATGACCAGAGACAGTATTACAACAACTTCCAAACATGGAAGGAAAAATGAAAGAGAAGATCATGAAACCCTAAAAATCCACTTAGTACTATTCTCCAAACTTCTCTGTTTATTATTCTTCTTTACCACAGATTGTTTTTTAAGCCAAATACACAAACAAGTCAAGATCTATCTGTACAACAGAGAAACAAACAGGGTGTGTTGCAGATTCTCACCTTTTGGGATTGGTTCTAAGCAACTCCAATCGTGTTGAATGCTGAATGCCTTGAAGAAGAAGGCTCATTAAGATTAGATGAAGCTAGCGAGAGGTTGAGAGAGAGCGGTGCAGGAGGCCTCGCTTGAAAGGTTAATGGGACAAGATCGATGAGATTCGACGAAGAAATGTGTCCATATGATTGATTCCCTGATGCATAATCACCAGATGTTGGTACCGAAAACTCGGGAAAGATTTGCATAACCGGAGATATAGAGAATTTGTTGATTTCCGGTACAAAAGATTGTGATGTGTTCTCCTGCATAACCGTCTGATCTTCTTCCATGGGTATGACCTAATAATAAAACCAAGCAAGATCTGTTATGTTATATACTTAAGGCTTCACTGACCAATACACCATAGATTTGCCATCTCTAGAGACCAGACCACTTATATTCGAGCCAAGAACATGTAAAAGGCACAAAATAAGTGAGGATTAGAGATTTTACCGTATCAGTGGTCATGTCAAAAAGACTAGATCTTCTCCGGCGACGGTTGAGATTGCTTCGCCGGAGGAAGTATTTCTGAGCGTGACTAGCAACTTGCGTAGACGTCCTGCTCTTGACAAAGTTTCTTGATATTCCCTTCCAATCTCCTTTCCCTACTTTCTGCAGACCAAGCAAGAACAGCTTATGCTCTTCCTCAGTCCATGGAACTCCTGAAGAAAAAGACAAATCAGATATTCAGACATCAAAATCGACAAAAAAAGTCTGTTCGTAGTCTCAAACCATATACAACTCATTTCTTTAAACCCAGAGAAGACGAAACAAGTCAAGCGAAAAGTTTCAATCGAAGAATACCTCGTTTCCTCTCGCGGTTTCCGCCGGAAGAAGAAATCGGAACAGCGTCATCAGCCGAGGCGTAACCGGAGGAGGTTTTGTTCTTATCTTGTCCATCACCATCCTCGCCGCTGCCGATCTTTGGGAACTCCTCCGTTTGCTCATACTCAGACAAATTGTTCAAACTCACGCTTTTTCTCATCGGATCAAGCACAACCCTGACGCCGAACAGCATAATCTCTCTTCTTATCCCTGCGCCGCCGCAAGAGACGGTGGACTCCGACGAGCTACTACTACTACTACCGTCGGCCATAATATTTCCTTTGCGCTGTGTCTTTTTTTTTTCCTCTTTCAACGAAGGAATCAAAAGTACAGAGAGCAATTGCAAATGGAGAGTGTGGTGTGAGTAGAGAGATCTGTGATGGTTTTTATAAGCCAAAAGCCACGTGGTTCCTGTCTTAAACAATTATCATATGACACGTGTCCAATTTGTATTCGTCTGTTCTTCTCTGTCTTCTTACCTACCTGTCTCTCTACACAGTTTTCCATTTGGATAAGACTTTTTTATTTCTTTGGCTGACTAGATAGAAACTTAATCTAATTTTATGTATATATAACCGGGATTCTAGATCGAAATCCATACTAATTTTTAGAATTATTCAGAATGAATAATTCGATTTAATCCAAAATAAAATCAAAGAAATAATCGATCTGAAAACTGGAATGTATATTAATATGGTTTAAATGGATATTTTTTTAATATATCCAAATAAATGAATATGAATTTAAATTGATTCAAACCATAAAAACAATAGATTTTTAGAATCATTTTTTTTAATTAATGATATATTTGACTAAAATCCGAATTCGACAACGAAATTGTATCAAACCATACACAATAGATTATATTTTATTTTGAAATGATTTTTCGTAAACCAAAATTTCGAAAACTCGAAAAATTTCAACCGAAATTCGGATTAAAATACCCCTACTAGTTTCCGAAACTTTGTAAAAAGTCGGATATTTTTACTGTTTAAAACGTCTAAATGACAACAAAAAAAACTACATCGGTTTTTTAAATATGACGAAACACTATCAATTCAATTGTCTCGAATCACAAGGTGAATTTTCTACAAATCACTAGACTACACATTATTTATATTAAAAAAAAAAAATGTTTTTCGATATGCCTCTCTAGTTAGTATAAATAAAAATCTTTTCGTGAACTCAAAAGTTAAAAAAGAAAAAGAAAAGACCTAATTATATATAGAGCAAGGATTAAATCCCTTTTATATTTTTTAACGTTACCCTTATATTTGTTTATGATAAAAATGTAGGGTTGTAATGTACTAAACGAATCTGGTCAACTCAATGTCCCTCCTAAGCGCATGCAACTTGATGTTAGAAAAATAGTCAGCTTCTGAAATGATTCTGTACTCTACTCTTATAATATCTACTTACAGCTCTATCCTTGTACTTTATTTATTTTAAAAAACTATATCTTGTTGATCTATGAGTAGATTTTAAAAAAGACATTGGAGACAGGTAAATCCTTTTTGAAAATTATAACTTTGAATCTCAACACACAAAAAAACTTACAATATCAAGAAACTAAACTTATATAAATATAACATCAATTAAATAGGTGATGATACTATAGTAGAATGTTAGGATGTGATTCGACTATAAGCAAAATGATCACATACATTTATTTATTTTAGAGGTTTATAGGAAAAGGTTATAGAAAGTATACACATAATTTTGGTAAATAGTTTTGGAAGACAGCAAAAACACGAGGGCACTAGCATCGGTTAGAAAGCAAAGCCCACCATTACTTTTATGCACACAAAAGTGGAACCCTAAAGAGTAGTGTGTGAAGCACTAAAGAGCCTTTCTTTCTCCTTTTATTTTTCTTCTTTTTATACCAAAACGGATGAGAAAGCTCGTTGTGACTTTTCCTAAATCAGAAAACAAAAACACAAATCTGAGAAAGAGAGAGAAAATATGAATCAGACAGAAGAAGAATCTTGCACATTAACTAGTTTTTTTCTTCTTTATTTTGGGATGAGTTTGTTGTCTTCTAAGTTATATTCAGATCATAAGATGAACAAAAATTAGAGCTTATCTGAGGAATCTTGATTGATACATCATGTATTTGTAACTAGAGCTTCGATCTTACACCAGCATTTAGCTTTATAGTAATCAGAAAGAATAAAATAAAATCTATGGCTACAAAATCATGGGTCGAACAGTTACATGAGAAGACTTGGTTAGCTACTTGACATTTCGTAGCGTTGCTTCTGCAAATAAACTAATTATCTTCTTCTCCAGCTTCTTCTGTCTATCCAGAGGCTGACACTACTGCTTGGCACCAACATAGTTATCATGGACATGGGAGTGCTAGTGAATGAGTGTTAAAGACCCATAAGAGCACAGTTTTTTCACCAACCAGTCTAGATGGAGGAAGACAGAAGAAGCCTTTGATTGCTGGAGATTGGCAACAGTGATGATGCATACCGGTTAAGCTGGGCTTCCTGCTAGTTCTTTTTTCATCTTGGTTCTTCTTTGGGAAGGGTTCCCGCTGTGGTTCGTGTCACTGCTTATTGAAGTTCTTGTTCCAGAAGAAAAAATTGGAGAGTTTGTTAAAGCGACTAGGTCTTTATTTTGGGACTCTTCTGAAGTTTGTTCTTTCGTAGAGAGTAACTGCTTGAGCTGAGATCGCTGGCACATAATGCGACCCCCATTCCATCCCGTGAAGGAGAATGATGACGAGACCTGATCCTGCAAGAAGGAGAAAGCAGCTTTCGTGATGGGGGATTCTCTTGCTGCAGAGCTTTTCTCCAATTGTCCCCGTCTGAGATGTTAGAAAGAAAGAGTTAAACAAGGCAAAAGACGAGATAAAAACACAAAGCTTGGAAGCATCCTGGAATGAGCTAGCCAGCATAAAAAATACTTACACTGAAACAACAACAGCTAGTTGAGGAAGATTCTCTCCCTTTAAAAGCATATCATTCATATCATTTAGCCAAACCGATAGTGCCGTGTACATGCCACCCTCTGACATCCTGCAGAACAATGAAAACCGAGAATTAGTTTGACTGGTACTCAACCATTTCATACATTTGAAATGAAGCCAGCATAGGGCAGTTAAGCTACCTATGCACATCAACAGACCACACAAGTTTGTTCTTCCGGAACAACTCAGGGAAAAGTCCACGTTTTGTTGCCTCGTTGAGTACCCTTGCAGCTCGCTCTTTCTGGCCCAGCCACCACAAAGCATCCAGAAGGGCATTGTAAAACCTTATTCCCAAGCCACATCCTTCTGAATTGAGTTTGTCCAAGACATATTCCACTATCTGCCAATTTGATTCATCATCATAATCTCCCTTGATCATTTGTCCAATAACTTGATGAATATTTGATACTCTATTTGAAAGCATCTCCTCCAGTAACTCATTGACATCGTCCCACCTGGAAACAAAAGAATTTGAGGTGTCATTTAAAAAAGATAAAGAAGTATTGTGTAAAACAATGGCTTGAAGTACTAGTTATCCAGAAAACTCGAGTTATTTGCAAGAAAATTAACAAGGGTGCTACATTACACTAGCATATCTCTCCCATGCCTGACCATGGAGGAGCACAAGGCAGCTGAAAGAGCAAAATGCTATGATGACGGAATAAATAATCATTCTGGCTAAGGCATTAGCAGTTTTAGGGACTGGACCCATGGTTTGATACATAGGGATGTGAGGGAAACCAAACATCCAAATCTTAAAATGAAAGGTATTTTTAAGCTGTATTTTTGGGTAATCGGGTATCTTGGTCCAAAGCTCAGACAAGTTATGGCCAAGTCGAGCTTGCAACCACCATGAGAATTCTGTAATTGCCAAGTGGATGCATCCAGTGGAAATCGATCTGAGGCCTCGACCAACAAGATGAAACCACTAGACTACCACACTTGGTTTATTTGACATCCCTTTCATCCATTCGCGTGACTGTTATACTTAAGACTTATGGTATGAGCTTTAAAAATGCACGCAAAATACAACATAAGAAAGAGCGTAATACTGGCGAAAGCACTAACCTCTCCGTTTTTCCATAAACAGACAGCATCATACAGTAGCACATGATACTGGGCAGTATATCAGAAGCTTTCATCTCTTCAAACTGCTCCCTGCACTCATCAACAAGTCGGGCAAAAGAATACACACTTAAAACAGCCTCAAGTGTCCTTTCATCAGGATCACATCTTGACTTCTCCATATCTACATATGTCTTCACAGCCTCTTCAAATTTGCCCCCTTGCTTGTAGGCTTCTATTTGTGCATTGAACGTATCTCTGTTCCTGGGAATACCAGAATCCACCAACCTAGACACAATCACCTCGGACTCCTTGAAGAGTCCTCCCCTTGCAAAAGAATATAGCAGTGAGTGGTATGTTTCAGTACTTGGATTGCTTCCCACTTCATGCATGGTGTTAAAAGCAACAAGTGCTTCTTCATACAAAGCAGCCTGCCCGAATGCCTCAATAACCCCAGTGTACGCCTTGGAACTTGGCACGACATCCTTAGCTGTCATATATTGTAAAATCTTCCTAGCATCTTCGTGGAGTCCTCCCTTCCCACACGCAAATATTATACCCTCGTATGTCTCCATGTCAGGTTCAATATTCTCCTCCACCATGTCATGGAACAAAGTTACCACCTCCTTGAAATACCCACCTTCCCCAAAAACGTCTATCAAAATGTTGTATGTAGCAGCATCCGGATCTGTATTGCTTGATTTCATCTCAAGAAAAAGCTGCCGAACATCATCGTACCTCCCACTCTGTCCAAACAAATTTAGCAAAACACTATATGTATTTGCGTTGGGCGTACACCCTGCAGCCTGCATCTGATGGAAGACCCCCATTGCCTCCTTAATAGACCCAGATTTCGCATATGCTTCTAACAACACATTATAAGATGTGATATCAGGCAAACTGCCCCCGGAAGCCATCTCACTTAGGAGATCAGACACTTTTTCCAGCCGGCCCAACTTCCCAAAAGTCTCAACGAGATGACTGTATGTGGTTAGATCCGGAACTATCCCACCATCATTCATGGTCCTAAAAACCATTTCAGCCTCATCACCTAAACCTCTAATGGCACAAGCACTAAGCAGTGTGTTATAGGTCACGATATCAGGTTGTATCCCCTCATGTCTCATCTCTGCAAACAAACCCAATAAACCCTCCCAATCTAAGCCACCTCTAGCACACGCATTAATCACTGTATTGTAAGTCAAGATACTAGGCGATATCTTTTCGTTCTTCATCCTATCAAGAAGCTCAAGAGAGGTTTCATACCGTCCATTACGACCATAAGCATTGATCAGAGCCGTGTAAGAGAAGACGCTCCGTGCCACTCCTTGACTTGGCATTTCCTCGAATATCTCATGGCATTTGTCCAGTAAACCTTCCCTACCGAGCAAGGAGATCATAATGGTGTAGATGTGCTCGTTGGGTTTGCACCATATCTGCCGTTGCATATACTTGAAGAGACGAAGTGACCTCTGCCAATCGCCACGACCAGCGAACTCTTTGAACACGAGCGAGAAATCATTAAGCGAAAGCTTGTTCTTGAATATATCCAGACACCTCGCGATGCTGCCTCGAGGTGGAAGACTGCTCAGCTTGTTAATCAGCGATTCGACGTCGTAGCTATACTTTCCTTTCTCCACCGATACGGAAGGGTTTCCCAGAACGAGATCCTTCGTCTTCGCCTTGATTTTCCCGGAAACGGAACATTGTCTTTTTCCCCCAGAAAGGAAACGAAGACGGTTACCGTCGGCGAATCTCCGGTTTCCGACGAAGCTAGAATTCTGGATGAGGAACGAGAGCTGGTGTGAGTTGGGATTCGGAATCGCGAGGTTCATATTTGGAAACTACAGTTCACATAAAAGGGTTTAGAAATCTCCACCGGAAAATTTCTCGACCAAAGCAAAGCGAAACGAGATTTTCTCGGGAAAATCGGAATCCGATCTGAAATGACTCGGAGATTTAAGATTAACGCCTCAGTCACCGGTCACCACCAAGCTCGATGTAGAAGACGCAAACGAATTTAGATGAAGAAGATATTTTTCGGAAGACGATTTTCTCACCCAAAAGCTCTTCTCGGTGAAATGGCGGAAAAATGAAAGAAGAGGAGGGGCTTGAAGAAGAAGACACGTGGATTCTTATTGTGGATAACAGTTGCGAGGAACTTAACCGGTCGTTACCCGGTTAATACTTGCCGGTTTGACTTTGGTTAACTAGCCACTCGGTCGAACAAATTTGGCGCCTAATCCGCTACAAGTTTAGAGGTTAATCCAAATTTCGACTTAAAATTCATTTGTTGTAAGAAATTAACTATTAATTAAGCAATCAATTACATATTTTATTTTACTCTGTTTATGACTTATAGATCTTGGGTGTTTAATATATTTTAATGTTAATATAATATTATGGAAAATGGTTGAAAATCAAACTATGCTACGACAGGTCGTAAAATTTTTTTTTTTTTTTTTGTCATTAAATTAAAACCTAGGAAAAATACATGGTAAAATACAGAAGTCGCTGTTAACGGATACGACATCAGAACTAAAAGCCAACAACAGGGGAAACAAAATCCAAATAGCAACAGAAAAACAAAGCCCAAATAAAGGATCCTTACAATCATTCATTATGACAATCTGAAACCACTCTGAAGAATAATAAGAAAGAGATTTACTCAGAAGAACCAGGTACAAACGGAAGTTTTGATTAAACATGAGTTTTCAAAGCGAGGAGGGTCGAGAGTCTCGACTCGAGACGAAGGACCTGATAACATACTAAAACCATTTCCACCATGGTCTGTGGATAAAGCTAAGCCTAATTCGGAAGACAAAGACTTTGATAACTAAAAGGAAGATGCCGTCAACAAGAGGAGAAAAGAAACCAATTAATTCTAAAGTTTTTTTAGATGATATTCAATCTAATACTCACTTTAAGAATTTATGTAAGAGAGGAAAATTCAAAAAAGACAAACTGATATGTTCATCGTCGAAAGTGTAAATAGTGTAAATGAGGTTTTCTAAAAAAATAGAAAAAGTATAAAATGAGGTAAATTTTTTGAAGTGTAGGTAAGTTTTTTTTATTAAATATTTTATTACCTAAAAATGTGAAAAGCAAAAGCGATTACGAAAAGAGGGACGCAAAAAACGGGAAACCGCACCGCCGTTTGCAGTCTGCGTTGCGGAGACTGACGCGACTTGTGTGTGGCGTGGCGTTTGAGAAATAAAAGCGACTTGCTAGGGGTAAATAAGTCATTTTAAACTCCTTTCTGTTCCTAACAGACAGACGCTTCAAGGCAAGAAAAAAAAAAACAAACCACCCTTTTTCGCTTTTCTTTCTTCCTTTCTTCTTCGCGAGTCTCCGACCTTTGTCGGAAAATCAAAATCGCTTCTCCGCAACCGCATTATCGGCTCTAATGGCCGACCCAGAGGTACAATTACCTTTTAACCCCTTAGTCTCCGCCGCTCTCGAGTTCCTAATTTCGATTCCGGACGAAAAGAAAAAGAAAAATTCGATTTCTCGTTAATTTCGTTCTGTTTCTTCCAGGCCGTGTTTCTTCGTATCAGAAAGATTCGTGTCTCCGATTTCGTTGATTTTGATAGAAATTTAGTGTTTGTCTTGTTTTTCTTTTCTGGGTTTGCGATGATTTGTTTCGTTTGTTTTGATTTTTGTTGGGGTTAACAGACCTTAGCGGCGTTGAAGAGAGCTTACGCGGATACGATACTGAACACGACGAAGGAAGCGGCGGCGCGTGTGATTGTTTCTGAGAAGAAGGCGCGTAGGTTTCAGCAAGAACTTGTGACGGTTAGAGATGAAGCAATCCATACGTTGCTTAGGCTTAAACACATGTTTGATTCCAAGGTACAAGAACAACTATGTAGACGTTTTTTGTTTACATTCGTTTCTGAGTTCCTGTTGGATTTTTTTGGTTTCTGCCTGATTATGTTTTTGGGATCTTGATTAGTTTGTGGATCTTGAAATCAAGTTTTCTGAGCCTTGCTTACATGGTTTTATGCATAGTGAATGTTGTGTGTGTGTGTGTGTGACTGTGAGTTTGGTTGAGTCAATCTTTGATATTTCAACTAGCTAGAAGATATCACGCCATTCAGATGAACGTCGATACAATCCAATGTTTTTGACACTTTGAGTCTGAGACTATATTACACTGATACTTTGAGCAGATATATCTTTTTTCTTCATTCACTGATCATTGTTCACGAAGCCTAAAAACATTGAGCGTAACCAAGATTAGCTTAGTGTCAAATAGATTTTAGCAGCAAGTTCTGGATCCGCCACTCAATTGAGTATGTTATTTGTTACATTTTTTTGTAAGTGAGGCTTACACATATTTCTTGGCCTATGCCCTCATTTCACTGTGCAATTTTTAGGTGAAAGGTTTCTCAATGTGGGGATTTAGCTGTTTATCTTAGAGACTGTATCGGCTTTGCTTGAGGATGAGCTTTCCCTATTGTACTATATCTTTCTTTTGTGGCTGGCTTTGCGTTTGCTCCTCAACTCTAATTTTTAAAATCCTCTTTGTGGTTATATAGGTCAAGGAGACAGAGATGATATCCTTGAAGCAGCAACAAAAGGTTGATGAGCTTGAAGCTCAACTTGGTGAAGCTGAAGATATTGTAGGAGAGCTGAGGATGGAGTTGCGAGTACTTCGTGATGAGCTCAAGAAAGTTACGAATTGTCAGACGCATCTTAGAAGTGATCATGAGGAAGACTCCTGTTGGAAAAACAGTAATGCAGCAGTTTCTGTAGTGCCTGGGGTTTCTAGCAGTTTCGAGAGATCAGGAGCTGTAGGTTCTTGCATCCCAGTTGAACAACGTGGATATGTAGTAGCTAATGGGATAAAAATCCCATCTTTGACTCGCATAAATAGTATTAACCGGTGTTCTTATAAAGATAACAAGGATCGTTGTCACCACACTCTTCCGTCTATATTGACAAAACGCAGGGAAGCTGAAGGATGCACTCAAATGATCCACACAGTAGATAGGAGTACGGCCAATGGAGATCTGTCTTTCTCTGTAGAAGTAGAAGATGTGAATGATGGAGTATGTCTTCATAAAGTTTCGTCTTGTAAAAGTGTAGAGACCTTAGAAATGTCTGGTTGTGCTGATGCTAGTGACTCCATATCTTCTGTTAGAGATGGAGAAGACCCAATGGTGTCGCCAAACTCTTCTCAGAAGGATTTCGGCGCTCCCCTATCATTGAAAGCATCTCCGAGGGAACATGAAAATGACAGAAAGTCGGCGGTTGGCAAAACAGAGGCAAGGAAGGAAGATAAAGAAAGCTGTGAGAATATTGAGGTTTCGGCATCTCCTCTGTGTGAAGAAGCCCCGGTTTTGGCAGTTGATAAAAAACGGTGTATCAAGTACACATTCAAGAGGAAGAAAAAGAAGGAGGTTTTAAGCAATCCTGAAGGAGATCTGTCTCTTGAGGAGAACGGAAACAAGAAACAAAAGACTGGAGAGAAAGACGATGGTTATTTGGAATCTCTGAAGCCTAGCTTCGCCAATGAATCATCTCGGGATAGTCTACGCGTAGCAGAAATGGCTCGGCAGGTTGGTACTAAGTTTATTATGTTTCTGGAGAACTTGTGAGAATCTTGGTTGTTTGGTCTGAAAGCTGATTTCATTAGAGTAATAATGTCCAATTTGGTGGGTGGTTTATGTACTTGATGTCCAAGATCCTGACTTTCTTTGTTTCTTTATTGTTTTTTTTTCCTGGGCACAGCTTGTACCATTCTCGGAGAAGAAAGGTTTTTGCAGCAGAACTAGTCAACCAGTAGGATCCTCCCTTGACTCGCAAGTAACCTCGAAGCCCTAAGTTTATTATCTATCCAGCAAAATGGTTGATCAAAGAATTTAGCTGTAGCTTTAGTGGTAAAGTCTAATATATATAAATACTAGGGAAAAATTTGTTGCCTAAAATCCATATTTTATTGTTAAGTAAAATTTGTGTTTTTATCTTATAATTTATAGTTTTATTATTTCATAATTTAATTTTGTGTGGTTAATTTTCATGTTTTCATTTCATTGGTGATTAGTTTTAACTTTAGACCATTAGTAATATTTGTTTTGAAAGGTAGATTAATATATATTGGTAGCTTACGAATATTGGTTTGTTGTGTTATGTATTTTTTAAATGTGTATACTTATTTGTCCCTTTGTTTTGTTTGTGTTGGAAAACAATTCTCGTTTTTGTTCATGCATAGAATGGGGCTTCGTTTATCTGGTTTTCGTAAATGTGTATGCAATAGAGTTTACTATTTTGTAAAAATATTATTAATTTTATTTATTGGACATTTTAATTATTATATCACTTGTTTTCTACAATAAGGAAAACAACTCATAATTATTAATCATGTTGTTTTTCTTTTTATGAGAAGGATGAATGTGGTAAGAATATCTTATAATGAATGAAAAACAAATCTTATAACTGTATTTATAGATTGTTATTGAGTTAGTGTAGTAAATATTTGTTTGATATTATTATCATTATAAATTGTCGTTTTATGAGAAGGATGAATGTGGTAAGAATATCTTATAATAAATGAAAAAAAAATCTTATAATTGTATTTATAGATTGTTATTGAGTTAGTGTAGTAAATATTTGTTTGATATTATTATCATTGTAAATTGTCTTTATTATTTGTGTTTTAGACATTCGTTTATGTGGTTCTTGGGTTGACCATTTTATGATTGACGTTGGATTTCTTATGAGTATTAAGACTATATTCAAGACATATATTTATTTTGTTTGGTGCAAGCTAATATAGTCGTTTATGTGTTGTGACAATTTTTTCTGATTTTTTCATCATATATAAGAGCTACAGATTAATTGTATTTTTCCAATAAATTAATTTCGTTAGTTTTAAAATGGTTTTTATTATAGGTGACTGTTACAATAGTCAACAACTGAATATTAGATAATTATTGTTTGATGTTTCGTAATGATTATTTTTAGATGACTTTAAATCAATTAGTGACCATGTTATTTACGTTCTGAGCCAAAAAAGTATTCTTCATGCATTTCTTTCTTCCTTAATGTGTTACACCAAAAATCCATTGTTTGAAGACATAATATAAATCAAAAGAAACCACTACGATTAAGTTGATTATAATATAAATCAAAATGTGTCTTTTTTAGGCTTGAATTGTTTGGGAGATCGTTTGATTGCTGAGGCCTCATTTTTTTGTAAAGCCTTGTAGCTGATGTTGAGTCCAATTGAAGGTTGTCTGCGAGAGATTACCTTAGACTGGTATTACAATTTATATATTATTATATTAAATATTATTTTTGATTCTACCTGCAATAATCTTTAGGTTTATGCTTGTAACCAGAATAGTGACGCGTTCCAGTTTTTGCATACAGAATTTACTTCGAAAATCTGCAGCTATATCATCCCACAAAACTAGCCGCACAATCGAGTTCCTATTTAAACATGGTACCCATGTGAGTTTGTTGGAAACTTTAGAACTATATGGTGAATTTATAGAGGAAATGTTTCTATAGGACATACGCTTGCATAAGTAGGCGCACTACTATTGGGTGTGTTGAATTTGGATTATTTAGGTGGGAGCTTTGGACGAAACGGATTAGGCCCATGACATTTGTGTTAGAAAATAAACATATTAGTTATTTTTCTGCAATATTGATGTATTAATTTTTTCCTTCTGTTATAAATATCTCATACCTGGAAGTTCTTGGTTAGTATTAGCTAATTTCCGTAAGAAATTATAACTTCGTATCATGAATTTTTGTTGTGGAGTCTGCCACCTCAACAATTGTAGTAGTGCTCGTAAAACTTATGGAAAATGGATGAGTAGTTTGCCTTGTCTTTGTTTTCGGATGTCTTGAACGTTGCTACTTGGGCAACAACATCTGTCAAGGATCAAGCATATTGACAAATTAATACATAAGGGTGTGATTCTGAAAGCTCAAGTTAGGTAAGTTTTAGAGAAATAGATTCACCTGGTAATTCCTCCCCTTTATCCGTCATCATAAATCACTGGAGAGAACTAAAAATTCTGAAGAACTCTGTACCAATTGAACACTGCTTTTCTTTAACTTCGTCCAATGACGTATTGTCGCTGAATAGAAGCTTACAGCTGTGGTTGGTTCGACGGTAACGACTATTGGCTGACACTACATCGAAATCAGCAATAGAAAATAACTTGCCCTCGATTAACACGTCTTTGAACTTATGCATGCGATGAGAAAGAACAGAGGCTTGTATAGTAGAATCCTTGAAGAAAGATGCAATCCGGTCATATAATATTTGGGGAAAGGATTTGAGAAAAATAAAAGTTGGAACTTTGGTATATCTTTTCATCAAGAAGAAGACAATCAAGGCTTAGGACCACATTATTCCTTTTAAAGTCTCGTGCTTCCCAAATATGTAAGACACAAACAACTATGCGTTTGTTGACAAGAGAGTCTGTCTCGTTAGAAACTGAATCTAAGGTACAGTAGAGAAGAAGAGGCTTTGGTTTTGTCCTTTTTTATTGTGAGAGAGAAAATTGATGGATATTGAGAGAAGGAAGCAGACGTAAAAATTGTTGGACGTTTATAGAATAGCTTTGATTTGCAATATGAAGTAACATTGTTGTTTTGTTTTTAATTAGACATTTATTTGAATTTATATTGATTATAAATTAACGTTATTTTAATAGACAACAGATAATTAGAGATTTATTTTGGGTGTAGGAATAAAGTCGGGATTCATTTCAAAGAGGAGGAGGGAGAATGTATTTATTTTGGGCTCTCTGCATAATTGAGAATTGAATTGAATATGAAGTAACGTGTTTGGTTTTATTTTGGTAATTAGTCATTTACTTGAATTTGAATAGATTACAACAGTGTGACAAAAAAAAAAGAATAGATTACAACAGAGAATTAGGTATTTTTAAACTAGATTTGCGGTAGATGTTTATGGAATTATGATGGATCATTAAATACATGAAAAAATAGGAAAATAATTTAAAAATGGAGTAGTAGCTAACCAGAAAATAAGTCCGGAAACGGAAGTCGCCATGTCCGATGAGCTTCTCCGGCCTAACACAATCGCCCTTTAATTTCAGAGTAACCGGTCCAGAATGGTTTACGATTCTTCCTTTTTTCTTCTAGAACCTAAAATCACCTTCCGCGACGAGGGATTTATCCACCGTAACCTGCATGCCGTTGATTCTCTGGTCGTCGATTACGAAGAAAATATTGAAGGAGGTGGGCTTCAATAGCTTTATTTTTTTATTGGGCCCAGCTAAGTCTTTTTAAAGAGTATGTGGCTTATTGGGCTCATGATGGTGGTGACCTTCTCGTAAGATAGATGCGTTTCCGTGCAGAATATTAGAAGGGTCGACATATATGTGGACATGTGTCACTCATTCAGCCTGCCAGATGTTGCTGTGTTAGAAAAGTTCAGAGGAAAACGTTAATCATATATTATTTATATATATATATATATATTATATTATTAGAGAGGTAACTATGCACCAGAATGAAAGTTGAGTTTTTATTACATCGTATTTTACCGCTGTCTTTAAATAGTTTATTTTTTAATAGATATATTCGATAATTATTTTACATCTTTAAATGGTTTATTTTTAATAGATATATTCGATAATTATTTTACCATTTATTATGGATATTTAACAATCAAATATATTATGTTGAAATTAAAATTTTTTGGTGGTATTAACAATGTTTTACGTTGGGTTTTAAAAAATTTAGGCCAAACGAATATTTTTTCTTTAATAGATAATCATGTTTTAGATTTTTTCCTAATTTCGTTAGTTCGTATTCTAATTTTTGTTGAACTAATTAGTTGACTTGATTTTCTTTAAAGTCGGATAAATATAGGCTCGAAGATCGTAATACTAAATGATTATGTTGTGTTATATATGTTTCACATTATGATTTATTTTGGTCAATTGAAATTTGCATGTACAAAAGGAAAATTCAACTATATAATTAGAAACTGTAATATTTACAAAATTGTTAGATATTGCCAGCCGCCGGAAAGTAATGATCAACTAATTAATGTTCTTGATAAATATTGGGTTTAAATAATAACATAAGTTTTCTGATAAAGATGAGCGCTAATTCGGTTGAACTTATTGTAATTTACTAAACCCTAATACATCTTTATTATTTGACTTCTTATATATACCCAACCTGTTAACATTTTTTTTTAAACCCAAAATATCGATGGTTCTAAATCTATACCTAGAAAAAACTCTGTCAAAGAATTTCTCAGCATGTGGATCTCGATTTTCTGTGAAAATTATGCATGCTAGGAAAGTATGGTTGTTTGTCACGGTTTGTCTTTTCCTTCGTTAAAATATTTCTTTGATTTAATTTTTTGCAGAAAAAGACCGGCTACAAAGCATCATTGGTAACCTATCGTCGAATTTGTCAAAGGTGAGTCCGTCTAAAACATTATTGGATTCCTTTAAATTGATCTATATATGTTTTTGTTATTGGTGAAATATGATATTTCTTTTATTTAAAATTCATGTTTGAAATCCCCTGTTCCAGTCAAATCTGTGGCAAACGGAATCGCAACATAGTCAACGTCTGGTTGCTAGGATGTTGTGGAGGAACGTTGGACCTTATGCTATGTATTTCTTGGGTTTGTGTTCTTTAAACTATATTGATATGAAAGATATATGTGTTTGTTCTTTTGGTGAACTTTATTGTCTCCAAATCATATCTTATACTATATTTGAAAGGTGATTTTTCCTACGTGGCGGTCTTACAGCGAGTTTCAGACTTGAAATTATCCTGATGTCATTAATAAAATCGCTGTATTTACGCCCCTTGCCATCGATTTTTTCAGACTAAAATACCCATAATCCGTCTTATTTATGCTTATTGGATTTGTGCCTAATTTTTAGTTAGTATTGTATTTATTTCATTTGGCCCATTTGTTTTTTTATATACCCAAATTTTTTTGGTAATCTTTCATTATTATCTTATCATATATAGAAAATATTCTTATTTTAAAATGCTCTGAGATATTATCGAATATAAGTGAAGTCCTAGCTTTTTTTTTATATATAGGTGCTTCCTCTGTCAATTGAAAATCATAGTTTTGTGCTTTTATTTTATAGGTTTGATGATTATGTTGGTTTTTCGATCTCTAATATATTATGTTCTAATGTTTGTGACGATTTCTGTTGTTTATACTTCTTATTTGCAGGTTCGTCGATTTTTTGTCAGCTTTTTATTTTTATTCCATGACCTAATTCTTTATTCACTTTTTTTTCCAGATTTGAACCTCCTCAAATGAGGTATGATCGTCTTTGATGTTTGCTTTTGTTTTTAGAGAAAAACGTTTGCTTTTGTTGTTTATAGGTTTTTTGTTTTGAACTCTTTGTATATATTTGTTTTGTTTGCTGCTTTATCGTTTCGATATTGAGTCATGAATTTTACATTATGGTTGTTAATTTGTTTTCTATATTTGGTAAACGAATTTATTTTGTTATATATTTTGTTTGGAATGTTTCATCGTTGTTAACTATGTATTGTTTAATTTTTTAGTCAATTTGATTATGGATTGATGTTTTAAATAGATTTTTATTTATATATGCTAGATTTGTGTATCGGTCATCTTTGCTTGCTCAGTTACACCTCCAATGGCTGACAAAAGCTTTTGGTTTGTTTTTGGAAACCGTGGGACGTCCAAGACAATATTGAGATCGAAAGCCTAAACACTCGAGCTTCTTTACCATTACATGACAACTATAAAGTTCAAATCGTTCTCTTTGCTCGAGACAGA
Organism: Pseudoturritis turrita; assembly: GCA_900406555.1. NCBI lineage: Eukaryota > Viridiplantae > Streptophyta > Magnoliopsida > Brassicales > Brassicaceae > Pseudoturritis > Pseudoturritis turrita. The sequence continues at coordinate 257,505 of OVBL01001085.1, read as the reverse complement.
CGCAACTCTGTTCACATAAAAATCAAAGAACTGACAAACCGAATCAAACCGAGCAAAACTAACACAATATATATAAACTTGAGATCAATTGTATTTGGATATAGGCTTTGGTGCTAGAATTCTAGGGTTTATGATCTATGTATTATTTTCAGTATTTTACGTGTATTTGTGAGGATTACGGCTAACATATTAGGGTTAGTACTGCTTAATTTGTTAAAAATATAAATTGTTTTCATGATAGTAGTAATCATAAATATTCTTGATTCCATGATATACTATTTTGTAATAGGAGACTACTAAGCCGGGTTTGGTTTATACCAAATGAAAAACTCGGACGTGGATTTTAGAGGGCCTACAATCATATGTGGGATCATTGGAACATTAGGAGGAAGCTATATATATGCTTGAACGCATAATCGCTACACTTTCTAACACATCCTAAGTAATAAAGACTCATTAAACGCATTTGAATTACAATGATAGATTTCTAAATTCCTTCACGTATTTTAATCTCTTATAAATATTATAACAATATTTCTCAGACTATAACTCGAGCAAAGTAATTCAATTAGTCAGAGAAGGAAAAAAAGACGATGTAGAAGAAGATGAAAACGATGAAGAAGAAAAAGAAGATAAGGAAGAAAAAAACCAGAAGATGAAGGAGAATATGAAGACAAGGACAAAGAAAAATCAGGAGAAGAAATCAAATAAGATAAAGAAGACAAAGACGATGAAGAAGAAGAAGGAAAATCAGAGAAAAAAAAACTTGGAAGAAGAATAAAACGAGTAAAAACCGGAATAAGAAGACGAAGAAAAATCAGAAGAAAAAGAGGAAGAAACCCGAAGAAGAAGACAAAATCAGAGAAAGCGAAGACGATGAAGAAGAAAAAGAAGAATAATAAATAGGAAGAAGAAGGAAAAGAAGACAAAGACAAAACTGAAAGAAGAAGAAGTCTGAGAAAAATGAAGAAACCCAAAAGGAAAAAAAATATAGCACGAAGAAGAAGACGAATAAAGAAAAGAAGATGAAGAATAAAAAAGAAGAGAAGATGAAGACGAAGACAAAATCGAAAGAAGAAAACGAAGAAGAAGTCGGAGAAGAACGAATAGACCGCAAAGAAGAAAACCTAGCGACTTAGGCCATAAGTAACAGTCCTAGAAGAAATAGAAGAATAAGCAGAAGAACAAGAAGGAAGAAGAACGATGAAAAACAAAGAAAAAAACTGAAGAAGAGCACGAAGACGAGAAAGAAGACAAAGAAAAACCAGAAGAAGAATGTGGGAGTCGAAGCTCGCACAACCAAAACTTGTAAAGAGATTTAGGGATTCGACAAACTTCTATGTAAAGAAACCAAGAAACCGAGATCCAAAGATGGAGATTTTATTCAAGCTGTTTCGAAAGCTGTTTGTAAAGTAATAAGCGTTTAGCTAGGTCAATTTTTCGGATCTCCTTTTTTAAGAGGTACATCGTGTATTTATATGCAAAAATAGTCGGTTAGGCCTTTTCCTAAAGGATAAAGGAGAACTTCCTTATTCTTCGGAATTTCCTTTCTCTGATTCAGATGCGGGCTTCTTTCTTTGCCTCGTTGCCTCAGCCCGCCAATATCTTATGGCTCGTTGCCTCGACCCGAAAAGGTATTGGGCTGGTTACTTATTTATATGCTTATTTATATTTAGATCTTTGCCTCACTCCTCATAACTCCTCTTCATTTCCGAAAAATCAGGTAGCTCTCTTCTCTCTCCTCTTTTCTCTCTTTTTTGTTTAAGTAGTTGGCTAGGTTTTCATCGATCCTCCTGTTCCGCCGCCGCCACTATTAAATTTTCCGATCCATCTTCAAACGTTGCTCGGCGTCTCCTTGCACTTTCCGATCCATCTTCGAATGCGTCCGGCGAGTGCTTGAATTTTCCGATCCAACTTCATCCGGGTCGATTTCTCCTTGATCTTCCGTCTCCGAGCCGAGATTCATCACATTTAAGTGTTTCCGAGCCAAAAAAAAAAACCCCTCCAATTCTTTCTAAGTATCAGTTTGACTCCGAGCCGAAATATCAATGTCGCATATCACCGAGCTGGAAGATTCTATTGGTTCGGCAACTTCTGCTTCACTGCTGGGTCGCAAGATGGTATTATCTCCGGAGGTTTCCGAGCCAGCTGAGCCTAGTTCTCCACAGGGTCGACTGCAGATTGTTGTCCCGTCTTTGGTTGACGAGGCTATTGATGCCGAGGCGGATGCCGAAGCAGCTCTGGTACAAAAGGCTCTCGAAGAGTTTAAAGCCGAGCCGACAGAATATGTTATTGACGAGGCGGAAAAAATGCGTTTGGAGAGATTGTTTGCGAGCCCCCAGGCTAGCACGTCGACGCGGCGAAAGCCTAAGAAAAAAGCTCCAAAGAGACGACCCGACCCACCTGGTTCGTCTTTATGCACTGCTGAATCTTTGGAGGCACTGAGGCATTGTTTTAATATCTCGGAGGATGTAGATCTGATTGTTCCGGCCTCAACAGACCGAGCTGAATCTCCACCGCCTGGGTATTTCACTCTCTATGAGAGTTTCTTCTACGATTGTCTACTCTGGTTTCCGATTCCCAGCTTGATCATCCGTTTCCTATACAAACATGGGTTAGCGCCGAGCCAAGTCACGCCTCGTGGGATGCGTCACTTAGTTGGGATTCTGGTTCGGAGCTACGAGTGTGATGCGACGGTTCGCATCTCCCATCTTCGGCAGTTCCTCGAATTTTGAAAGATTAAGAATTCCCGAGCCTACTACATCTCCAATAAGAAGCAAAGAAAAATAATCGAAGGCTTCCGAAGCAAGGATGGCGAATGGGGACACTATTTCTTCTTTGTTCCCATTAATGATGCTACGGTAAAAGCCGAAAGCATCCATTACGTCAAGTCAGAGTGGGGAGATATTGGTGGGCGAGCCGTAGATCCTTCAGGAGATTTACTAAGTTTTGCTTTGTAGCGAGCTGACCACCATTTTCTTCTGTGTCTTTGCAGTTCGGCAGATTCTACCACGCTTCCCAGAAGACACGCTTACGCTTCGGAATACACTTGCCGCTAGGAAGTGCCATTGGGAAAGACATTTTTCCCTAAGAAGAGTCGAAAAGGCCCGAGCTATTTTCGCCGGTGTCGAAGTGTCTGACAGCTCGGAGTCTGAATCTTCATTACCAAGTCCTCCGAGGAGTAATATGGGAAAAAGATTGACGATCCGTGATAAACAAGCTTTGAAGGAAAAGGAGGAAAGAGAGGCAGCCAGCCGAGCCAACGAAGCGGCCGCAGCAATTGAAGCACCCGCCGAGCCGGTCGCCGAGATACCTGACCAAACTATGACCGAGACCGAGGTTCATCCTTCTACCGAGCCACCAGCTCTTGCCATCGAAGCTCGAGAAATAGTTTCGGCTCTTGTTTCGGTTGTCAGACCCTCCTCTTCAACACTGTCCCAGCACAGAGAAGGCAAGAAATCTTCTGGCAAACGCCCTGCCTCCGAGGCCGATAAAGAGAGATCCAAGGGGAAGCAGGAAAAAAGAAAACGCCATAAGCCTGTCGAACCGACTTCTGTCGAGCCGGAGCCTGCGTCATTTAGGCATGAGGGATCCGAGCCAATATGCAACGACGAGGCAGCTTCAGCGACACTCTTCTCGCAAGTTTGTTGCTCAGGGGACAGATTGCCTCCCCTTGACGTTTTATCGCACAGCGACCTGTACGCCGACATGTCGCTTCGAGGCACTAAGGTATTTTTCAGGGAATATATGCCTTCTTGTTATTGTAGAGAAACTAAGTGCTAACCGTTTTCCCTTTGATCAGTTTGTTGCGTCTATCAACAAGATGGTTGCCGCTTTCGAAAAGGATGTAAGGAAGGACAGGCGTCGGATCGAAGATGCTCAAAAAGATGCATCTTTCTTAAAGAACAAACTTGCCGAACTGGAGAGTAGGCATACTGCCGAGCTAGCGACCGCTGCAGCTCAGATTGAAGCTCTTGAAAAGGAAAAGGCGTTTCTTAAGGAAGAGTGGAACAAGGCCGGTGATTTGGCTATGAGGATAGATCGCTCGAAGCAGAAGAAAGTTGCTGAAATCGAATCCTTAAAGAGGCAAATCACTGCCGCAAATGCCTTGCGCGAGGCGGACATGAAGAAGGGCAGAAGGCGGCGAGGCGGGAGATGTCCGAGAGATTTCAGGGGCGGCTCGCTAAGATTGAGAAGAAAGTCGACGAGCTGCGAGAGGCGAAAGAGAAGGAGCTTGATCTGGCCCAGGTTGACGGCAACCTTCAGTTGCTCGAAATCCTGCAGAAAGAGGATGCGCCTGCCCTTGACTCCGAGGTGGCTAAACTGACAGGCTGGAGAGCTGATCTTGCCGAGGCGGCTGATGAATTTGAGAAGATTGAGGCCGAGCTGAAGAAAGACCTAATGCTCTCACCTGTTTCTCCGGATTCCGTAGACACTCTCCTGGGTACCGAACCAATAGAGAATGCAGCAGCGATAGTCGGAGTTGCAGACTTTGCGGGCTCGAATGTTGGCACTCCGGGGATTGCCGATCTTGCCGCTGAGAAGCCTTTCGAGCCGGATCTTCGTCGATGATCCTTTTTTTTTCTTTATAACTCAAGAACTCTCTTTTACTTGGTATTGTTGAGAACAAGTGCCTGGATGGCTTTATCCACTTTTTGTGTTAATTTTGCTAAGTCTTGTAACGTTTGCCGGGCGTTGGCATGAACTCTCTTATCTCTTGCTGGAAATATCTATGTTCTCGTTCGTCTTTTTGATGCGATATCGCGAACCATCTGTTATTAGTAAAGAATATGGTGATTCTTTTTAGTGTCAGTTTAGGGGTTGCGGTGTTCCGGCTTACATTCCCGTTCATTTGACAGTGAAGCATGTTTAAGATCTCATACTAACTTTTTAGGTTTAGTATTATGTTTCTGAGATGTTTATGACCAGTGTACCAAGAGGTGTTTACTGGGTTTCAGAGTTTAGTTTGAGTGTTAAGACTTGCGAGTTTTCGACTTACGGGTCCCTCTCAAAGATAAACTTGTAAGAATATCGTCCAGGATATACCTTTCGGATATTAGATTAGGATATACCCAACCGGAATTTGTATAGCGCGCTTTTATACCCGTAAGAGGGTGTTGAGAACCCTATCCCGTATAGAGATAGTGGTCAAAATCCATAAAGGATGTGGTTGTCCGTCTGTTGTGGCCAGCAACAGACGAGGTGATAGAATATCTGTGAAAGATGTAATGTTGTGAATCGTGTAGACTAAGTCGAAGCAAGTTGTGTTTGAAAGAGTTTAAACTGTTGTTTGAAAAGTGTGATACGAGGTATGGGAGTATACCTGTATACGTACCCACTCCCCCCTTTTTTTAAGGAGGGGGACAACTGAACCATCCGAAGACGAGCTGCCTACGTACCCTTTTCAGGGATCAAGTCGTCCCGTAGTTCATATGAAGTGATTTAGTGGTAATACCTCTTTAGGTGCATCGCGTTCCAAGACCTTGGTATCGGGATGTCAGACATGTTTGAGAGCTCGTATACTCCTGGTCGAACTACATTGGTGATTTTGTAGGGTCCCTCCCAGTTTGCTCCTAGTTTGCCAGCGTTTGTTTCGGCTGTGTTCTGAAAAACCTTGCGGAGAACCAGATCACCTTCTTTGAACTTGCGACTTCTGACGTTAGCGTTGTAATACTTGGCTGCTGCCTGTTGATAATTTTGAATCCGAACCAGTGCCTGATCTCTTCGTTCGTTAACCAAGTCCAACTCATCGAGTAGCATGAGGTGGTTCAGTCCTTCCTGTCCAGAAAGAAGTCTGCGGCGGACGCCAGGATATTGGACTTCAGCTGGGATGACGCATTCGGTACCATGGACAAGAGCAAAGGGTGTCTCTCCAGTGGCACGTCGCGGAGTGGTGCGGTGTGACCACAATACTCCTTCGAGTTCATCTGCCCAGCGTCCCTTCTTTGCATCAAGGCGTTTTTTCAGGCCATCCAGGATAGTCTTGTTTACTGCTTCAGCTTGCCCATTCCCTTGTGGATAACGTGGCGTGGATTTGCTAAGTCGTATCTTCCATTTTTCGCAAAAAGCTTCAAACCTTGTAGAGATGAACTGTGAGCCGTTGTCTGTGACGATTTCGTATGGAACTCCGTGTCGGCATAAAATATTCTTCCAGACGAAATTTTCCACTTGGGCGTCTTTTATGTTGGCGTAAGAATCTGCTTCTACCCATTTGGAGAAGTAATCTGTCAAGACCAGCAAGAACCTCTTTTGTTTGGATCTATGCAGAGGCCCGACGATGTCCATTGACCAGCGCATGAAAGGGTAGGGCGCTGAGATTGATGACAACAACTCCGTAGGTTGGTGAATCATTGGGGCATGTCGTTGGCATTTTTCGCATCTGGCGGAGAACTTTTCACAGTCCTTCACCATAGTTGCCAATAATAACCGTGACGTTTGATCTTGATTGCTAAAACTCTTCCGCCGGAGTGATTACCACATGAGCCACTATGGACCTCTTCCATGATGTTTCTTGCTTGGGTGCCTTCGACACAAACCATTAGTGGCCTGAGAATCTCCACTTGAAGACGTTTCCATCCAAAAGAACGTATCGGGCAGCTTGAGCTCTGAGTTTTCGGGCAGCCCATTTGTCTGATGGTACCTCACCATCCATGATGTATACGCGAATTGCTCCCATCCATTCTTTGTCGCATCCGTAATCTTCTTTAGTTGGTTGTGGATCTTCCTCCATCTCCATCGTCTCTCCATCGTCTGGAGGGTCTGTTTCAGGCTCTTCCTCCATCTCAATGCCATGACCTCCACCGATGGTTGCATATTTTTGTCCCCTAGAGCAGTGGTGTCGGTGCTGTCCTTTTCGGCTAAATTTGGCTCGGATATAGATTCGGCCTGAGCGGCTGTTTGGGAGCGAGTGACTGCGTTCACGGTGTCAGAGAGGTTGATACTCGGGCTTTTGATGAGTTCCACAGGAATTATCCTTTTTAGATCCGGGTCGGAGGTGGATGCGAGCGCTGCTAGCGCGTCTGCCGAAGTGTTTTCCCCGCGTGGTATTCGTGTTAATGTGAACTCTTCGAACTGTGCAGCCAGTTCTTTGACAATCTTTAGATAGGCTTCCATTCGGTCGTCTCTGGCAGTGTACTCGCCGCTGACCTGGTTGACCACGAGTTGTGAATCGCAGTAGGCTTTGATGTGCGAAACCTTGAGTCCCAGAGCAAGTCTTATTCCAGCAATCAAAGCTTCATATTCTGCTTCGTTATTGGATGCACGAAAACCCAGGCGGAATGACTGCTCAAGGATTTCGCCTGTTGGAGAGGTTAACCGTATTCCCACTCCGGATCCTTGTTTTGATGATGATCCATCCGCGTGAAGCCTCCATATTGTGCTCGGAGCCGGCTCTTCTATCACTTCTTCTGGGAGTTCTATCAAAAAGTCGCTAGGACTTGAGATTTTGCGCAGGTTCTGCTTCGATATTCGATGTCATATTCGCTCAGCTCTATTGCCCACTTTGCCAATCTCCCAGACTGGCTAGGGCTATGCAAGACGGATCGCAATGGAAAGGTAGTCAAAACCACAATCGAATGCGACTGGAAGTATGGTCTCAGTTTTCGAGCGGACATTACCACAGACAATGCCAGTTTCTCCATCTGTGGATACCGTGTTTCAGCGTCGGTGAGAGTTTGACTAACATAGAAAATTGGCTTCTGCTCGCTGCGCTCTTCCCTGATGAGTACACCACTTACCGCCGTGGCCGAAACGGCCGTGTATAGAAACAGTGGCTCGCCTTCCACCGGTTTCGTAAGTACTGGAGGGCTGGCTAGGTACTCTTTCAACTGCTGAAACGCCTGTTCGCATTTTTCTGTCCATTCAAACTTCTTGTTCCCACGTAGCGTATCGTAGAAAGGCAAACATTTATCAGTTGACCGAGAGATGAAACGATTCAGCGCGGCGACCCGTCCAGTTAGCCTCTGGACTTCGCGTTTTGTCTTCGGTGACACCATCTGTATGAGCGCATCAATCTGCCTCGGGTTGGCTTCGATTCCACGGTGGGTGACCAGATATCCAAGGAATTCTCCAGACGTGACCGCGAATCTGCACTTGGTTGGGTTCAGTTCATGTTATGCAGATTCAGTTGCTTGAAACATTCTTCTAGGTGAGCTACGTGATCCTCCTCCTCTAAAGACTTCACCAGCATGTCGTCTATGTAAACTTCCATTGTCTTCCCCAGTTGGCCAGCGAACATTCGGTTTACTAATCGCTGGTAGGTGGCTCCAGCATTTTTAGACCGAACGGCATGACTTTTAGCAGTATATCCGCGGTCTGTGATGAATGCCGTCTTCTCTTGATCGTCCGGGTTCATTAGGATTTGGTTGTATCCGGAGAAAGCGTCCATGAATGAAAGGAGTTTGTTGCCTGCTGTCGCTTCCACCAATCGATCATATGTGGCAGTGGAAAGCTGTCTTTGGGGCAGGCTTTGTTCAGGTCGGTGAAGTCCACGCATACACGCCATTTCCCATTTTTCTTCTTAACCACCACAGGGTTAGCGAGCCAGTCTGGATACTTTGCTTCGACTATTGATCCCACACGTAGTAATCTTTCCACCTCGTCATTCACTGCTTGTGCTCTGTCCGGACCAAGTTTTCGCCTTTTCTGTTTGACGGGTTTAAAGGTTGGGTCCACGTGCAGCTCGTGGCACGTTACGTTGATGCTGATGCCGGGCATTCTTCAGCTTCCCATGCGAAGGTGTGTAGGTTCTTTTTAAGGAAAGAAATCAGCTCTCCCCTTATTGGATCTTTCAGCTCGGCCCCTATTTCGACACAGCGTTCGGGTGATTGTCATCTATGTTCACCGAGACGACGGGGTCGCAAGTTGGTTTGCTTTCCCTCTCGCGATCCTCCGTGATCTGTAATTGCTATAAGAGTTTTGCCAACTCCTTCTCGGGTTCCCTGTCATCTTCATCTTCTTTCTCCTGTGGTGGTTTCTGTGACGGGGTTCCTAAGTTTGTGTTCGGCTAGGAAACAAATGCGGGATTCCTTTTGGTTTCCCCAAATTGTTTTGATTCCCCTGGGGTCGGAAATTTGATGCAGAGGTGATAGGTCGATGGTACAGCTCGCATCGAGTTTATCCAGGGTGTGCCCATGATCACATTGTAGATCGCAGGATGATCTGCAACCGAAAACTCCACTATCTTCGTTACCTGTTCAGCTCGGACAGGGAGTTTTATTGTTCCAAGGGTCATGGTCGTCTCTCCCGAGAATCCAGTTAAAGGCTTCGGCGCGGCTGTGATTTTGTCCAGGTCTATGTTCATCCTTCTGAGAGTCTCCCGGAATATCACATCTACGGAGCTTCCTGTGTCTATAAGAACTCGGCTGACGTCGCAATCATCAACGATCAATTCTATCACGAGGGGTCATTATGTGGTCGGTCGATGCCGGTGGTTTCCCTTTCTTCGAACGAGATAACATCGTTGGGAGTTTGGAGGTGCTGACCAGTTTACACTCGCATCGGCTCGCCGCTGGAAAGCTTTGATTGAAGACACCGTGTCCGAACAGTATTGTGATCCACCCATTATCATATTTATTCTTCTTCGAGAACCTGACTGCGTTGCCTCGTCATCTCGTCTTCCTCGCTTGGGTGTATCATCATTTTGACTTGTCTGGTTCGGCTGATCTTTTTCGCCTTCTTGCTCGAAGCCTTTAAGCTGACCGCGCTACCGAGTTCTCCGGCTACCAGCTTTGCCGCAAGCTTCATTCCCAAGGTTCGGCAGTTGGCAGTTGAGTGACCGTGCATGTGATGAAATTCGTAGTAAGCTTTTTCGTCGTACGAACTTTGACTTCGTGTCCAGGTGTTCCAAGGTGTTTTGCCTCGGCTCGTTCCCACCTGGTAGGTGTGGGCTCCTTCAAAATTGGGTTTCTCATGGTGTACATACCCGTTTCCTTGAATACTCTTCTTATGCGGAGGTTGGCTCGGGATTTGGAAAGAACGGTTTGTCGATTTGGCGGCTCCATATTTCTGAGACAAAACCTTCATCTCTTCTTCGTTGACTATGAAATCTGAGGCTCGGTGCAGTGCGTCCTGGATTGATAGTGGTGTGTTCAGAGCAATCTCTTTTCGGAATTCGGATTCGTACCACAGAGCCCTTTTTAAAGCGATCACAGCGGCCTTGTTACTTACGTCTTTAACTTTTGACATCACTGCTTTGAATCTCCCTATGAAACTTCGTAATGTCTCCGTAGGCCCTTGAGTCAATGTCCATAGGTCGGCATCTGAGGCTCCTCGATCCATAAACATGGAATAATGCTTCAAGAAGGCGGCAGACAGCTGCTGGAAATCATCAATGGAGTTCCGCTCTAATCTTGAAAACCATTGGAGGGCTGCACCCTTTAGATGTTCCACAAATACGAGGCAGAAACCGGCATCTCTCTCCTTTTTTCTGAAATTGGCTCGGCCCATTGCTATGATAAACGCCGTTATATGTTCTTTTGGGTCGGTTGTCCCTTCGTAGACTGGGACTTTGATCTTTCCTGGGTCGGAGATCCTTGCCTTGGTTATTCGGGCTGTAAACGGTGTATTGTGCGCTTCCTCCAGTACGCGGTCAATCTCCGAGACTTTACTAGTTTCCTTGTGCACCTGGGATCGGACGGCTTTCATCTCAGTAGTGGCTCGAATCAATGAGGCTCGGATCTCGTCCAATTCTTCTCTCTGGGCTCGGCTCGTCGTTCTTGGTTCGTCAGCATACTGCGCTCGTTGGACCCAGAGGAGATTTTCCTCTTCCTCTGCCAAATTCCTGGCTCGGTTTAGGTTAATATCGCCTTCACTGGCTCGGGCTCCTGTTATTGCTGGTGCGAATCCCTCGTCAGCAAGATTTTCTGCATTGTGGTCTCCTTCTTCGTCAAGGACAATTGCTGCAGCCGATCCAACGTCTGTGCGTAGGTCATATCCATCACTGGTTCCTCTTGCTCCTCGGATCAGCCGAGGTGGCTCGGTGATATTCGATCTTGTCACCGCGGGTGTTTGCTCGTTGGTCGGATGTGGTGGTGGTAATCCTCCCAAAGTCCTCGGTGCGTCACATGGTGTTGAAAAATCCAGGACCGTCGGGTTTAAGCCAAGTCATCTGGTTATTTCGCTAACAGGCGGGTTCATAGTCGAGCCAATTCCTCCAGATCGTATGTTTCTGGCTCGGCTCTTGGTTGCTAGTGACTCAATTTTCTCTGTCAGCGAGCTGTTCAGCTTGTCTTGCTCCTCGGCCTTCTTCAGCAACGCGGTCATCATGTTCTTCAGTTCTGTTAATGTTTCTGAGGTGCCTTCCGCGTTCGCCGGAGGCAGATTGGTTCCTGTTCCAAGAAGATCGACGCCAGTGTTGCTTGCATCGTCACCACTTCGATCTCCGTCGGTAGTCATCGTTTCAGATCTCGTATTCGGTGGTTCTTTGGTGTCAGAAAGTTTAGAGCTCCCCACAGACGGTGCCAAATTGTGAGAGTCGAAATTCGTACAACCAAAACTGGTAAAGAGATTTAGGGATTCGACAAACTTCTATGTAAAGAAACCAAGAAACAGAGATCCAAAGATGGAGATTTTATTCAAGCTGTTTTGAGAGCTCTTTTGTAAAGCAATAAGTGTTTTGCTAGGTCAATTTTCGGATCCTCTTTCTCAAAGGGGGACATGTCTATTTATACAAAAACAAGTCGGCTAGGCCTTTTTCTAAAGGAGAAAGGAAAACTTCCTTATTCTTTGGGATTTCCTTTCTTCTCTGGTTGGTTCGAATGTGGGCTTCTTACTTGCTAATTTGGCCCATCCAAACCCTTGTGGCTCGTCGCTTAGACATGTTAAGATATTGGGCTCGTTGTTCCACTGGGTTGTCGGTGAGCTGGCTCGTCGTTTGTCTCGCCTGTTCCTCCCAATCCCGAGCCAGGTAGTTGGTTTGCCAACACGTTGGCTCGTCACCGTTCGTTGGTTTGCCAACATGTTGGCTCATCACTTGTTTCTTCATGCTGCCGAGCCAAGTTTGGCTCGTCACTCCTTTCTCCTTGCCGCCTAGCCAAGATGTTGGCTCGTCTCCTTCTTCTTCCACTGCCTAGCCAAGATGTTGGCTCGTCATCGTTTCTTCACGCTGCCGAGCCAAGATGTTGGCTCGTCTCCTTCTTCTTCCACTGCCTAGCCAAGATGTTGGCTCGTCTTCGTTTCTTCATGCTGCCGAGCCAAGATGTTGGCTCGTCACTCCTTTCTCCTTGCCGCCTAGCCAAGACGTTGGCTCGTCACTCCTTTCTCCTTGTTACCTAGCCAAGTGTTGGCTCGTCTCCTGCTTCTTCCACTGCCTAGCCAAGACGTTGGCTCGTCACTCCTTTCTCCTTGTTACCTAGACAAGTGTTGGCTCGTCTCCTGCTTCTTCCACTGCCTAGCCAAGACGTTGGCTCGTCATCGTTTCTTCATGATGCCGAGCCAAGTTTGGCTCGTCACTCCTTTCTCCTTGCTGCCTAGCCAAGACGTTGGCTCGTCACTCCTTTCTCCTTGTTACCTAGCCAAGTGTTGGCTCGTCGCCTAGCCAAATATTGCTTGCTTCTGCCGCCGAGCCAAGAGTTTGCGCTTGCTTGGCTAGCCTTTTCTCCATACTTAGTCTTATCAGCAGTTGATCTCGATGAGGTGAAAACCGATCCCAACATATCATACTATATATGCTGGTATACGTTGATGATATAATCATCACCGGTAACAATAATGATCATCTCAACAGATTCATTCTTTCTCTCTCAACCCGTTTCTCTCTTAAATATTTTGGTGAATTATCATATTTTTTAGGCATTGAGGTGCAATGCACCAACACATGACTCATGCTCACACAAAGAAGTTATATTGCAGATCTTCTTCACAAGACAAAGATGACCGATGCCAAAGCTGTTCCCACACCGATGTGCCCAAATTCAAATCTCTCCATATCTAGTAGTGCTCTCTTGCCCGACCCCACTGAATTTCGCGTTGTCATTGGAAGTCTTCAATACCTCTCACTTATGCGACCGGACATCGCCTTCTCAGTTAACAAACTGTCCCAGTACATGCACAGACCAACAACCGAACACTGGTTAGCGGCAAAACGCATCCTTCGATACCTCACAGGCACACATAATGGCATTCTCCTCTGCAAGAAAAACACCGATGTGCCCAAATTCAAATCTCTCCATATCTAGTAGTGCTCTCTTGCCCGACCCCACTGAATTTCGCGTTGTCATTGGAAGTCTTCAATACCTCTCACTTATGCGACCGGACATCGCCTTCTCAGTTAACAAACTGTCCCAGTACATGCACAGACCAACAACCGAACACTGGTTAGCGGCAAAACGCATCCTTCGATACCTCACAGGCACACATAATGGCATTCTCCTCTGCAAGAAAAACCCAGCCTCTCTCCATGCCTTTACCGATGCGGACTGGACTGGAAATCCAGATGATTATACCTCTACGGGAGCTTACATCTTCTACCTTGGTTCTCATCTATTGCTTGGTCGTCGAAAAAAGAAATGGGAGTGGCGAGGTCTTCAACCGAAGCAGAGTACCGTTCTATCGCCTCCACAACTTCTGAACTTTGTTGGATCGTCTCTCTTCTCGGCGAGCTAGGCATCAAACTTACCACGATGCCAACCATTTATTGTGACAACAAAGGCGCAACCTATCTCATCGCAAATTCCGTCTTTCACTCAAGAATGAAGCATATTGCGTTGGATTATCACTTTGTGTGTGAGAAAGTTCAAGCATGCAATGTTCGAGTCTCTCATGTGTCCTCAAAAGATCAACTGGCCGATATTCACTACAGAAAATGTGGGTATTAATTGCAGTACAGTATAGCGTTTTTAATGTTTATGCTATAATTGAGTTATGGGAAATTTTACATTGCGTTTTCGAAAAGGCAAACGCTATGATAGGATGGGCGCCAAAAAATTTCGTAGTGGCACTTAGTTTTTGGTTCTATGATAACATAGATGACACTGAGAACGTCATTGTAGGTGTAACCGGGAAATTGAAAAAATGGTTCCAAAATTTTACTAAGTAACAAAAGAAAAATGGCTCCCACATTAAACGTAAATATCAATTTCATTACATATTTTTTTAAATATTTGGTCGTAACTTGGTAAAAAAAGTTTTTTAATAACTATTGGTCGAAAATTAGTCAACAAATTTTGACCATTTTTCAACCACTCAATATCATTTACCCTAGATCTAGATCGAAGAACATCACTTCTCCTCTTCACCGTTTTCTCCTTCGCGGCAACTCCACATCCAATTCTCGGCCGACGTTCTTTTCCTTCGTAGGTCCCGATGTTGCCGGCTGTGAACTGCTTCTTCCTCCTTCATTCTTCACCTTCCTTCACTTCTCCTCCTCTCCACCAGTTGGTGACGCGTGATGTCCACCAGTTCCAGCGAACTTCCTATCCACCGACTGGGATTCCTCCGTGACAAGGTAAAGTCATTGATTCTTTAATTTCGTTATCATAAAATTTCTAGGGTACTACTTGATGATCGATTGATTTGTAAAATCACTTTCCGGTAACTTTGATTCAAGTGGATTGTTGAATATCCTCAAAGACCGTCTTGGCGTCCATACGAACGATGCGAAGAAGTGAGTATTCGCCCTACATTGTTTTGTTTCTATTACTCTCTGCATTTTCTTGTGTTGTAATCTAATCTTTTTGTTTATTTATGTGTCTTTAAGACTAGAGTGAATCCTTCTACCTCCAAGGTGGAAATTGATTTGTCTATGGATAACCATTCGAGTAACTATGATTCCGACTTTGCAAGTGAATTAAATATGACTAAGCAGGTCAGATTTTAGTTCCTCCAAACTTAGATTCAATTTTTTTTGATATTTTGATGCAAACATTCATTTTTCTTCTTGTATTTGGTAGACCTTGACAACAACATGGAAGCAGCCTCCTATTGAAGAATCTGTTGTAACGTCAAAAAATAGAAAAGAATCGAGGTGAAATGATTTTGGTTCTATTTTAAAAGCATTGCAGATTTAGCATGTTTTCTTCTGTAGAGTTCATCGTTGTTAATTTTATTTCATTGTTGCTTTCTGTTTTGTCAAAGATTGGCCTGAGTAGTTTGGCTACTTATGCCACCGTCTACATGATTCTAATTTTGAGTTTTGTGGCAGAACAAGGGAGTGCAAGTGTCAACGGATCAGTGTTGGGGTCAAATTCTATCATGGCAAAATCAACGGCCAGAGCATCATGGGCCGAGGCATGTTTTCCTGTGGGCCGAGGCAAATGGATCTGGGCCGAGGCAAATAAGCATCCATCTGGGCCGAGGCAAGCAAACACCCACGCGCCGAGGCAGAGTGCACTCGCCGACGACGTGGATAGAATCCGCCGAGGTGAACAAGCACGCACACGCCAAGGTGAGCAAGCACACACGTGCCAAGACGCGCCGAGGCAAACTATATCATTCACCGAGGCAGCTAACAGCACGCGCCGAGGCAAACTAAACAGCATTTACCGAGGTAGCTAACAGCACACGACACATTCATGGGCCGAGGCAACGTTTATAAGGACCATTCAAGAATAAGGCCGAGGCGAAGACTTCATTTGGGCCGAACCGACAGATGGGGTTAAGTGGAAGTCGCACAAGGAAGAAAAAGGAAATACAAGTCCAAGGAAGAAAAAGAAAAGATTTCGATATCCACGCGGGGGCGGTGTAATCTGAAGCCTATAAAAGAAGGAGAGGGCATTCGAAAGAAGGACACACAAAAAATTAAGACAGAGCAATAGGTTTCACACAAACAAATCTTGTATTCTAAAAACTTTCGTGATCAGCAATAAAAACCATCTTTGGATCTCTTTTCTGCAATCTGTACCTAGAAATTTCCGTTCCCTTAAAAGTCCTAACAAAATTTAGTTGTGAGCGTTTTAACCTCCACAATCAGAAACCAATTCCTGAAGAAGTATAAAAAGAATTGGTTTTATTCAGTTTTTGTGTGTGATCCTTTCTTCTCTTTGAGTTGTTGTTAGATATGCTTCGTAAATTTATGATGTTGTCTTTCTTATTCCTTCAGAATTGGGTTTCACTCAAGTATCATGGACTTCAATCCGACTTCTGCTCTATATATCTTAACGGAATGATGGCGAATGGAAACTCTTCAATATACTTCAACCAGTGACAGAGCTAGAGATGGTTTACCAGAAAGATTTAACCACTGAAGAAGATGGTTTGACCAAGTTTACTCTAGGAAGCGAGCTTTTCACCATGATCTCAAGAAAAGATTTGTGTTGTTCCGAGTTAATCTCGAAGCCCTAGATTTGATTATGAAGAACAAAAGTTTTTTCAATTTGCAACTATGTTAACTCTGAAACTTATCAAAAAAGGGAATAAAACCGGTTTAGCCTAAAAAACCAGGATTAAAACCGACATCAGATTCGAACCGGATTAAACCGGGTCCCCCAAATCCAATTTTCGAAACATATTTGCGTCTAAACACAAAATTATATGAAGTTCGTGTATATATTTGTGAGGAATTGTATTTGATCGTAGTAAACCAATAGATTTATGATTTAGGGTATCATAATTTTATGGATAAATGAGTGTAGACTTTAGGGTTTCACAAACTATATAAAAAATACAATAAGTTATTATTTCATAAACTATATAAAAAAGTTTAAACATACAAATAAAAAAAAAGCCATGATCTTTGATTTAGAGTTTAGAGCATAAAATTTGGGGTTTAGGATTAGGATATAGGGTTTGAAATATTTTTTTCAAGTTCTATTAACAATTGAAATAAATAAATTATTGTTTGATAAATATATAATTTTTGATAGTTTTAATTTTTTATGGATTAATGAGTGTTTGATTTAGAGTATAGGAATTGCAAGATATTTTTTTTCTAATTTCTCAATTAAAAAAAAAAAGAAAATACCAAAATTATTGTTTCATACTAAGAATAACTTTTGATTTAGGATTTTAGATTTTGATGGATAAATGAAGTGTGGTTTAGGGTTTAGGGATTCACATTTTGGAAAATAGTTTTTTCTGTTTATCAACTAACAAAATAAAATACAATAAATTATTGTTTCATATTAAGAACATAAATAAACACTAAATTTTTATTTTTAAATTATTAAACATCAACATCAAATAATATACCAAAAAAATCCAACACTTATAACAAATTTTGAAGTCTAACCATGTTGTAAATCTTAAACTCTAAAACCTAAACATAATATATATTCAATATATAAACCCAAAATCCAAAATCATTGAAAACATGTGTATCTACTTGCTAAATATCCTCGCAAACCAGTCGCAAAGCTTAGAAAATATATTTCCCCGCAAATTTCTCGCAAAATTGCAATGTCTTTGCTACGACCTTTCTTTTCGTCGCAAATTTGAGGATATTTGCTACCACCTTTTTTTGTTGCAAATTACTCGCAATTTTGCGAGGCATTTGCTACGAATGATATTTTTCTCGCAAATTAGTCGCAAATTTGCAGATAATTGCGAAAAAATATTTTTACACAAATTTGCGACTCATTTGCGACCACAATCGCAAACTCGTAGCAAACGCCTCGCAAATTTGCGATCATAAAACGTGGTCATAAATTCTCCTCGCATATGGTCATGTTTTCTTGTTAGTGAAGCCTTTTGTTGATTGCCCAAAAGATATAAATAGATATCTGAATCTACCATTGCAATCGGTTTCATATTTCGTATACGTACCAGGATTAGCTTCTTGTAGCATGTGCAAGTATTTTGGTATCATACCAAAGCTTTTCTCAGGTATTCCTCTGATCTCGTTGACTGCATACTCGCGAGACTCTCAAGCTTGGGAATAAGTCAACTCGCATCCATACTCTGTGTGCATGATATTTATGATATCATTCGGTTTAGCCCCTTCCTTCACACCCTCATATTTGTGCATAAAGAGATGTCCAATTGTTCTTGCTGAAGGTGTCTTCGCGAATTTGCTTTTCTTTGAAGGAGTACACCTATGTTCAGCCACGTACTTATTGATTTTGAAATATTTAGACCCCACTAAACACTCAGCGCGAACAATCCATTTGTAGACAGTATCAATGCAGCGTATACTCCAAATTGTCGGATCAGATTTTGTAACTCTGTAGTCAAAATTTTACTTCATCGCATAAATTTTCAGAATTGCCTGTAAAGCTTCCTTTCTTGTGAAGAGCTGCCCCTTCTTCACCAACGAATGTATCCAAGTTGATCCGACATCAACACCACTTTAGCGTCAGAAGCATGTTTGAGGAACTTATCATTTGGTTTATCCTCATTCATCAAAATTACTGATTTTTCATGCACCTTACCATCATCGTTTCCATCACTTGAATCACGTGGATGCTCGTTCAAATCGATATTGAATTGTCTCCTTTGATCTCCAACTCTAGGTTTAAACGTCACGCACAATCGTATCATACTCTTCCTTCTAAAATACCCAAAAAAATTTCGAAGTTGTCGCTGGTTAGTCATAACAACAGGAGGAGAATCAACACTTAGATCTGTAGGTAGATAACTGAATTCCACATCCACCATACTCTGTTCAATTCCGTAGTCTTCTGAAACCATCATCTTGAGCTCTTCAAGAGTTGTAGTGGATTGCAAAGTAAGTAATCTCGCACTTTTTTCTTCATCAACCATAAATCTCCACTCCTTCTCAAACGATCTCCATACACCACAAATTACGTAGGTCTGCATCATATTAAGTTGCTAAACACATGAAAACAAAGAAAATTCGTCAGAAAAACTAGGTATGTAGAGAACGATATTAACAATTTTAGTGAATTCTGAAAAAATCATAATACGAATTCTGAAAAAATCATAATACGAATTCTGAAAAATAGAACGTAATCTAGAAATATATTCGATTTTCTAAACTACTAGATTCAGTTTGAAGATTTCGAATATTTAGTTTCCTTAATTTTTGGAATTCTGAATTAATTTTAGAATTGCTTTTCTAAACTTTGAAGAACGTAGAGCAAACAGAAGAATACATATTCCGCTTTTAGTAGAACATAGAGCAAACATAAGAATACGTATTCCGCAATTAGTAGAACTAACTTTCGTAGACGACTTATTCTAAATTTTGTTAACAAATGTTAGACAACCTATTATAACTTTTGTAGAACATAGAGCAAAGTGCAGACTACCTATTCTAAAATTGTCTTCTAAACTTCGTAGAACGTAAATGTATTATACACTTTGTAGAACATGTACAGTGCGTAGATTACATAATCTGAACGTTCAAGAACATGTATAAAATGCAGAAGGTGTATTCTAAACAAAGCAGAACGAATTTTATAAATCCAAAATCTAATCTATCGATTACCGAACAACAATCGCACTTTTGACAAAAAGTCTTATTCTTTTGTTTCTCACGTGTTTGACAATTTTTTTTTAAAATTGATTATTTATACTATAAATGATAGTTTAGGTATAAATGAAAATTTTGAAATAAATGTGTATATAGACAAATTGGAAAAAAACATCCTTTATTTCCAATTCTCTCAATTATTTATCATAGTAAGACTTTTTACAATGGGGTTGTTGAAAAAAAATTCCACTGTTGAATTGTTTTAGTGACGTTATTGAAAATGGTGTTGAATCTGAGGTGGACTAAACTGAGTTGAAAAGATTCAACAGGTAGAATCACGCAGAAAGGAGAGACAGTGCCACGTGATGCGCTGTCATTGGCTGCTAAAATTCTTTATATTTTTTTTATCCTATTTTTGGGGTCATTTATTTCCTAGTAAATTGATTGATTTTTTAAAATTTTATACCAAAATTCATCATTTTTAATACTCTATAAATAGAAAATTGTTTCATTTGATTTGAACGCAAAATAAAATTCATTTTTAATCACAAAACATTAAAAAAATATATATAAAATAAAAATGGTGGGGTAGAATGTTGAATTTTATTAAACAAAATTATTGTACAGTATAAAATTTGAATTGTGAAGTGGAAGAGAGAAAATATAATACAGAGTATTAAAAAAGAAAAAAAGAAGTATTGAAAAAATAAACCATTCCATGGTCTAATAGTGATAGTGTAATACGGTGAGAGTTGGTAAGATTGAGACATGGCTACAAAATTTTCGTAAAGGAAAAAAAGAAAAGAAAATTACAGTCTCTGAATTTTATTTACAATATTTTTCTTTATTGTTCCAAAGCGCTCTTCTCAAGTTGTCATAGTCCGTTCAGTCCTCTGTATTTGCGTGAAGATAATTCTCAAAATTAGGGTTTTTTTTTGGGGTTAACTGTTCCATCTCCATTCTAATCTTCAATTCGAGATCTCTGTCAATTTGTTGGATCTGCTCTTCGTCTGAATAGCCAATTCGAAGATTTTCTTACCGGAGATTTTGGATTAGTCCGATTGATTTTTTTTCTCGATTTCAAGGTCACTGTTCAAAATTGTTTTCTACTAATCGCTTGGAACTGATTTCTGCTTCTGATGGCTACTGCTGTGAAATTTTGACGAATGGCCCTCTCTTCTTCTTCTTCTTCTTTTTGGTTCTTTACGATTTCGCAGGTTTTAGCTGAAGCATTTGTAATCTGTGATGGTGTCGGTGCTGATACTGGCTATGGTATTGTACTCTAGGATCTCGTAGCGAGGATGCCAGGCATTCCTCTCGTGACTCGTGAAACCTCTTCGTATGTTCTCTTTCACTATAGTAATTTCGCTCATTTGACTCAAAGCTTCAGGCTTTTCATCTTTGAAGAATGTATAATTTTCTATAATATCTCGCCATTTTGGAATTTAGACAGTCTCTATAATATGAGTCTGCTTATGGACCCTTCGGTACAATAGTTGACAGTAAGCTCAAGAATTGTAGTTCATGCTGAGATTTTTTTTTCGTCTTTTGGTTTCGGGGTTTTACAATTTTCGTGATGTATGAATCACAGTTGTTCAAGAAGCACAGAGCAGATGTGCCATGAAGACTCCCGTGTGCATATTTCCGAAGAGGAGGAGATTGCTGCTGAAGAGAGCCTCGCAGCGTATTGCAAGCCTGTAGAACTCTACAATATTCTTCAGCGGCGTGCTATTAGGAATGTATGTGTTTATTTAACTGTTACCTTTCTGTAGAAGAATATGTATAATTATGCGTAACTCCATAGGTTAGCTGCTAAATCACAATTATTGGTTTAGCTTTGACATGGAAATTTCCCATGGCAGTGTAATTTTAGTTGACTTCATCTAGTATAAGCAAGCATGTGTAATCTTGATATGCAGTCCATCCTAACCATTTCTTCTCTCTCCCGTGTAGCCCTTGTTTCTTCAGCGATGTTTGCATTATAAGATTGAGGCAAAACATAAAAGGAGGTATTTTTTTTCTTTTTCTTTTAAGAATCTCCATTAGTTTTGTGTAATTATTAGACTATCCCTCAATAATTCACTTGGCACCTGAATGCTTTTTAAGTTTCTGGGAAGATATTTTTGAGACTATACCCACTGGTGGATAGTAATCAATATTTTACTGTGGTGCAGAATACAAATGAATGTGTTCCTTTCGGGCACTATTGATGCTGGGGTACAAACTCAAAAACTGTTCCCTCTGTATATTTTGTTGGCAAGACTCGTTTCCCCTAAGCCTGTCGCCGAGGTAGGCGTTTGAGCTTCAGACAGAATTGATCTTTATCTGATGTTATTTGTAACTTACTAACATTTTTTTTTTTGAAATTCTCAAATTATAGTATTCTGCAGTATATAGGTTCAGTCGAGCATGTATCCTAACTGGTGTCCTTGGGGTTGATGGAGTTAGTCAAGCCCAAGCCAACTTTCTTCTCCCTGATATGAATAGACTCGCGTTGGAGGCAAAATCAGGATCACTCGCTATCTTATTTATCAGCTTTGGTGATTAGGATTTACTGGTGTACAAAATTACTTGAAGACATTCATATATGTAGTATTCAGATAAAGTGATCAAATTATTTTCTTTCTTGTAGCGGGTGCGCGAAATTCTCAATTTGGCATTGATTCAGGCAAGATTCATTCAGGTATTTCCATTTTTTTCATTGGTATACTATTTAAAAAGTGGTGTATCTATTTGGACATATCATATTTTTCCATTTCATAGTAGGGAGAAACCTCGGTCTTACTTATTAACAAAATGATCCAGGGATGCTTTGATTCCAGTTATAAGAGTTCCTGAAAGTCTCTTTCTTCTTTAACTCTATCATCATGAGAATTTTTTCCTGGCAGGAAATATAGGAGGACATTGCCTATGGAGCAAAATACCTCTGCAATCGCTCTATGCATCGTGGCAGAAATCTCCAAACATGGACTTGGGACAGAGAGTTGACTCAGTCTCTCTTGTTGAAATGCAGCCTTGCTTCATAAAGGTAAAGACTGTTGCCTAAATTGTTTGTTTTAACAGACTCTTTAAGTAGGTTATACTCTTCCCCGTGTACTATGACTTTTTGTTCCCCATAGTGAAATGAGAACTCTGGATTTAACTTCTTTCATGTTTTTGAAGAAGTAAATTGGAAGCAATGGCTACTGTAAATTTTTATTTCTGCTGTTAGTTTACAATCTTGATCATTTAAATAAATATTTTACTGGTATAACTTGTCCTTTGCTGCAGCTAAAGTCTATGAGTGACGAAAAGTGTGTCTCGATTCAGGTTCCCAGCAATCCCCTCACCTCGGTAACTTCGCACACTTTGCTATACTTCCATCCGTTATTCTGAAAATATTATGTAAAAGTCTCTTATAATTCTTTTACTTCTTGTTTGAAGAGCTCGCCGCAGCAAGTGCAAGTCACCATATCTGCAGAAGAGGTTGGGGCAACGGAAAAATCTCCTTATAGTTCATTTTCATATAATGACATCTCTTCCTCTTCATTGTTGCAAATTATCAGGTAATCTTCAGTTTAGTCTACGATCCCTTTTCTGCGCTTTCAGCTTTCTTGCCTCTTCTCATTATGATTGTTTTTAATTGAGTAAAATCTATTAACTTGTCTGCTATCTCCCTTAATCTATATTTGTCAGCTTTCTTGAATTGTGGCTGTCCCTCCTTTTATGGGAATTGTACAAGTCGTTACCTACAACTTATAATGTCCATCTCTTCATGTTCTAAACCACTCTGCCACATTGGTTTCATAGGTTGAGAACACGGAATGTAGTTTTCAATTACAGATATTATAACAACAAATTGCAGAGGACTGAAGGTAATTTAGTATTATCCCTACCTGTTTCATACCCATATATATTATCTCATCGCGATGTAAATTACATTTTGGATCCTATTTGCTTTGTGTCTTGCAGTAACTGAAGACTTTTCTTGTCCATTCTGCTTAGTAAAATGTGCCAGTTTCAAGGTGGACTTTCATTTCCATTCTCATTCATACCTCTCAGTCAAAGATACAGCCGTAGTGACTTCTTTTTTTGTTTCCTATCATGTTGTAGGGCCTGAGATATCACTTGCCATCAACCCATGATCTCTTCAATTTCGAGTTTTGGGTTTGTAACTTCAAAATTCAGTTAGCTGTTGCTCATTATGTTTTATGGGTGCCACTAATCTGCTCCACTTGTTTTTAGGTAACTGAAGAATATCAGGCTGTAAATGTCTCTCTCAAGACTGAGACAATGATTTCCGAGGTTAGAGCATCTGGTTTGTTCGAATTTATGATCATTAGTTTCTCTGCTGTAGATCTTTTAGGCTGTGACAATTTCAATTTTCATCCAAATTAATATCCTCTAATGAGTTTTTGACTTTTGAGTGGTTAAATAGGAGAACTGGAATGTTTCGTTGTTTTTTGCCACACTATGATCTCTGCTATTGTCCTTAATGACATTAAGAGAATAAAATCACAATGACATCGCAGTAGCACTTAACTTTTGTGGCCATCAAAGCATGACTGTAGAATAAAATCCTGGATTATATAGGAGTGTCAAACCTTTTTGAAGTAGTTGGTGCTATAATATATTCTACGTCTTCATAGTTTTTTCCAATTTTATGATTACTCTTAACACAGTTTTCTAAACGTAAATGTTCATTAAAAAAAACTTCTCAGATTAATGAGGACGACGTTGACCCAAAGCAGCAAACATTCTTTTTCTCGTAAGTTATCTGGCCTATTATATTGCCTTACTTATCTTACTAGCATTTGACTGCCAGTCTCCTAGGCCATAAAATTCTACAATATATGACAGTTCAAAGAAATTCAGACGTAGGAGGCAAAAGAGTCAGGTACGGAGCCCAATGCAGGGGCATCATCTTGGATTAGGTTGCGAGGTGCTAGATAAGACTGATGGTATGTGTTTGATTGAAATGAAAAGTAACTGGGATTTTGTAGTATTGGCTTCTTTTGCGATGAGAGTCTGTCTTAGTTTTATATTTACGAGTAATTTGCTTTCTTATGTGCATTCGACAACATTGGATTGTTGGCACATCTTTTTATTTTCATTTTCAGATGCTCATTCTGTTAGAAGTGAGAAGAGCCGAATACCATCTGGAAAGCATTACGAAAGAATTGGGGGTGCTGAGTCTGGTCAAAGAGTTCCTCCTGGTACGAGTCCTGCAGACGTGCAATCATGCGGTGATCCAGATTATGTACAGTCGATAGCTGGAAGTACAATGTTGCAATTTGCAAAAACGAGGAAGTTATCTCTAGAACGTTCAGACTTGAGGAAGTATGTTTGACTTTCTTTTGTCATTCTATTCACCTCTTCTTCGAGTTTCATTTAACTACATATGTTTCATGCTTTGAAATTTCTGTCCTAGTGTATTACAAGTAGCTTGTTCATCCCAAATTGTGTGAGTGAGTTTTTCCATTTTTTTCCTCCTCCAGCCGCAGCCTCCTTCAGAAGAGACAGTTCTTCCACTCTCATCGAGCTCAGGTGATCTATTTCTTCTTTAGCTCTCTTCTGATGAAGATTGCATTTGATTGGGATTTTACTATGTGTACTATTGCAGCCCATGGCTCTAGAACAAGTACTTTCTGACCGGGATAGTGAAGATGAAGTTGACGATGATGTGGCAGATTTTGAAGATAGAAGGGTATGTTTTTGAATTTAAAATTTTCAGCGCTTTAGCTTACCCTCATTTAACTCGGATCTGCTAGATAAAGTTCAGTAGGTTGGTAGATATATGCTTTGTATGAAAGGGAAAGGAATATTGAAGTCTGGGCATGGGCATGGGCAAACGTTTTATAGGAGCAAAGTTGTTATAAAATAGTAGGGTAGAGATATCAACAGGAAATATGTGAGCAAGCACGGTCAGATATGGAACAGTAGAATCAGATCAATGTGCTTTATATAACACTTGTTAAAAAACGAAGTGTCTCTGTTTGTTCTCTCACAGTTCTAACATCGTTTGTCTGATTCTCCATTAGTTTACAGTGAGTAATTTTTCTTCCTTTTACTATTTGAAACTCTTCTTTCTTTCAGATGCTCGATGATTTTGTTGATGTGACTAAGGATGAGAAGCAGATGATGCACATGTGGAACTCGTTTGTGAGGAAGCAGCGGTATGTCTTATCTCTTTACAGTACATGTGATGTGGAGTCTTGCAGTATACAAATTTAGAGTATAGTTTGTGCCTTTGTGGATATTCGTGCATGCTTTCTTTTGGTAAAAAAAGGGAACATTAAAAGATAACATCCGCTTCCATGTTCTCTGACTCATTATAAGCATTACCTTGACACTGGATTTTGACCCTTTGCAGAGTATTAGCAGATGGTCACATTCCATGGGCATGTGAGGCATTCTCAAGGTTACACGGACCCATCATGGTTCGCACACCGCACTTGATTTGGTAATTTAACTCTCATTTCCTCCATTGTTTTTCAGAGAAGAAAATGGTTTTGTTGATAAAGGTGAGTACTTGTGTAGGTGCTGGAGAGTGTTTATGGTGAAACTGTGGAACCATGGCCTTCTTGACGCCCGAACCATGAACAACTGTAATGCCTTTCTCGAACAGCTCCAAATTTGAAGACCCAGAAACCATTATTTAAGAAGAGAAAAAGTGTAAACATTAAAAAGAAAAAGAGAGAAGAAGAGTTTTGGGTCTCATTTTTAACTTACTTTTGGTGTTTAAAGAGAAAGAAGAGCATATTTATGCATGAATTGTCCTCTCTTTTCTATAAAATGTGTACATCGGCTCATCTTCAACGTTTGTTGTCAGAGTAGTCCTGATACATATTCCTTATTTATTTAGGATTTGTATTGGTTTTTTGTTTGTTTGTTAACTGTTTGGCTTTTAGGAAGCAAACAAAAGTGTTTTGACAAAATTTTGCAATTCTATCCTCGAAGTTTCAAAAATGCAGATCAGTATACAAGTCAAACTGCAATATAGTTCTCAACCGTCGATGTTGTGCCAAAATATTCCGGTTCAACAATAGTCTCAAGTCTCAACTAGACCCATAGCGTTTGGCTTTTAGGAAGAAAAAAAAAGTGTTTGCCTTTTACGTTTTGATACATGTAGTACTAGACTAGGATTCTCACGATGCAAGGGTTATCTAATTGGGTTCTTTGTCAAAATAGTATGTTTTGAGATATTAATTTGAAGAGGAGTATATTCGTAGGGCAAATTGTAGAAATTGTCCAAATTTTAAGAAAATACCAGCGCAACTCTTATGCACTGGCAGAGTTTACGCGAAATTGCATATTTAAAGCAGATTATTGAGTTGCAGATGGTAGCGTATTATTCGTAGGCTCTACCTTGACATTTTCAACAGAAGTAAATTGTAGAAATGTTTCAATTTAAAATCAATTACAATGTACTCCTCTCTTTTTAAAATAATAACAAGAATGTTTTTACTTCTTACTTTTTGAGTTTGCCATCAACCTTTTCAACGTCTAAAAAACCTAGATCTCCTGTTCCAACTTACTTTTTTGAGTTTGCCATCAACCTTTTCGATTTCACTCTCAAACCTCACGATTTCTTACTTTTCTAAAGATCAAAGTGATATCCGCGGCTAATTTCGTAGCTTTTATTGTTTGAATATTCATTTAAGATTGTTTATAGCCTTCGCTTTTATACGAAAATACGTATATTTTTGGGGGAAGACGATCTTCGTTTACATCTAACAATATCTGCAGGTCAAAGATAATTTAGGAGTTGAAGGCGAGCAGATTTCGGCCAGGATCGCAGGGCTGGAGATTCGTCTTAGGACGCAGAACAAGCGATCGTCAACGCTAAGATTGTGGCGACGGCTCTGGGCAACACCCTTGGATCGACTGGCGTTGACCATGAAGCTCCCAAAAGTTCGAGGGGGCGAAAGCGTGGCCGTACTTCTGATTATCCTTGGAGATTTTTTTTTTGTGTTGAGGGATCGCCGGTTCCTTCTGAGTAAGTTCGTTGAATACCACTTTTTATGGGATAGGCTGGGGCGATTCGTCTAAAATCGATGTGGATTTCATAAAAGTTTTTGACGTTCGCGGACTCCTATTCGACCTTACTTCCCGAAGGGGAAACTTCTGCGAGTTCAGTTTCTTGTGTACTCCATCGTTCTCGTTTGCATCCTCGGAGCTTAAAAACGTTTTCCGTGTTGAAGAGTCTTCACTTTGGTGTTGCGTCTGTTGTTCTCTTTCTTGTGTTAACGCTTCCAACATATTTCTCTAACGTTCCCGCAATCGGTCATCGTTTTGCAAGGTCTGTTGGAATCCTTTCGGGAGTGACGATGACGTGCTTTGGGTCAAAGAACGTAACAAGTGTTTTGGCATTGTGTTTCTCAGCTTATAAAACCCCCACATGTGTTCCATGAGACTGGGACCCTATTTATCCAAAGTGGTCTATGATCTCACGGGCGTCTGTTTTGGTTTGTTGAGTTGGAAATAGAGTAATTGTCCTTTCCTTCCTTCTAGCGCCAAATTATTTAGTAATTTTTTTGTTCGTGGGTCCAACCACTAGGGGCAAGTCTTCTGCGTAATTAACAGACACGTGAATGCGGAAAAACACGATTTAGGGTGTTTTCAGACGGTTCTCTGACGCACAAATTAGAAGAGAGCAAAAGAAAGAGAAGAAAAGAGACCATGGGGTGTAATGTGGAGAGTTAAGAAAGAAGTCGGAAAACGAGGAAAGAAAAGAAAAAATGTGACACCGGGCCGAACAAGGGGTGATCCATGGTATATCAGAACGTTTAAGTAGAGAAATTTTAGGGTGAGACAGAGGGAAAACAAAATATTTTCGTGGATGAAACGACCAAAAGTGATCGGAAAAGATGACCCGAGATGGGCCGGAAAGATGACCTAGAATGGCCGGAAGAGACTGGGTCTCGAGAGAAATGGGTTCTAGTGTTGAGAGAAAGGAATAGGCTTAGACATTTTAGCCGGAAGCCAAAGTTAAATTTTTGTATAAAATAACAAGGATATTTATAGAGTTTTACCTGTCCATGTTAGGATATCGGGCTCTGCGTCCATAAGTGGATCGGGTCCAAATCTTCTGATTTACCCCGATACGATATAATCGAGTGCTTTCACCTACCACATTTGTCTTTACGTGCCAGTTGTCCGACAACTCGGCTCTGCGATGCTGAACTCTGCCTTTATCGTACAGGTCACGATTCTTAAAGCGGGGCTTTGACGCCGGGGAGCCTTCGGAATCAATTTTGTCTGCTTTAATCATTCTGTGGAGCAGAGTCCACTTATTTTTACCCTAGACACGCATAAGGTGAAACCTTTTGACCGAAGACTTAATTCAAAGATATTTAAAATACTTCATAGTTCGCGCTAAAAAAAGAAAATTCATACGTAGCCCGAGTTTCTGATACGGAAACTCGGACACCGCGGATTGCTTCCCTTGTATAACAGCTACATGTACGTTTGACCACTCTGTTTCCGACCCAGATCATCTCTTCGGTAGTGTGGCCAAACCACCCGGGATGAGAGAAGGTTACCTGTGGTCTTACCCATCTAGTTACTTGGACCATTGTAGATTCGGGCCCAAATACCTGTAAGACCAGCCCAATAGGCCATCTACACAAATGGTGCTAAGAGATCTGCCTAAACTAAATACACGTGGTGCTAAGAGATTTGTCTAAGCTAAAAGAAATTATTTTATCCCCAACATATATCATCTAAAAATTTAAATATTATAAATTTAATAGATATGTAATATTATAAATTGATCAAGTAAAACTATTTATAACTAGATAAAGGACTCGCATATATGCGGGTTTGTAATCTAATATTTTATAACATGTAAAAAAAGTTAATCAATTAAAAGTAGAAATTAAAATTAAATCACCCGTAAAAATAAAAAAAATAAGATTGAGAATGCTGATGCAAAACCACTAATTCAGAAGTCTAACTTTAATTTATTTACTTTGATTATTTTATTATTTGATTTTTAATTAAATTTTATCACATACTTTCAAATGATTAGTTTTCCTATTCTATTTGAATTAATATTACTTTTTAATCCATTTTTAAAATCTTGATGAATTTATTCTCATGTTTTAGTTGAATTATTTTGGCTCCTTTAATATTTTATAAACCGCACAAAAATGAAAAACAAAATCATATGATCCGTAAAAATAAATAAAATAAGATTGAAAATGTCGATGTGAAATCACTCATAGAAAAGCCTACAAATTATTTATTGATTTTGATTCTCATAATTTTTTTTTATATTAACTGAATTTTCGATTGATTGTTTTTCACATATTTCTAAATTATTAGTTTTTTCTATTCCTATTTAAATTATGTTTACTTTTTATTATGTAACTACTCTTTTTTTTTTTTAACTCTTGACAAATCAATTTACGTATTTTTATTTGAATTAGACTTACTCACATTTTTTAATCATATTTGAATTTTTTTTTTTCACTTATGAATCAAGTATTATCTTTCTTCCAATGAAAAATGAATTATATGTGTTTCATCACTTGGTTTCTTACTTTTTATAATTTTCACAATATGAGAAACTTTCAAAATAATTTTCTTCTCGTACATCAATTTTAAGTGGTCAGTCTTAAAAAAAACCACAATACAATGTACATTTTTTAGTCTGATTTCAAAATATAATGATAATACTTGTACATTTTATTTTGACATGTGGCTAAAGCTAATTGGAAACAAAAATTTTAGAAGAGGTTATTGAAATTTTAAATTGTTTGGTGGGAAGATCGAGAGAGTACAAAATTATTTAAATAAAGGTGAAATATTATAATTCTTAAAGATTTGGGTATGTAAACCTAATTCTATTCAAAAGATTTTTACATGTGTATTTAATATTCTAATGAGAAAATATGTTTGATTTTTTTTGTCATATCTATTTTTATTTAAAATCAAAGTATATGTAAGCGTGTATATATGTAGCTTATTTACATTTTTTTTAATGAATTACTAAAATAAGCTAATTGGAAAATGTTGAGATATGTTGTTTTTATCGAATAAGAGAGTAATCGATGGTTTTTTATAATAAGAAAGCTGAAATAAAATTTGTGGAAGAGATTATTGAAGTTTGAAATTTTTTGGTGAGAAAATTGAGAGAGCACAAAAGTTTGTTATATAAAGGTAAAATATTATAATCTTTGAAGATTTGGGTATGTAAACCTAAGTCTATTTGAACTCAAAAAATTTTTATACGTGTATTAATTAATATTATAATGAGAAAATTTTGAAACTTAATTCATCTTAATAAACGTAAAGGAAAAGAGAAAAAAAAAGAATGGTTATACGAAAAAAACAAAACCGAGACATATAATAAAGTTAATATTTAAAGGAATAGCCATGCTTATCAACTAATTATTTTAATGAATTATTTATTAGAAACTAATTTTTTTTTTATATATGATTTTTATAATCTACTTGATAAATACAAATATATAAGTTTAAAAAGAAATAAGATTTGTATGACACATGTCAAAATCTAATTGGAAAAAAAATTACATGTGTCAAAATCCGATTGACCGGCTGACACGTTTCACAATCGTGTTAATTACGAAGTTTGACGCATCAAGCTTTATATAATAAGATATTTTAACATTTTAATAGAATTAAAGTATATTAACTTTATATTGTTTAAACTTTTTGATTAAGTTAAAATATTTTTAATATTTTAAATTTTTGAAGACAGAAAATTTTAAATATTTCAATTGTTGGGGATAAAATAATCGCCTGAAACCACGTATCCCACGGCGCGGTGGAAACGTTTAACTCTCTTAGTGGAGTTTAAACCTTGACAAGAGCCCTCAGAGGAGTTTGGGCAAGAATTTACAATGACCCAAACATACAGGTGAGGTCACCTGGGCCTGGCCCCATCCCAGGAAGTGTACCCCGCCATTCGGGGGTGATCATGGTCCATACTCGGGGAATGATTAAAGCAGGTGGTCCACACCTGGCATAAAAGGAACTGATTCCGAGGGAGCACCCCGGCGTCTGACTCGCCGTGTCAGACGCTGCCACCAGTGCAGAAGGTCAGGTGCAACGTAACAGAGCCGTATAGTCGGCCAAGTGGTGCAAGAAGATGAGAAAAGTAGGTAAAAAGCACTTGAGCACACCGTACCGAGTCAAACCCTGAAGTCCAGACCCAACCCAACCAAAGTCGCAGAACCCGGTATCCAAGCCCGGGAAGCTAAAAGTCTATAAATACTACTCTATCTCCTTCATAAAAGGGGACCGAATCTCTGAGCTAAAAATCACATACACTCAGCTTATCTTTTTGAGACTAAGGCCCATTCCCTTGAGCTTCATCTCTTTTCCGGTTGTTTAGGACCATTCTTTCCGATCTCATATCGGATTTCTCTTCTTCTCTAACCGTTCCTTGGCTGGAATACTACTCAACATTCTCTCTCTCTCTCTCTCTCTAGCCTTACCACCAAACTCTTAGAGATACTCCGCGGACCACCCCTTTCGGCCCAGAGTCATCCATTCTCTCACTTTTTCGTTTTCCGACTTCCTTCTTTTTGCTCTCCACGTCTTCTCGTGGTCCTTCTCTTCCTTCCTTATTTGCTATTTTCCGACTTGAGTGTCGGAGAGCCGTTGGAAAACACCCCATCGTGTTTTTCGAGCCCTTCACGTGTTTGTTGATTGCGCAGAAGCGGATTCCCCCAGTGGTTGTTTAAGAGGACAAAAATTCTCTGAAACAATTTCACGCTAGAAGGAGGGGGGGGGGATAGACGCTCTACTAAAATCGACAAACTCGTCTAGATCTCATGTCACACCTCATATATGAACGGAAAATCTCGAAAGTGCAACGATGAACAGCGCGTGGGGCATCACGCGCCATCAAAGCCGAAGGTTTGCCCAAGACCAGAAAGCAGCCAACGAGACCTAGCGGAAAACACCCTTCAAACACCGTCGAGCTTTCAGCAGATCCTATCGGAAAATAGACGACTCCGTGAGCAGCTAAGAAAAGCACAAAGGGCAGAGGTCGCGGGGAAAGGCGGATAGAAAGATCTGACCGACAGATACCCACCCTAAACCCGAAAGCCGGAAGACAGGGTCGATACAATGGCGAAACCGCAAAGGATCCTAGAGCGCCCGAAAAGTAGTTAAGGACCGTCTATGAGAGATATCTCAGCATCAAGACCGACGAACAAGGAAATCTCCCTCTTTGAGGTCATGAGCCCCACACGACCTAGGAGTAGTCATTAATAGCCACAGACGCTGCGCATGCGTCCTTGAAGAATCCTATGATCTAGAGGTGTCAAACGGGCCAGCCCGCGTGCATCAGGTCCGCCCCGCGGTAGACAATTTTTTTTTTAGACCGCAATTTTTTTAGACTGCGGTCTATGTAGCTATGTCCAGACCCGCCCCACAAAATCCAGCGGGTTAGCGGACCGACCTGCGGGCTACGATATCTAAACAAATTTTCATAACAAATTGTGATGTTTAGTTATCGAACAATCATTATTGATTCATCTTTAGTTATGATGTTTGATAACATTTTTAATTTTCATTAAAGTCAAGACATTTTAAAAATCTGAAAGCAAACCACATAATTTTAAACACACATATACTATAATTAAAGAGCATGAAACATCATCACTAATCCCTCGTGAGATGAATCCATCAATAGACAATAGTAACACGTTTTTCCCCTCTTACTATATATGAAACATCATCACTAATCTTTCAAGAGATGAATCCATCAATAGTAACACGTTTTCCCCCCTTATTATAACAAGCTCTTGATATGAAACATCATCACTAATTTAGATAAGATGACCACAAAGAAAATGCTCGGCCAATTGACAAAAACCGCACAGTAAGAATGAAGGAAACTAGAAAATTGCAGGCACATATATGGTTAGGTGGAATGTGTTTGCCACTTAAAAGATCTAAAAGAATAGTTCCATAACTGAAGATCACACTTCATAAGACCAAAAGTAGATAGATGAAGATCACTTTCTTCGTCGAAGAGGATTTTATATGTATTTAGGTCATGGTAGATTTTTCTATTTTTGATGTTGCAGTGTTCAATATAGTCTGCTATTTGAACACACATTTTCCATGGAAGTGGCTACTTTTCCCCTGCAAACAAACACAAAAAGAAGAGAGTAAAGCATCTATTATAAGCTTATAATATAACAAAAGAAAGAAATGATTATTACAGTGAAAGGGATGCATGATGCTTTGAGAAAGTATCATTGGGCATATACTCTGCCTCTACAACTAATCAAACTGACTAATCTCTTGTTTCACAAGTCAAATCCACCAAATATCTTTGCATAAATGAAGCCATTGTTTTTTGAACTGGACGCTGCAAAGGTACCTTTACCAATAAAAATTAGTTTGAAGTCATACTTGCTTCATCTCCTCAAGATACTTAAAAAGAAAGAAAAAAGCATATTATATTTCTCTTTTATCTCCACGGAAGCAGGTTTAACATCAACTTCTTCCATTTCTTTGAGGACCATTAGGGCTCTGTCCATTTTTTCTTCAAAACATACAAAAATCTCAGTCAAAAACGAAGATAGAGACAATATGTAGCACACATGATGAACTACCCATTGGCCTAGAATTTGCAAATAATTTATAAAATCCTGCAATAGTAAACACAAAGAGAAAACTAAACAAAGGCAAACGATAGTCTTCAATCACCCATTCAAATTAAAATAATGAAACCCCATAATCCAATTCAATTCGAGTATTTTACCTGTGCCCCTAACAAAGAATCAAAATCTTGCCAAAGGGTATCGGAGGAGGAAGAATCGTGGTGGTGGAATCGGAGAAAAATCGTTGTGTCGGAGGAGAGTCGTGGTGGTGGAATCGGAGGAGGACTGGAGGACAAGTCGCCATTGATGACCGTGCATTTTTTTTTTTTTTCAATGGCGGGTAAACCTGCAAATCCGCTACGGGTCAACCCGTTTAACCCGCAAACCGCAGCGGGTTAACCCGCAAGACCCATTTTTTAATGGACAAGAAAAACTATGTCCAAATCCACCCTGTGGTGGACCTAGTATGATCCATGCCACCCGTCATACCACTGGCTTGAAGAGACGCATCCGTGTGGAGAAAAAGAAAGCGGGGGCAAGAAGAATGAAGAGGGCGATGCTAAGCAGACAAAAAAGCCCATCGCCATGAAAGGCAGCGGACCCCCGAAAAAGAAGCGGCGACGACCTGCCAGGAAAGAGGAAAGAGTCTCCTGTAAAGATATGCGAACAGGGGGACGAGACTCCCTAAAAACTAGGGAACAAGCGGAAGAGCTTGAGCGAAGAAGTAGCGTCCGCATCACCGCCATAGCTAGAAACCGGATCCGTGGATGTAGCGACCCCGCGTGCTGAACATGTGTATACGAAAGTGGTGAGAAAGAAGAGAAGACGTGTCATCAACACGTGCTTCTACCCGTGACGCGGGAAAAAGCCACGCGTTGGGTGAATTTCTCTCTAATCACCGAACATGGAGAAGATAGACTCAAACTGCAGAAAGTACGGGGCCCGTAAACCAAAAAGGGTTGGCCTTGGGATCTGAATAAACCGATCCCAGGGGCAAGATGCCAAAATATGGGAAAGAATCAAGACCGCGCATTAAACAAAATAAAGAGTCAAAAGGCGAAACCAACCCCCATAAGGAAAAAGGAAGGATTGTATTCAGAGAAGAATGTATACAAAAGAAGTCTACCAGGAATATAAGATTTCAAAACTAACGACCGCTCCGACAACAAAAAAAGAGAGGAAGTCTTAGAACTAGGAAGAGTCAGGGGAACGAGCTCGCTTTCTTCTTCTGGAACTTTTTGAGGCGAAAAGAGGAGCCCGATTAGCTTCAACATCATTGTCAGGGGGGTTGATACCGCCATCCTGCTCCCTTCCCAGCAATAGGGCTTCAGTTCGAGCCTGGTCTCTCTCCAGCTCCAAAACACGACATATAGAGCAAGCGGGGACGATGGTGCCTGGAGTCAGCGTCCCATGAAGGGACATATTCGAGAGCTGTGGGGTATGCTTCCTCAGGTGAAGTCCAAGCCAGAAAGTAGCCAGGGTACTTACCGACTCTAAGAATAAGAAAAAGGAGGAGGTCACGCCTGAGATAGAGAAAAGAAATCAGAAATACACGAAGGGACAAAGGATCAAGACAAATAATGTGTTACCCGAATGCACGAAAAGCCTCCCAAGGAGGCGCCTAGGGAGCTCCTCTCAACAAGCTCATCCCGGAGGAGGACGACATGATCGCGGAAAATCACAGGAAGCCGGTACAAATCGGTTGGGAACTACACAAACGGGATCCCATCCAATGGGATCCATCCTGAGAAAGAAGCGCATAAGAAGCCAGAGAGGAGCGAGTGTATATTCAAAAAGAAGTCGTCAGAGCAGAAGAACCACTACCTGCCGAAGGCCAATCAGTGGGAAGTCTGAGGGGACCGCCGTGAAGGGGGAAGAGAAAGTGATCCTCGCCTGGAGGTGTAACCAAGCGTGTTTGGAGAGAGACTGGAGTGGGTCTCCCCGGCCTGAACGGCAAACCAATGTGAACCAACGAGACCCTGTTGACAGAGGTGCAGCCCTGAAAGCTCCGGCCAACATCTCAGCTGAGATGTCAATGCCGGAAAAATCGGAAAGAACCTGGAACGAGTGAATCAGGCCCCATGAAATGAGATCCAACTGACCTGGCGCAAAATTCGGCACGAAAACATGACTGGTAGATCATGGTGTAACCATGGGGAGGAGAAGCCGAATTGACCCTCTGGTCCGGGTAGAAGAGTGGCTCTCTGGGAGCATGAGGGACGCGTCCTCTTAAGACGATCGAGATATCATCCCGAGAAGATTGGGAAGGAGCATAGGAAGAAGAAACAAAGACCGAGAGAGAATGAGAAGACGAGTTCAGAGATGACATGTCGAGAAATCAAAGGAAAAAAGAAGACGAAATCGATGGAGAAAGAAAATCTGAAGCGACTAATTGAGCAAGCAAAAAAGGACGAAGAGGGAAGATGAAGTCAATGAAGGACTCTTTGTGTATATACGGGTATATAATGTGGGAAGAGAGCAGAGGATCAAAGCCGGGAAAAACGGAAGCGTGTAGGAGAAGAAGCAATATCCGCTGTCCACGTGGCACCATCTGTTGTTCACATACGGGAAGCGAGAAACCATAATGATTACGCTCCCACTACGCGATGTCAAATATGGAGAGTCACGCCGTCTTGTTGTCCACGCATTTAATGGAATGAAGGATACCGGCCCAGGCTCAGAAGGCCCAATAACGGAGAATACGTGATCTCCATTCCACTCGTGGGTAAGGAATATTCCATTATATAAAATATATAATAATTCATATTAAAGGAATATTCCATTATTTCTCTTTTTATCATCATGCATATATATGTTAGCCTAGACTCTCAAAATCTATAATAATGCCTAAGAGCCCAGTAAAGCAAAAGAGGCCTAAAGGCCCAAAAATTGGAGAATTACAATTGTCGGAAAGGCAGCCTAGACTCTCGAAAATACTCTGCTTGGTGTAACGCCCCAATGCAATTCAGCTTTAGGGAGCAGGATTGGTCCCCCGAGCTCTACCCCCGGAATGATGGATCCATCTAGTAGTCTCCGAGGAGGCAGGTCACTTGACTCAGGCCCTTGGCCTTCGTGGACATTCTCATGCTCTCCACCAGGTCTCCGGACTCAGGTTATCAAAACCCCGCGGAAGTTCTCATGCTTCCCGCCAGGTCTCCGGACTCAGATTAACGCAATATTCGAGTTGGATCTCGAGACCTCCCATGTCTCCGGACTCCGGCCAAGGCCTTCGGGGATCTCGTGCCCGCAGGTCTCTGGACTCAGGTTCATGCCTTCAGGGATCTCGTTCCCTCAGGTTTCCAGACCCGGGTTCCAGCCCATGAGCTAATGAGCGCATGATCGTGCGACTGTGTTCATGATTTGCCAACGGGAGGAAAATCTTAAGCGCATGATCGTACGACTGCATTTAAGGTTGGAATCCCGGAGAAACACTGTTACATATAAGAAAGATATTCCATCTGTCGCCCGAGCCCTTGACTCAGGCTCGAACAACGGAGGGGGCAATTGTTGGGGATAAAATAATCCTCTTTGGATTAAGCGAATCGCCTGGAGCCACGTATCCTACGGCACGGTGGAAACGTTTAACTCCCTTGGTGGAGTTTATACCTTGACAAGAACCCTCAGAGGAGTTTGGGCCTGAATTTACAATGGCCCAAACATACAGGTGAGGTCACATAGGCCTGGACAACTCTATTTTCCGGTCAATTCTTGATCAGCTTCTCTCTAGATATTATGTTCCCACTCTGTCTTACCGCAAATTTCTCTTTCTATATGTTCTGATACACCGCGGACCACGCCTTGCTCGATCCGGTGTCACCCTTTCCACTCTTTTCCTCATTTTCCTACTTTCTTTCCTTACTCTCCATGACTCCCTCGTGGCCATTATTCTCTCTCTTTCTCTCTGCTCTTTTTCTGACTTGAGCATCGGAGAGCCGTAAAAAACCAACCCCAATCGTGTTTTCCCGGCCTTCATGCGTTTGTAGATTGTGCAGGAGCTGGTCCCGCCAGTGGTTGTTCAAAAATATTAAAAATCTCCGAAACAATTTGGCGCTAAAAAGGGAGGGGGGGGGGGACAAGAGCTCTTTTAAAATCGATAAGCATGTTCAAAATTTCTTTGACAACTCAAATCCGTCCCAAAAGCTCAGAAAGGCGTAACCATGGACAGCGCATGGAAACTACACACGGCGCCAGGACCAAGGGGGATTCAAGAACGAGAAAGCGCTCTCTGGGTATTCAAGAACGAGAAAGCGCTCTCTGGGGCCAGACGGATCTGGAACCCCAAGCACCACCGCCAGATATCCAGCGAACCCTTCTCGAAAACCACCAGCTCCGCGAACGACTAAAGGCCGTGTTGGGGGCAATGACCGTGGACAGAGGTAGATGGGAAGGCCCAACAATCGAAAGCCCGTTTTAGGCATCGATTTCGGGCAACTTAACCAAAGGAAGGACTTGATGGAAGAATGCACAGGGATATTCGGGGAATGGCAGAATCCTTTATGGAAAAAATGCACTGTCGGAGGATCCAATCGAAAGAGGCTCCTCGCATGTAAACAGCGGATTTGAACCAAAGAGTCCCACACTGCGGGGGGGGGGGGGGGGGAGAAGATTCCCACTCCATGAAGAAAGTCGGAGGAACATTGAGGAAAATCCCTAAGATCCCTTTCACCCGTCCTACAAATGGCATGAGGGATCGCACCGGCCAAACGAAGGACGTGGTGGAGATGAAGAGAGGGTCAAAAGTGGAAACAATAAGGCCGTAGTGGAAAGCTGGAGGGCCAATAAGGAGAAGAAGGCCTTCCCAACGATGAAGGATGGAACCGCGAAAAAAAAATGACGACGGACCGTGAGAAGAGAAGAAAGGGTCTCTTGCAAAGATCTACGAGCCAAAGAAAGAGATTTTCTGAAAACTAGGGAACAGGCGAGCCTAGCCTGACAAAGGCCATATGCAAACATCACTGCAGTCTCTGGAAACCGGGTCCGTGAGTGTGACGACGCGGGATGTCGGGAAAGAACACCCAACAGAGGAGTGGAGAAAGAGAAAATGTATCATCAGCATGTGACTAAAGACGGAGCATCACGATGGGTGGAGTTCTCCTTGATGACGAGGCAAGAAGAAAGCATACCTCTTTTGTTAAAGGCCCAACAATCCCTGAACAAAGGGGTGTAATCTGCTCCGCCCGAGAAAGTAGAAGTGAGAAGGGGGCAGGGAGTCTCTGAGACGAGGGTAACACAGTCTCGACGGAAACCAGAGTCACTCCCCGGCATTCAAAATGGGAAACCACGAAACAAAATGAATAGTGAGGGGTGCGAGGCGAAATGAAGAGGCAGGAAAAGGAGGTCGCATTCATCAAAAAATAAATACAAAGAAAGCATGCTAGAAAAAGAAGACTTGAAAATCAGAAATCGGCCGCTACGACAACAAAGAAGCGGGACATTGAAACTAAGAAGAATCTAAGGAGCGAGCCCGTTTCGTCCCTCTTGAGCTTCAAGGAGCACCGGAGGGAGTTTGGTCTCCCCTGGCAACGTCCCTGGGGACTTCGGCTCCCGCGACAGTGGCATCCCTCTTTTCCAGTCCCCGCTCAGAGTCTCGATCTCGGTCCGGACCAAATCTCTCTCCAACTTCAGGGCCCGACACCCGGAGCATGAAGGAAATACAGTTCAAGGAATCGGCGCCCTGGGACAAGACATATCCGGGAGCGGAGGAGCGTGCTCAACCAAGTGAAGGCTAATCCAAAAGGCGGCTAAGGTGTTCACCGACTCTGCCAGAAGAAGAGGAAAATGAGAAGCCATTTAGGCCACGTGCAAAAAATGATAAATGCAAGGGGGTGGGGAAAAAAGACATGAGAAGCTACCTGAGCGAATAAACAGCCTCTCCGCAGAAGCACCGACGGAGCTTCTCTCAATAAGCTCATCCCGGAGGAGGAATACCGGATCACGGAAGGCGGCGGGAAGTCGATACATGTCAGCCGGGAATTCTACGTAGGAAAACATGTCCCAAGGAAGATTGCATGCGGAATGCACGCCAGAAAAGTCAAAAGAAGATGGATATATATCTAAAAACAAGTCATCAGATTGTGAAATCAACTACCTGCTGGAACCCAGTCGGTGGGAAGTCTAGCCTAACCGCTGTGGAGAAGAAAGAAAAAGTCGTCCCTACCTGAAGGAGGAACTAGGTGAGTCGGCAGGGAGACTGGAGAAGATTTTCCCCGACTCATGCGGCGAACCAACGTGAATCGGCGGGGACCCCTCGGCAGAGGCTGGACACCAAAAGCCCCGGCAATCATTTCCGCTGAAATGTCGATACCGGAGAGGTAAAAAAAAATCTGAAACGAATGGATCATGCCCCACGAGACAAGGTCCAATTAGCCCAGCGCCAATTGGAGTAACTCGCAGTAATCCATCATCAGCCATGACAGATTATCGCAGAAGCTGGCACGGAAACTCGACGAATAAACAGACATGTAACCGATCAGGAGCAAAGTCGGATCGACCTCATGATCCGGATATACGACTGGATGACGAGGAGCGCGGGAGTCGCGTTCTCCGAGAATCGCCAGAAAGTTCTCCTCAGATGACTGAGAAGAAGTAGAAGGAGAAGAGGACAAAATCGAAGACATTATTATAAGGTCGGAAGGAAGGAAGACAAAATGAACCAAGAAAGCGAGAAAACAACCTAAGAAGAAAGAGGGCGAAGAGATAGCAGTAAGAATATGTCAAAGGGTAGAAAGGAACAATTGTGGATGAAAGGAGAAAAAGGAGATGGCTGATATTTATATATCAGAAGGGAAAAGCGAATCGGCGTCACCAAACCGAAGCGTGAAGAAGAAGAGACCAGAGACGGAGAACCTGTATCGCCAAGCCGCCCGAGCATTCAATGAGGAGAGAGATCACAGCCCAAATCTGAAAAAGTCCAACAGCAGAGTAACACGGTACTCCTTTTGTTTAAGTAAATACATAATTTATTTTACAAAAAATCACTTCAAATAAAGAGACCTAAGACCACAATAAAAATGTCCATGAAAGAAAAACCCACAATTTCTATAAATATCTAAATTTATATGTAACTGATAATAACTTGATCCCCGTCTACTAGACCAAGCACAAAAGATCTGGGTCAAAGAATGAATCAACAATGGCCCAAATAATTTGACCGATAAGGCACATGTAACTGATCCCCATCCCTGGTAGTGTGGCCACGCTACCAGGGATGATCTGGGTCAAAGACTGAGTGGTCAAACGAACAGTACCCCAATCAGCACCCGAAAGTAGCACATGGAGCCCGAGTTCCCGTATCAGAAACTCGGGCTAGGTATGAAATTTTTTCCTTAGGCACGAAACGCAAATCCTTTCGAAATATCTAAACTAAGTTTTGGTCAATGGGTAAAAATATCTTTCACCTTATGCGTGCTAGGGTAAAAGCAAGTGGTCCCGCTCAAGGAATGATTAAAGCACAAAGACTGATTTCGAGGAGCACCCCGACGTCAGACCCGCCGCACCATGCGCTCTCACTAGTACGAAAAAGATCAAGCTCAGCGTCTCAGAGCCGTATTATCGGCCAACTAGCACGAGAAGCCAAGATGTTAGGTGAAAAGGACTTGAGTGCATCGTACCAGGTTAAACCTGAGAATCCAAACCCAACCCAACAAGGGACGCAGAACTCAGTATCCGAGCCCGGACATGTAAAAATCTATAAATACACCCTTCATTTACTTTAGAATGGGATCCGATCTTGATCTGAAAAAAAAACTCATACACAAAGCTCATTCTCTCGAGGCTAAGGCACAATACCTTAAAGTTCTCAGTCTCTTTCGGCTATTTAGGGACATTCTCTCTGTGTCCTTCTCGGACAACTCTATTTCCCGGTCGATTCTTGATCATCTTCTCTCTAGATATTATGTTCCCACTATGTCTCACTGCAAATTTCTCTTTCTATATGTTCTGATACACCGTGGACCACCCCTTGCTCTGCCCGGTGTCACCCTTTCCACTCTCTTCCTCATTTTCCGACTTTTTTTCCTTGCTCGCCACGATTCCCACGTGGTCGTTCTTCTTCTCACTTTCCTCTTTTTATGACTTGAGCATCGGAGAGCCGTAGGAAAATACCCTCCAATCGTATTTTTCCGATCTTCACTCGTTTGTTGATTGCGTAGGAGCTGGTCCCTCCAGTGATGGTTCAGGAGGATTAAAAATCTTCGAAAGAATGGTAATACAGAAAATTGTGAAAATAATTACAAAAACTAATTTATAACATAAATAATATTATTTTCATCAAAAAGCAATAATAAAAACTAAAAATTTATTTTCATAAATATTTATGATTTATTTCCACCATTTTTGAAATATTAAATTTAATTTTGTAAATATATTTATGAGTTTAATTGATTGGCCAATTAAAACAAAATAAATCAGCATTATAGTTGACATATCATTATGTGTGCCATGTTATCAACACATTTAGGCAAGTTTGCTGATGTGTAACCGAAAATCACCATGTCACATTTGACATCATCATTACACGTCATCCTTTTACGCCATATTTTTTTTGAAGCGAGAGTCATTAAAATTAAAGCACCTCTGCTTTTTGACTTAAGTGACTTCTTATTTAACATAGAGAAATTTTTTTAAATACCATTAAAATAATTTTTGTTCCAAACATACCATCATTAGTTTTTTATTCCAAAAATACCGCTAAATTTTTTTTTTTCAAAAATGCCACAAACACTAAATTTTTTTAAGGATTTATAATTTAAATACTTTGGTTTGGGTTTAATATTTTGGGTTTAGGGTTTAAAGTTTAGCTTTAGTTTTGTGGTATTTTTGGAAGAAACATATTTTAGTGGTATTTTTGAAAAAAAACTAATGATGGTATTTTTGAAAAAAAACTAATGATGGTATGTTTGAAACAAAAATTTATTTTTGTGGTATTTTTGAAAATATATAGTAGATAGGGACGGAGTATTCAATTCTTTTTGTTTTTTGTCAATGAAATCGTAATTAAGCAAATATCATATGGCAGATATTAATTTACTTTAACATAAGTATATTTGGTATTATTCCTTTTTGTCAGAAATATATTTTACCCGATATGGTAATAAAGGGATTATTGAAACAAAAAAACGAAGAAACCACAGAAGCTGCTTTGTTGCAAAGGTAAATTATTTGTGATATCTCTCTATGCTTCTTTTTCTTCTTCTTCCTAACATAATAATAAAATGGCAGGTTCTCTCGAACGATGATGGAGTCTTTTGTTGGACTCTTAAAAAAGCTGGAGGATGTTCTTGATCTTGCGATCGTCTCCCCATACTTGGTGACCTTCATTATGTTCTTAGTTTCGTCCTTCCCTTACATGAAACATATTCGAGATTGGCAACTTAATGAATTCAAAGTCGCAGCATCAAATCACAAAAGTGTCCTCTGTTTGTTCTACTTTTTCTGTGGAGCAACCGCACATAACGACCATTGCGCTCAACACCAAACCGAACCAGGACTTGTTGTGTTGAGGTTTGTGACCAAAAGTTGCTGGGCCATCCTCTCTTATGTGGTGCTCTTCAAACCCTTGGAATCAACCGTCAAGACAAAAGCCGATGGCCTGTGATGGACCTTTTAGCTAAGGTTCATGCTTGAATTCAGGGCCAGTCCAAATATTTCGTGGCCTAAAGTAAATCGTAAAAGATATTTTTTTTCCTTACGAAAAATGTAGTAAATTATATTATATATATATATATATATATTTAATTTAACATAAAACATGAAGAAAATTTGAATTTACAAATATGGACTTTTAATTGGAAAATTCAGAAGGTAAATTACATCATATGTGTTTTAGGTAGTATATAAAATTTTTATCTAGAATTTTTT
Source organism: Pseudoturritis turrita (assembly GCA_900406555.1). Taxonomy (NCBI): domain Eukaryota; kingdom Viridiplantae; phylum Streptophyta; class Magnoliopsida; order Brassicales; family Brassicaceae; genus Pseudoturritis; species Pseudoturritis turrita. Next base: position 213,771 of record OVBL01001085.1, on the reverse strand, counting down.
TTTTGAAAATTCAACTAAAATTGCATATTAAAAAAATTATATAACAAATTATATGTCAAATAAAAAAGATAGGAGGGAAATGAAAGTTAAAAAAACCCAGAAAAAGAGATAATTGGATGTTCAAAAATTATATAACAAATATACGCGCGGTCTCTACTTTTACTCGCAAAAGAAAAATAGAGCGTTCTCGGTCTCTGCCGTTGGAAGCAGAGTAGATCCAAACACTGCTTAAATTCTGCTTGTGATATGCAAAAATTTGGCAAACACTGCTGTGTTTTTTACGGTTAAAGTTTCGCAGACCAAACCACCTAACGGTAGACCAAAGACAGACTGGTATCAGACTTTGGGATAATTCATTTTTACAGGGTTTTCCCTAAATTTTGTTCTTGTTTATTTACTGGCACTTCTTTTATACATTATTTTTCTACAGAACTAAAAAACGAAAAAATCATGATCATGTGTTTCTTTTAAGCGCCATAACCAGTAATGCATTAACCGGTATAAACCAAAACGAGATAAGCAATCTCAAAAAACTCAATGAAAACCGAGTGGTTAGGGTATCACATACTGGATGAATATCACCAACGGCAGAAGACAATCAGCAGTAGTGCATTAACCGGTATAAACCGAAACGAGATAAGCAATCTTGAAAAACTCAGTGAAAACCGAGTGGTTAGGGTATCGCATACTTAATGAATATCACCAACGACAGAAAATAATCAGCAGTAGTGCATTAACGGTATAAACCGAAACGAGATAAGCAATCTCGAAAAACTCAGTGAAAACCTAGTGGTTAGGGTATCGCATACTGAATGAATATCACCAACGGCAGAAGACAATCACCAGTAGTGCATTAACCGGTATAAACCGAAATGAGATAAGCAATCTCGAAAAACTCAGTGAAAACCGAGTGGTTAGGGTATCGTAGACTGAATGAATATCACCAACGGTAGAAGACAATCACCAGTAGTGCATTAACCGGTATAAACCGAAACGAGATAAGCAATCTCGAAAAACTCAGTGAAAACCGAGTGGTTAGGGTATTACAGACTGAATGAATATCACCAACAGCAGAAGGCAATCACCGATAGTGCATTAACCGGTATGAACCGTAACAAGATAAGTAATCTCGAAAAACTCAGTGAAAACCGAGTGGTTAGGGTATCGCAGACTTAATGAATTTCACCAACGGCAGACCGAAGGCAGATTAAAATCGGAGAATCCGTTTATAGAGATTTTTTGTTGTTGTATATTTGTATATACTTCCACTTCCTTTATACATTATTTCTTACTGTTTATTACAACTTATGTTTAAAAAAAACTCAAAAAAAATTCGTTATCATATGTTTCTTTGTTCAACACGGAGACTATGTGAAGTATTCCTTTGGTATTGTACTCCTTTGTTAACCATGGTTACTGATTTTTATTATATTCTGTTTTTCAATGTAAATAAACTTTTAAACTCTTAGATTTAAGATCACTTTGGAGTTATGACGTCTAAACAATTGTTAATCGAATTTTTTAATTAGTTTTGGGTGGTTTAGGGTTTCGCAGACTGAATGCAGATGTAGCGCAACATTTTTGAAGAGTTTCTACTTCAAGAAAAAGGTGGCGCTGTCTTAACTGTACGAAAAAAGGAGGCGCCGTCTTATTTATGTAATATTGTTTTTTAATTTTTTCATAATATAATTCGGACCTAAAATTATTTGTTTCAAGCCCATGACGAAGGCCAGAAACCTTAAAAAACACAACATTGACTCTTCTTCTTCTTCCCCTCGGCAACCCTAGAGCAGACGAGCGTATCTTCAATTTTTTCGATCTCTTTCTTCATTACTGTGATATTTCTCCAATAATTCTCTAATCTCTTCATTTCTCCGATATTTTTCCTTCGAATATATCATGGATAGGAATGATTATGAGATGGATTTTCCATGATTTTTTCCAAAGGAAATGAGCCAGATCCAAATACCAGAATAAACTACAGTTCGAAGTTCAATCATCTTCCACTGGTGGAACGTGTAGTGGGTAAGGAAGTGTGAGATTATGTCCGCAAGTCACCGCTAGGAGTTATTTGTAAGTTTGAGAAGTTGGGTTTCAGATGGAGTGCGAAATTTGTGCATCAACATCTTATTTGCAAACAACTGGAGTGTGAAAGCCCATTTGAGTTGTGGTTTTTGATCGCGGGGCAGCCAGCACGGTTCTCGTTCTTTGAGTTTGAAGAGATCAGAGGTCTTAACTGTAATGAAATTACTCAATTGGATGGGCTGGAATCTTCTCAAGCTATTACAAAGGTGGAATCGCTTTCGGGATCTTCTCAAAATACGCCGTTGTAACTCTTTTATTGAGGACATAGTGAATTTTTGTATGAAGAATGGTGGATATATAAGAAAATCTTGGTCCAGGGAAGATAAAATTAGGCTTAGTTCTAGCTATTCTGTCTAACAGTCTGTTCGGTGTTGATCGGCGTACCGAAATTCCACTTAACCTAGCTAGGTTGGTGATGGATTTGGCAACTTTCAAAGGGTATCCATGGGGGAGGGTTGCTTACAAAGATCTTGTTGAGCAGGTTAAGTTAGTAACTAAAGAGAAGATATGGCAATAATCTTATGTTTTGAAGGGGTTCGTGCAAGTTCTACAGGTCTGGGCCCAAAGTGGGAGAAAATTTGGGAACACCTATAGCGTTTTAAGGTAAACATCTGCTAAGATACAAGGGAAAAGTTGGTAGACCCAATGTGGAGAAGATCTTCTCGAGTGAAGAGGTATGTATATTTTTGGCATTGTTTGTTGAAGTGAAAATGTAGACTTTTGGCAGAGTAAGCCACCGTGGCAGTGTGGCTCACAAGTGGCAGAGTCAAGTGCCAGTGTAGCTCACAAGTGGCAGAGTCAAGTGGCAGAGTCTTATGGAAGACTCTGCCACTTGACTCTGCCACAAGTTTACATTTTTCCTTCGCTAGACTTCTGACAGATATTGTTATGAATTACGCACACTTCTGGCTAACAGTTATGTAACCATATAACTGTGTTTTGTAGGTGACTGTAACTACTATGTGTGAGAGATCCCGGGCAGAAATGTATCCACGTTAGAAAGGTAAAGACGTAATATATGTCAAGCTTGATAATCTCATCAAATACATTCTCTCTGGCCAGCCGTTGGCAGACATCAAATGGACCGTCTCAAAAATGTCCCCAGTCCCAGAAAACTGCACTAGAAAAAAGAGGAAAGTAGTTCATGAAGGAAGGAGAGGAAAAGGGAAAAAGAGGAAGGAAATTGAAGAGCGAGATGGAGAAAATAGGAAGAGAAACGAGGAAGGAAATTGATGAATATGATGAAAAAATCACAGAAGAAGATGACAGACGGTATGTCATGAAACCGAAGTTCCCTGTAGCTAATATCCCATCTAGTGGTTCAAGAGACATCGTCGACATCATCGAATATGTCGTGGATAAACATCAGACCAAGTTTGACGCAGTTATAATTAGAATTGAAAACGCCAGCCTGGATCAGCAATGAATAAACTTGGAACAGCAACGAACAAGCATGGAGCAACATAAAGTTTTGAGTGAAACCTTAAACAACTTGGCACAGGTCATTGCAAAGATGATGGAGAGGATGACTTTTTTCGAGCAAGATACTTGCTTCTCTAACAACAAACTAAGACCTGACAATCGCATGGTATGTCCAACTCAGCAATTATTGAAATAAAAGAGATGGCATGATCTGCGATATCATTCTCTATCAGATCTGCGTACCCATGTTGTATCAGTCATTTATGTGAGACATGTAATTGTTATGGCAGACCAATAATGGCATCCGATACTATTCATTATTGGCATCCCTTAATATCCATTACGGCAGAGTATGCTTTTAAGGTGTAATCAATTGAAGCTGAGTTCGTGTAATTTCGGCAGTAACATTCATTACTTTTAAATTTTTCAGAATGACGAAGAAGAGACTACGGTGGATAACAAAGGAGATGGCAAAGACAACAAAGGAGAAGGAATCAAGATTGTTGCCTCTGCCTCTTTTCAAATGATAAAGGAAGAGATGCCAAAGAAAAAGTAACTGATAATGGCATCGAGGCAGAGGATGCCAAAGAAGAAAAAGTAGGAGATGATGCAAAAATAGATTAGAGTGAAAAGGCAGAGGATGCCAAAGAAGAACATCTTCAAGATATGTTCCATGGTGAAAAAATATACAAATGTGAAATGGCAGAGGATGCCAAAGAAAAACATCTTCAAAATGATGGTAATGATGAAAAATTAGATGGGAGTGAAAAGACAGAGGATGCCAAAGAAGAACATCTTCAAGATGATGGTAATGATGGAGATGGGAGTGAAAAGGCAAAGGATGCCAAAGAAGAAATAGGAGAAAATAATGCCAACGTCTGCCTTCAGGCAGAGGATGCCATTGTGATATATCATGGTTTTTACCAGTTTTCAACCATGATATCCGTTGTTTTATCGAGTCTTTTAAGTATTTTTAGAGTCTTTATGAGTCTTTACAGGGTTATTGCATGAGTTATGCGACTTTGGAGCATTTCGGAGCTTTTAGAGTCAAGCGAACGAAGAGGAAACAAAGGAAGGATGAACCAGGAAGATTGCTCATGTTTTTTCACTGGTGTTGATCGATACCATGGAGAGTGACGATCGACACCCCCTGCGTAGCTGTACCTCAAGTTTTCAGAAATTACATATTTGACCCAGAAATTTCCAGAAGTTACAGAGTAACTCCATTCGTGTTTTAGAACTATATTTAGGTTTTTTTAAAGCGATGATAGAGGGAGAGACCTAGACTTAGAGAGAGATTTTGTTCAAGGGCTTTTGAGGAGACAATTTGACACTTTGTTTGTTTGAGAGAAGAATTTGAACCTTTTTATATCTTTTGCTTATTTCTCTTATGCATTCTTTTCTTTTCATGACGTTTGTTTCAATCACCATGTCTGAATAGTTTGCTTGTTAGGTTTAGGGTTATTCAAAGGTTTAAGATGAATTGTTAGATTAGATAGATTGTTATGATAACTGTGGGAGTCAAAACTCGCACAACTGAATTTTGTAAGGAATTTTAGGGATTCGACAAACTTATATGAAAAGAAACCAAGAACAGAGATCCAAAGATGGTTTTTATTATCTCGCCTGTTTTGAAAGCAGTTGCAAAGAATAATAAGTGTTTAGCTAGGTCAATTTTCGGATCCCCTTTTCAAAGAGGTACATCGTCTATTTATACACAAATAGGTCGGCTAGGTTTCTTCCTAAACGAATAAGGAAAACTTCCTTATTCTTCGGGATTTCCTCTCTCTGGTTTTCGTGGGCTTCTTTCTTTGCCTCGTCGCCTCGACCCATCAATATCTTGTGACTCGTTGCCTCATTCTATCTAAGATGCTGGGCTTGTTGCTTTGTTGGATCATCGATGGGCTGGCTCGTCGCCCATTTCTCCTTGATGTCGAGCCAAATGTTGGCTAGTCCCTTACTTCTATTTGTTGCCGAGGCGAAGGTTTTGGTTCGCCAACGCGTTGGCTCATCACCGTTTTGCTGGTTTGCCAACAGGTTAGCTTGTCACCAAGTGTTTGGCTCATCATTACCTCTACTCGACGCCGAGCCAGAGGAGTGCTGCTTCCTCCTGACGCCTAGCCAAGTTTTGGCTCATCACTCACTTCTTCATGCCTAGCCAAACGTTGGCTCGTCACTCACTACTTCGTGCTGCCTAGCCAAGATGTTGGCTCGTCACCTGCTTCTTCCACTGCCTAGCCAAGATGTTGGCTCGTCACCTGCTTCTTCCACTGCCTAGCCAAGATGTTGGCTCGCCACTATTTCTCGCTGCTGCCGAGCCAACAGGGGTGTTGGCTCGTCACCATTTCTCCCTGCTGCCTAGCCAAGATGTTGGCTCGTCACCTGCTTCTTCCACTGCCTAGCCAAGATGTTGGCTCGCCACCATTTCTTCCTGCTGCCGAGCCAACCGGGGTGTTGGCTCGTTACCATTTCTCCCTGCTGCCTAGCCAAGATATTGGCTCGTCACTACCTCTTCCTGCTGCCAAGCCAAGTTTTGGCTCATCGCTTACTTTCCTTTGTCGCTGAGCCGAGTTTGGCTCGTTTTCTCCTTCCCTTGTTGCCGAGCCAAGTTTGGCTCGTCGCCTAGGCTTTTCCTCCATACTTAGTATTTTCAGCAGTTGATCTTGATTGGGTGAAAACTGACCCCAACGGTTAGCCCCCCAGCTCGGCAGTATTACTGGTAATAGTTACGAGGTGAAGAGTCGGGATCGAGATCAACGTTCTTTGGGTTGCCAAGCCAGGTCTGTAGTGAAGTTGTCATCTGGGCACTGATACATGCCGAGCCAAACTGGTAGTGTTACCGAGGTGTTTCATTTCTGAGCCAACACTGGAGTATCATGTTGCCGAGCTAAATTCCTTGATGTGGTGCCGACCCAAATTGTCACTTGCGTTGCCGAGCCACTTTGGCTCGTTATATTAATTTGAGTTGTCATTTTGCCGAACCGGCACCTTTGTCATGTTGCCGAGCCAACTTATCACTCGTACGACCGAGCTGTTTTTGCTCGTCATCTTTCCGTATTGCTTTGACTGCCATTCCGCCGAGCCATCTTCTTCTGGTATGCTGCCAAACCATCCCAATAAGTGATTCATTTTTGGCTCGGCAGTAATGTTGGCTTGAAGTATCTCTGTTCATGATTACAACTTTATTGGGAACCGCAAACGTTTTTGCATGTTCTCGAGGCCGCGTGATGTCACGCGCTGTACTTTCATGCATCTTTATATTCAGATCCTCGTCTCACTCCTCATAACTCACTTCTCTTCATTTCCAAAAAATCAGGTAGCTCTCTTCTCTCTCTTCTTTTCTCTCTTTTTTGTTTAAGTTGTTGGCTAGGTTTTTATTTATTTCTTCACTTCCGCCGCCAACTCTTTTAGTTTTTCGGCCCATCTTCAAACGCGGCACGGCAATTCTATAAACTTTCTGATCCATCTTCAAAGAGTTTTCCGACCCATCTTCACACGTCTACGGTGAGTGTTTGAATTTTCTGATCCATCATCATCTGGATCGCGCTGCCGCTTTGATTCTCTGTCTCCGAGCCAAAATTCTTTATATCGAGTATTTCTCCGAGCCGAGATCTCTCCACCTCCTGCTAAGTAAAAGTTTGACTCCGAGCCAAACTTTTTCCAATCCCTGCCAAGGCGTATTCCCGAGCTGAAAAACTCTGATATCTCATACCGCCGAGCTGGAAGATTCAATTGGTTCAGCAAATTCTGCTTCGCTACTCGGTCGTAAAATGGTTTTATCTCCTCAGACTTCCGAGCCAGCTGAGCCTAGTTCCCCGTTGGGTCAATTGCAGATAGTCGTCCCTTTTTTGGCTGATGAAGCTTTTGATGCCGAGGCAATTTTGATTCAGAGAGCTCTTGAAGAATTCAAAGCCGAGCCGACAGAGTATGTTATCGACGAGGCAGAAAAGATGCGGTTGGAGAGATTATTTTCGAGCCATCAAGCCAGTACGTCGACGAGGCGAAAGCCTAAGAGGAAAATGCCCAAGAGACGACCTGACCCACCTGGTTCGTCTTTCTGCACCGCTGAGTCCCTGGAGGCACTGAGGCATCGATTTCATATTTCAGAAGATGTCGAACTAGTTTTCTCTGCCCCAACTGACCGAGTCGAATTTCCACCGCCTGGGTATTTCACTCTCTATGAGAGTTTCTTTTACGGTTGTCTACTCTGGTTTCTGATTCCCAGCTTGATCGTTCGTTTCCTATACAAACATGGGTTAGCGCCGAGCCAAATTATGCCTCGTGGGATGCGTCACTTAGTTGGGATTCTGATTCGGAGCTACGAGTTTGATGTGACTGTTCGCATCTCCCATCTTCGGCAGTTCCTTGAGTTACGAAAGATCAAGAACTCCCGAGCCTACTATATCTCCAATAAAAAGCAAAGAAAAATAACCGAAGGCTTCCGAAGCAAGGACGGCGATTGGGGGCACTATTTCTTCTTTGTTCCTATTAATGATGCTATGGTAGAAGCCGAAAGCATCCATTACGTCAAGTCGGAGTGGGGAAATATTGGTGGGCGAGCCGTAGACCCTTCAGGAGATTTGCTAAGTTTTGCTTTGTAGCGAGCTGACCAGTGTTTTCTTCTGTGTTTTTACAGTTCGGCAGATTCTCCCACGCTACCCAGAAGATACGCTTACGCTTCGGAACACACTTGCCGCTAGAAAGTGCCATTGGGAAAAACATTTTTCCCCAAGAAGAGTTGAAAAAGCCCGAGCTACCTTCGCCGGTGTTGAAGTATCCGACAGCTCGGAGTCCGAATCATCATTGCCCAGTCCTTCAAGAAGAAATATGGGAAAAAGACTAACGATCCGTGATAAACAAGCTCTGAAGGTGAAGGAAGAAAGAGAAGCAGCTATCCGAGCCAACGAGGCAACTGTCGTGACGGAACAAAATGCCGACCCAGTTGTTCAGACTGTCACCGCGGTGGAGCAACAACTTCTTCCCGAGCCTCCCGCAACTGATGCAAAAAACAGGGAAATGGTTTCTGCCATTGTTCCCGCTACCAGACCTTCTAGCTCGGCGCTCGCTCAGCACAAAGATGTCAGGAAGAAACGCGCTGCTGCCGAGCCTGATAAGGACAAAGCCAACGAAAAACCAAAAAGAAAATGTCAAAAGCCTTCCGATCCAACTCCGGCCGAACCAAAGCTAGCGTCATTCAGACACGAAGGATCTGAGCCGATCTGTAATGACGGGGAAGCTTCTGCGACTCTCTTCTCGCAGGTTCGTTGCTCAGGATATAGATTGCCTCCCATTGACGTTCTTTCTCATGGCGACTTGGACACTGATATGTCGCTCCGAGGCACCAAGGTATGTTTGTAGACTATCCATTTTAATGTAAAAAATGACTAAGTACTGACTTTTTCCTTCTTATGACAAGTTCATCGCGTCTATCAACAAAATTGTCGCTGCTTTCGAGCAAGAGATAAGGAAGGATAGACGCCGGATCGAAGACGCCCAAAAGGATACAAACTTCCTAAAGAACAGAGTTGCCGAGCTAGAGAGTACTCATGCCGCCGAGCTAGCAACGGCTTCAGCTCGAATTGAAGCTCTTGAGAAGGAGATAGCATACCTCAAGGATGAATGGGGCAAGACCGGCGACTTAGCTATGAGGTTGGATCGCTCTAAGCAGAAGAAAGCTGCCAAAATTGAATCTCTCAAGAGGCAGCTCAATGCTGTTAAGGCTTTGCACGAGGCCAACATTAAAAAGGCTCAAAAGGCTGCGAGGCGAGAGGTATCAGAGAAATTTCAAGAGCGGCTCGCCAAGATCGAGAAAAGCATCGACGAGCTGAAGGAAGCGAAAGAGAAGGAGCTCGATCTATCTTAGGTCGACAGCAATCTACAGTTGCTCGAGATCTTACAAAAAGAGGATGCACCTGCTCTCGACTCCGAGGTGGCGAAGCTGACAGGATGGAGGGCTGATCTGGCCGACGCGGCTGATGAATTCGAGAAGATCGAGGCCGAGCTGAAGAAAGATCTGATGCTCTCACCCGTTTCCTCTGATTCTACAGGCACTCTCCTGGGAACTGAACCAACAGAGAATGTGGCGGCAACAGCCGGAGTTGTAGATTTTGACGGCTCGAATGTTGGCACACCGGGGATTGCTGAGCTTGCCGCTGAGAAGCCTTTCGAGTCAAATCTTCTTGAATGATCCTTCTCCTTATTTTCTTTAATCTCGAGAACTTTCTTTCTTTTGTTCGGTATCGTTGAGAAAAAGTGTCTGGATGGCTTTATCCACCCCTTTTTGTAATGACTGCCGTTTGTAGGCGTAACTACCTTTTGTTTGGATTTTCTGCTTATACTTTGCTTAAGTATTTAACACCATTTTGGTGTGGTGTTGCAAACCGTGTTGTCTCTAAAAATATGGTTGTATTTGTATTGAGAGCTTTTGTTGTCAGTTTTAGGGTTTGCGGTGTTCCAACTCACATTCCCATTCTTTTGACAATGAAACATGTTTAAAATCTCATACTAACTTTTTAGGTTTAGTATCATGTTTCTGAGATGTTCGCGAGCAGTGTACCAAGAGGCATTTACTGGGTTTTAGAGTTTAATTTGAGTGTTAAAACTTGCGAGTTTTCGACTTACGGGTCCCTCTCAAAGATAAACTTGTAAGAATATCGTCCAGGATATACCTTTCGGATATTAGACCAGGATATACCCGGTCAGAATTTATATAGTGCGCTTTGTTATCCATAAGAGGGTGTTGAGAACCCTATCCCATATAGAGATAGTGGTTAAAATCCGCAAAGGATGTGGTTGTCCGTCTGTTGCTGGTCACAACAGACGAGGTGATTAATATCCGTGAAGGATGTAAAGATGTGACTTGTGTAGGCTAAGTGACACGAGTTTTGTGTTAGAAAGAGTTTGAAGTTATTATCTTTGAAGAGTGATGCGAGATATGGGAGTATACATGTATACGTACCCACTCACCCTCTTTTTTTAAGGAGGGGGACAACTGAACCCATCCGAAGACGAGCTGCCTACATACCCTTTTCAGGGATCAAGTCGTCCCATAGTTCATGTGAAGTGATTTAGTGGTAATACCTTTTTAGGTGCATCGCGTTCCAAGATCTTGGTATCGGAAAATCTGACATGTTTGAGAGCTCGTACACTCCTGGTCGAACTGCCTTGGTGATTTTGTAGGGTCCTTCCCAGTTTGCCAGCGTTTGTTTCGGCTGTGTTCTGAAAAACTTTTCGGAGAACCAGATCACCTTCTTTGAACTTGCGACTTCTGACGTTGGTGTTGTAATACTTAGCTGCCGCATGTTGGTAATTTTGAATCCGAACCAGTGCTTGATCTCTGCGTTCGTTAACCAAATCTAACTCATCCAGTAGCATGAGGTGATTTAGTCCATCCTGCCCGGAAAGAAGTCTGCGGCGGACTCCAGGAAATTGGACTTCGGCTGGGATGACACATTCTGCACCGTAAACAAGGGCGAAAGGTATTTCACTGGTGGCTCGCCGTGGGGTGGTTCGGTGCGACCATAACACTCCTTCGAGTTCATCTGTCCATCGTCCCTTCTTTGCATCAAGGCATTTTTTCAGACCGTCTAGGATAGTCTTGTTCACTGCTTCTGCTTGCCCATTCCCTTGTGGATAGCGTGGTGTAGACTTGCTGAGTCGTATCTTCCATTTTTCGCAGAAAGCTTCAAACCTTGTAGAGATAAACTGTGAGCCGTTGTCTGTGACAATTTCGTATGGAACCCCATGTCGGCATAAGATGTTTTTCCAGACGAAGTTTTCGACTTGGGCGTCCTTTATGTTGGTGTAAGAATCTGCCTCGACCCATTTGGAGAAGTAATATGTCAAAACTAGAAGAAATCTCTTTTGCTTTGATCTATGCAGAGGCCCGACTATATCCATCGACCAGCGCATGAAGGGGTAGGGTGCTGAGATTGAGGACAACAACTCTGTGGGTTGGTGAATCATTGGGGCATGTCGTTCGCATTTCTCACACCTAGCAGAGAACTTTTCGCAATCTTTAACCATAGTTGGCCAATAGTAACTGTGACGCTTGATCTTGATGGCCAAAGCTCTCCCACCGGAGTGGTTGCCGCATGATCCGCTGTGGACTTCTTCCATGATTTTTCTAGCTTCGACGCCTTCGACACATGCCATCAGTGGTCCTGAAAATCTCCACTTGAAAACGTTTCCGTCTAATATAACGTATCGGGCGGCTTGAGCTCTGAGTTTTCGGGCAGCCCATTTGTCTGATGGTACCTCACCGTCCATGATGTATACGCGAATTGCTCCCATCTATTCTTTATCGCATCTGTAATCTTCTTTAGTTGGTTGTAGATCTTCCTCCATCTCCACTGTTTCGCCTTCGACCGGATGACCTATGTTAGACTCTTCCTCTATCTCGATTGCCTCATCTTCCACCGGTGGCATCATGGTTTTGTCTTCCTCCATAGTGGTGACACCGGTGTTCCTGGATGCACATTTGGCATGGGTTACCGACTGCGTTCACGGTGTCATAGAGGTTGATACTTGGGTTTTTGATGAATTCTACTGGGATTATCCTTTTCAAATCCGGATCAGAGGTCGATGCGAGTGCTGCTAGTGCGTCTGCCGAAGTGTTTTCTTCGTGTGGTATCCGTGTTAACGTGAACTCTTTGAACTGTGCAGCCAGTTCTTTGACGATCTTCAGATAAGCTTCCATTCGGTCGTCTCTGGCTGTGTACTCGCCGCTGACTTGGTTGACTACCAGCTGCGAATCACAATAGGCTTGGATGTGTGAAACCTTGAGTCCAAGAGCAAGTCTCATTCCAGCAATCAAAGCTTCGTATTCTGCTTCGTTATTGGATGCGCGAAAACCCAGGCGGAATGACTGTTCGAGGATTTTGCCTGTTGGACAGGTTAATCGTATTCCTACTCCGGATCCTTGTTTGGATGATGATCCATCCGCGTGGAGCTTCCATATTGGGCTCGGAGCCGGTTCTTCTATCACTTCTTCTGGGAGTTCTATCAGAAAGTCGGCAAAAACTTGAGACTTTGCGCAGGTTCTGCTTCGATACTCGATGTCGTATTCGCTCAACTCTATTGCCCACTTTGCCAATCTCCTAGACTGGCTAGGGCTATGCAAGACGGATCACAGTGGAAAGGTAGTCAAAACCACAATCGAATGTGACTGGAAGTATGGTCTCAGTTTTCGAGCGGACATTATCACAGACAATGCCAGGTTCTCCATCTGTGGATACCGGGTTTCAGCGTCAGTGAGAGTTTGGCTGACATAGAAAATAGGCTTCTGCTCGCTGCGCTCTTCCCTGATGAGCACACCACTCACTGCCATGGCCGAAATGGCCGTGTATAGAAAAAGTGGCTCACCTTCCACCGGTTCCGTAAGTACTGGAGGGCTGGCTAGGTATTCTTTCAGCTGTTGAAACGCTTGTCGCATTTTTCTGTCCATTCGAACTTCTTATTCCCACGTAGTGTATCGTAGAAGGGCAGACACTTATCATTCGATCGAGAGATGAAGCGATTCAATGCGGCTACCCGTCCTATTAGCCTCTGGACTTCACGCTTTGTCTTCGGCGACACCATTTGTATGAGCGCATCAATCTGCTTCGGGTTGGCTTTGATTCCACGGTGGGTGACCAGATACCCAAGGAACTCTCTGAACGTGACCGCGAATCTGCACTTGGTTGGGTTCAGTTTCATCTTATGTAGATTCAGTCGTTCGAAATATTCTTCAAGGTGAGCTACGTGATCCTTTTCTTCTAAAGACTTCACCAGCATGTCGTCTATGTAAACTTCCATCGTCTTCCCCAGTTGGCCAGTGAACATTCGGTTCACTAATCGCTGGTAAGTTGCTCCGGCATTTTTGAGACCGAACGGCATCACTTTGTAGCAATATATCCCACGGTCTGTGATGAACACCGTCTTCTCTTGATCGTCTGGGTTCATTAGGATTTGGTAGTATCCGGAGAAGGCGTCCATAAATGAAAGGAGTTTGTTTCCTGCTGTTGCTTCCACCAATCGATCAATATGTGGTAGTGGAAAGCTGTCTTTTGGGCAGGCTTTGTTTAGGTCAGTGAAGTCCACGCATACACGCCATTTCCCATTTTTCTTCTTAACCACCACCGGGTTAGCGAGCCAGTCTGGGTACTTCGCTTCGACTATTCATCCCACGCATAGTAATCTTTCCACCTCGTCATTCACTGCTTGTGCTATGTCCGGACCAAGTTTTCGCCTTTTCTGTTTGACTGGTTTAAAGGTTGGTTCCACATGTAGCTCGTGGCATTTCACGTCGATGCTGATGCCGTGCATGTCTTCTGCTTCCCAAGCGAAGGTGTTTACGTTCTTCTGAAGGAAAGAAATCAGCTCTCCCCTTATCGGATCTTTCAGCTCGGCTCCTATTTCAACACAGCGTTCCGGGTGACTGTCATCGATGTTCACCGAGACGACGGGGTCGCAAGTTGGTTTGCTTTTCCTCTCACGATCCTCCGTGATCTGTAATTGCTATAAGAGTTTGGCCAACTCCTTGTCGGGCTCTCTGTCGATCTTCATCTTCTTTCTCTTGGTGGTGGTTTCTGTGATGGGGTTCCTGAGTTTATGCTCGGCTAGGAAACAAATGCGGGACTCTTTTTGGTTTCCCCAAATTGTTTTGACTCCCCCGGGGGTCGGAAATTTGATGCAGAGGTGATAGGTCGATGGTACGGCTCGCATTGAGTTTATCCAGGGTGTACCCATGATCACATTATAGATCGCAGGATGATCTGCAACCAAAAACTCCACTATCTTGGTTAATTGTTCGGCTCGAACAGGAAGTTTTATTGTTCCAAGGGTCATGGTCGTTTCTCCCGAGAATCCAGTTAAAGGTTTCGGCGCGGCTGTGATTTTGGCTAGGTCTATGTTCATCCTTCTGAGAGTTTCCCGGAAGATCACATCTACGGAGCTTCCTGTGTCTATCAGAACTCGGGCAACGTCGCAATCGTCTACGATTAATTCTATTACGAGGGGGTCATTATGTGGTCGGTCGATGCCGGTGGTTTCTCTTTCTTCGAAAGAGATGATGTCGTTGGGAAGTTTGGAAGGTGCTGACCAGTTGACGCTTGCATCGGCTCGCCGCTGAAATGCTTTAATTGATGACACCGTGTCCGAACAGTATTGTGATCCTCCCATTATCATGTTTATTCTTCTTCGAGAACATGATTGTATCGCCTCGTCATCTCGCCTTCCTCGCTTGGGAGTATCGTCATTTTGATTTTTCTGGTTCGGCTGATCCTTTTCGCCCTCTTGCTCAAAGTCCTTCAGGCTGACTGCATTACCGAGTTCTCCGGCTACCAGCTTCGCCGCAAGCTTCATTCCCAATGTTCGGCAGTTGGCAGTTGAATGACCGTGCATATGGTGATACTCGCAGTAAGTTTTTTCATCATACGAACCTTGACTTCGCGTCCAGGTGTTCCATGGTATTTTGCCTCGGCCTGTTCCCACCTGGTAGTTGTGGGCTCCTCCAAAATTGGGTTTCTCGTGGTGCACATATCCGTTTCCTTGAACGCTCTTCTTCTGAGGAGGTTGGTTCGGAGTTTGAAAGGAACGGTTCGTCGCTTTGGCGATTCCTCATTTCTGGGACAAAACCTTCATCTCTTCTTCGTTGACTATGAAATCCGAGGCTCGGTGCAGTGCGTCTTGGATTGATAGTGGTGTGTTCAGAGCAATCTCTTTTCGGAATTCGGATTTGTACCACAGAGCCCTTTTTAAAGCAAGCACAGCGGCCTTGTCACTTATGTCTTTGACTTTTGACATCACTGCTTTGAATCTTCCTATGAAGCTTCGTAATGTCTCCATAGGCCCTTGAGTCAATATCCATAGGTCGGCATCTGAGGCTCCTCGATCCAGAAACATGGAGTAATGCTTCAGGAAGGCGGCAGAAAGCTGATGGAAATCATCAATGGAGTTCCGCTCTAATCTTGAAAACCATTGGAGGGCTGCACCCTTTAGATGCTCCACAAATATGAGGCAGAAACCAGCATCTCTCTCCTTTTCTCTGAAATTGGCTCGACCCATTGCTATGATAAATGCCGTTATGTGTTCTTTTGGGTCGGTTGTCCCTTCGTAGACTGAGACTTTGATCTTTCCTGGGTCGGAGATCCTTGCCTTGGTAATTCGGGCTGTAAACGGTGTATTGTGTGCTTCCTCCAGTACGCGGTCAATCTCCGGGACTTTACTGATTGCCTTGTGCACCTAGGATCGGACGGCTTTCATCTCAGCAGTGGCTCAAATCAAGGAAGCTCGGATTTCGTCCAACTCTTCTCTCTGGGCTCGGCTCGTTGTTCTTGGCTCGTTGTATTGTGCCTGTCGTACCCACAAGAGATTTTCTTCCTCTTCTGCTAAGCTCCTGGCTCGGTTTAGGTTGATGTTGTCTTCGCTGGCTCAGGCTTCCGTCAGTGTTGGTGCAAACCCTTCATCAGCGGGATTCTCCTTATTGTGATCTCCTTCCACGTGCCCCTCTTCGTCAAGGACGATTGTTGCAGCCGAACCATCGTTGATGCATTGGTCACGCCCACCGCTGGCTTCTCTTGCTCCGCGAACCAGTCGAGGTGGCTCGGTGATACTTGATCTGGTTGCCGCGGGTGTTTTTTCGTTGATGGGGTATGGTGGTGCAATCCTTCCAACGTCCTTGGTACGTCACGTGGTGTTGAAAAATCCAGGGATGTTGGGTTTAAGCCGAGCCGTCTGGTTATTCCGCTAACAGGTGGGTTTGTAACCGAACCAATTCCTCCGGATCGAATGTTTCTGGCTCGGTTCTCCGTTGCCAGTGTCTCAATTCTCTCCGTCAGTGAGCTATTCAGCTTTTCCTGCTCCTCGGCCTTCTTCAGCAACGTGGTCATCATGTTTCTCAACTCTGTCAGCATTTCGGACGTTCCTTCTGTGTTTGCTGGCGGTGGATTGGTCCTTTTTCCAGGAAGATCGATGCTAGTGTTGCTTGCGTCACCGCCGCTTCGGTCTCCGTCAGTAGTCAGCTCTTCAGATCTCGTACTCGGTGGTTCTTAGGTGTCAGAAAGCTTGAGATTCCCCTCAGATGGCGCCAAATTGTGGGAGTCAAAACTCGCACAACTGGATTTTGTAAGGAATTTTAGGGATTCGACAAACTTCTATGAAAAAAAACCAAGAACAGAGATCCAAAGATGGTTGTTATTATCTCGCCTGTTTTGAAAGCTGTTGCAAAACAAGTGTTTAGCTAGGTCAATTTTCGGATCCCCTTTTCAAAGAGGTACATTGTCTATTTATACACAAATAGGTCGGCTAGGTTTCTTCCTAAACGAATAAGGAAAAATTCCTTATTCTTCGGGATTTCCTCTCTCTGGTTTTCGTGGGCTTCTTTCTTTGCCTCGTCGCCTCGGCCCATCAATATCTTGTGACTCGTTGCCTCATTCTATCTAAGATGTTGGGCTTGTTGCTTTGTTGGGTCATCGATGGGCTGGCTCGTCGCATATTTCTCCTTGATGCCGAGCCAAATGTTGGCTCGTCCCTTACTTCTCTTTGCTGCCGAGGCGAAGGTTTTGGTTCGCCAACGCGTTGGCTCATCACCATTTTGCTGGTTTGCCAACAGGTTAGCTTGTCACCAAGTGTTTGGCTCATCATTACCTCTACTCGACACCGAGCCAGAGGAATGTTGCTTCCTCCTGACGCCTAGCCAATTTTTGGCTCATCACTCAGTTCTTCATGCCTAGCCAAAAGTTGGCTCGTCACCTAGCCAAATGTTGGCTCGTCACTCACTGCTTCGTGCTGCCTAGCCAAGATGTTGGCTCGTCACTCACTACTTCGTGCTGCCTAGCCAAGATGTTGGCTCGTCACCTGCTTCTTCCACTGCCTAGCCAAGATGTTGGCTCGTCACCTGCTTCTTCCACTGCCTAGCCAAGATGTTGGCTCGCCACCATTTCTCCCTACAGCCGACCAACAGGGGTGTTGGCTCGTCACCATTTCTCCCTGCTGCCTAGCCAAGATGTTGGCTCGTCACCTGCTTCTTCCACTGCCTAGCCAAGATGTTGGCTCGCCACCATTTCTTCCTGCTGCCGAGCCAACAGGGGTGTTGGCTCGTTACCATTTCTACCTGCTGCCTAGCCAAGATATTGGCTCGTCACTACCTCTTCCTGCTGCCAAGCCAAGTTTTGGCTCGTCGCTTACTTTCCTTTATCGCTGAGCCGAGTTTGGCTCGTCTTCTCCTTCCCTTGTTGCCGAGCCAAGTTTGGCTCGTCGCCTAGGTTTTTTCTCCATACTTAGTATTCTCAGCAGTTGATCTCGATGTGATGAAAACTGACCCCAACAATAACCACGTGGTTCTTCATCTAGATCGTACTAAACGCTAATTCTAGCTTGATCACCTAAAATTCAGAACTTAGGTTAATTAATAGATGCGAAAGTATTATTGATTGCCTGAACTATCTTAAATGAAAAAAATACCTATTCGCAAAGAAATTTGGCTTAGTGATTTTGTGAACAATCGAACCAAAACCTTAATGCTTGTCTGAATCGCTTGAATTTGCAAAGAATTTTGGGATTCTAGGGCTTAGACAGAGATAATCTTCGTAGCGAAAGTTGGTTGATTTTACAGTTGTGTTTCGAGTTCGAGAACGGATCTTCATAAAACTCCTAACGGTATTTTAGTTTACAATTCAAATTTACCTAAGAATTTCCCAATGTCTAACATTTGTCTCATTGATTAAAAATCGCTTTCAACAAGTTTTCCAACCGATTTTCTTAAGTATTTTCGTTAGTCACATTATTTACTTACTTAGCTTGATTCGATATTGAGAATTTGCTGCGCAACAATAGGTCTCCAGGGATACGATAACCCTTTATACTATAAATGCGATTATGTGCACTTGAAGAGATTTTTCTAGGGTAAAACTAGAGCTATCAAGTTTTTGGTGCCGTTGCTGGGGATTTAATAGTTGCCTACAAATTTTTAGTAGAATTTCTTCTAAGTTTTTATTTTATTTTTTTGTTACTTACGCGCTCTATCTTTTACTCTTGTGTGTTTCAGGTGTATGCATAATCGCAGAACCAGAAGTAGCAAGGATCAGAAGCTAGTCAATTTCAGTAATCAAGAGCTAGCAAACTTAGAGCGTACGAATAGGAAAGCGAAAAAGCCAGCCAAAATGGTTAATCCGATAGTGCTTATTCGGGATGAAGCTGGTTTACTGATTGATGAAGAGGGGAATAGACACAGTGCGCAGGGTCAGAAGCTTGATGCTGATGGGAATGTGATTGGAGAACAGCCTGAGCGTCGGAATGAGAACAACAATCACGAGCAGCGCCAACTTGAGGGGAAATAAGTAGTTATAACAAATTGCTGACTACAACAGGCCTGATCAATTCTATGCCAACAGATCCACGATCATACCTTCTGTTTTTGAGAGGCACGATTTTCAGATTCAACCTCAGTACTACACTTTCGTGGGACAACACTAGTTTCATAGACTTTCCAATAAGCATCCCATGGATCATATCGAGAAAGTTGAGGATCTGGTTGGTGGCATCAAAGCCAATGGAGTCAGCAATGACTACCTGTTCTGTAAGTTTTTCCCATATTCTCTTGCAGGAGAAGCAGCTAGCTGGTTGAAACAATTTCCTCCAGGTTCGCTGACCACATGGGAAGTGACAAAGCATGCATTCCTTAACCATTTTTATGACGATGCCAGATCCGAAGAGCTGAAAACCAGAATACCTACCTTTTCTCAAGGTCCTATGGAGTCTTCCAAGGCGGCTTGGATTCATTTCCAGTCATATCAGAGAGACTATTCACACCATGGGTTCAATGAAGCTCAGCTACTTAGCACCTTTTTCAGAGGCGTTGATTGGAGATATCAGATGTCGCTGGATTCTGCAAGTAATGGTAATTTCATGACGAGAAGCCCACAAGATGCTTTGATTCTTATCAAGAACTTAGCTTCGAGCAATAGCACGAAGATGTCGGATTACGGAAGGCAGCAAGCTGGAAGTCTAGAGGGTAGTCAGATTGCAGAGGTCCAGGCTAAGTTGGATTCAGTGTATAGTCTCTTGTTGGGTAAGAATAAAAAGGTTGTTCACTTTGCTGCTGAAGTTGAGGCCATTGAAGAAGACGAAGTTGAAGATGTCAACTACATTGGTGGAGGATATCAGGGTCAGAGGTTTCAGTATGGTCAGAACAACAAGAACTTCACTAGAAATGCTCAGAGAGGAGGTTACAAGAATGCTGAAGGTAATCTGATGGGTTTTGAATCCAATCAGTTGTACCAGAAATCGGCTCAGAGCAGTGGCTACACCAGGACTTATGGAAGTTCAACTTATCAAGCACCACCACCAATGTCACCAGAATCATGCAAGATTGAGTCTATGTTTGAGAGGCTTCTTGAAGGTCAGCAGAAGATGATGGTTGATTTCAATGTAAGATAGATGCCATGTACACGGATCTGAATAGAAAATTTGAGGCTCTAAATACCAATGTAAAGAACATGGATACCCAGGTTGCTCAGACTGCAGAGTCAATGAAGAGACAAGAAGGTTTTCTTCCGGGTCAGACCGGCATGAACCCAAGACAACACGTCAATTCGATCACTCTGAGGAGTGGAAAAGAGGTGAAACCAGTGCTTGAAAGGGTGTGAATTTTGTTTTGCTTGAAGAAGTTGAAGAAGATGATAATTTTGATATTCCAGCGAAAGTGTCGATCAACACCAAGGGGGAGTGTCAATCGACACCCTTTAAAAACGCTTTAGTGTCGACCAAAAATGTTCCAGTGTCGACCAAAAAAGTTCCAAAAGCAAAAAATCGACATGAACCTACCATAGAACGCGTCTACAAGCCAAATGTTCCATACCCAAAGCCTCCTAAGAAGTCAAAGAAGGAGATTGAAGAATCTAGATGCAAGGCGATGATGGAAATGTTAGTTGTTGAACTCCCGTTTGTCGATGCAGTTAAGACTTCACCTGCTTTCAAAAGATATGTAAAGAGGATGGTTGCAAGTAATGTGAATCTTGAGGAAGGAGTGTTGACGATAACTAAGGATGTTAGTGCGGTTCTGATGAACAAGATCCCAATGAAGCTATCGGATCCAGGAAGCTTTGTGTTGGATTGTTCGATTTTGACAGACAGGTTTGAGCATTCTCTTTGTGATCTCGGGTCAGGTGTCAACCTCATACCATTTTCAGTTGCTCAGCGTATGGGAATGACATATTTCAAACCGACAAGGGTTTCTTTGATACTAGCTGATAGATCAGTACGGTTCCCAGAAAGTTTACTTGAGGACGTTCTGGTTAAGATTGGTCAATGCTTCATCCCTGCAGATTTCATAGTTTTGGAATATGATGAAGAACCTAAAGATCCTCTTATCTTGGGGAGGCCATTCTTAGCAATTGTTGGACCATTGATTGACTGCAAAAACGGGAATATAGTTCTCAATATCGGTGATTTGGTCATGGAGTTCAGCATGGACAAGCTAATGAAGAGACCTACCATTGACGGTCAGACCTTCTTCGTATATACTTTCACAGATGTCACAGAGAAAGCTTTCCAGGCTATGCATCCTGAGGATTCACTCGAGAGAGCATTGGTTCGTTCTACTAATTTTTAAGCTTACTTGGATGACATTACTGCTACGTATATCAAGATATTGGATACTAGTGAGCAAGTGAACAAGCTAGTTGTTCAAGAGGAATTGGATTGAAGAACGAGCTCCTAAAATCAAACTAAAACCGCTCCCTACAAGGTTAAGGTACATGTTTCTCGGTCCGAAGTCCACCTATCCGGTGATTGTTAATGCTTCATTAAACAACGCAGAGCTCACTTTACTGCTAAGCAAGCTGCACAAGTTTCGCAAAGCTCTTGGTTATTCTCTTGCCGATCTTTCAGGTATCTTGCCAGAATTGTGCACACATAGGATTTATCTCGAAGACGAGTCAAAGTCATCGATTGAGCATCAAAGGAGACTAAATCCAAAACCTGAAAAAGTGGTCAAGAAAGATATTATGAAGCTATTGGAAGCAGGGATCATTTATGCCATCTCAGACAGTTCTTGGGTCCGCTCGGTCCATGTTTTGCCTAAGAAGAGAGGAATCATTGTAGTGAAGAATGAGAAGGATGAGTTAATTCCGACAAGGACAATCACATTGCATAGGATGTGCATCGACTATAGGAAATTGAATGCTGCTACAAGGAAGGACCACTTCTCATTGCCATTCATTGATCAGATGCTCGAGAGATTGACGAATCACCCATACTATTGCTTTTTGGATGGATATTCAGGGTTCTTTTAGATTCTCATACATCCAGAAGACTAGGAGAATACCACGTTTACATGTCCCTATGTCATTTTTGCATACCGCAGAATGCCGTTTGGATTATGTAACGTTCCAACGACTTTTCAGAGGTGCATGATGGCTATCTTTACAGACATGATAGAATACATCATGGAAGTGTTTATGGATGACATTTTGGTGTATGGGTCATCATTCAAGGATTGTCTAGACAACTTGTGTAAGGTGCTTCGGAGGTGTGAAGAAAAGCACTTAGTTTTGAATTGGAAGAAGTGCCATTTTATGGTTAGAGATGGCATAGTTCTTGGGCATAGTGTTTATGAGGCAGGAATTAAATTTGACAAGGCGAATATCGAAGTTATGATAAGTCTACAGCCGCCTACTTCAGTGAAAGAAATCCGCAGCTTCTTGGGACATGCTGGATTCTACAGGAGATTCATCAAAGATTTCTCCAAGATTGCCCGTCCACTGACCGCCCTGCGATGTAAGGATGTAAAATTTGATTTTACTACTGATTGTCTTGCTTCTTTTAAGTAGATTAAGTAGGCATTAGTGAGCGCTCCTATTGTGCAACCCCCAGACTGGGAATTACCGTTTGAGGCAATGTGTGACACTAGTGACTTCGCAGTAGGAGTTGTTCTGGGTCAACAAAAAGACAAGAAGCTCCATGCCATCTATTATGCTAGACAAACTTTGGACGATGCGCAGAGAAACTACACCACTACAAAAAAGGAATTGTCTACAGTAGTGTTTGCTTTTGAAAAGTTCCGGTCGTATCGGGTTGGTTCTAAGGTTGTGGTGAATACAGATCACTCCGCTTTGAAGTACTTGATGCAGAAAAAGGACGCAAAACCTCGTTTGTTGCACTAGATTCTCTTACCACAAGAGTTTGACATCGAGGTTAAGGATAAGAAAGGAACTGAGAACGGAGTTGCAGACCATCTCTCCAGGATTAGGATCGAAGATGAGGTTCCAATCAATGACCATTTGCTTGAGGAAAATATTTACATGATCGAGGCGAGAATTGCATAGTTGAATGTCGATAACAGCGTAGAAAATTGAGCTGTAGGCTTGGTGTCGATCGACACTAGCCAGGGTGTCAATCGTTACTTTACACGTGACAGCCTAGAAACGACATAAACATATTATTTTTGGGAAGATTCTAATGTTGTAGCTGCTATCGCTACTCCTGATAATCCATGGTTCGAAGATATTGCTAATTATCTTGCTGCGAAAAAGACACCCGCTGACTTTACGGGTTATGCTAAGAAGAAGTTTTTGTGGGAGATTAGACGATATTTCTGGAATGAGCCATATCTATACAAGCACTGCTCTGATGGGGTTTACAGGAGATGTCTTCCAGATTCTGAGGTTCAAGATGTGTTGTATCATTGTCACGAGTCTGCATATGCTGGTCACCTTGCGACATTCAAGACCGTCTTCAAAGTTTTGCAAGCTAGTTTCTGGTGGCCAACAATGTTCAAGGATGCTCACATGTTTGTTTCACAGTGTGATGCTTATCAGAGGAAAGGGAAGATCAGCAAATGACATGAGATGTCACAAAACTTCATCCTAGAGGTAGAGGTTTTTGATTGCTGGGACATCGATTTCATGGGACCGTTTCCTCCATATGAGAACAAGTACATCTTGGTTGCAGTGGATTATGTATCTAATTGGGTTGAGGCTATTTCTAGTCCATCAAAGATGCTTCAGTGGTGCTAAAGATGTTCAAATCCATCATATTTCCTAGATTCGGAGTGCCTCGAATTGTAATCAGTTATGGAGGTTCTCATTTTATCAACAAAATTTTTGAGAAACTCCTGAGATCATATGGTGTGCAACATCGAGTAGCAGCTCCATATCATCTACAGACGAGTGGACAAGTTGAAGTTTCCAATAGACAGATCAAGAAAATTCTTGAAAAGACGGTTGAAAAAACCCATAAGGATTGGTCTACGAAGTTGGATGATGCGATATGGGCTTACAGGACTGCGTTTAAGATGCCGCTGGGCACTACACCATTCCATCTGTTATATGGCAAAGCATGTCATCTTCCTGTTGAGTTAGAGCACAAGGCTGCATGGGTGGTGAAAATGATCAATTTCGACATCAAATCCGCTGCGAAAAGGAGACTGTTACAGCTGAATGAGTTAGATGAGATTCGACATCATGCATATGAGAACTCCAATATCTACAAAGAGTGCACTAAGGCATATCATGATGAGAAAATCATCACTTGCCACTTTGAACCAAATGACCAGGTACTTTTATACAATTCTCATCTACAACTGTTTCCTGGAAAAATTCGTTCTCGTTGGTCAGGTCCTTTCACCGTTAAATCGGTTCGACCATATGGTGCGGTTGTTCTCTTGGATCCTGAAGGCAAGGAATTCGTGGTAAATGGTTAGCAGATCAAGCATTACTGGGCTAAAACCAAAATTCCGAACGGGCACATTGTTCCGCTATCGGATCCACCGAAAGCCTGAATCCCGAAAAAGTCAAGCTAATGACTTAAAACAAGTGTTTGGTGGGAGACAACCTACCGGTATGTTTTTCTCTTCTTTTATTTTTTATTCTTTTAAGTCTGTTTTGCCTTTCTCTTGATTTATTTTCACACCGAGATGGTGTGAAGTAAGTCTGAGGGAGGGCGTTTATCGTTTACTAACGCTATTTTCTTTCTCTTTTCCTCTTTGAGTCAGTTCAAGGCGGTTTATTGAGTCAAATCTGTTGGAAACTATGAATTTTCTCTTGGTTTATTGTGTGACTATTTCATCTGAGTGACCATTACAGCAAAATCAGTTCAGATCTGACTAATGAAAAATCGAAAAGCTGGCCAGTTAACTAGAGACGCCCATATTTCTAGTAACATCCACTAAGCCCGAGCTAATTTATGAGCTCTTCTTTTTACCTTATCGATGTGACTGGTGTTCATAGGACTTGACTCCTTGTTCATACCTGACAAATGCATCATGTGTGAAAAGTGATGGTACTCCTCTCCTTTATTCTAAGTTAAATAAAAACAAAAAAAAAAAGATGAAATGATTTTCTTTGAGTAAAGGGCTAGGAAAATTTCCAATGATCCCGTTATTTTACTTCGAAAGAAATGATAACACAAAGGTTGGAAGCGAGGTTAGAAAAATTTCTCTTGATACCATTATTTGCTTACACCTTTGATATAAACAAAAAAAAATACAAAAACCAAACTTGAGGATGAGAACAGAATAAGTCTGGGGGAGAGAAGGAGTACTAAGGGTTGTATGGTTGGTTTGTCATGGTATTGTACGGGAATGAGTCTAGAAGGTTCTTGGCATTGAGATCATCGATGAGACCCAGCTATGAAGGTTTATGGACAATGTTACGAAATTGTGGGTTGAATCTAGGAGGCGGCGAATGTCTGCGGAGAAGTACATGGTAGTTTGATTGGGATTGGTCTTGTAGTATTTGGAGTATGAGTTGAGTGGCTAGTGCAACGCTCTAAAGAGAAGGTGAGTTTCCACGTTTTTCAAACTTCTTTCACAAACTTAGTTTTCTGTTTTGCTTGAGGGCAAGCAAAGGCTAAGTCTGGGGAGTTGATATATCATTGTTTTTACCAATTTTCAACCATGATATCCGTTGTTTTATCGAGTCTTTTAAGTGTTTTCAGAGTCTTTATGAGTCTTTACAGGGTTATTGCTTGAGTTAGACGACTCTGGAGCATTTCAGAGCTTTTAGATTCAAGGGAACGAAGAGGAAACGAAGGACGGATGAACCAGGAAGATTGCTCACATTTTTCCACTGGTGTCGATAGATACCATGGAGAGTGTCGATCGACACCCCCTGCGTAGCTGTACCTCAAGTTTTCAGAAATAACATGTTTGGCCCCAAGTTTTCAGAAGTTACAGAGTAACCCCATTCATGTTTTGGAACTATATTTAGGTTTCTTAAAAGAGATTATAGAGGGAGAGACCTAGACTTAGAGAGAGATTTTGTTCAAGGGATTTTGAGAAGACAATTTGAGACTCTGTTCGTTTGAGAGAAGAATTCTAACTTCTTTTGTATCTTTTGCTTATTTCTCTTATGCATTCTTTTCTTTCCATGATGTTTGTTTCAATCACCATGTCTGAGTAGTTTACTTGTTAGTTTTAGGTTTATTCAAAGGTTGAAGATGAATTGTTAGATTAGATAGATTGTTATGATAACCACGTGGTTCTTCATCTAGATCATACTAAACGCTAATTCTAGCTTGATCACCTAGAATTCAGAATTTAGGTTAACAAATAGATGCGAAAGTATTATTGATTGCATGAACTTTCTTAGATGAACAAAATACATATTCGGAAAGAAATTTATCTTAGTGATTTTGTGAACAATCGAACCAGAACCTTAATGCTTGTCTGAATCGTTTGAATTTGCAAAAAAATTTGGGATTTTAGGGCTTAGACAGAGATAATCTTCGCAGCGAAAGTTGGTTGATTTTACAGTTGTATTTCGAGTTTGAGAACGGATCTTCATAAAAATCCTAACGATATTTTAGTTTACAATTCAAATTTACCTAAAAATTTGCCAAGGCCTAACATTTGTCTCATTGATTAAAACTCGCTTTCAACAAGTTTTCCAACCGATTTTCTTAAGTATTTTCATTAGTCACATTATTTACTTACTTAGCTTGATTCGATATTGAGAATTTTCCTCGCAACATTAGGTCTCTAGGGATACGATAACCCTTTTATACTATAACTGCGATTCTGTGCACTTGCATGGATTTTTCTAGGGTAAAACTAGAGCTATCACACTGCAGCAGATGGTGGTAAAGAAGAGGTTAGTGATAAAGCAGCTGTTTCCAATGAAGCAACTGATGGTGAAAAAGAGATGAGAGTGAAAAGGCAGAGGATGCCAAAGAAGAACATCTTCAAGATGATGGTGGAGTTGGAGATGTTGAAAAAATAGATGGGAGTGAAAAAGCATAGGATGCCAAAGAAGAAAAAGGAGAAAGTGATGCCAACATTTGCCTTCAGACAGAGGATGCCACTGCAGCAGATGGTGGTAAAGAAGAGGTTAGTGATAAGGTAGTTGTTTCCAACGAAGCAACTGATGGTGAAAAAAAAGATATGGGAATGAAAAGGCTGAGGATGCCTATTGTAAGGCAGATGATTGCAAAGAAAATATTTGAGCAAATGATGACATTACGCCAGATGAAACTAATGTCTGCATTAAGGATGTCGCTGCAGCAGATGAAACCAATGTCTGCATTAAGGATGCCGAAGGAAAGGCAGCCGATGCCAAAGAAAACAAAGGTGAAGATGATCCCATTACGGCATTGATAACCAACGTCTGCATGGAGACAGTTGCTTCCACTGCAGTAGATGGTAATGATGGCTTGATGATTAACATTGAAAATTATGTACATCCATCGGAAGATTCAGTCAAAATCATTGAAGGAAGAGGAAGAGGAAGAGGTAGAGGAAGAGGAAACTCCCAGCAAATTAATGTCATTGAACCATCAGTGGGTACAGTCCACCCAAGTACATCTCAGATCGAAAGCTCCAGAAATCTTTGCCATACCAACAAACACGAGCAAATAACAAGGAGGAGTGAAAGGTTAAGTAAAATGACAAAAGTTCATGTTGTACCTAGCAACAACGCAAACCCAATGGCCCAGAAATCTGGTTACGAAATTGTATTTGGAGATGTTGACCAAACACTGGTGGATAGGATGAACGTATTCACCACCGATGAGGAAGTACCCACAGCCTCTCAGATCGTCTATTTTATCTTGCAGTCTAACTTGAATGTTGATTTTCTTCGACATAACAAATATTTATCCGATTGGAGGGAATACAAAGGCCCATCAGTTCTTCAACCTACTTTTGGAGCCGAGGGAATGGTTACACGATATGGTAAGTACATTCTTCCTCGTCAACAGTGGATCTGGCAAAAGTGTTTATTTCATGTTTAGCTGGCAGACCGTTGTTGTTGTGTATCGGGCAGACTCTGCTTTTTTGTTGTTGTATGTCTAGTAGACTCTGATTTGGTACCTAACATTTGTTCTTCTTTTATTATCAGCACGTTGATGCAGCACTGAACATGTATAGACTAAGGCTAAAGAGAAATCCTAGTTCTTTCAAGATCCGAGGATTGCTATATTGGATGCACCACTTGCAATGCTTTGGAAGAATAGGTACGACGAGTGGTGTAAAATTGACATATGGCCTGGTGGTACTTTGGAGACTGTGCACGGTATTCTTCCAGCTTATGCCGCAACAAAGTTGGTCTGGGGTAAAGATGTTGATACGTTATACTGCGTTCTACACGTGGGCGAGAATCATTAGGTTGGGACGGTCATATCATTTGTTGACCGGGTTTTCTACACATATGATAGCTTAAATACTCCACAAGCAGATATTGTGGAAGCGACGACGCCTTTTGCTCAAATGGTTCCTGCTGCAATTAATTTATGATTTCGTGACTACGATAAAGCAGAGTATACAATCAGAATTGTTAAGACGTTCCCAAAATGCGTCCACTAGTAGTTGATTGTGGAGTATACGCACTCAAATACATTGAGTGTTACATGTTAGGATTGACGCTATCAGCAAGTGAAATGTGTAATGCTAAAATGATGACCTGGAGGCTGAAGCTCGATGCGGAGTTGTTGGATGAGACATCTTCGTATACCGAACAACCTATGTGTGATGAGAAAATTATGGCAAGTATCTACGATCTCTACGACGTTCAAATTTAATTACATGGTTAGTAAATATATGTATATAGTAAATATTACATTAACCAAACTCTGCGGCGTACAAGCAGAATTTTTTTTTCCTTCGTTAGTAGAAGAGAACTTATTCTGCTTATTCTTCATTTACACGCATCATAAACTACGCTTATAGAGTGTAAACTGAGAAGACGCAACTCCTGCTCATACTCAGCATCTTCTTTGTTTACACTCAGCATAAACCGAGATGATAAGCTGACTCTGGATTTAAGCTGCATCTTATTTGCTTAAAATCAACATAAACTGCGCCTTCTCTACTTATTTTCATCTACAAAGGTCTTAAAAAACAACCATAAGTTTTAAAATTTTAATCCAAGTCTCAAAATAAACACCTCAAAATAAAGGGATTAATAGCAGTCTATGCATGTAGTAAACTCTGCCAAACACCTTGCGCAGGCTATGCCAGTAGTAAACATGTAACACATTGAATTGCAAACGCAGAACAGACATGAGTTCATTTTAAACAAACAGACAGACGAGTTCACACATATTACAAAAAAAGTTTAAAAAACAGAGATTAACCAAAAATGACATGAGTTCAGTCTTCTGCATCCGAAGAATCCTAAATACGTATGTGACCACCCTTTCTCGGCTCAACACCATTTTCTGGTTATGACGTAACCAGATCCAAAATCGCATAAACCATGGAGTAAACCGAAGTAAAAACCCGAATGGACAAAAACCCGACCCGTGCTGTTTTCAAATAGACAATCCACGATTTCGAAATCGGACATTTTGAAATCGAAATCCGAAAGCCCCAATTCAAAAATCTAAGAACCATAACTCGAGAATTCCCAAAATCGAACATTCTGAAGCTAGTGTCAGTCCGTAATTAAGGGTTAGGGTTTTATTCTTCAATTGCATACTTTATCTTGGTCGATTTCAAGCATAGTAGGTTTAGGAGTTTCGATTTCAAGATTCGTGGTAATGGATTGTGTTGTTGCAGGTTTTGATTCAACCGAGCATGAGTAATGTGTCTGGAGCATCGAGTGGCACATCAACTGCACGACAAAGACAAAGAGGAAGAGTGTTAGGTGTGCCGAAGCGATGTTGGTGTAGAGATGAAATCGTGGCCAAGATTTCCAAATCAGAGGCAAATCCATACCAAAGAACTATCGTTGTGCGTTTGCTGCAACACGTAAGGTAATGTTAGTGTGTATGTCTTGAGACTCACTGTTAGTGGTGTATATTGATTCTTGTTGTTGTTGATCACGTAATTCATAGCTCATTGATGATAACCAAGTTTTCAAGTGGGTTGATGAGGCACTGTTGGATGAGATAGAGTCATCTGCTTCTCGTACTGCCACACTAGAAGCAGAGGTGAAACAATTTTCAACAGATAGAATGGATAATAAGAAAATGGTGTTCGAGATGATGCAAATCCGTTTAGAAAAGGAGATCTTTGAAAGAGTTTGGCACTGAAGCCTTGACACTTCATACTCTGCTCTTCATACTCTCTATCAATCCATTTCAGAGCTTTTCTTCTAGCAGCTTGGCACTGAAGCCTTGACGCACTGATCTTCCACTTTTCCATTACCAATTCTTCAATCTTCATCGGCTTAAAATACTCTGGCTCGTCTCTGATTTTAACCATAAACAAGCGTGCAATGACAGGAACTCGTATCATCTCACAGGAACCATTTGGAACATAATTATGCATATTCTTAAAAACTTTAACCTGCCACTTTGAAGACTTCCCCGAGATTGAGCAGTAAATACGCCAACAACAACCTTCACTGGCTACACATTTGTATCCGATTTTATCTTTATTATACATGTATTGTCTCGGATTCCGGCATGTTTTCAAAGCGTAATCGAGGACAGCCTCTTTAAACTCAATTCCATTGATGAACAATTGTCCTTCATACAAGATTCCATCACCTCTGTTCATATTGTTACGCCTCCTAAATGTGCGTTGAATTTCTTCCTCCTCGTCACTCTCTGTATCCGGATTCACATTGTGCTTAATCGGAGGTTCGTCGTTAAAATCGAGAATAGCTTGCTTGATATTAAAGTCATTATGCTGCCGTTGATCTTCTCCATCAGAATCCTCCTCAAGTATCGCCACAGGTACGATTGCCATACATGCCATCGCCGATCAAATTGTCGCGCTTATGGGTTAAGATCTGTGAATTTTCAATTTTGGAGATTTTAGGGTCCTTCACGATTTTAGGTGTTTTTGATTTTAGGGATTTTGACTTCGAGTGGGTGGGGATTACGTAACTTCGGGTTTTAATCGGGTTTATAACATTAAATCGGGTCATAATACAGTTTAAGATCGGTTTTGTTTCTTGTTGTTTAATTGGTTAAGAGTCTATTGGTAAACAGTGAACCGAAACTAATCGGATCAGTGTGGTTTTTGAATTCGAACTTTAAAATGAGGGGAAAACTGGAATTTAACTTTCAAATTGTGGGGAAACTGGAATTTAACTTCCAACTGATGGAGAAATAGACCGAGGTCTAAACTCTGCGTACATATGTTGTTATATGGAAGTTCCAAGGGAAAAATATGTCGTTTTCCCCAGCTTTTTCTGATAACATATTAAGTTTCGTAGACTTCCAATTTAAAACCAATTGACAATGGATAGATTGACTCATGTCTGTTATATATGATTTAGATGATTAGATCCGATCTTAACTCATATAAATAAAGATACAAGCATGAACGCATCCATAACCATTATCCATTAGTTCTTATTTTCAAAACATCGTTTCGTGTTCCTAAAAAAAGTTACAACTTTGTTTAAATGGTAGAATAAAGGTGTATTTATTCATTACCAATAACGTACAATGTAGACCCTAATTCTTCCCATAATGTTTTTAAGAATCTATATAATAAATCACAAACAAAAATTCTTAACGTTCATTATAAAACAGATTAATTTATGTGGCTAAACGTGCTATTCAAATCATATAAGCCACATAAACGACGGTTAGCCACAAAAAACATGTGGCTAATCTGTGGATGGTTGGCAATAATGACGTTCTGTCAATAAGAAATATGCATAGAATATATTCGATTTCAGCCACAGACGTATTCCTAGCAAATATGTGGCTATTTTTCATGATACATTTATTATAGAAAATATGACTAGATATATTTGTGAATATTCCTTTTACATATGTTGTGTATATCTTAACATAAAACCGTAGTCTATCAATTGTATATATATGGTTGTAGCTCGCGATTCATTTCAATACAATTCATTATTCTCTTTTACCCAACTCTATATGTTATTAGAGCAAAAGATCAAAATCTTTTTCTTCCTTTTTTCTTTCAAATAAATTTTTATTTTCCGAGTTTCTTCTTCTTCCTCACGTTTCTTCCGCTTTACTCCATGACGTCGTCGATCACATCTCCCAACTCCAGTACCACCGAAGTCATCGCATCCAACGGTCCATCCAGTCACGTGGTCACCATCAACATGAGCAACGTAACTAAGCTCTCCTCCACCAACTACCTCACATGGAGCATCCGAATCAAGGTCCTTCTCCATGGCTACAATCTTCTCAATTTCATTGATTCCTCGGTTGCACCTCCTCCCATGACTATCACCGTCAAAGCTAAAGAAGAACCAAACCCGGCGTTTGATTCATGGACATGTCAAGATGCCCTCATTTAAGTGCACTCATTGGTGCCCTTGAAACAATAAACCAACCACTCATTGTGAGTGCCAACACATCTCTCAAAGCTTGGAACACACTTGCTTCAACCTACGGCAAACAAACTCGTGGTCACATCAAACAATTAAAACAACAACTACGACAGAGCATCAAAGGCTGTAAAACAGTTGATGAGTATATGCAACTCATCAAAACCAAGTCTTATGGTCACTACTCGGCATCCCCGTTGACACTGGGGATCTCACAGACATAATCCTTGATGGACTAATAGATGACTTCAAAGCAGTCATCGAATCTGCCCAAACTCGAGACACACCGATCTCCTTTGCAGAGCTCCACGATAAGCTTCTCAACAGAAAGATTGCCATCCAAAGTCAAACCACACAGTCACCAATGTTTCATGCCACCGCACATCACACACACAAGCCTCTTATCAGTTTCAACAACCTCTCAACAAACAGAGGAATTGGCATTCCTCATACAACAACTATGCCAATTACCAGACCAACCGAAACAGCAACAACACACGTCATCAAAGCCTTATCTTGGCTCTTGTCAAGCATGCGGCACTCAAGGTCACACTGTGAAGCAATGCCCTATGTTTTGGATCGTGTCTCAGCCTACCAGCGGATTCTCTTCTGAGCAAGGTTCATCATAATGGCCTCCCAAAGCCTACCATGCCATGACACAGTCCTCTGAAACACCTTCTTGGCTACTTGACAGTGGAGCCTCTCACCACATTACCTCTGACTTGGCGAATTTCTCGATGTACTCTCCATACACTGGTAATGAAGAGGTTCATATTGGGAATGGAACATGACTGCCAATTACACATATCAGTTTCTCTCTTATCCCATCTTCAAATCGCCAACTCTGTCTCAATAATGTTCTTCGAGTTCCTGCGATTTTGAAGAATCTTATCTCTATCAATAAGCTATGCACTGACAATTATGTCTCTGTGGAATTCTTTTCTACTGTGTTTCAGGTGAAGGATCTCAACTCGGGGGCAAAAATTCTACAAGGCAACACTAAGGATGGATGCTATGATTGGCCAAGTCAACCTACACCTCAAACTTTTGTTTCGGCTTTTATTTCTTAAGCCAAATGTCTGCTATCTCTTTGGCATCAACGCCTTGGATATCCAGCTCTTCCAATTTTAAAATCTATTGTTTCGAATTCTTTACTTCCATTATTCAATAAAGATTCTTTGTTTCATTGAAATGACTCTCTTATCAACAAAAGCCATAAAACACCATTCTCATTATCTTCGTTAACATCATCTTATCCACTTGAACTTGTTCTCGGATGTTTGGACCTCCGGTGTTCTCAATTGACGGATACAAATACTATGTTGTATTTGTGGATCACTACACTCACTATATCTGATTTTATCAGATCAGGAACAAATATGATGTTCGTAATACATTCATACGATGGAAAGCTCTTGTAAATAATCATTTTGGATACAAACTCAAAACACTTTACTCTGACAATGGAGGAGAGTATGTTGTGCTAGCAGAATTTATGTCACTCCATGGCGTGTCTCATCTAACTACACCACAACATACACCCGAACATAACGGGTTCTCGGAAAGAAGGCATCGACACATTGTCGAAACGGGTCTTGCATTACTATCTCACGCCTCCATACCAGCTACATACTGGAGCTATGCATTTTCTGCAGCCGTCTATCTCATCAATCGCCTACCCACGCCAACATTGTCGCATCAGAATGCGTTTGAGAAGCTGTTTCAAACATCACCTAACTATCTCAAGTTACGCGTATTTGGATATTTATTCTTCCCCTGGATTCGTCCATACACAAAGCACAAGCTTGAAGCTCGCTCTTCCCCATGTGTTTTCCTCAGATATTCTCTCACACAGAGTGCTTTCCTATGTCTTGGTCCGTCGACAACTAGAGTATATGTGTCTCGTCACGTTCAATTTATTGAGAACACATTTCCATTTAAAACTCTTTCTTCCATTAATTCTCCATCTACATTAATGTCTCCTTCCACTTGGTCTTCACATGTTTCTCCATTATTGACTTTGCCACTCTCACCTCCTCAGCCCCCAGGTTTGGATGATTTAATATGCTTCACAAATCAAAGAACAGAAAAACCTTGAATCATCTGAAAAATGTCTCAATGTTTTTCAATCGAAAAAGTGGATGGATCAACATATAGATCCAAAAATAAATTGTGTATCAGATAAGTTAGAAGACGAGATTAACGTGTTCATTCGATTTGCTTGTAATCATTCGATTTGCTTGTAAGAACATAGAGCAGTGTGATGTACAAACTATGTTCATGCATCTTTATATGAGCGGATTTAGGGGGAGTTACTATGTTTGGACGAGTAAAAAATTAAATTGTTATGACGTTGGCGAATTCTCAAGGCCAAGTCATTTCGCGGTTGAAGAAGAAACGTGGGATGATCATGCTACAAATATTCAAGTTTCAGTCGATACTTACGAGTATATTTCAAATGCAAATGTTGACGTGAGACAAGATGTGAAATTGAAGTAGCTCGTATAATGGAGGGAACTATTTTGGGTTAAACCAGCAGATTCTCTACTCCACCAGCCTGCCACACAAACTCGTGTAATAGGAGGCAAATATTTCGGGTTAAATATGGTCTCTTAACTTAGGTGAGTTTTTACTGTCTCATGTAACTAGATTAGTTGAAACAGTCTCTTTCTTTGTTGCAAAAAAAAAAAAAACAAGATCACGATGTATACGTGATTTTTTCTCATATACGTGAATTCTCTCATTTCTTTGGCATTTTTTCTCTCAAAACAATATGTTCATTGACCTTGAGACCTCGTGTGAAACTCGTTTTCCTTTCGACTATAACGACTCTCTTTACCAAAAACCCATATTTTCTTCTTCTTTCACCACATATGCCTCACAAAATGACGAAATACACCACAAATCTCTTTTTTTAGATCCCATGTAACGAATCCATTTTCCTTGCGTGTTTTCCGATTCTTTATAATTTTCAACCAAATCTCATGATTGGAGAATTTTTAAAAAAGATTTTACCTGTGTTTTTCCAGGTTTCACGTGTTTGTTGTTTCTTGCGGAAGACATATTTTCTCCTAAACAACCTCTTATAATACAAAAAACAAATAAAACAAATAAAAATACTTTTATGTATTGTTTTTGCTAAATGATTCTCAAATTTAAAAGCATGAGACCAAAGAGTTTTTACAAAGCCCAATTACTTAGTCCAGTATTTGGAAGTCCAAATTACATTAAATACTAAAAATCAAATAGAATTGGGAATGAACAAAACCAGAACCAAATCACAATCATCATGTTCTAAACAATACTTTTATGTATTGTTCCGCATTGAAAGTTATACCATGGTAGTGTCTACTACATTTAAAAGGATTTAGGGAATTTAAGGCTTTTTTTTTCTTTGCTTTGCATTATTACAATGGAAGTGGAATCTCTAAATTCCTCCATTTGTTTTTTTTTTTTCAATTTTATTTTATCCTACCAAAGAAACCTACAGAATGGATAAAGATGGCAGCGTTGGAAAATGCTAGTTGTTAGCTTCCAGATGATCTCAAAAACATGATGAAAGTAAAAATATTATCTACTCTTAATATATCTTCTTAGTACATTAAAAACACTTTGATTATTGAAACAGAGCATTCTCTGTCATTAGTACATTTAATTGCTCAGAAGTTCCAAGCGGAGGCAATCGAATTTTAAAAACACTTTGATTGCTCTGGTAAATCTCTATACGAGTAATAAAATGTTTTAGGCAGTTGTCAAATAAAGCTCCCTTCGTCTTCGCTCTTCACTCTTCAGGGGATATAATACATTGGATTTGCAAGTTTGAAGGATCGTTGAGACATGGAGGAACCCAACAAATCACTCCATTGATCACCTGAATTGCCTCTAATTCTATATCCCTCTTTCACCATCTCATCCCTCTTCTCAGATTTGTATAGTGTTGCCATTTTGTGTTGTTCGTCTGGAGATCTGCATATTGTATACAAGGCCAAAGAAGAAAACAATAAACAAAAGATTGCAATGTCAACAGATAAAATGCAAAGGATGTTCGAAACTGTCTTCTAAAACTATCTCCAGAGATCAAAACTCTATATGATTCCACCAGCATCAAACATTGCATAGCAAACAAAGTCATCGCATGACCCTAGAAACATATATACTTAAAACCGAAGACCTACATTTGTTACTATGAGTAATTAAGTATGGTAATGTTTATACCTGAGAATAAGCTTGTCCCAGTTCTGGAAACCGGCATTGATGAGGTTTTCAACAGTCACAAGCCTGTGGCTCTCTTTCCTCCCTGTAAGCAAGAAAACTTTGTATCCCAAATCTACAACTCTTTGGTAAAGCTTCAAGCTTGGTGTTATGGCTGGTGCCACACCTTTCTCTACCCACTTATCGAACTCTGAGTGATCAAAAAGCTCAAGCCTGCAAAATTCCCAAATCGAAGCTCGCCATCATTGTTGTGATAATGAAATCAGATACAAGTTATAATGAATTGTTCTCTAGTGTGTTTTTTAGGCAAAAGAAGACAGATTGAGAAATAAATCTTCTAATATCGTCAGAAACCAAACGAAGCTTGAGAATCAAATTGTAAAGGAAGAGATTGAGAAACTGTACCCAAAGCCATGGTCAATGTAATACGGAAGATTCGACAAGAGAGTTTCATCGATATCGAAAATCCAAATATCCTTGCCGTCGCCGGCGAATTCGACGCTGCTCGCGAAGATCGAAGCCTCTTCAGAGACTCTCTCTAGATCGGTGACGTAACCCTTACCCAACACGTAATCCTTGACGTAATCGGCGCACTCCACCGGAATCGTTTTCCACGGCGCGAGATTGTTCGTCTCCGCCGCGAATCTCCAGCTCGTGCAATGCAAATTGACCTCGTCGTCATCGGATTCCTTGTGCCGGGTCTCGCTTTCCGACGGGTACTCGAGAACCAACGGCCTCGGCAACAGGTACGAGCCGGAAGTCTCGTCGGAAAACGCGGACGAGAACAAGGAAACCACAAGGAATATCACATAAATCCTCATCGGCGATACCACCGGAAATCGAATCAATCAAAAACCCAAGAAGAAGAAGAAGAAACGAAATTTGGTTCTTTTAGGAATCACAAATTGAGAAACCTGAATCAAAAGAAGGAATATAAAATAAAAAAGCCGAAAGGAATCAAAGACAAAATCGAAATCGAAAGAAAGGTTAGTTTCAAAATTGGAATAATGGAATATCGTACGGAAGAAGAAACCCTTCGATTTTAATTTCAATGGAGATGATCGGAATAATGGTCATGTTTCCTTTTAGGGGCAGTGGACAAAAAATGGTAAACACAGGAGTGGTCGGTGACGTGTATCAAAAGCCTAATATTTATTTATTTATTTATTGTTTTCTAACAATTAAAAAGAATCTGTTCGTGAACGGGTTCGGATCGAAAATAAAATCCAATTGGGTGGATCCGAATGTCCGGAGATGTACTGTGGGGTCCACAACCGGTTGACGTAATATACTTGCATATCCTTCGCATTTGGTTAATGTCTAATTACAAAAAACTAGTGCGGGCCGAATTATCCGTTAGATTTGCTTCGATTCAATATTTATTTTGATTCGATTCAAAAATTTTAAATATTCGTTATAAATTAAAGTGGAGCAAATAGTAAAATATAGTATCTGTCTAAAATGTAACAAATCACAAATACCAATTTTAAAAAAAGCTGGATATCTGCTCTGATCTGTATACTATTTATAAATACATATTATATTGTAGATTTATAACGTATATTTACATTTTTGACTTTTTAAATACATAAGATGAAAATATAAAATAGATTTGAAAACGTTTCTCAAAAAAAAAAAAAATAGATTTGAAAACTTTATATTAATTAATAAATATTAGTCAAAGGTATAAGAAAGCATATACAATTGAAAATGTATTTTATTTTTCATTTTTTCCTTAAATAAAAAACATATGTTTCATTTTTTACTATTTTAATTTTTCACTTTTCATTTTTTTAAACTATTTTGGGCCAAAATTAGATAATTTTTTTTTTTTTTTTTGCGGAACAAAGCGAATCGCAAAATTTGATATCCGGTAAACACGGAACATATCAGAAATATTGCATTTTCCGAATATCTGCTCTGTGCCCAGTCCTAAAATAAAATAGAAATTTTTATTGGACAAAGAAAGTTTTTTTTTGGTGTTTTCGGACAACGAATGTTTGTGATGTAATTTTACTCTAATCATGTATATCAATTAATGTTTTTTTTTTTACAACTTAGAGTTAATGTTATTTTAATATTCTAGTATATATATTAAAATGGTATTGTGGTGTGGTATGTGATGAATTGTAAAAGAAAAAAAAAGAATTATTGATCTGCTAATTTCTTAGGACTATATTGAAGTTAACATTTCATTCGTTGAAAAAAAAAACCAGATAAATAAAGTAAAATTCTGATATTAAATGTAGGTAATTTTATTGGTAGTTCACTGATCTTTAAAGGAAGAAAACTCTAGAAATCAGAATTCAAATCTTGTTTGGGAGAAATTTATTTAAATTTTGATGGGGAGATATGTGGAATTTAACCTAGAACTCTTCCATTAATTAAATATAAAAATTGAAATTTTGATTATCACATATTCTTATAAAAGTAATTCACAAACTCTCCTAAAATCTGGATAAGATAATCCTAATTGAATCCAAACTTTAATAATATAAAATTGTATACAGTGAACGGACTTGCAGGCACGCTAAGCTACGCGTGAATTCAGTGTTAATGGGAATTGATTGTGGAATTAGTTTTAAAAGTTATTTAACCAATATCGTGTTTATAAGGCTAATTAATTATTGTAAATCCGTGTTGTGAGCAAAACTTGTGTAGCCCACTTTTGGCCAAAAGTCAATATACTTGTTTTAATTTGTTTAATTTATGTTCTTCTGATATGTTTACTTCTCGGACATGACAAAAAAATACTACGACTCATTGAATCAATTTTGAGGATTGATGTACTACATACTTTTGCCTATTTTAAAGGAATGACACGTATCTCAAACGAATAGTAGAATAGTCGAAAAATTGAATTTAATAAATATTTAAATCAAAATTCTTGCGTAATAATCATAAAACGTAAAAAAAAATAGATGATGAATGATATAAGAATTCACGTTTTGACTTTTTAGAAACGTGATTTTTATTATATTTTGCTATTTATAACATGCATCAAATGCTGTGAATGATATTATAATCGGTGGAATCACATTTTAAAAATATAAAGATGTAAAAAAGATACATACTATTCAAGCGCACAATTTTACATATTTGAAAAGTGATATTGTTGTACATGATGTATATATTTAAAATATAACTAAAATAAC
This sequence comes from Pseudoturritis turrita, assembly GCA_900406555.1. Taxonomy (NCBI): domain Eukaryota; kingdom Viridiplantae; phylum Streptophyta; class Magnoliopsida; order Brassicales; family Brassicaceae; genus Pseudoturritis; species Pseudoturritis turrita. The sequence goes on along the minus strand of OVBL01001085.1, from coordinate 174,218 downwards.
AAAATTAATTAATTTTCAAAAACTAAATTTTCAGCGTTTTGTGATTATTCAACATGACATATTCAATTGCTTATGTGGTGTTTTGTTTTAGATTCCCAAAAAATCTAACGACAAAACTTACTAATGTTGTGGCGAAATTCTGGTGGATTACAAACGGATCTTAGAATGAGTTACATTGGTTTTCATGGAAAAAACTAAGTTGGGATAAATCGGAAGGCGGACTTGGTTTTCGGATGATTGATGATTTTAATACGACTCTACTTGCTAAGAAATTGTGGCGTTTGATAGACCATCCGGAAACTCTCTTTGCGAAAGTGTTCAGGGGCCGGTAGTATCATAACTCACACCCCCTGGATTAAATTAAGTCATACTCACCATCATATGGGTGAAAAAATATCGTTTCGGCTTGATCTTTGGTAAAAATAGGACTAATTAAAAGAGTTGGGTCAGGAAATTCTATTTCAGTATAAAATGATCCTTGGATCTCGGCTTCTCGCCCGAGACTAGCCACTTGCAAAGGTAATAATTACTACCCATCTTGCAGGGTCGCTCATCTGATTGACCCGATTTCTAAAACATGGAGCTGGGATTTGATACGAGCAATTATTGTTCCCAAGGATGTTCAAATTATACGGAGTATCCCGGTAGTACTACTTATCGTCCCGACGCCTTCGGCTGGCATTATACCAAATCATGTACATATACGATTAAATCAGAGTATCATCTTGAGAGTGAATTCTCTCGGACTGTCTCGGATCTATCCTTTTCAGGCCAGATGTTCGTCCCCTTAAGGTTCATGTATGAAAAATCAAATGTCCGCCGAAATTAAAACATTTTTGTGGCTGGGTTGTGTATCAGTAATGCATAACTTACGGTCTAGAGGAATAAATTGTGATACTCGTTGTGAAAGATGTTGTTTGGAGGAGACTATCAACTATGTTTTGTTTGAATGTCCCCCAACTCTACAAACTTGGGCGGTATCACCGATTCCGTCATCCCCAGGAATTTTCCCGTTGACATCAATTTCGCCAATATAGACTATCTCTTCTCGAGATTGCAGACAGATTGTCCGGAATTCTCGTAGATTTTGTGGTATCTATGGAAAGCAAGGAATGCTAAATTTTTAAGAATTTGGATCGAGAACCTCATGGGATTCTTCGAATGGCTGAAGATGAGGCTACTCTTTGGGTTTCGGCCCAATCGAACTCTGAGGAGGGTGGCCCACTATCTTCGTGCCATGTGCCAGGAGTGGGAATTCCTGATGGCCCTCAGTGTTTCATTGACGGTTCCTGGAAAGACACTTATGTTTTTTCGAAAGTGGGTTGGTGTTATTTTCCACATACAGATGCAGGTCTCATGTTGGGTGCAAGGAATATCAGACGAAGTATATCTCCCCTCCATGTTGAATTGGAAGCTCTCATTTGGGTTATGCACTGTTTGACTCTCCATCAGAAGACGAAGGTCACTGATTGTAGCGAGTTGATTAAGATGATGGCTTCCCCGCACGAGTGGCCGGCGTTCGGAACTCATTCTGAAGATTTTGAACGGAGTAAGACTGCTTTCACATGTAATGCAAAGGCTAATAATTTAGTTCGAAGTGCTCGTTGCTATCCTTATAATATTTCATATGTAAGCTATGTTCCCCTGATTTAGATTTCTGAATCGTTCTGAGTAATATGATGTTAACAAAAAAAAAATTACTATGCTATTCTGTCATTCCATTATTCAAAAACATGAAAACATAACACTTTTCACACAAATACATTTCAGATTTAATTCAGAATTGAAACGATTTATGCATCGATGAAATCCAAATTACATAAAACTGGTATGCAATTCTATACATTTCGACCGAATCCAATTGCGGGGGGGGGAAACTCACTCCTATAAACACCTTTTCTTAAAAACAAAGAGCAAAGTACACAACAACAAAAAAGAGCAAGGAAACGCTGTGAGAACATCTCGCCGTTTATCTAGGCTGAAAACGCTACGCAGTTTCAGATAGAGGCACCAAAACGGAGCGCGCTTTTTTGTGCCTTACTGATTTCTACGTCTCCATTCGGCAATGGCTGCGTAAAGAGTGTGATTGGGCAAAAGGTTCATGTTTTGTAACGGAGAATTAGTCATCGGCGAGGTCCGGTGGTCCTCCATCCATTCCTCTATGGCACGCCGGTCATAAGTGTACCCATCAGCCGCAACGCAAGGCTCCTTCATCACATCCTGCAAACATAACATACATAGCAACATTCTTCTCTAAACTAACCTGACTTATCATCCAAGAAAACAGATTACGTAATGAACAAGTTATTACCTTAAGTAATGGGCAGACGAAATGGCTTGGAGGTTGACTCGGCGCAGCGGAAAGCGAGGTTCTTGCTTTATCAGCTACTTTCTTCAAACTCTCCAATGCTGGAAGAATCTTATCTTTCAAATCAGGCCTGTCTTTAGCACGGAGCTCTGTACAATAGAGGGCTAAAGCTGCCAATTGCCGGGTTTCTTCGATTGGCCAGTCACCCGCTTTTTTATCAAGAATCTGTAATAACTCGTCGTCGTCGTTGTTCTCCATGGCTATTTCTACTGTATATGTCAGTGCTATAGCTGGTTGAGCGGTAAGAAGCTGAAGAATGATCATTCCGAAAGCATAGACGTCTGATTTTGGAGATATCATTCCGGTTCGTTGGTATTCGGGATCGATATAGCATAACGTTCCCACGGGGCTGGTCTGTTTGTACATTGTGAATCTGGTTGACAATGGGTCAACTTGGATCATTGTTGAGAGACCCACATCCCCTACTTTGCTGACAAAGTTGTGATCAAGTAAGATATTGGCAGGTTTAAGATCACGGTGGATGATTGGTGTCGGTTTTGATTTGTGGAGGAAAACAAGCGCTGATGCGACTTCCCAAGCGATTCTGAACCGCACGAACCACGGGATTGGTTGGCTATTGTTGACTTGGAACAGTCTATCTTCCAAGCTACCGTTTTCCATGTACTCGTAGACTAGAGCGCCGTGCTCGGGGCATGCTCCTAGAAGAAGAACTAAGTGCGGGTGGCTGATCTTGCTCAAGATTTCGAGCTAAGAGATATTAACGGCGAATAAAAATTGTCAGTTTTTTTTAAGAAAAGGAGTACACTTTGAAACAAGAAAAACTTTTGGGTTGTGTACCTCTTGATCAAATTGCTTGGATAGATTACTTTCGGCGGAATGCAAAACTTTGACAGCAGCGATTGTATGATGCAGATTGCATTTGTAAACAGCCCCATAAGCTCCCATTCCAATCTTTAGATCTTCAGAGAATGATGAAGTTGCGGTAATGATTTCTTCCCAAGTGAACTCTTGGTATTGCAGTTTAGGAGCCACAAGGGAACTTTCTTCAAGTTTCTCCTTCTCTTTGGCATCACGGGTTGCTTTCATCTCGGCTTCTCTTCTCTGTGCAGCTTCTCTCTCTTCCCTTCTCCTCTGCTCAAACCTCTGTGATTCCTTTTCTTCCAACTCCTTCGCTCCGTGCTCCTTTAGCGTTAACTCTTCCAAGTTAAGCTCATTTAGCTGAAACCATAAAGGGGACATATTGATTAGACACAAACAAATAGCTAAGAAGCTTCATCAAATACAAGTTATCCAATTTTTCTAGAGATTCTTCAAGTGGACCTTGCGAGAAGTATCCAAGGAAACTACTTGAGCCACTGCATACATTTCTTGAGCGTGTCTAAGCTCAGCTCTTAACTTTGTAATTTCCTTGAGCGTGTCCTGAAATCAATAAAAACACCTATCACTATCAAATGCTTTCGATTTCACAAGAGGTATAAGAACCATCTTAATTTACCTGGTTGTCTGTGAAATAATCTTCACCTTGAGTAACATTTTCGTATTCACGGTTGCTAGACATAGAACTCATTGCGTCTTTTCTCTCATCGAAATCTCTAGACCGAGGATTCCAAGAAACAGTACGCGCTGTTTCAGGGCTACCTCTCTTGCTTACTTCCTCTGCAGCATCCGAAGACATACTTCTAGTTTCATCTGACTCAGCAGAACTAGTTTCCATACGAACAGAAACCCCTCTTACTATTGTCGGGAGATGTTGCAATCTCTTATTGGACAGAGAAAGAGAGTTGGATTTGAGTGCATTTGACATTGCATCTAAATAATGCACACAAAAGAAAAATTAGGCACAAGAATCATACATATATAAGTTTCTGCTTAAAGATTGATGATGAAAGCTCCGAACCTGAGTTAGGTCCTGAACCAGAAGAACAGCTGGAGGAATCGGTTCTCTCACTACCAGAATCTCTTATATTTTCATTCCTCTCCGTTTCTGACGACGATTTATCTTTTGAAAGAATATAGACTCCTTTTGAGACAACATAGACCGTGCAAAGGTTTGACACATGGGCTGATATCTTTGCGGTAGTATCATGACTCCTGGAAGAAAACTCTGTGCAATCAGATAATGACTCAAAACGAAAAGATAATGTTTCAAGCAGTACCCGTACAAGCCACTATGAGATGAGCGTCCAATGACAAGCCTGCTGATCATATGCTGATTAACCTCTCTGGTTATCGCCACTGCAACACTATTTGATTCCAGCACTAGAAGTTCTACCGCAACCTTTGTTAAGAAGATTCAAAACGAGTTTCATGGATCTTTAGCTATAAGATATCTGATAAAGGAAGACCAAGAAATAAATAAAAAACCTTTTTGCGCTCGCACATCTTCTTGAAAGGTTTAAGAAGAGTTTCTTTCGTCTCCTGCATCACTTGTCGTCTATAAGTAGCCGCCACATCCTCTGGTGCCTCGGTGATAGAGACCATGTTTCCCTCTTAAGAAGGAAACAGAAACTGTTATCAGGCTCTTAAGTAGTCAGATAAAGCCTCAGGTAGAGAAGAAATCTTTGGAACATACCTGGTGTCGGTACAGAAGTGATCTTTGGATGGATGTGAATCAGCTTGAAAACGACATTTTTTTCAGAAGCAAACTTTTTGAGCGCCCACTTGACTACATTCTTGCTTTTGTTGCTCCCACTAATAGCTATCGCAATGCTCAGCGATTGAGAAGGAGACGCAACATCAGAGCCGGCCCTCCTAAGAGACTGGCCGGGCACCGGCTTGTGGTCTAGGACCATATTTTTGAAAAAACGGTCCATTTGTTCTTATTTTTTCCTAAGCTGCTTGGAGCCTCTAAAATGTCAGGGCCAGCTTTGCGCAAGATGGTATGCAATGGCTCTACTCATCGTTTATCTTTCCTCCAACCAAATGAGACACTAGCAAATCTGTGTCTCAAAGCCATTTGAAGAGATAAGTCATTCACAACTGAAATCAAGAGCCAACCCAAAATGAAGATCTTGATTTTCATAATCGAAGCTCTAAAAATTCAAAATCTAGATAGACATCACAAAGCCACATTCCAAAGTCAATTTAGATAGAAAATGCAATTGGAGAGGAATTTTTCAAGTCTATTATCAACATGAAACCCATCAAGCCACGCATGATCATAATCCCTGAGAAACAAGAAAATCACAAAATCTGACCTACCTGATAAATAAAAGATGTAACTTTAAGAAGCTTAAACCCAAAGAGAGAAGTTGTGGCAGAAGAAGAAAGCTTTCTTTCTCTCTCAATTTGAAATATTGAAGTCGATGGAATCTTCTATTCTCACAGAAACGCAAAGAGCAGCCACGTTCGTGCTCCTAGTTTCAGAGACAATCAGTCCATTGAATAACCACAGAATCTTATCGAGTTTCTTAAATTAATAGTATAAGGTAAGGTACTCATTATTTTCGTCCAAGGATCACTCTGTTTATTTACTAGTCTCTTGCTCACGCAAGAATTTTCCTTCATTATCAAAGCGACAGATAAGAGACTCTTTTTAAAAAAAATTCGTTATTTATTCAATTTTTTCTATGCAAGGCCTTTATTCCCTTAATTTAATTGTGTTTATATCGTCAGAAAAAGGGTTGGTATCATTTTGAACCGGGTAATTATATTAAAATTTAATGTATTCCCCAACAATCTTATGAAGAGACAATTTGCTAACCAAGTATTTTTTTAGATTTGGAAAATGTCTGTTTTGGAGACTGGAATATGCGGCAAAAAATTTAAAATGAGTATCCTCTAAATGATGTAATAGAAGAAAAAAAAAACTTTTTTCTCACTTCTTTGAATACCTTTGTTGTTGGTATTGTTATTGTCTAATTTTTTTTTTTTTTTAAATGAAAGTAATTGTCTAATGTTACATAAAATGTGGTTGATTAAATTCGTACATACACAAACAAGAGATACAAGAGATAGATGACACTCATTAGAATCGTCTTTTAGCACGTGGGAGCAATCAAATATAGCCTCGAATTAAATACGAAAATTTACTTTAAAAAAATTCAACTATATATAAATCGGAACTCATGTTTTTCTAATTTTTTGAACAAAACCTACAATGACTCATGCTCATGTCTTTACACTATTTACATAAAAATGGTATTGTATTAGATTATATCTGCGCGTAGAATATATATATATATATATATATATATATATATATATATATATATATTACAAAAATTTCAGAAGACTAGTTGCATGCTTTATGCAACAAACAATTGATCTCCCTTCACACTTGGCAATGCCAATTACCAATGATCATGCCGTTTGAGAAACACGTCTTTATGAAAGGTCAGTTTTAAAGGTGCATAGAACTCTTTTTTTTTTTTTTTGAACCTTATAAAAAAAAAATCTTCAAACCTAAATCCTCTAAAAATCATAATCATACTAAAATATAGTTACTACTATATATAATAAATAAATGAGAAACCATATATAAACATATTGGTTTTTGTAGTTTACGAATTAATTCTATAAAATAGTAAAATATCATAATATATATATATATATATATATATATATTATGTTATATATAATTATTTGCTTGCTCTTAGTTGCTCGCATGATCTTTCTTGTCCTCACGTCTTTTTGTCTTCTCTATAATATGGGTATGTGTCAATGTGAATGTGCATGTAGTCCATTTTTTTTTTTTAACACAATCCCTTTTTTTTTCGATCAACAACACAACCCAATCATATATTAAGAAAGTGTAAAGTGATCATTTGTATAAATGAAGAGTTGAGAAAATGCATTTTGAAATACACAGATGAAAAGAGACAAAAACATATATATGTTGTTTTTAAAAGCCAAAACATGTGCAATGTCAAAGTTATACTCCGCTTCTCGAACCTCTTAAAAAGTCCATATATGTTGTCATACTACCCTTTTCTCTTGAATGTATGTCGAGATTTAGGGCCCACTATATTCAGAATTTAGTTTTCTGGGTCAAGATATTCAGTTTATCAAAAGCAGAAGAAGAACACAAGAAGGTTAAGAAAAAGAGAGAAATATGAGTGAAAAATATTAGAAAAGAAGAGGAAAAAGACTTGTATGTTTTCACTTTTATGATCCGGGTTCAATCTTCCATTGGGACGGAGAGTTATTCTTTAAATCGGAATATCTGAACTCCCACGGTTATAAAAAACAAACAAACAAACAAACAAACAACCATGACAAAAAAAATTGTTGGGGAACCTCTCTTCTATGCGATATCCATTCAGAATCAAGAAATCAATTTTTCTTCGAATGTGATTTCTCCAAATCTATGTGGACAGTCGCGACAACTAGACTCTCCATAATTTTTGTGGCTCACCGTTGGCACGACATCATAAACTATCTAGCTCTCCCAACAGTGAACGGTATCAAGAAGGATTTTTTGCCATTGGTTTAGCAGATATCGATATAAGAGATGTAGAAAGAACAGAACCGGTGTCTTCACACAAATTCAAAGCAAACAACAACTCAGGTTTTTAACATCATTGATCGCCTACCAAGAACAAAGCTTCATCATATAGATCAACTGATCCAATCTTGGCTTCAGCACTACTACAAAACTTGTTTATTGTTCTTTTACGGTAACTCCAAGGCGCACAAACATCCACTACTTAACTCTGATCTCCTACCCTAAAATCCAATTCCTCCAACTACACACAAAGTTTTTTTGATGAGGATCATCTTGTTTTTTGTTTTGTAAGGCTTTTTCGGTTCATAATTAAACATTGTGTCTATTTATTTTTATTCAATCGAAAATCATTATAAAAAAACAACCCTCTAATGTCCAACTTTACAAAATCGTTAATACTTCTCCCTCAAGTCAAAGATAGACTATAAAATTTGATCTTGTTAATCAAAGTTTTGAAAAATAGGGTTGTTGAACCTTTATAAACAAATCTGAAAATTGTTTATAAATTGTAAGATGGATAATCTTGGATTCGATTGATAACCTCATTTAAACAAGACGGTTAAGGTTTTTTTAAGCGGTTGCCACACTACTAAAAAAAACCGTATAGCCACAAATTGTTTTGGTTATGATTTAATATATGTGGTTATATGGACTTGTAGCCATAAAAAACAAGAGACAAAATTTGTAGTATAACATCGTGGATAATTTTATTTGTGGATTTTCGTGACTAACTAACTACGAAATAGCCACTACTAAGTTTGTAACTAATTAGCTATGTCTGAGAAAGTGGCTATTCGTGGCTAATTTAGCCACGTTACTGTAAGTGACTATTTGACGGCTAATTTAGCCATCTATTAAATTTGATGTTACGTGGTTAATTAGCCACATATTAAAAAGTGGCATTCGGTGGCTAATTAGCCACATAATAAACAGTAACTATTCTTCGTAACTAATTGTCAGTCACGGACAAAAGCAATAGCTATTCCTTGGCTAATAATTAGGCATTAGAAATCAAAAATCAAAATTTTTTATTGTGTTAATAAATTATAAATTCTTTTAAAAAAAATAAATCCAAAACTCGAATATATAAAAAAAATTAATGCGAACATACAAAACCATAACTGAAAACGTAAATTAAAAATACAATCAATGAAGATTTACCGGGTTCGCAATAACCATCAAGTGATTGATACTAATCGTCAAGATTCGGAGGCTACGCCTGAGTCGCATCATGTCTATCATAAGTAGATGGGACAGTGGCAATTGCCGTGGAGGGACCACCGGTAAAAAACCTTATCGATTGGAGAATGTTGGGATCAATGCCTAAGCTACGTAAAATAACATTTTGCGCAGCTCGCATCCCTGCCACGCTTTTTTTGACTCTCGATATCTCCCATGACTGCCGCCACAATGTCTTTGACTGCCATCACATCGTTTTTGATGTCTTTCACATTGTTGTTGACAGTTTGTAAGTTAAGGAGGGACCACCGGTAAAAAGCCTTATCGATTGAAGACTGTCGAGATCAATGTCTAAGCTACGTAAAATGATATTTTTCGCAGCTCGCATCGCTGTCACACTATCCTTGTTTGTCGATACCTCTCACTGCTGCCACAATGCTTTTGACTATCGCCACGTCGCTTTTGATAGCTTCCACGTTGTTGTTGATGGTTTGTAAGTTATTTTCCACACTAGTGATCTGCATATCCATGTCGAGGTTGCGACCGAGAAAATCATGGACGGTTTTGATCGGCTCGAGATCCCAATATTTAGCACTGCCAAGTCCATAAATATGCCCTTTGTTATGTTTAATGATTTGCAAAAGAAATTTTTGTATATAAAACAAAAAAAAATCAAATATTAAAACCCAAAATTATTTACATGTCATAAGCTTCAAAATTCACCAAAGCAAATCATAAGTAACATATTGTTACCATTCATAAATGATTAAATTATAAAAAAAAAATTATCTAGAGAAATACTTTGTTTAGATGAAGGCAAGAAGAAACGGCGGTGGGTGATGTCGCTTGACTAGCACCTTTGGGAGATCTATCAAAAACTGAAAGTTGTATAGCACATAAATCGACTTTAGAGACAATGGCCTCTGTTCGACGGTTGAGGTATGTTTCGTCTTTCCATGTGTGTCTTTACAAGCTTTATGTATGGTGGTGGTTCTTCACCACCAACTTCGATCATCTGTTGATAAAAAATAACCACAGTAGAAATAGAAAAATAATATAAAATTTTAATATAAAAATGTATTAATTTTTACTATATTGTATTTAATCTTGACAAATGATACATGACCTGCACAGTGCATTCCTTTGCCATCAATATCATTTTTGCGGAACTCATCAGCTTTCTTGCACTTTTCGATAACTAGTTCTATCGCCCCACTCTTCGTTCATCATTGTTCAGTGGTTGTAGGTAACATACTTGAGTTTCTTATTATCTAATTCGTGCTAACACGTTTACCTATCAAAGTCATACACTCTGTTTTCCATTTGTCATAAACCAGATCGTGGTGTTCCTTATCCCGATAATAACTTTGTTATACACAAAACAAAAATATTTCTAAGTTAGACACTACAAGAAAATAGTTTTTTGCATCGAAAATTAGTGTTGAATAAAAGCCGACGCTAATTTGGCATCGATATTGCGTCGACCAAAGAATTCGACGCAAAATCGATGCTAATTAGCGTAAATTTAGCATGAAAATAGCGTCGAAATTGGAAAATCGACGCTAAATTGATGCAATATTAGCATCGTGTGTTTTCAAAGCAAATTAGCATCGAAATTGTAGTTAGGTGAAAACGTTTTTTAGTTTGGTGCACCTATTTTTTTAGCAACGATTAAATCGACGTAACTTCGAAGCTAAATTAATGCAAAGTTGACGCAAAATATTTCGATGGTAATTCGATGCAAAATATTGATGCTAAATCGTTGCTAAAAACTCTGCAATTTCCTATATATAGCTCACACCACAATGAATCAAAAATACAACAAAAAAATCATACAACTAAAAAAAAACATTCTAAAAACGCTTTCTCTAATCAGAATTTCTAAATAAGATGTCTTACGGGGTGACATATACGCATTAAGAAGTTGGATATATCAACGTAGAGATTCGAATGGAGGGATTTCACAAGAGTTCCTCAACGGACTTCAAATATTCATGGATCAGGCGAGTAGTGTGCGCACGGTTCAACGGACCGGAGTGATGGTGTGCCCGTGTCGGAAGTGAAAAAATTCGACGCCGCAGTTGGTTGATGTTGTTGGTACGCATTTATTTAATAGAGGGTTCACACCTGAGTATTATGTTTGGTTTTGTCATGGGGAGGGATATGGGAATGAAACTGTGGGTAGTAGTAGTAGCAGTTACCAACCTATAGATCTTGGCTATTCGAATGAGCAATATGATCAGCATCATCATCAATTTGTTAATGATGAACATGATGTCGGGTAGAACATAATAGGTTCGAAGAAATGGTAACCGATGCATTTTCTAGAGTTACGTCAGCTCCTGATGATGTTGTTGAGGAACCTAATGTAGATGCTAAAAAAATTTATGATATGCTTGATTCTGCAAAACAGCCACTCTACAAAGGATGTAGAAAAGGTTTGTCTAAATTGTCATTGGCATCTAGGATGATGATAATTAAGTCTGGTCATAATCCGAGAGTTGCATGGATGATTGGGCAGCTCTTTTGAAAGAGTATTTACCAGAGGGTAATCAGGCAGCTGAGTCATATTACGACATACATCAGTTGATCTCTAGTTTAGGTTTGCCCTCTCAGATGATAGATGTTTGCATTGACAATTGCATGATATTTTGGAAAGATGATGAAAATCTGCAGGAATGTCGATTTTGCCAAAAGCCAATATTTAGACCCCAAGGAGCTGGTAGAAGTAAAGTGTCGTGCCAGAGAATGTGGTACATGTCCATAACTGAAAGACTACAATGGCTATATCAATCAGAACGGATTGTTGCATCAATGAGGGGGCATGCAGAACATTCAACTAGTGAAGGAGAACTCCATCATCCTTCTGATGCAAAAGCTTGGAAATACTTTAAGTCAGTACACTCCAATTTTGCTAAAGAGAAGCGTAATTTTTATTTTGGCCTATGTACAGATGGTTTTAGTCCATTCGGCATGTCTGGTAGGCAATATTCATTGTGGCCGGTTATATTGACACCTTATAATCTTCCGCATGATATGTTGATACACAGAGTTTTAGCCCTAAAAATATCACTGCAAGTGCACAACAAACAAAGTAGTATTTCAGGGATCGAATCCACAGAGACCAAGTATCACACTACGAATCCTTAAGAATGAAACTAAGCTAAGATAGCAATATGGTGGTTGTTTGCAATATGAAACTAAAATAGCAATTAAAGTGATGTAAATATCAATTAAATGAAGCGTTATGTAAAAGGGATTTCGCAGGAATTCAGAGATCATGAACCAGACAATTATTCATGGAACAATAAGCACAGTCTTGAACTCAAACATGAATATATAACCAATCCACTGTCGTGGTATCAATTACTTTATCTAGCAACCTAAGAGTCTAAACTGTCGTTTGATCTTAGAATTCTAAACAAGCATTAACGAACAGGTTTGATATGTTTACGAATTGCCTTAGCATCAGCTTTCGTTAGCTAAGAAAAATTCGCTCACATATGTTCTATCAAGCAATCTATAACACTTTTGATGAATAGATTAAACCCTAAATCAGAGAGACTAAGTGATTAATTCAGTCTAAGCAATACGAACAATGATAAGTAAAGACAAGATGATAAATCCCTATCTATGTCTGATTCAACGATTCATAAATTTTCTTGAAACCCTAAACCTAACTATGAAACTACTCAGACATGGATGCAGAGAAACAACAAGAAGATGAAGAAAAACTCATGATAATATAATTAGAAATCCAAAAAAGTTCTTCTCAAGAGATGTAGAGTCAGAGCTTCGTCTCCCCAGAGTTTATAAATTGCAAAAACCAAAAGTCTGAATAGAAAATAAACTGTGTAATAATCTGTTGCCTAAACAATGGCTCAAACTCCAATATATATATTAAACACGTTCTGGAAATAAAAGGCAAAACCCAGTAAAATAAAGAAACTGAAAATTTCCTTTTTCTAGTCAGATGGGCTTGGATCGATCGATCCAAAGGTTGATCGATCGATCTGTGGGAAATTGGTCGATCTGGAATGTTACGGAAAACTGGATCGATCGATCTGGCCTTGAATGATCAATCTGGCTTAGAATGATCGATCCAAAATGCTACGGTGGAGTTGGATCGATCGATCTGACTTATTTTTTTGTACATGCTTCTTTTGCTCGCCAGAATGACATGTCTTCACTAAAACTTTCATAACTTTCGATCGCACTGTTGGAATGACCTCAAGTTGCTTCCACATGAAAAGCTAACTCGATGCTCTAGCTTGTGTCAAGATTTCAGGTTGATCCATTGGTGGAAAGTTATTCAACGAGTGCCAAACTTCTGACATTTCCGCACGATCCTGCATCTTCACATATCCGTTTGCAACCAAAATATCTTATTTTCTTTCAAAACAACTTAGAACCTGCAAAGACTATCACAGAAAAGCTCAAAAAACCTTTGAAAACTTGGGTTAGAATGCGTCAAAAATGTAATACATCATATGTGCATGCAGAGAGAATTTTTGTTCTCGAGTATTTTTAGTCTGGTCCGAAGCATCCAAGAAGATCTCTTGATGTGTTTTTGCAGCCGCTGATACACGAGTTGAGCCAGTTGTGGTCTACCGGTGTTCGTACGTTTGATTACTCTAGGCAAAGGAATTTTACAATGCGGGTCGTACTTATGTGGACCATAAGCGATTTTCCAGCGTACGAAATGTTATCTGGTTGGACAACGCATGGAAGATTTTTATGTCTGGATTGCCTAAATGAGACAGACGCTTTTCAACTCAGAAATGGTAGGAAATCTTGATGGTTTGATTGTCACTGTAGGTTTCTCCCTATGAGCTATCCGTACCGGTGGAACAAGAGGTTGTTCAAGAAGGGGAAAAATGTACGTATCCCCGCACCTCAGTCTCTATCGGAGGAACAAATTGAAGAACAAATTGATTATTACGGAGGTCAGGACACAGTCAAACGTGGGGGTAACTGGCTTAATATTCCGGCCAATATGCCATATGAATATCATGAAGAACACAATTGGCATAAGAGGACCATTTTTTGGGACCTACCGTACTGGAAGGATCATCTACTGCGCCCCAATCTTGATGTGATGCACACTGAGAAATTTTTTTTGATAACATCATGCACACAATCTTGAACGTGCAGGGCATGACTAAAGACAACATCAAGTTTAGACTCGACTTGCCTGCTATATGCTCAGGAGCTGAGTTGCATCTCATGGGAGATGGGAGAGCTCCAGTGCCTATCTTTAGATTGTCATCGGAAGGAAAATCGACATTCTTCATCTGGGTTTCTACCCAAGTCAAGTTCCCTGATGGATACGTCTCAAAGCTCTCTAAGTCTATTGAACAAGGCAAAAAAATTTCAGGTATGAAGAGTCATGATTGTCATGTGTTTATGCAGAGATTATTGCCTTTCGCATTTGCAGAGCTTCTACCAGCGAACGTGCAGGAAGCACTTGCAGGTAAAAAAAATTTGTTAGTATATACATATATAAACAAATGGAAATTGTAAGTAGACTGGTATTTGATTGATGGAAACATTGTTTCGGGTGTTGGGGCATTTTTTCGGGATCTGTGTGCCCGAACTCTAACTAAGGATGGAATTCAACAATTGGATAATAACATTCTGATATTGTTGTGTAATTTAGAGAAGATCTTCCCTCCGTCTTTCTTTGATATGATGGAGTATCTTCCTGTCCATCTCCCGTACGAAGCTAGCCTATGAGGACCCATTCAGTTTCGGTAGATGTACCCTTTCGAGCGCTTCATGAAACATTTAAAAGGGAAGGCAAAGAACCTTGCAAGGGTAGAAGGGTCAATTGTTGCAGGAAGTTTAACGGAAGAAACCTCTCATTTCAGCTCATACTACTTTCCCCCAACTGTCCGCACACGGCAAAGAGCTCCGCATAAGTACGCGATGGTGGCCTGGCACCAACTTATCCAGTTTCTGATGTGCCAGATATATTCTCAGCAGTTGGTAGGCATGTCGGAATCATAAAAGAAGAAGAATGGTCCTCTCACGAGGACTACAATTGTGCACACACGTATATTCTCGTACAATGTGACAAAGTGGGCCCATTTGAGAGGTATATATATATTAAGGTTCCGAATCTAATTATATCATATGCTAAGCAAACATTTATTATAACTATATTTTTCTACTAGTGAATTCATTCGACAGGTTTACGAGGCTTTCCCAAATGCATCACCAGATGAGCTTGAAAAACGTAAAACCAAATACTTTGCTAAATGTTTAAAGACCCAAGTAAGTTATTAATTTGTATATATATGCTTCAAAAGAACCTATTTACATCGTGCATAATATATTTTTCAGGTTACATATGAAGACACGTCATACCCTGTATGGTTTAGAGAGTTGATTCAGGGTCCTATGGGGAAGATAGCTTCATCCCCGATGTATTTTACATGAGGTTGTGTGTTTTACACGTTCGAACGTAGCAGAAATCGCGCAATTACAAACTACGGTGTGGTCGTTCGAGCTGGGGATACCGATTTCTATTGCACTATACAAGACATTGTTGAAGTGCACTATCCTGGATTGGTTAACTTAAAGTGCACACTTTTCAAATGTGATTGGTTTGATCCAGTTGTTGGACGCGGCGTTCGATTGGGCAAGTTTGGTGTCATTGACGTTAATGGCTCGCGTTCTTATACAAAATATGAGCTATTCGTCCTTGCATCACAAGCAGATCAACTATGTTTCATTCCATACCCACAGGTTAAGAAAACTGGGATTTCATGGTTATATGTGCTTAAAATAGCCCCAAGAGGAATTATAGTTTAAGCTGACGACGAGCCGCCTATGCAATATGAAGCTGCCGTAGATATGTCAACTCCTAAACAACATACAGACAATATCATTCTCATTGATTAGCAAAATCGAGAAGTTAAAATACTCCCCGATGCTACAGACGAAGAAAATCCCGAAGACGAATTTACTTATGAGGACGAGGAAACTACTGATGAAGACGATGAGGATTCGAACAATGGTTCAGACGGTGAAGAATAAATGTTATGTTATATATTTTGAATGTATAAGTATGAATTATAATAAAACAAGTGGAATCGATATTTTACATGTTTCTCAATTATATCGATATTTTACTTGTTTCTCATATATGTTATATACTTTAACATATATATTATCATTACAATATAAAGTTTCTAAAATTAAAATAGTTTGGTTATACAATAGGATTAATAGGATTGATATTGTTATGAAGTTATGTATTTATTAGATTATATTATCACACAAAATGAATAATAAATGTAAGATTCATTTAAATTGTAAATCAAGGTAGCATCGATTTAGCAACAAAGTAGCGTCGAAATCGACCCTAAATCGGCGCTATCTTATGAGATATGACATTTAGGGTATAGGGTATAGCGATCCTTGTACAGAATATTTGGATTTTGCGTCGATTTTGCGTGACGCTAAATCCAAATATTTTCATTCCAAAATATTGCCGGTTAACTGTAATTATTTAAATTTAGCGTATTCGACGCAAAATCGACGCAAAATTCAAATATTTTCATTCCAAAATTTTGCGGGTATTGTAAAAAATTTGGATTTAATGAACCGCCAAAATTGACAGGTCTGAAAAAATGGTGGCTTTTTGCGTCGCAAGCCCCGTCCTATATATACTCAACGTCCCCTCCCCCCTCGTTCGTATCATCTCTCTCTCCCTCTAAACTCTCAACATTTCTCTCTAACCCGATTTTGCATTAAAAAAAGGTAATTTTTTTCTAATCTTTTTAATTATTAATTGTTAGAAGTATAGGATTTGAATTTAGATGTTTAGGCATGGAATATATACTTAAGTTTGGATATTAGAAATTTGATATGGATTTAGTAATAGAATTTTAGTATATTAGAAAAAAATATTTATTGTTCATATATTAATTTTTTTAAATATGAATTTTTTTTTGCTAGATGCGACCACCTACGTACCAGCAGTTTATTAGCGAAGATGCTCCACTTTCCCATATTTTTACATTATTATTAATACAATAAAATTTTCCACATTTTTACATTATTATACATGTAGCCTCTACTACTCCTAAGAAATTTAGTCTTTAGTGTATGGTATGCGACCAAATTGTGTAACCCAGAATTCTAAATGTAAAACGCAGAGTAACCTAGAACTCTAAAAGTAAAACGCAGAGTTTACCAAATTATGTCTGCAACCATCATATCATTCATATATATATATATATATATATATATGACTTTTAATTTGTGAGGCCCAAATATATTATGGGAAAAAAATAATTAAGACAGAGTTTAAAAAGTCAGCGCTTCCTTTTGTCGTACAGTTAAGACATCACGACCTTTTTTTAGTCAAACTTCTTCCAAAGCGTTGCTTTAGATCTATAGTCAGTTTGTAAAACCCTAAACCACTTAAAACGAAGAAAAATCTACGATTAACAGTTGTTTAGAAGTCATAATTCCAAAATCATCTTAAATCTTAGCGTTTGAAAGTTTATTTACCTTGAAAAAATAGAATGAAAAAAAAACAATGGTCATGGTTTATAAAAAAGTACAACAGTAAGAGAATACTTGACATATTCGGTGTTGAACAAAGAAACACATGGTAGCAAAAAAATTCGTTTTTTTATTAAATCGTAAAAAACAATGTATAAAAGAAATGGCAGTAAATAAACAAGAACAAATTAAGGAAAAAATTTGTAAAAATGAATTCTCCAAAGTCTGATACCAGTCTGTCTTCGATCTACCATTAAGTGGTCTACGAAACCCTAAATGTAAAAAGTAGAGTTTACCAAATTTTTGCATAATACAAACAGAATTTTCAGCAGTGTTTGCTTCTACTCTGCTTCCAACGTTAGAGGTTGAGAACTCTCTATCTTTTCTCTGCGAGTAAAAACAGAAACTGCACCTACTCTTTTGTATCTCTACTTGTACTCTGCGTAATCTACATTTACTTACATTGCAAATGTCAACCTACAGAACCTGCGGACAGTGTGCCACCTTTCCGCGTTAAATCTGCTAGTGCTCAAGAGTAGCGCTGATATTTTTAAAAGAGTTGTACCTTTTCTATAATTTTCTCTACAAAATACCGTTTTTAATATTATTTTCCGCTTTTGTATCATTTTGGACAATTTCTTCTTTTATGAGACTATAAACCATATGCCTCTTTGTTTGCCCTCCTATGTTTCAAACTTGGACAATTTCTCTACTCCCGTCGGCTTTATGAGTCTTCTTCCCATTGGAGTCACTTTTTTCGAATTTTAATTTTCTTCTTTTGGAGACAACTAAACCAAGAGCATCTTTATTCTCTAGCAAAGTCTTTTCCAAGGAGAAATATTATACTTTTCCAAAGAGATCATAAGGTGAAATTGCGAACGTTACATATTGAATTTCTTTGGATATATCATAATATTATTGCCATGTTCATTATTATATTTTCCTAGTCTCCATTCTCATATAGCTTCACTTGGGTCACTATGCACAAAGCTCCATATAAACCCACATTCACAGGCATATGTTGTTATACCTCAGGACCAGATGCGAACAGAGGTATAAGACCACGCAAGACTTGAGCTGATAAATGGTGAGCCTCAAAGATCTCTCCATCCAAGTTCCACACACTCTCTTCCCCAATCGAAGTAAATGTGAAAGCTCGTGTCTGCACATTCCCAATATATTTGAGTAGAGAAGATCAGAAACAGACATCACCCAACCAAGTTATGAAGATTTGAAAAGGAATATGTTTCCAAACCTTATGATATTCCACAAACTCGAAGTTCAAAGGTTCCCCGCCTTTTTTCGCAAGCTCAGTGAGATGCCTGTAACATAAAAATCTCTGATATAGGCCTTACTCAGAAAATGAATGACAATAAGAAAAAAACTAGACATTACCATAAGTACTTGGGACGAGAACAATCTTTGATGAGTATGAGGTGAAGGAAACCGTCGGAGAGGTGTGCATCCGCGACAAGACCATCAGGTGCTCTTTCATTTCGGTTTGACATCACTGCAGCACCTATACTCATAAACCGTCCTTTCGTTCTACACCATCTTATTTTGTCTGGTAACGAGTCAGGTGTTGTGCATACAATATTCCCATCCGCCTTACTGTTACAAATGCTACATTTTGCACGACATAGTATTTTCTCTGATCTTGTGGTATTTCGAAATGGCCACGTCTTACTCCGCGTGTGCGGGGAAGCTTTAGCGTTCTCTGGTTCAGCTTCTTGAAACATCACCTCTGCCTCATATGATCTTGCATTAACATATAAACCGACAGCTTAAACAACAGTGCTTCGCTTGGAAGAAAAAATAACATAGATTATTTATAGGATATTCCACTAATGTTTAGCGCATCTTGGCAGTGTAAATTGGTAAATGTGTTAGGAAAATACCTGTGCTTCAAGAATACTTTAGTTCCAACATAATCATAGCGTTTCGGACCCATCCACCGATATTTTTCACTTTCCGAAATGACATCACCATAAAACCCGTATCTGAACTAATCAATTGTACAAAATCTCTGTAAGAGATCGGAGCAATCAATTTTTATATCACTGGCACTAATGGTTAAAGATGTGGAGGTGATATATTAGACAAACGAGAATGCCACTTAGAATAAGAAGCTAAGACTTCGGGCTTGTAAGTGAAGGATGAAAATTAGAGCTTCATGACATAACAGATCTGCCATTCCTTATCACGGGAATGTGAAACATCTCACTAAAAAGGTTTAGTCATTACCCAGCAAATGAGGCTGCATAACGAATAAAAGGTTCAATTGTCGAGGTTGATACTGTTTTCCACCGCACAACCTGCATTGCATCAAGGGAGAGCTTTCTACCTAGAATGATATGCAGTGCAGATGTTATAGGATCACGAGCTCCTGTGGTGCTGTAACACGAGATCAAAAACAGTAGTTTGAAACTTTAAGATTATCAGAAGCTATTTTACATTCCTGAATTTATGAGATACACAAATTCTTTCAAAAAATTTATGGAGCAGAAAAGAGAAATCAGACGGTAGAGATTGAAAATGCATATGCAGTTGTTATTTAGTTGCTAATCAACTACAGCGTATTGCTGATACAAGTGAAACATCTTCCCATTTATGGCGCAGCCGCAGGATAATATTTGCTAGTGGAAGGATAACTATGAATAAATAATGATAAAAAAAAACCCCTACCATATAACTATTGCATCAGTTGAACCTGCCGGGATGAGGCCGAATCTAGGCCTATCACCACTGAATGGATGATCGGGATCTTCAATTCCTGCGAAATTTTCAACAAAAACGAACAAGACAACCAGAAAAGAGAGGGGTTAAATAAGAAAGGGAGAAAAACCTGACTTACGGAAGCATGAAATGTAATTGAATATGTTGTAGAGAACAAAACCCACAGACCTTCGCATGAGCCATTGACTGTCCCTGTAGGTAAACAGTAACACCCAAAGATTACAGCTAGTTAACAGTCCCAACGCTTGAACAAAGATGAGATAAAATTGATCAAATACATACTGAAATTCATGACCTCTTGAACTGAATCAGGAAGAAGAGGATAGTGTTCCTTTTGGTCAGTCTCATGAACTGCATCTTCTAATTCTGGAACTGAGGAGCTGCCTCTACTTTGAACAGAATTGAAGGAATCTGAAGGACTTGGTGGAAGAGGGACTTTAAGTCTCGACAAAAGATATCCATTAAGGATTTCGTTGAAGAAACCATCCCCACCCTGAACATTGGTTGATTTTTCAAGATATAAAAATAATGTCAAATCATATCATGAAAAACAAATATATGATCCACAAGTAAGAGACACGAGGAAGAAAATGTGACAACAGATATAAGGAGGAGAAGCTTCATCAACTTTCACTAATCCATAACTTGACTCATCAATGTTATTAATTGAAGGTTATGTCACATCACAAAACTATTTCACAAATGCACTGAGGAAATCAATCACTACAATCATTGTCAAAAAAGAAGTACTTTGGGTCAACGAAACCTAGAGAAAAGACAACTTACAACAGCTATGATGCCATCATATGAATGGAGCTCTTTGTTTTGGATAGATGCCATTACATCAAATGCATGTCCTGCTCGTTCTGTTACAATCACCTGATTAAAATGGTAAATCAAGAATATCAAACTAAAGACCATAGCATGGGCAGTGAGAAATAATTATGTGTCTTTCTCTATGAGAGGTATAGTATCAGAAGAAACTATGCATACAATTGTAGACAATGAAAGTTTCAATAGGCCAGCATATGGCCAAACAACATGTACATTTATATAACACTTTATGTGCACTCATTTGCTGCAAATATAAAGTATGACTAGAAAATAATCAACCAATAACTATTGACCTTGAAAAACCACAATGAAGCAAATACATTGCATGATAAATAACGTTTTTCCCAAAATTCTCTACTATAGCACAAAATCAAATCAGTTACTCCCACAAGTAAAATATGTGTGCCTTTTGTCATCAAAGAATAAACTTTAACAACTCTCACAATAATAATTACTAAATGATCATTCCGCTAGTGATGAAATTAAAAGCAGACCTTCGTATTAACTTTAGCGCGAATGAAAATCTTGGAAACAGTTTCCCAGATCTTGGAGCCATTTCCTTTGCCACTTTTTGGATGGACGAATACCTAAAGAAGTGGCAAGCATTCTTGTCAAACCATTCATACAAATAGGAGCAACAAAGTGGTAGAACCTGAGACGATAAGATTTACCAAAAGATTTCTTGGTCTTTCTACTTCCTTGATCAAAGAGTAATTCAAGTGATCCATCCAACTCTGGCACGTCTGCAAGTCCATATGGCCAAAAGTGAATGCGGCAAGTTTCCAAAGACAAGGTTCCTTTGGTGATTTTTGCAATCCGTGCACAGTGAACCGATGCATCTACAATAAAGCAGACTCAAGAAAAACAACAAAAGATAGGAGAAATGAGACAAAAGATTGAAAACAAAACCTCTTGAGTATTTAACAAGCGCTCCCGGAAACATTCTTTGGCATGTACAAGTCCCGACTTTGGACTATGCACCAAGCCATAGTTAGCAAACTCCACGGCATAAATATCAGAGAATTCGATCTCAGTTTTGATATTCTCCGAATTTCTAATTCCCAAACAAGTCGTTCCCTCCTGTTAAGGTAGAGCAAGAAAGTGGGTCTCTTAGGCACAGTGACCCCAAAATAACAACTCACGCGAACAATAAAGAAAAGAGAAGCTCCATGATATGTTTGTGGCAGCTCCAACACACACAACACTATAATTCATGCACATACGATTGAAAATGAAAAAAAAAAGCATAAAGATAAAAGTCAAGGAACACAAGAGTCGTCTGAGGAAGCATTGAACATATGCCATTATCGACAGATCTTACACAATCTGAAGAATCCAAACATTTCCAGGACAAGCCATCAGGATTCCGAGAAAGCAAAACTTGGCCAACATGATCCAAGAAAAAACACCCCTTCATTACAGACAATCCACCGTCGCGATCCACGTTACAGACGGAATCGTCGTCTAAACCAGAAAAACTAGAATACTCATGACCTTCCTCCATTTTACTCGAGCCAAATCAAATCTATATTGCTTCACCTTTCAAAATTAATAAATCTTAAAAGTTCCAAGAAAAAAAAAGTAACCCCAAATTCGATTTTGGTAGTAATAAGAACGTCAATGATTTGAAAGGGGTCCTAGTTATAACAAGGATCAAGATCTGATTGGGGAATTAAACGATGACCGAGTTTAAATCCACCCAATTTTGACTTCAACGGAGTTTTGCATTTAATTTCTACTCTTTATGAGCGAGTAAAATATCGTATAACCCATATATACCTAAGTTCAGTGAAAATAAATGAGCAGATTTCGATCCAAATAAATGAGAAAATTTTCAGATTCTGCAGTGAACCTGAACTTACCTTGTGGACCAATGATGCGTGCTAGGACCAGAAAGCTCAAGGAGACTATCAATTCTCTACTCACATACTTAGAGAATCCAGCAGGAGAATGAGATGCTTGGCAAATCTTTCTGGTAGGGTGAGCAATTATATTTTTTTTCCCTTGACAAGTTTTGTCCCACTGGATTTTCTTGTCAAGGTTTTTAATGAAGTAGTTGTTCATCTCACTAACCCCATTTGTTGAACCGAAGATTACGTCCAGAAGCTTCACTTCCAACGGCTACTTCTTTTTTATTTTAACCTATGATATTTTTAAGTTTATGCTTATGTTTTTATGTGTATTTATGTCTTTAAAAACGTGTACTAGAGTTTCTCTCTGAGTTCCCTATTTAAACCTTTGTAAACCCTCAGTTTATTTTATAGCTTTTATTCTCCAACTCTTTCTAAGAACTAGATCAAAATAGGTAAATAGCTCTTGTGCACACATATCAGTGCTAAAGAGGTTGTCACGTGTCCCACCAAATCTTGACTTAAACGAAGTTTTGCATTTAATTTTTATTCTTAAGAGATGAACGAGTAAAAGATCGTACGACATGTATCTACCAATGTTTAGTGAAAATAAATATTGGTAGATACCGACCCAAATAATTGAGAAAATTCTCGAATTCTAAAGTGAACAATTGTAATCAGAGGCGAGAGCTGCCATACCTTGGTAGAAAATGTAATTTTCAACATTAGAGGAGATATATGAGAGATTCGGATGTTGAAAATTAAGATGAAACGATTAAAAAATAAAATTATGGGGATAGAAGAAGAGGTTCAGATAAAAAAAATGTAAGAATGCGAGAAAGTCGTAAGGAGAAGTTAATAGTGGTTTTCGATTTTTATGATTTTTTTTGTTTTTCTTAAAATAACAAGTGGCGTGCTGATGTGGCACCTCCAAGAGAGAGCTCTTGTGCACACACGTCAGCGCTAGAGAGGTTGCTACGTGTCCAACCAAATCTTGACTTAAACAGAGTTTTGCATTTAGTTTTTACTCTTAAAAGATGAGCGACTAAAAAATCGTACGATCCATATCTACCAAAGTTTAGTGAAAACAAATAAACAGCGATTTTAACCCAAATAAATAAATAAAAATTGGATTATGCAGGTCATAGCTAGGAGAAATAGGAAAGATTCGTATGTTTAAACTAAAAATGAAGAGATAATTTGCCAAATAACAAAAAAAAAAAAACATGTGGCATAATTCTCATTCATTTTAGGGTTGTTTGTTACTTTATATATATACTAGATTATGACCCGCGTAATACGCGGGGTTTTAATTATAACTTATTTATAAATGATAAAAAATAAAGTAAAACGTGTCGGTAATCGATTAAATTTCATAAATATAAAATTTATGAAAATGTAAGAAATAAATGTTAAATCTTGTTGATGTAAATATTTAGATTTTGATTGTTACTCGCACACTTATTTTAGATGTTGATTAGTAATGTTGTTTCAAACTGAATTTCAACTCCACGTATTTCATCTCGCAATACAACTCATGTATTTCATCCATAATATTCAAACCATATTTTTACTCCATGCATTCTTTGTCAATCAATAATACCCAAAATTTTCATATCAAAATAATATATGCATAATGTATTCTATCAAATTTATGTCATTAGTGTTAAACAAATAGTAAGAAAATTAACAAAATATATTAGTAAATAAATTTAAAAGTATTAACAAAACATGTTGTAATCTCATGAATATCAATTTTTTATATGCCGCACTAATATTTTTAGAAATTGGAAATAATTTTTCTTATTTTCCTTTTTTAGTTTTTTTTATTTAGTATTCCCTTTTAATTTTTTAATAATATATTTTATTTTCTTTTTTTAACTATTATTTCATTTTAGTTACACTACAATTATAAATAATTTGTCTTATTTTCCTTTTTTTAGTCTTTTTGATTTACTATTTCCTTTTATTTTTTTTTAATAACATGTCTTATTTTTTTTTAGACTATTATTTCCTTTTAGTTACACTACACTTTGATTTAAGAAATAAATAATATAGAGAAAGAAAATTTATATTTTTATATTAATATATTGACACGTGTCACAATCTCAATTAAAATTAACACATGTCATGATCTGGTGAGTTACGATTTTGCCTACGTGTCACACTCACGTTGGGAAAAATTTAAAGTAAAATAGCTTTGATCGATTTGTGGAACTTTCGAATTCATGATTTGCTTGAATGATGTATTTTTTTTCTTTTCTTTCTCGATTAGTTATGATATTTTTCTTTTTTTTGTTTTTAAACGTGTTGACATGAAACAAATTTTTCTTTTTTAATGATATTTTTTTTTACAAATTTTCTCTTCTACCTTTTTTTAATAACATTTTTTACAAATTTTCCCATTTACCTTTATTTAGTGACTTTTTTTTTTACAAATTTTTCCAATGTTGTATTTTTTTTCCTTTCTTTCTCAATTAATTATGATATTTTTCCTTTTTTTGTTTTTAAACGTATTGACATGAAACAAATTTTTCTTCTTTTTTAATGATATTTTTTTTTTAAAATTTCTTTTATCTTTTTTTAATAACATTTTTTGCAAATTTTCCTTTTACCTTTTTAGTGACATTTTCTTTACAAATTTTCTCTTTTTTTAATGACAATTTTTTTTACAGAAGAACATTGACTTTTTTTTGTTACGTTAGGACATTTTTTTTTTGGCGATGATGTATTATATTTTTATATTAATATATTGACATGTGTCACAATCTCAATTAAAATTAACACATGTTACGATCTGGTGAGTTACGATTTTGACTATGTGTCACACTCACGTTGGGCAAAAGTTAAAGTAAAATAGCTTTCATCGATTTGTGGAACTCTCGAATTCATGATTTGCTTGAATGATGTATTTTTTTCTTTTCTTTCTCGATTAGTTATGACATTTTTCATTTTTTTTTTTTTTAAACATATTGACATGAAACAAATTTTCTTTTTTTTTAATAACATTTTTTACAAATTTTCTCATTTACCTTTATTTAATGACATTTTTTTTTACAAATTTGTCCAATGATGTATTTTTTTTCGTTTCTTTCTCGATTAGTTATTGCATTTTTTTTTTTTCTTTTTAAACGTATTGACATGAAACAAATTTTTCATCTTTTTAATGATATCTTTTACAAATTTTCTCTTTTACCTTTTTAGTGACATTTTTTTTACAAATTTTTCCTTTTTTGAATGATATTTTTTTACAGAAGGACATTGACTTTTTTTTGTTACGTTAGAACATTTTCTTTTTTGCGATGATGTATTTTTCTTTTAATTTTTAGATAAAAATGAAATATTACTTAAATTAAAATTAACTTTATACATTAGTATATTAACACGTGTCATCATCTCAGTTAAAAGGACACATGTCACGATCTAATGAGTTATAATTTTGAGTGCATTCTTCTTCATATAATAAGATATATATATATATATATCTCTATATATATATATATATTTTTTTTTTTTTTTTTTTTTTTTTTGTCATTCTACAAATTGACCCAAAAATGAAACGATTAAACAGAAAAAAATTACGAGGGAAGACAAAGAGGCTCAGATCAAAGAAAACTTAAGAATGCGAGAAGCCGTAAAGAGAAGTTAATGATGCCATTGTGCTTTCGTATAGTAGATTAAATATAAGATTTTCTTGTTTTCTCTATAAAAATTTGTGTTTCCAGATATTAAAAAATAAAAACAATGCCTTGACTAACTTAAAAGACAAAATACAATTAGCCGAGACAGAGGCTCCAAATTGCCAGTGGCGTAAAAATGGTCAAACCAGATCGATCAGCAACTTCCTCCATACGAATACGCTTCCATGCCAACATCCCTAGTTTTTTTTATACATCACCACTTACCAAAATTGTTAACGTAAGCGCACACTTAAACAAAAACGTTTTCAATTCCAAGTTTAATCCAACAAATTGAAGATACAGATTATTTCTTAATGCACATCATCAAACATGCAAGTGATGCAGCACAGAGACAGTTACTAATACTTCTGCGCCCATCTTACTTAATAGCTTTCTGCCCAAATTTAGAATAATTCCAGACATGTCTCAGGAACTAACTGAATCCTCTCACCAAGTTAAAACACCCCAACCAACCACACAGGATACCACAAGATGCTATGTAATTCCGACTCTTAACATGCAGACATTTGAAATACATTTACACTTGTTAGATATAAAGCCCGAGGACAAGAACAATGCCATTAAAGTTAAATCTGGACCACTAGCCAGAACTCACACCTGCCACATGGAAGCTTCAAAGATGTTATATCAGAGAGAGATCACAATATATAAGATTGAATCGAGGAGAATAGCGCGATCAAAGTATCGGCATCAATATGCCCAATGTTATTCAACATACCCTGCTGCCTTCATGTTCCTGCAAAACTGATGAATAATTCCCTATGCACACAAGAAATATGAGATAAAACAAAAGAGAGAACCTCAAGAGCAAGAGGATCATATCTTGCATCACAAAGGATAATAGATATGTTTCTCACTACAATTACCACCAAAAGTTTCAAGTCCAAAATTGAAAAAGTACAGAAGCAATTATGAGTAAATGAGAGCTGAAGACAGATTTTAACACACTGGTCACCGGTAAATATGAGTATTATGAAATGAAACAAGAACCCCGAGACAAATATAGTCCTACAAAAGAGCAGCAATTATTATCAGTAGCATAAATAAAATATCTTATGGCCTTTCTGCAACGCAAGGGAGCTTCCAGCTTGATTCTCTGCATATTTCACAACAGCATAGCAAGGGTTAAGATGTGAGTCCCAAACTTCCAACAAGAAACATGTAAGAAATCAGGGTACAAGAGCTCCACAAGAAACATCACACCTGAAAAAATTAACAATAGCAACAAAACAAAGATTCGTGTTAATGAGCCGTATACAATAACAGAGACAAAAAATTTGGAATCTACGCTAGTGGCAGGTTAGATCTGGTGAATAGGAAAACTGAAAACAAATACCATCCCATATAGGACAGAAAACACATTAGGAGCGAGTTGCTGAAGAAACAAAGAGCAGAGAAAAAAAAAACATAGGGTAGACTGACAAGTATTCTAACATCCAACTACCAAGTTATATGTTTCAGAATCGAATACCAGAACAGATGCTCCTTTGGCTGTGGGATTGCTCACAAACACACCAGTCATTGCATTTTTAGGAGTAGATTAATGAGCTACAGCAATTAGTTATCATGTGACAAAACTAGGAACTGAGAAATACGTCAAAAGAAAATATATGCAGAAAGACTTTCAAGAAAGAAAAAAAAGGATGGACAAAAAGGCAGTTTCACCCAACATGCTGGATTTGGTTCACCCTGCAACTGCAAGTCTACAAAATGATGATGTTGGGGAAAAACATTTTCTTATACGTAGAAAAGTCAGAAGAAGAGAAGTTTTATGATTTGCTAAACCGCTTTGACTCAAATTCCAAATTTTAATTTCAAAACCTTGAGGATAAGCAAACAAAAAATTAAATGAGGACATCTTACCTCTCCACTAAGGAGATTCTCCTCAGAAGACACATGCTACTTCATCTCAGCCATGAACTTCTCATACTCAGAATCTCCAACAGAAGAAGGATTCTCTGCAGGTGGCTGTACTGGAGGCTTGGGAGCCCAGGGTGCGTTCCCCATGCTCTGTGAATAGCCAACAGTGGGTGGCATAGGGGGATTAGGTGCCCAAGGTGCATTACCTAGACCTTGTGAGTGATCAGATGCAGACACAGGAGTGTTATTGGCCCATGTCATGTTACCCATGTTTTGGGAATGATCAGTAGAGGAGGCCGGTACTGGAGGTGGTGGAGGTGGAACAGCATTGTAATAAGATGGATAACTCATATATGGAGGAGGCTGTCCAGGAAAACCTGTAACTGAGCTAACATAGGCATTTGGTGGAACAGATGAAGCAGCAGCACCATTATCTGCTTGTACTCCTGGTGGGAAGCTTTGCTGGGTTTCACTAGAAGATGCGTTTTGAGGAGCAGTGCCAGGTGGAGGAGCTTGCGCCACATGAGGAGGAGGTGGTGGGTATTGCATTCCATATTGAGACATATGTTGACCAGGGACAGGATGGTAAGAACCAGGAGGAGGAGGGGGAGGAGCATATGGAGAGTAGGACGGAACGGGAGGACCCCAAGGAACTGGAGCTGTTGAATAGCCTATGGGAGGAGGATTTGGCAGTTGCCCACCAGTGGCATATTGTTGGGAAGGATAGGCACCAGGCGGCTGGTTTGGAGGAGGATAAGCTTGAGTTGGTGGTTGAGAGGCTGGAGGTACAGGAGGTGGTGGCGCTTTACCTGCAATCCTGACAGCAAGTGTTTTGCCTTCTAACCGATAGCCATTCATTGCCTGTACAGCAGTATTGGCCATTTGGACATCAGCGTACTTCACAAAACCATAGCCTCTGCTCAGACCAGACGCACGGTCCTTGATTACCTTTGCCATCACAATTTCACCAAAGGGTGAAAAAAGATTAATCAAACCATCGTCCTCAAGCATGGGAGGTAAGAACCCAATGTACAGATTTGTTTCGTCATATTCTTTGGACGGTTTGAACGGAGTTGACCCTAAGCCAGGATGCGCACTTGCCCCACTCCCGGCATTGTTAGCCCATGGAGGATTACTTTCCGAACTTCCCGGACCAAGAGCCAGGGTAGCACTACTCTGTTTGAGAGAAGATTCAGGGACAGTTCCTCCTAACTCTGACAAGAAGTTCTGATATTCATCATCCATTTTCTTCCCAGTTGTACCCTTCACCGGGCAATCAATAGTAGGGTGTCCACCATCACCACAAATCTTGCAAAGAACATCACTCTTAAAGGTATTTGTGCGAGAAGGACACGCATATTGTCGATGTCCTGGCTCACCACACAGCCTACAGAATTCTTCATCCCTTATTGTTCCATTCAAGGTGGCAAGTTCCCTGAGCTGTTGCCTCTTGTGTTCGTTCAGCACCTCATCGACAGGTTGCAGGAGCTTCTCAACCATACCAGCAGCTGCTTCAAGAGCTTCCTGAGTCTCAGCCTCGACTAAAACATGCAAGTCCTCATTTTCTGAAGGGTCGTATTTCAAATCCTTCTTTTGCTGGAGCCTACCTTCTTTTACGGACCCTTTACCCCGAATTACGATTTTGGCACCTGTTTCTCTCTCCATTCTCTTCTGAGTATTTCCCCTGGGGCCGATAATAAGACCAATAAAGTTGTAACCGGGAAAATCCTTCATCGGGATGAAAAGCTTCTTCTGGAGCTTGGGAGGCCTATAGTCCGCCGGGGGTTTAAAAGCCGGATTCTTCTTGATAATCTGAGAGATGATTTCTTGTCTTTCTCTATTCAACCTCTCCCTTGCTCTGTACTCCCTAGTGTTAATCCTAATTCCCATGTTATCATAGATGGGTTCTGGTGAAGGAGACCTCTGTCCTTCCGGTCTATCATCCAAAGGCATACCAGACTGCAGCATCCTACTGATCTCAAGTAACCTACTATTCAAAGCCTGAATCTCGG
Organism: Pseudoturritis turrita; assembly: GCA_900406555.1. Classification (NCBI taxonomy): domain Eukaryota; kingdom Viridiplantae; phylum Streptophyta; class Magnoliopsida; order Brassicales; family Brassicaceae; genus Pseudoturritis; species Pseudoturritis turrita. The sequence continues at coordinate 143,754 of OVBL01001085.1, read as the reverse complement.
GATCAAACTCGATACCTCCCGTGAAATCTTTCATGAAATCAGGTAGCTGGATCACCGGCTTCGGCTCGTCATCTGCCCATCTCGACTTACGCTTCCTGGTCCCAGTACCGGAATCACTTCCAGCAACCCCCTCTGCGCTAGGATTATTAATCGACTCAGAAGGCGGAGGATCCCACCGGCTCCGACGCCTCCTCCGGCTTGTGGTCTCTTCCTCTCCACCGGACTGATCCTTGTCGTTGCCACTCAGCGTCTTGCTAACGCCGTTCTCCGATAGCAAAGGGCGCAGGAATTCAGGCTTTGTTGCCAAGCCGTTAGTATCGAGCAGAGGGGCAGCAGAAGAAGCGTTTAAAACCCCGGAAGCCGGAATCTGAAGATTTAGGTGATCCGAAGCGGCGTCTCCCTTGGAGGAATCTAGGGCTTCGGAGGAAGGAGGAGGTTGATCTAGGGCATGCGAAGAAGGATTGGAATGGCTCAATTCGACGGAATCCATAGTGAACTCAAAAACTAGGGTTTCAGATCCAGGAGAAGCAGACAGATAATAGAAGACGATGACAGAGCGTCAAAATGCGGGATTATCGAAAGTACAACGAGATCCTCAATGGAGCAAAGGCGGCTTATCTCCTGGGTTCGTATCAGACTTAGGCCCATTGTAAGCCCAAATAATTCTTAGTGTCCGCTCCGCGTTTTTTCTTTTTTTTGAACGACTGTTTTATTATCTTGTTTAAAAGTTACAAGAGTCTCACCGAAACAAATGTTGAATACAAGTAGGAATAATATTGTAAATACAACATGAGTGATATTGAGACCTTTTGATTTGAGCTAGTTTATCGGCTATGACATTTGTTTTTTCGTCCGGTGTGGACGATACATGAACACATGCAAATCGATTCATCCAATGATTTATATCATTGATCAGATTATTCATTGCTATGTCTCTTTTGTGGTAATGAATTAAGTTCACGAGTTGTTGGAATCGCCTTCAAATATGATCCGACGGTATCCTCGATACCATGAGACTTGCATAGCATGAAGAAGACCGAAGTCGTCAATCTCAAGTGCCGTGTTTGTCTGTGGAAGGAAGGAAGATGCTCCGGTTATGAATTCGTCCATTGCGTCTCTGATAATCCAGCCCGATCCTATGTGGGTACCTGTAGTTTGAAAACTAGTGTCGTAATTGCACTTTAACCAACCTAGCGGAGATAGTGTCCAGGTTGGATTAGTAGTAGAATTAGTTGGTATGGCTCGCTGAGTTGTTTCCGTTGTAGTAGTGGATCATTCATTAGCCTCTAGTTGAGCTCTATGGGTGATGTCTTTAGGATTCCATTTGTGTCCGTTGAAAATCATATCATTCCGAGCTTTCCATAAGCTCCAAAGCAGCCAGAATCGGCGAGAGAGGCCAGTGGGGGAATGGGAGATGTAGAGCCCGTGTATAAGAGTGTGATATTCTCTTCGATGTTATCTGATGGAGGAAGGCTTTGAAAAAAAATTGATGGAAACTCATTCCAGGTGGTTGTGGCATGAGGACATGTGAAGAGAATGTGATTAGGGGTTTCGTAGTCTTGGAGGCACCGTTGACATATGGGATTAATCGTAATACCTCTATTGCACAGTGATGATGCAGTTCCAAGGGCCTGAGATAATGCTCGCCATAAGCAAAATTTGAGTTTCGGGGGATAGGGTGAGATTCCAGATCTTTGATTTGATTTCCATGTTTCCCATTGGAGGTTGAGTAATAGCTTCTCGTGCCTGAGATTCTAGCCAATAACCGAATTTGACTGTGTACTCTCCATATTTTGTGTAGTGCCAAATCAATTTGTCTTCACGTGGATCCTTCGGAATATAAATCTGTCGGATGTCATGGATATCCTCATCAGTAAACCCATCTATCTTGTCCAAATTTCATTGCTTCGAGGTCCACAAATCTTTTACCAACATATTTTGGTTTGTGACAACGGTAGAGGTGGCTGGTCGAGGTGGATGAGACGAAATCCATTTAACAGCCAATGCTTTAATGTTTCTTTCTCCAAATCGATATCGTACTCTTTGTTAATCAATTCCTTACCATGAAGGACTGAATTCCAGCAATATGAAGGTTTGGAGTCATGAGTCACGTTAAGGAACTCATCATTAGGGAACCGGGCCCATCGCAACTATGTTCACGTCATTGGTATTGGAACATTCGCCAACTTCATTGTCATGTTCAACCCTTTTACGTTTTGCAGTGTGATAGTGCAAAGCTTCAACAGCAAGGAGCGCATCCATGTTATTTCCATAGATTGGCGATTTAGCTTTGTCCTTAGGATCGCTTTGAATGAGTTCGTTCAACCGAGTAGTGGCATCGGATGCAGAGAGGTTTGAGTATGATCCATAGACTGCTTGAAGGACATCCGATGAGATTTTATGGCCATTGAAAGAGATGAAATCAGAGATAGACTTCTCATATTGCCTTGGCGGTTCCAGCATCAATCGAGATGGTTAATCTTCAATTGCAGAGCAAGGAATGGGTTGGATTCGCAGTGTTGCTTGATGATCTATTCTGGTTATTTCCAATGAAGAAGAGTTAACTTCGTTCTCTACATTGTCTCCGGGTGGATTCATTTGATACTCTTGTTCTACATCCTCACATTCGGTCACATCATGGCATAAGGATCGACATCGAAAGCAGTAGTTGAGTAACCTTTCGTATCTGACGGTTATCGGAATATCATTTTGGAGACCGAAGAGGAATCGACGTTGGAAGATGAGAGGATTGGAGAGTGGCCAGTTTATACACACCCGAGCGTATTCTCTATTGGCTGCGGAGTCCAGATTGAAGTTGTTTTCAATGATTTTACTCAACATACTTGCGATGTGGTTTACGATTGAGTATGTGTAGAATTTTAGAGGTAATTACCGTATCTAGATCCAGAAGAGAACGTGGTTTGGGAAATCAATTGGCAATTCTTCATCCTAGATATCGGAAGCAATCATCCATTCATTAAAACTCCATGGACCTCTACGATTAACTAGATCTATTGCTTCACGGGAAGGAAAGAGGAATTGGGCTATGTTGTTTGCCACGATTCGACCATTGACGGAGTCATCCATTCCCCAGAGGCGAGGAAGAAAGTGAATCATTGGTCTGAGATTTTATCGCCTAGGGTTTGCAGGACGCACAAGTAGACTAAATCTCGTTGCATGTGTTGCTTCAGGGCAAACATTTGCCGGAATTTCATATTCTTCACCATCGGAATCCATCTCAAGATCTTGCATAAGACGATTGAATTATGTTTTTGTTCTTCGATTCATAGAGAATCGAGATGGTTGAGAGGAGAAAGAGCGGTTGGAGCACGAAGAGGTGTTATTTATAGAAGATTGAGGAGAGGGTGGGGGGGGGGGGGGTTTAGCGTTTTTTAAACGGTTTTAGGAAAAGGTAACCGTTAAATCGACAAAACTTTCGACAAAGGCCTGTGAAGAGGGAACAAGGCTCTACAGAGAGAGAGAGAGGGAATCGGTTGAACTTACAAAATACAAACTAGATTTTAGTATATCGAAAAATTAGAATATTAATAAAAAATTGATAAAAAAATATTTTAGTTTATCGAAAATTTATAAATAGCGAGATTATACATCTCGAATATAGTTAAAAATATTTTACATTACAAAATTTAATTTGCATGAAATTTGGCTTGGATGTAATAATTTTTGGTATAAATCAAATATGTTTGAAATTATGAGTTCTCTCAAACTTATTTATTAAAAATATAAATACTAGTTTGACCAATAAGATATGTGTACAAATTTAAAATTTTAACCAAAACAAAAAGTAATGTATTAAATATGTAAATATTTTAAAATAAAAAAATCAAAGAAAAAAAATGCAAAACGAATGATTTCGAAATTCAAGCATGACCTTTAGTTTTCAATCCCTTTGATATAAATTCTTTGGACTTCGCTAATATTGACAACTTGTATGGATGGTCGATAGTCTTATAACCTTCCACAGTTGGCATGCTAGCAACGGAGCAATGATTAAAACTTTTAGATATATTATTTTTATTGATAAACCTACCGTATTTTAAATATATTATTTTTATCGATAAACCTACCGTATTTTCTGTTAAAATTGAAAAACTCAACGTTAATTAAAGCAATAATTAACCATTAAGTGATATTAAATAAAATAATTGTATGATCAATCATATTATCAAATAGAATGTAGATATAATTCTATTTATATGACATCTAAATACACATTGACACAATGTTTATAAAGTTCGTTTTAAATTGACATTAGTTAAAAATAATTAATCATTAAAACATTATGCTATATAATATTTTAAAATATTAAAATGTTACATTTTAGTTGGGCTTAAATTTATAAAATATTTATTGGTGGACTGGTTTTAAGAAAATAATGAGAATTGTAGAGATTTACATCATTGCATATATAGTATTAAATAAATTTTTTTGATTGGTTAATTTAATTGATGTCCCTAAAATTTATTTTTAATCGACACATAGGATTTTTTCACTTCATTTTCCCTCTCTGTCTTTTCAATTAATATATATGATCTTTTATCCTATAAAACACAAACACAAGTAAAGAGAAACATTATCCATTTGACACGTATATTTTTTCTGACGTGTCAAACACACAAATTTCCAAATTTTTCTATTTTTTTAAGATTTTATTTTGCATATCAGAAGAAAAAAAAATCTGATTTTTTGTGTTAATCAGCGCTTAACTGTTTCATTCTTTTCTCAACTCCCACGATCTCTACCTTCTTACGAGAGCAATGAATAGTTTCAAATCAAATTCTTTAAAATCCTCTATTGAAGACTAAAAACTAGAGTCGATTAAAACGGCTGATACCTCATTCTCTCTTGCTTCTTCTATAAGATTCACGCAAACATTAAAAAAATAGGTAATTGTATCTCTTTCACTTTTTTGGTCTCACAATTTTATCTTTCTCCTGAATTAATTTTTTTTAAACCTATGCTATCGCCCCTAATCTTTTCATATCAAAATAAATTCTTAGGTTATTCTACAGTGGAAGATGGAGGTTATGACTTTCAGCCTATGTGTAAATTTTTTCGCTGCATTTTTTTTGTCTCTAATTTCAATATATTAAATCGTTGTTTTCTCCCATAGTTTTTTGCTTGCCTCTATATTTTTATTGAATTTCTGGTCATATTTAAAATTTCACTCTGCTGTCTACGATAAATTATAGGTGACAGTGATATATAACAACTAAGGATGATAGGGTGGCGAAGACAAACTTACAAAAGCTACGAAGGTGGGTCTCTTACTATTGATTCAACTTCCAATAGTTATGGACTTTATGGTACATTATTTTCCCCTTTACATGCATCGATTGCTCTATTTTCCCAGTAATTATGATATTTTACTGGAGATAAACTCTTCTTATAAACCATTGACACCACACACAATGGCAGGATGTGTGGATCATTACAAAGAGTTGTTGCCGCACAACATTTGCAAAGAAGAGCATTATCCGGTGAAAAAAATCAAAAGAACCATGTCCTCTAAAATTTTATCCTCAATCAAACCAAAGTAATAAAACTATATGCTCTATTTCTTAAGTATTCTTACAAGCAACCTAATCAATCTTAAATAATTTTTACATTATCATATATGCAGGTTTCTTTCACACACACATATATATATATATATATATATATATATTTCTTTATTTCTTCTTTCGATCGAGGAACCATATAGTACTGCTGCAAACCTCTTCAAATGTTTCAATATGATCAATGGAGTTTTCTTCAGTCAAGCCATGGAATTGATATTGCAGTAACCAAAGCGATCAACTATGGGTTGATCTCAAACTCTTCTCCAGTAGGTGGTTAAGGGCATATTAATGGATTGTGGTTCATAAATAAGACATCCAGTGAATCGAATTCTCCACGTGTTTGATTATGATGATGCATGTGTGCCATGATTGCTTGTTTAAATCTATATATCTTTTACTTAGGCGGACCTAAAACACACAAAGATAGGCAATGAAAAAGGAAGTTAAAAGCCAATAAAAAGAAAACCTAGACTAAACTCTTGTCTTAAACTTGTAGGCAATGCTATCAGTCTCCGGTAACAGCGCCATAAACTTGATGTGTGTCAGGTTTTATCCAAAAACACAAAGATCTAGCTGCAAGTGCACAACAGACAATTGTAGTATTTTAGGGTTGAATCCACTAGAAAGTGAAAGGTTACGCTAAGAATCTTTTAGAAAAGAGTTAAGCTAAGAAAAAAAGAGAGGTTTGTAGTTGTCACTAGCAATTAGAATGCAAATAAATAAAAAAGTAGTAAATAGCGATAATAAAATCAATAAACCAAGCGTTGGGTTTCGGAAAATTCTTTGGAGTTTATGGATCGATCTATTCAGGTGTTAGGCAGATAAATTCAGCGGAGTATTCCAAACTCAAATTCACTTGGTATTATAATAAACCTACTCCCATAATGATGACTAACTATGTCTAAGCAAGTTAAATTACTCAACTCTCGCAGGAAAATAAGAATTTAAACACGCAATTACTCAGATCAAGATCAATATGTTAACTTAACTCCATAGCTCAAGTCTCATAGGTTATGACATTAAACTTATCTAATGTTAGGTCAAATTGATTAATCAAGTAGTGTACAAGTAAAAATCAATCTGATATCAGTCACAATGTTTTCAGTCAAGTAATATGCAGTGAACATAAGCATAGATGAAGAACTCCATCTAGATTCCTAAAATAATCAATTCTTATTTATCAAGCCATGAAAAACCCATTCCAAAACCTTTAAACCCAACAAAAAAAAATCAAACATGATTAAAGAAACCATAACAGCAGTATAATAAGTAGATTTCATAAGTAAAGATGGTTTAGAAAGCTTCTCTCTGCTGGTAGAAAGATAGAAAATTGTCTTCCTTGAAATAATACGTAAAAACCAAAGGAAAACCTAAAAACTATGGAGTTTGAGCGTGAATCTCTCCCTCAAAAAAAAATTGTACCTACAGTGGTGTTTGCTCTGGTTTCATGGCTCTTGTAGTTCTTATATAGATGGATAAGTCGGTTAGGGTGAACCCCTGAAGATTTAGGAAGATTTCCTTATAAAGACGAAATTTCCATTTTTTTTGGAGAAGGTGATCGATCGATCATCCTTGGTGGGATCGATCGATTGCCTCTGATTTTCAAGGCAGGGACTTCTGGTGATTAGTGATCGATCGATCATCTAGCATGATCGATCGATCGGGGCTTGATTCCTCAACTTACTTCATTTCGACACTAGATCGATCAATCTTCAGTAATTTGGGCATAAATCTCCAATCATAACTCCAAATGATTTGAAACCACTTACATATGAAAGTTAACATCCGTGGCTACCGTATCATCAAATTTCAGTTACATCCAAGATGTATAAGTTCTTCAACGAACATAAAAATTTTGATGTATGAAAGTTGTCTTGTTCACCAAGTTGTGAGATTTGCTCAATTTTGCATCTTTTTGTCCAAATAACCCATAAAGACTATGACAACTACAAAAATACTAAAAATAGCAATAAAATACCAAAATTAAGTAGTTTTTTTTATTAAAAATCTATATAATACATACTAAAAATGGGTAAAATATGAGGTATATCCATTAACAATTACATATTATTGGTAATAATATTTTTATTTATGAAATCAAATTAGTAATTTACGAGAATAAATAGTAATTGGGGTTTTAGTTTTAATTTTTATGTATGATATGCTGTATTGGTAAATTTAACTATCTTTTAATATACAGTTTTCTTCACATCTGAATTATAATTATCGATTTCCTAAAAATATGAATTATCAACAAAATCTGGCCAACTATGAATTTTTCATATATCTTTTTAAGAAAATTGAATTTTCGTTACTTTTTTAAACTTGTTATTTTCTTTTAATATAATTTTTAATATTTCAATGTGTTGATGAATAATTTATTTTTTCAAATAAAATATAAAACATTATTTTTTAGGGACTATTATTTGCATATATTTTAATTAAATTACTTTTTAAATAATATTTTTGATTTTTTCAACTTAATTTCATATTTTATAATTGATTTTTTATATATTATAATATCATATTTGTACTATTACAATGTTACCAATCAAACCCATGTTTGTATTATCATGTTGTACCATTTTTATTAATTTGTACTTTTATTTTTCATATGATTTTTTATACCGTTATTTTCATACTAGATTAAAGTTTTGTATCACCCCACTATTTTTATGTTACCAATCAGAGCTATTGAATTATTCAAAAGTTAAAAATATATTTTTAATAAAGAGGACTAATAAAAATATCGTTATAATATAAATTCCTAAAATATATATCAGATATATGTTTAAACGCGCACTCATTAATTTTAATGTATAAAAATCGACTACATAATGTAAATAATGTAACTGGACCAAATCAATTTTTTTGTTGTATATGTTAGATAATAGTAAAAAACAGTTAGGAACTAGGAATATTTTGAATAGAATCGTTGTCATACCATGGAGAACATACATAGCTTTTTTTACAGAAAAGTTGATAAAGTTCGGTTTTAATAATTATATAGATGTTGGGTTCTCTAAAATGAGAATTTAGGTTAATGTGTATTTAATAATGTACAAGAAGAATTCTGACTGATGATCAAGTTATCCCATTTGGTAATCACTTAAAAAAACTCAAAACAATATAATTAAATAAAGGTATTTTACTCAAATAAAACAAATCATGTTTTATGTAGTGATGTAGATGGATGTATGATCTGGTTCAAGCTTGGTCCCATATATGATGCTATAAACTTTCAAAAACAAAAACAAAACAAAAATAAAAAAACGTGCACAAATTAGGAAGCCGTCCATTCCAATTATGCAAACTTATGTCCCATTGGCCTTCTTAGTATATGGTTTAGAGGACTTTGTGGCCTGCCTCAATACTCCTAATCCTTCTTTTAAAACTTCTAAAAAACATTTCTACTTTTTAGGAGAAGTAATCAATATAATTTCTATAGCATAAAACTATATTCAAATTGGAATCATATGCAAATATGCAATGCATTTATGATTTATGTATAAACAGGATCATGTTAATTAAGCCTCACCTACTAAAGGATTAATCGCTTTAAGCTTCGTGCTAATACCGTAACTGGAACCACATTATTAAAATTTTTAATTGTATCAGAAAGGAAAACATCCTTTATCTAATTTACATGTTTTGAGGTGCCTCAAATGTCTTGTTTTTCATTCTTATTTTTGTTACTAACCATGAACTTTAATTTAATTAAATAAATAACTATGATTTTTTTGTTGCAAAAATAAACTACTATAACATGCTATTTGATTAAAAGTACCCTAATTAAATTAATGTTTTCAACGGTTTTAAAATTGACATCGACTTTTTGGTCCTTAAACCAAAACAAAAAGCTCTACATTTTCGAAAAATTAAATGTCATTTCTAAAATGTTTTTGCTACACTATAAGAAACATGTTTGATAATGTCGATTTATTAGAGCCAATTAGTAAACCGACTTGGAACTTTTTAATAGGAAGGTATAGCTATATAAACAAACATTTGAAGTTTTGCTATACAAAACAAACATTTTTTTATAAAATAAGATTCAATGTTTAATTGAAGGGCTAAGATTATATTTTAAGAATAATGAATTTTGGACGAAGTAAACCCTAGCTGAAAACACCACTTGTAGGTTTTAAAAATTGATGTGTACAAGAAAATCAACCTTAAAATAAAATTTCCTGGTATTCTAAAAGTCGTCTTTGACTATGTAATAACATCATGATGGCCCATTAAATAGGCTACGGAATTCAAAACAGAAGAGAAAATGCAAGCAAGATTTTCTTTTTACTTTTGAATTTATATAACTAAATACAAATCAAATAAAACGCAAGTCTATATTTTTCACATTAAATTATTAATATGTCACTTATAAGAAAAGAAAAGATAATGAAAATTAATGACGGCCTTCAAATTCGTGCAAAGTCTTCGACCGTGTACCCAACCTTCTCGAACTTCCCTCTCTCATTACTCTCTCTAAACCTCAGATAATCCCCACATTTAAATGACCGAAACACCCTTGCACCCTCCGAGCCACCCACGACCTCATCAGGGGCAAACAGGACTTTCCCATCGTCGAAGCACCAGAAGAAAGCGAGAGAGAATCTGCTACCGGCGAAACTACGTCGTTGCAACACAACCCTGTGCTGAGACGATCTCAGCCGTCCATTTGTCCAAGCGTGCAGTAGATCTCCGACGTTGACGACGAGAGCGTCGTCTTTAGGGTTTATGTCCATGAGACCAATCCCGTCTCTTGATCTGACCTGAAGACCACCGATGTCGTCTTGATCAACGATCGTGATGCAACTCATGTCGGTGTGCATTCCCAGCCCTTCGATCAAATCAACATCATCTTCGTGATGATCTTCTTTAATCAAAGGGATTGTGTAGTTGTTGATCCTGAAGTAGCCATGGCAGTTTCCAAACTCAGATTCGTAATATTTGTGATGAAGATCGTCACCGAAGCTAGAGAGGATTGCTTTCATTATCTTCGCACACAGTTCCGTCATCTTTTCTCCATATTCTTTCATCAACCCGCTTTACAAACAAAAAACATAAATATTAGAAAATCAATATATATATTTGCATAGAACAAACCTAAATAGATTTAAGTTGGACCGGTCAACTATAAAAATCACTGTCTTACATTTCAGTGGTTTTTAATCAGTAAGTCCGCAAAACTAGAGGACCGGTCTTGAACAAACCTTAATATTACCGGTCCTAGCTACAAATATAAACCAGACTGAAATGGTTAAAAGTATCACAAGATCCCTAACTTTTACATTTTTTTTTTTTACTTTATGTATCACAAAGATGCAAAGGATATTTGAGTGCAAGCATAAATGCTTAAAGAGAAGGCAAATTATGCAATGCGCACTTGTGAAATAAAGAGTGACCATTATAGTTGGAATCAGATTTGTTTCTTGTTTGACAATCCTATTGTCACAAAACCGTTCTACTAATTATTAATTGATGTATTTTCTTCATGATAAGTTGATATTTTGGAACAAACAAATTCCATGAACATTATCTAGGAAACCCGAAACAGTAAGTTGAATTATGTAAACACTTTATAATCAAACGAAAAAGTACAACCTGATCCTTTCCAATTCATAAAATAGAGTACTAAAGTATTAACAATTCAAAATGTGGATTGCATATAAATTGGTTCAAATAGGAATGTCAATCGAGAGCATGCATAACATATATATGGGGGATTAGGGATATAGTTCTAGATGTCTAAAATAAGCAGGCCTCGCAGAATAATTCAATGCGGACCATTGTTTCAAATGTGCTACTCACGCAGATATCGAACTGATCCGCGGATATGATAAGATAATTAAAATATTAATATTTATTTTATAAGATACTTAGATTTTTTTTATTCAATTTACTAAGTAATTAATATTTTTTTTTCAAAATTAATTATAATCTCACATGTTTATATTTTATTATGTATAAAAATTAAAATTAAAATATATGTTTCTATATTTTAAAGAACTAGCAAAAAAAACTGAAATTTTAACAGTCTCCGGGTCAACCGGCAAAATCCACTGTCATAAGACATGGACAAATTGTGGTTTCTAACAATAGGGTACTTGGCGGGCGGTCAACAAAATATATTAGCCGTTATGGAGGGGTTACTCCGCTTTGATACCCATAGGTTCACAGGGCGAGCTTAATTGGATTCTAAATTTTTCAAAATATGGAACCACTTGTAATTCAACCCATTAAATGGCATCGTTTTGGGGGTTGCCAAAGAAAACGTCAACAAGCATTTTCATTTATATATCTACATAATATATGTACGTATATACCTGAACTCTTCATCCTTAGCTTGATCGGAAAAAGCATCAATGGAAGATTTGGCCGAAGCGTAGAAATCGGGACCGGAGACACGAAGGCTTTCGAAGAAAGGAGATGCGATGAAACGAGGAGTGTAATTAGACGCACACATCTTCATCTTCTCCTCGTCTCGGAGCCCGAACACTCCGCCGGAGAATCGCCGGAGTTTCTGGTACATATCGCCGGAGACGCCATGGTTAGTCACGTAGAAGAAACCCCACTCCTTACACGCATCTTGTAGGGACGTCAGCGATGACTCGCTTAGAGGCTTTGAAATGTCAAACACCGGAAGTTCCACAGACATTAATTACCCCAAAGGATGATTATGATTATGATGATGATTACGAATGTTGCATTTATATGTTTGGAATACAACTTAGTTTCTTTGGTGCTCCAAATAGGTTTTATTCGTGTGTGTGTATATATGTGTAGAGGTAGCTGGTTACTTAGGAGATATGTATATATATATATATATATCAATTCTTTTTTCAGAAGCTTATAATATATTTCCACTATACCATTCTTATATATTTTGGTTGAACTCTTTACATATAAATCTAGTATTTATTTCGTATAATAATCGGAAACTCTAGATGCTAATTAATCTTTGTCGTCGTTGCACTAATCAAAACCAACTACCATCTTTTTATTCTACCTATTTCTACATTTCAAGATGTTTGGTCCTAAAGAGAGTTGTGAATAATTAAAAAACTCGAGATTCTTATTCGTCCATTTTAGTGGAATTATTTATCGCTAAAATAGGGGAAAAATGCTTAGACATTAAGAATTGAAAAATGGTTAGACACTACTTGCGTGAGAAAATGAGAATCCATCACCCTAGAACATGTAACTGGTAAGTTACCTTTTTTAACCCTCATTAAATCGATGCCACTGCAAAAAAGTTAAAAGAAACATCAAAACTAGCTATAGAAGTCTTAGGAATTAATAATATACATAAGTAATCTATCCAGAGCCGATTCAATATTTTCGGATATTCTGCGTAAAATTAAAAAAATTTACAATTTTTATATATGTTAGGTCCTGAATAATCGTTTCACTTGTCTATACTCTAAATTAAGAATGAATCATAGTTTAGTGCGGATGACTAACATTTGTTACATAAAGATAAACATAAAATAATAAAAAAGAAATTGATTTAACAAATGAATATTTGCTCTTAAAAACTGATAGAATTACATTTCGGAAATGTAGTATATCATTTATGCACGTAAACTCTAGATAGGCCTAGATGATCATCTGACTTTTATTTGATCAAATGACAAAAAAAAAATCGTAATTATTTCATAAAAAAATGAGTGGTGGCCTAGCACCTAAAAGACCATCAAAATTAGTTTTCAAAACACACATAACACTACTAATATTTAATCATAGTTTCTAATGTATATCATCAATGTTAAGTAAGATGTAGTTATTATATGATACAAAGTCTTTAAGCAATGAAAACTTTGTTTATTTGTCCCCTTGACACATTAAGCATTTTTTAATTGTCATAAATCAGCCGAAATAAAATGGTTTAAGGCAACGCCTACAGTTGTCTTGGAGTTGAAAAGTGGTTTTAATGAGAATATGAACATAGATTGAATTATTAAAATGAGTTTAAATATAGCTCCAATAGTAATTAAATAAGAAGGTCAAACACATACAGCTAGCTGGTCTGCTCCGTTCCGGCTCTATAGGAAGTTAGGAACTCCTCATCCTCGAGAATCTTAAACAAATTATTTCTCTAATTTCTGATGTGGTTGCCAACTCTCTCTTTCTTTGTTCTTGTTTTTCTTTTTTCAAAATATTTCTCGTATGTGGTTGTCAAATTAACTCTCTTTTTCTCCTCATTTTTTCCCCGATACACTGAAATATTATAGATTATACAGAAAATAAACATATTAGAGTAAATACATTTCATTTACAACATTAAAAATCATGTTAAGGCTAAACATAACAATTCAATTCGAAAGGTATGAATGCATAATAGTATATATATATGTGCTTGTTTCTTTTCGAGGAAGTTCTGGAATTCTTTGGATTCATAATCTTTCTCAGCCGAGATAAACCTTAGGATAAACACATTTTTCCCAAACAAGATCTGAATTAGAATGCAAAGCGCAATGTGTTCTAGAGAACACTAAGACCACAATACACTAAGACCATAATATTTGCTAGGTTTACTTTGTTGTAGCAAAGTTTATGTGAAGATTACTCTGTATATATATTACAAATTGGTCTGTGGTTAAATAAGATGTATATGAATCATATGTACATCTGATAAAGTTAATTTGTTGTAAATCTGTTTAAGTTATTTCTGGTATAAGGGTTTTGAAGTTTAGTTGCTAAGTTCTGTTTCACATTATTTCTCTTTCTTGTTTTCAAGATTTTTTATATTGAGATATCATATTAATCCAAAACTTATAAGACTTAGAAGCATATATAATCGAAAATTTATAATTTTGATTTAAATTTTTTTTTTTTTTTTTTGACATTAAAACTTTTCATAGTTAGCACTTTGGTAATTTTCTCAATGCATTATGCACTAGTAGGAGTATATTTGCTTTTTCAAGTTCTGGTTCTTGATATTAGTGTTGCAAATGCGAATTAAAAATTTTCTTAAAAGGCTTATGACTGTAGATTCAGATTCTAGGGTTAGAAAACGAACATGAATACGGTAGGAACTCAAATTACTATAATATGAGTAAACTGATATTTTTAAAGTGAAATACATAAATAAATCGATAATACAACAATACCGATACAAGAATTATGAAAAGAACGGATTTGGATTTGCAGAGCGAGACACTCTTTCCTTAATTCTGAAAACGTTCTGTATTGTGACGGTTGTGGCGTTCCGAATCCCAGCATACAACTGCAATCAATTCTGTTTTGCACAACTCAAGAACAGAATCTAACGAACATTTTTTATGTGTTGTACTCTCATGGAGAAAAACCAAAAGAAGAAAAGAAGAAAGAGAAAAAGTGTAAGAGATTGTTGTTTCTTGTCCATGAATGAGATTGAAGAACACCAATGCTTTATAATAAGCCATGTGTTTCCAATATGTAACTCTCTCAAAGAGCATTAGTGGAGATTTTTATTATGGTCATTAAGGACAATATTAATCTCTAAATTAATTGTCCAAAATTAAGAGTGCTATTTATTTTATTTTTTATTTTGACCAATTTTAGATATTTTGTAGTGATCAATTACAAACCTAAAACTTGATGCAAAATATAGGTTATTGGATCGAAGGCTCATTTATCCGAAACCGCACCTAAACCCAAACCTAAGCCCGAGTCAAACTTGGCTCAGCTTGGCGCGCGCGCATGGTTTAGTATGAGTTCACTTTTCTTTACAATTATCCTAAGATTTTGAACCTTGTTAGGACTTCTCCATAATATATGTTATGCCCATTTCGTGCCTTTCAAACAACAAACTTAGGACAAACATTTCTCATTCAAACAAACTGCAATTTTGACATATGAGTATACTCTGTTACCCTATGTCTTAAATTGAGTTCCAACAATCCCCCACATGAATAGAAATATTTCTAAACAAATGAAAACTCGATAGAAGGACTTTTGAGAGTACAAGCGAAAAATCCACTGTATATGAGTTGGTAGCATTTTGCAGCCTTAAACCAATCATTGTTAATAGCTATCGGATTTACTCGACCAGGAGGTGAACATGATGTCTTCAACCACCCGGACTTTGATGTAAATCGAGACAATAACTATAACACAACTTCATTTTCTCACAGGACTAGGTTTTTTGTTGTGTTCATTGTGGCCTTGAACATGCCTGGTTATCATGAGTGAATTTAGAGAATATAGCCTTTCGTTCATTCTCCTAGAAATGGCCTAATTTCACACTCACTAGGTGATATGTCATTAGCCTTTGTTTTACGAAGTATCATGTAATACTCCATGAACATATCAAAGCTATGGTGAATATCATTAAAAGCAACGCTTATCTTTTCTATACAGGAAGCACTGTATATCATCTTAGGAAGTGGGTAAGTTCAGTGCTTTTACGCAGACTCAGTTTGACTTAGTTTTTTCTTTGAACCTACATCTTGGGATCTCCAGTCACGTAGGTAGGATTTCCATCAAACACCCTCTTAAGTCATAGGCTTTAAACCCATTCCTCTTGATGGTTTTACAATTTGATCTCGTGACACACCTTTAATAAATGGATCCTAGGTTATCCAATGAGGTATAATCTGTTGAGATTACTCCATTTGAAATCAATTGTCTAATGGGTTGACGTAATCTTCTTTAAAGACATGACTACCCATTATACATAAAACTCAGTGCCCGAGCTATAGTTGATTGACTATCACAGTGTACACGTAATGCTCGCACTAGTTTTTCCACACTTGTGGACTATTAGTTTCTGGAATGCGATAACCAATTAATATAATTGTATCCTTCCAAAACTATTGGTGTTTTACCATAATGCAATCCATACCTTTTAGTATATTGCATGTAACTCAATACTCTAGTTATTAATTTCCAATGTGTTACAACATGGATTACGCATGTAGCGACTTAGTATATGGACTGAGTCCGCCGATCGGTTAAGTACTTTAAACTTCCGATTAAATTTGAGTAGACCTTGAATCTCCCAAGTATCGTTTTAGCATAATGAGCTTGATATGATTATTACTTTGGAATGTCGTGTGATCATAATTTATAAAACCACATTCATTCGACCCAAGTTTTACATGTCAAACTTCACACTAAGAACAATTTTAGTTTGTTCAACCATGTCTTTATTGCTTCAAACAAGGTGATTTACATATAAACAGAGCAAAATGTATCAGTGCGGAGTACTTTTGATGTATATAAACTTATCACATTCATTGATGCTAAAACTATTTGACAATGTCAAATATTTCAGGCTACTGTTTCAGAGTTTTTGTAAGCCCAAACAGAGATTTCACAAGTCTATAGAATTTGTGTCTTTTCGACTAAGACATAATTTTTCGATTAAAAGCCATTTACACCTTAGGACTATACGCCCTTGTGACACATCGATTATCTTCCATATATGGTTTTTCATAATGGAGTCGATCTCACTAATGAGGTTTTCCTTTCACGAAGGATTGTCTAATTTAGACATGGCTTTAGTGAAAGTTACGGTGCATTCTCTCTGAGAAAACTTTTAAAAATCTTTACCAAAAGATTTTCAGATTCTTCTGCATCATCTCACAATCTGCCATAAGTACTCGCCTTAATTATAGAGGTGATATAGTCTTTTCTTCACGAGTTCGTTTTGGATTTTGTTTATCTTTACACCGAAACACGTGTTCAAAGAAATATACATTCTTTGATTTTATTATTGTATTTACATGGATCTCCGGTACAGCTGATTATAAATCAAAAGCCGATAAGCACTATTTTATGTGTATATCTAATAAAATACAATCTGCCATTTTTGGTCTGCTTGTAATCTTTTTAGAAGGTGGCACTGCGACTTTTGTGAGGCACCCTCACACTTTCAGGTATTTGTACGAATGTACTTTACCTCTTCAAAAGTTTATATGGTGGTTTGCCAATGACTTTATGTGGTAAGCAACGCTCCCCCCCCCCTCCCCCCACATTTCAAGAGATAACTCAAAATCATGGATATGTGCATTCATCATCTCTTTAAGAGTTCAAAGTTTTTGTTCCACAATTCCAATAGTTTCAAGTGAATAAGGAGCAGTTTTTTTTTTGATGCATAATGTCATTTTCCTTTAAGAAACGCATTTCATTCTCATCAAACTCGCTTTCTTTATCATGTATAACTATTTTCATAGTTATCTCAAGTTGGTTTTGAATTTCCATCTTGTATGCTTTGAACTTTTTCAAAGGCATATTCTTGCTTTTTAACAAGTATACATATCTATTAACATAGATATTGATGGTGGTAGCAGCGTAATGCCACCATTCCATTCGATTGTTTCCAACCTGATTGATTTCTGAAACTACACTACACGTGTTTGTTTTATTCAGATTGGGCTGAAATTTTTCCATTGTCTCTGCATGGTCAATTGTGGTATGACGTTCATTAGCATTGCTATGACATGTGTAAACCTTTTGACCACCCATAATGCCATAGTTGCGATATTTTTTTTCATTAAACTTCTTTTAAGCGTTATGCTTTCCGAAGTTAGTGGAGGTTTTCATAGAAACTTTATGTTTCTCTTTGTTCTTTTGTTCACATATGTGAATACCATATGCTTTGCGGTTTGTAGACTCAATCCGCTGCCTGACAATCAAGCCTTCAAGGCTTTCGGCCTTTCTCTTATGCCAGAGATAATTCTTGAAATATTTCTAAGCTAGTGGAAAATTTTCAATTAAACAACAGACCTAGTACATCAAAGTAATTGACATCCATGCGGTCATTATCTCATGTATCAGCAATCACAGCTTTTTGATTTTTATATGATGAACTAAGAGCCCACCAATTTAAAGTCCAAAAATTTCGTCAATGCGAATTTCTTAGAATGTGTGTTCTTAGACTTGTACTTCATCTCAAGGAAACAAGAGTTCCTTAGAAGTTTTAAACTCACAGTAGATTTATACAGCAGTTTCAGGCGGCATTTATCCAAACTTGCATAGAACATTCGCAATAATAAAAAATTCAACACTGACTAGAGTTATAACGTTCATATTCTAAAGAGAAAGCATATGCTATCCTCTTTGAATTACGTCTCTAGTTTCAGCATGAATCGAGGTACATCGAATTTATCTAGTATTAGTCCTATGTTTACAACATAAGGCGCTAACATGACAATCTGATAAAATCAAAATTTGGCACAGTCATATGTGGCAGACCACTACCAAACTGAATTTGGCGCGCCGACTCACTAGACTTGTAACCATAACACCTCAACCGCTATCGGTGTAAATAGGATCTAAACATTCCGATAAATATCAGAGATGTAGTCCGTATAACACACATGGTCATAGGTGGTAGACCATTCTCAATTTGAGTTGTCCACTCACCATACCCGTTTTTGTCTCAAACGTTGTTCAAAACGTTTTCTTTGTTAGGTAGCTTTGAAAGCGATTCGAAAATACAAATGTCTATTCATATACATATGTCCGATTTAAGCTGCTAACTCGTTGATAGTTGTACTTAAAATCAAATATGTTCAAAAGAACCAAGATCAAATTAGTACACTAACATAAAAATTAGAAGTTCGGTCTAATATATATGAAGCAATTTAAACAAATATGAATAAATTGCAAAAATTAATTAAAAATAAAATTTTCAGAATTAATAAATTCAGAAATTAAATATTGCAAATTTTCAGAATTAATAAATTCAGAAATATTGCAATAACCAATATGCAGAGAGTTCTCTTTTCCAGTTCG
The DNA here is from genome assembly GCA_900406555.1 of Pseudoturritis turrita. NCBI lineage: Eukaryota > Viridiplantae > Streptophyta > Magnoliopsida > Brassicales > Brassicaceae > Pseudoturritis > Pseudoturritis turrita. The sequence goes on along the minus strand of OVBL01001085.1, from coordinate 124,447 downwards.
ATCAACGATTAGAACGAAGGATGAACACATGTTCTTATGAAATATTAATATTAGAATCATTAGTCCCAAACATGAATGATTTTAAAGAGTTTTAACACAGAAAAAATCTAGAAAAATCTGCAAAATAATTAGAATAAATTGCAGAAAATCAAAGAATTAATCTATATAATTCAACAATAAATTGAAAAATTGCATAATTATTAAAAAATGGCCAAGAATAATCTGATGAATAAGGATTGATTATCGATCATAATGAACTCTCTGATTCATGTTTTCATGACAAAAATACTTTAAAAAAATTAGTTTTCGTTAGTGCAATAGTGCAAAAACGAAATTTTTTTTAGAATTAAGAGTATAGAAACTCAAATTACTACAATATGGGCAAACTGATATTTGTAAAGTGAAATACATAAATAAATCGATAATACAACAATACCGATACAAGAATTATGAAAAGAACGGATTTGGATTTGCAGAGACGAGACACTATTTCCTTAATTCTGAAAATGTCCTATAGTGTGACGGTTGTGTAGCGTTCCGAATCCCAGGATACAACTGCAATCAATTCTGTTTTGCACAACTCAAGAACATAATCTAACAAACGCTTTTTCTGTGTTGTTCTCTCATGGAGAAAAACCAAAAGAAGAGAAGAAGAAATTGAGGAAGTGTAAGAGATTGTTGTTTCTTGTCCATGAATGAGATTGAAGAAGACCAATGCTTTAGAATAAGCCATGGATTTCCAATATGTAACTCTCTCAAAGAGTATTAGTGGAGATTTTTATTATGGTCATTAAGGACAATATTAATCTCTAAATTAATTGTCCAAAATTAAATGCCATTTATTTTATTTTTATTTTGACAAAGTTTAGATATTTTGTAGTGATCAATTACAAAACCAAAACTTGATGCAAAATATAGATTATTGGATCGAAGACCCATTTACCCGAAACCGCACCTAAATCCGAACCTAAGCCCGAGTCCAACTTGGCTCAGTTTGGCGTGCACGCATGGTTTAGTATGGGTTCACTCTTCTTTACAATTATCTTAAGGTTTTTAACCTTATTAGGATTTCTCCATAATATATGCTATATCCATTTCGTACCTTTCAAGCAACAAACTTAGGACAAACATTTCTCATTCAAACAAACTGCAATTTTGACATATGAGTATACTCTATTACACTATATTTTAAAATTGAGTTCCAACAAATACTATTATGAAAACATACGTATTGTTAGTGTTATAAAGTTCAATAATCACAATCTAGGGATGAATTTTAATTTAAGAAATTAATTAGTCTTTGTATGGCGAAAATTAAGTGCTAAATAAAATCAATAACAAGCAAAAAAGGACGAAAGAATATGTTTAGATCAATAGACCTTAGTTAGTCCGGAGTGAAACAAACTATAAGAAGTACAAAAATTTCTATTCGGAAACAAAGAGTATGAGTATTTTAATGCTAAATATGTAAGTCTTGGGATCCTCTTTTCCTCCTTTCCTCCCTCCTCTTTATATCCCAAATTTCTCATTGATTACATGGTTGACCGGTTTTATTTGCCATTAATCTACCTTAATCTTCTCATTCAATTCTTATGATTTGTTGTTTTTTTTCGGTTACGATTTTTTGTATGCAATATCTTTTTCAAAAAAATTTTGGCCTTCGAGATATATGGAAATTGGACTGCCTCTGTTCAGACCCAGTTCTCGTGTTTGTTGAACCCGAATTTGTACACCAACACGTATAACTTGTTAACTATTTTTGTTCTCTAGGTTATAATTATTTTCACATAATTAACCAAGGTTGGATGCTTTAGAAACTATATTACCATTCTATAATATCAATTATAAGGTCTAAGGCACTCGACGGTTATACAAATATAGATGAAACGCACAAATCTTACCAAAAAAACTCGGACATGATGATGCTGTGGTGGCCAGTTTTTGTAACCCTTTTCGTCAAATTTCTTTGAGCACAAGTGATTGACTATCAGACTGAGACTATTTCTAGATAAATATGATTTATTTATTTTTTCTCTATAATTGATTTTGGTACACGATATGTTTGAATTTACAAGTTGAAACAAAACTTACAAGTGGCTGATAAAAATTTCAAATACACCACAAAATTTAGGAGTGTCAATTTGGCAAATAACATAATTGCTTTATTTGTTGACAAAAGAAATTGCTCTGATTTTTTTCTTGGAATTTTAACGGAAAAATTCTTCAAATATCGTCCAATCCATTTTAAAACCCTCAACTAACTTATTAAAGAAAAAAATTTTAAGTAAGGGATTTTAATGAATAGACTCTTCAACTTAAAAATTAATGAAAAAATCTCTCAAATAAAGTTTCGTTAATCAAAAAACGCTCTCTCTATAGTACTATCAAAATCTTAAACGACTGCCATTAAATCGATACTATACGATTTGGGTTCTTAAAAAATGACATGTATATTTTATTTAAAAATTAGAGAATACAATATTTGTTTAAAAACAACATTAGAAACGTGATGCGGTCGATTGAAAATCGGAAACAAATAATCAATATGACTAAGATCTTGTCTCTTTGGTTGCCTAAAATGATGAAAATTCACAAATTCACGTAGAAGTTCAGGAATTGAATGCATCTAAGATAAAAGAGAAGCATGAGGATGAATGACAGTTTACATTTTACACGATTTTGGATTTTTAAAATAAACATTGGGGATTTATGAAACTTGATGTTATTTTTGAACAAATACCGCATTATTTATATTTAAAAGACATAGTCACTTTTTAACAAGCCAAAACATAGAGTATCGATTAAACGACATCTATTTAAGTTTTTGGTGTAGGGGTTTTTCATTAAAATCCCTTAGTTGAGGATTTTTTATTAATAATTTAGTTGAGAGATTTAAAATAGATCATATCATAATTAAAGGGTTTTTAGTTAAAATCTCTTAGTTAAGGATTTTTTATTAATAATTTAGTTGAGGAGTTTAAAGTAAATCGAACGATACTTGAGAGGTTTTTCATTAAAATTCTATATTTTTTACTGATTTTAATGATAACTATTTTTTAACTAGGTGACTCTCCCGCTGAGCACAGATAATTTGTTTCTTAAATTGATAATACGGTTTTGTTTGGAGGTGGATAGTCTAGTTATTAATTTTGTTTTGATTTGGATTTTATGGTATCCAGTTTTAGAATTTTTTTGAGATATGCCACTTCTCAACTGCCACTTTGCAAAAATGTCATTGTTTAAAAATCTTTACAAGCATGACACTCCATTTTTTCCATATCCCCATATTATCTTTTGACTCATTTTAAACTAATTTTTTGTATTGATTTTTTCAAATTTTGCCTCCCAACTCGAGAATTCCTCTAGAATCGCCGTCTCCGATCTCAAATCTCTCCGTCTCCGATCTCAGACCTCTCTATCTCCGAACTCCGTCGCGATCTCCTCTGAGAAGATTCGAGAAGAGTTGTTGTTGATCTGGTGGTGCGTTTGACGAAAAACATGGATCTGAGATTGGATCTGGTGGATTTGGGAAGAAGAAAGATTGTTTAGCCCGATTAATGATCCGATTTGTTGAAGATCCAACCTGTGTTAGGTCAAGAACGGTGAAAAGTCAACTTTCGGATAATATCCAGGGAAGGTAGAAAAAGAAGAAGGAGGAAGAGAAAACGCAAACGCGGAAGAAGAATAATCGGAAACGTTTTTGAATAGCTTATAAAACTTTTTAAATAACTTATAAAATCTTTTAAATAGGATTTAGTTTTGAAGTTATAGAACTTGGAGTGTTTGCAAGAGGAGTCTTTTAAATACCTTATAAAACATTTTAAATACCTTATAAAACATTTTAAATATCTTATTAAACCTTTTAAATACCTTATAAAACTTTTTAAATGCATTATAAAACTGTTTAAAAACATTATAATACCTTATTGTTTTTTTTGATATTTGACTTTATTGTTTACATAGTCTGATCAATTCTTACACGAATATTTTTGTTCTTGTTTTGTCTTTATTGATGCATAAACTTCTTAGAGCACTTGGAGTGTTTGGAGGAGGAGTCTTTTAAATACTTTTTAAGTACATTATACAACCTTTTAAATATCTTATAAAATATATTAAATACCTTAATTTATTACTAGATTCAACGAAATTGAATAAAAATCCTAGATCTGTAATCCAAATCGAATTAAAAACTCAGACCTGTAACACAAATCAAATAAAACCAGATTTGCGAGAATAAAAAAGAGAGAGAGAGGTCGGAAACTCGTTGTTTTATGCCATTTCTATAATTCTATTTTTTAAAATAAGTATTGTGAATATTTAATAATTATGAAATTTTATGTATTATGGGCAATTTTTTACTGTTAGATTATTAATTTTTTTTTATTTTAATATTTTGAACGTTGCACCCAAAACATAATAAAGTAATTTTAATTTTGATTAATTTTAATATTAGTAAATTGTTACCTGGTATAACATGAAATCTTTACTAAACAAAGTTTAATTTATCTAAAAATGAGTTGTACTCGTTTTTTATTTGTAATTTATTACTCGTTCTAATTTATATGTGGAATGTGCCAGAAAGAAAAAGAGTTAATAATACAATTGTTTATCGTAATATTAAACAAATTATTATGTAGGTAAAATCTTGACTTGTGTTCTTATAAACTATAATCCTAAACATGTGAGGTATAAAATGACCGATCTTTAACGGGAAAAATGTAAAAATAAATTGAAAGAATCTTTGTTTCACATAAAAAAACTTCAAAAAAAGTGGTGTGATAATTAAAATCCAACGTTTTAATTTAACGCAAATTAAATTTTAAAGACAAACGTTGTTAAATCATTAACAGATTTAAAGACTATCTGGCGATTTAGGAGAAGAAGAGGACTAGCAACTTATAATTCAGTTCAACAACAAGATACGTTTAACGATTTATTATAGATTCGAGTAGATGATGCGATTTCGTGTTCAATTTTTTCATTTAGAATACCTAGATTTGTAGTTTCTTAACTTCTGATTTTGTGTAGATTTTAAAAAAAATTAGTTTGAATATGAATGAATTTGTTGATAATGGTTGTTTAATGAACGTAAACTTCTAAATCAGACCACTAAATCGCCAGATAACCTCTAAATCTGTTAATGATTTAACAGCATTTGTCTTTGAGGTTTAATTATCGTTAAATTAAAATGTTGGGGTTTAATTTGCGTTAAATTAAAACGTTGGGTTTTAATTATCACCATTTTTTTGTTGGATTTTTTTACGTGAAACAAAAATTCCTTGGGATTTTTTTTGCATTTTTTCCATCTTTAACATGAGTTCCAATAAATTTTCTGATAATACATAATTTTATTTATTTTATAACAGTAAATTTATACTGATGACAATAATAATTCGAAATAATTTTCAGGTAGTTTTTGATATGGGAAGTCGGCTTTTTTATATCCAATTATCTGAATAAATTTGATTTATATATAAATTAGAAAATTATGCCAATTCATTCTGAATTAGATAATTTATCTATTTCATACACAAATTAATCAATTTTTGTTAAATTATACATTAATAGTTAACCAGTAATGAGGTGGAAGATACGTCAACTTTCACGTCTGAATCAGCTAACACGTCACATACCACATTACCTGCCACGTTATTATTAAAATATCTAATTTTTATATCTTTCACATATATTAATTAATAATTACTCTAAACACATTCTTAACCAAATATATTAACTAAGTTAATACTTTTTGTATTAATATAGTTTTACAAAATAGTTCAAACATAAATTATTTTATAATAGTTCAAACATAATAAGTTCCCACCACGCTACAAAGATCAGTTAATTAACCTGAAAGCAATATGAGGTCAACAAAATAAAGGTGATCATATACCGTCGAAAAAGTTTTGATAAGAGCAATTCGAATCTTGTATCAATTTTGGCAAAACCGGTTTAATGCTATCGAACCGGCCTGAATTGCAGTCAGTTTAAAATTAAAACATGTTGAAATTGAACACCAATTTAAATCGCTTGTTCTTCTGGGTCTCGCAAGTCCAGAATCGATTTTATATTCTAAAGAATCAGTTTAAAAAACTTTTAATTTGGTTTAATAACTTTGAGATCGAAAACTTCTCAATCATATTATTTTAAGGATGTTAATGTGATATGTCTATTGAGAAAATAGCATATTAAAATAAAACAAAATTATTTGGAACTATTCAATCTTATGAAAAATTTTATTTGCATCATTTTTAGAAATTGTTAAAAATGCAAGAGGAAAATTGAAAAAAAAAATTGAAGAAAACTAAGAAAACACGTTTTAAAATGCAAATGAATTTTGTTGTAAACATTATTTTAGTTATTTTAATATTTTAGCCTTAAGATGATCGACTAATTGTTATTATAAAAAAAAGTGACACTAGATACATAATGTATATACACTAGATATATAATGTATGATTAGTGAGATTAATATGTTAAAGTGAACAATAAGTTAATACATTATATGATTAGTGAGAGTAATATGTTAAAGTGAACAATAAGTTAATACATTTTGTTAAGAATATATAAACAAAAAATATGCTTTGAGTAATTATTAATTAAGATATGTGAAATGATATGAAAAATTAGATTTTTTAAAATAATGATGTAGCATGTGTTATAACTGTTGACTCAGACGTGAGAGCTGACATGTCGCCCATATCATCATCGGTTACCGATTAATGTATAATTTAACCAAAATTGATTAGTTCGTATATGAAATAGATAAAAAAAAATTTAGTTCATGGATGAATTAGCACATCGCTTTAATTTGTGTATGAATAAGATTTATTTAAGCAGTTGGGATATGATAAAGCCAACTTCTCTGCCTCTCGACATGCATTTCACCAGTATCTCTGGCACAAAAGAAATTTGACTCCTTCTCTTTTTTGATAAAAGATATTCTATTAAAATGCAAAGTAACTAATACAAGGATATGACACATTGGGTCATAGAGTTTGTATAAAAGAAAAGATAAGCCATACATCAATTTTTGAAACTCAAAAGTTAAGATGAAGAGAAAGAGTGGGTGTTTATTTGCCCACTATAGATAACTTGTTGGCGTTCCACTTCCACTTCGACCACCACGAATACGGCCTCCGCGTCCACCTACAACATGCTACTGCATCTCTTGAATTTTTTTAGATGGCTTTACAGGCTTATCTCGCAAAATTCTTTGAGCAGATGAAGTCATGTCAACATCTTGTAGAGATTGTGTGTCAGCTTCTCATTCACTTATCTCCAACAATGCAAACATGTTTTTACCCTGAACTCTCACATCTATATGATCATTCTTTTGAAGTCTACACATAGTTTCATTACATGATTCTTCTGTGAAAGCTTCCAAGACTGGTAATGTGGGTGGGATAGAGTTTTTCAAGGAGGGAGAAGCAACGTTAACCTCAGCCATACTTGCAACTTCTGTTAAAATAGGGAAATCTCATTGATTTTTGTAGTTTCTTTGCAATGGAGGAATACCTCAGCATTGATGGTGATTTATGTCCTTAGGCTTTGGTACAAAGTTGAGTTTGTTAAAGCGTTGAAGATAGGTTCAACTTCTACTATTAAAGTAGAATTCGAAGATCCAACAGGTGTGGCGGAGACATTTATAGCAAGGGACATTGGTGCAATGTACTTAGCATTGGTAGAGGGATCAACAATGATAGGGACTATATCGGCAATAGCGATATTGAGAGTTTCAGTTGTTGTAGGAGTTGTTATAGAATTTGCTACAGTTGTGCTAGAGGCAAGGGTAGGAAAAGAGACATTAGAATTAGCCAAACTTTATACTATTAAGGTACGATCATACATAGAAGCAGAGACAGTGGCATGAGTGTTAACAACAAAGATTCTATCTCCATGAGCAGTTAGATCCACTAACTTTGGACCAAAGGAATGAAGTTGATGATGAGATAGTAAACAACAAGATTCTTTATTTCCTAATTGACTACACCTATTACATTTAGTGGGAAGCCAAAAATACTCCACATCTACCATGGAGATATTTCCTTGTTTGTCCTCAGTTGCAATTTTCTGCAGGAATGGCTTATCTAATTAAACTTCAACCATGATCTTAACCTCACCCATTAGTGTAGGATCAAATCTTGGTTTGTTAGTGAGCATACGCTCACATAATCCAGAAGCAATCCAACTAATCCTTTTTGAGTAAAGCAGGTTATAAATATTTTTTGGAGTAACCCAAACCGGGACTATGGAGATCTCAGGTATAGCTAAAGTGTTTGTTGGACTCCAGGAGACAACAAACATAATGCAATCATGCCATAACCCGCGTTGGAGTACACAAGTTCTAGTTGATTCATCTGGGATATGAAACAAGTATGAGGATTCTCCTAATTTACGGGTAAAGATCCTACACTTTTTGCCCTAAATGCGATTTACAACAGCATGTATAAGGCCACCAGAAGACGTAGAGCAACGATTAAACTGTCTTATGATAAATTCCTTCTGGTTTTCTAGACCCTGAAGAAGAACATTGTCAGGTATTTTTACTTTAGGTGTACCGTCTTTCATGAAAACAGGTGAAGTGGCACGATAGAGATTGCGATGTAGTGGATTCATTCTTGCAGCCCATGTAAATCGAGGATTCTAGTTGGCGAGGTTGTGGTCTATGACATTGTTTCCTATCAGAGAGATGGTAGCAGATGAAGGTGTCACGAGCGAGGCTCTGCCTTGGACCTCAATTCAATGATGACGATTGATAGTTGGAGGTAAATTCAGTGGCCTCATGGTTATGGATTTGTTTCCGTCAGCAATAGTTGGCCATTGGCTAAGAGAACCAAGATCTGTCAGAAGCCTGTCACATGATTCCTGGAGAATGGTAGTCGCCAACGGTGAATTAGTCAATGGTGGCAGAGCCCATGCTCCCTTTTTGGGAGGAAAGATGGGTGTATGATCTACATCAACCATTTTTTTAATTCGGAGTTCCAACCGTGCGATTTTGTGGTGAAGAGAATGATGAGATCGGACTAACTGGATCACCGTCGGTGAACAGTGATGCCAGAGGGTATCTCGTAGAGTCACATATGCTTTCCATATGCCTACTTGGAAAGGGCATCGAAGAGTCCATGACAAATCAATGGAGTAGATCGGGACTCGCTTTGAAGGAAAATTGAGGATCATTTTCGAAAGAGGAAATGGGATTACCAACAACAGGAACATGCACATATTCAACAACATCACTTGCGCAGATTCATTAACAATAACATAGCCTACATCGGCAATCTGTGAAGGCGTAGAAAGCATGGTTCCAAGAGAATATTACATTTGAGAGGAAGAGTGAAATCATGAGAGAGAAGCTTAAGAGAAAGTCCCAGTATTGCCACGCCGAATTGAAGAATTCCGGCGAAGCAGCAGAGGCAGAGACGCCGAGAATGGAAGAGACGAAGTTAGGGTTTTGTCTTCGATAAGCGAGCCTGGGAGAAAAAGGATCCTTCTCTTTCTATATTATCTTATTTAATGTTGAAAGTCTAACATTTGTTGTATCAGGTGACCACAAAAATTTGTACGGTGTGAAAAATCATGAGAATTTGCGATGATAGCACTTTTCCATCATTTCTTAGTGATTGTGGCACTTTCTAAAAATGGTGTCCTTCTGACACTTTTGGTGTACGATCGTGACGATTTTACCCCTTTGGCATTGTGAGAAAGTACAAACTAGGAGAAAGTAAATTAATAGGTGGTCTGTTCGAGGCATGAAGTGACGTTATTTTGTTTGCATGGGGATCATTAAATGTGTGAGATGATTTGTTTGTGTGTGGGAAAAGAGAAATATTTATTTTTAAAATGGGTGGATTTTTGTATTTAAGAGGAGGAAGTGTGCGTGGGTTTAGAGCACTAATTGCATGTGAGAAACATTTAAAAAGAGGAAGACGGCGATGGGGAGGTTAGTGTGTAAGATATATTTTGTACACATGGAAAGCATGTGTATACACATACGTCATGACTTATACATGTCGTAGACATCATAGTTTGTAGATTGTAGATTATGGGAGTGACTGGTTTAGACTTTTACTTTTGGTGGTTGCTATAAAATAAATGTTATGCTTTTTTTTTTAATGTGGTTGTGATTTTAAGAAAGCTAAAAGTCATCAATTCTGAACTTTAAAAAAGAATCATGAACGTAGAACAAAAAAATAAAATATAGACTGTGAAAAATTTTAGGAACTGTGAGTGATTTTAGAAAAGTTAAAATGTGGTTAGAATAATTTGACTTTAAATTTTTAAAATTAAGTAACAGCCTTAAAAGTCATTCCCAATCACCCTTTATATGTTGTAAATATGTATACATCACAACATGGTAACTATATATATTATTCATATTGTATACGTGCATGTGTATATAATATAGATTAATGGAGTTTACATGTATGTATATTAATACATAATCATGATATCTAGATTGTAGATTAAATGTACGTTTATTATCCATGTTTTGTATGTACATGTATGCACAACGTATACGTTTATTATGCATGTTTGTATATATTTTTGTATGTACATATGTACACAACATATATTAATGGATGTTAGATGTGTATATACATCAATAATTAAACATTGCGATACAAAATTGTGTTGTGTACGAACATTACTTTTACAAAATATACGTACATAAATATTATGAATAAAAATTAATATAATAATAAACGAGATAAAAAAAAACAATAAAAAAAAATCAATATTGTCCATCATAGTGATATTACGATCAATGCATGTTTGGAAGTGTTATGTGCACTAATGGTTGCCGAAATGTGCTAGAAACCCATTCGAAAATTCTGTCAAATGTTAAAAGGCTCAATTTTTTCAAAAATCATAGCAAATTTGCGTGATAGTGATTGTTGAGCTCACGTAAAGGTATTACGGTCAATACATGTTTGGAAGTGTTATGTGCACTAATGGTCGCCGAAAAGTGCTAGAAATCCATACAAAACTTATGTTAAATGTTAAAAAGCTAAAAATATCATAGCAAATTTGCGTAATAGTGATTGTCGGGGCCAAATTCCGATTTAGTATCCGGCCCATTGGATGAAGCCCAGTAAAAGTACACAAGAACAAGTAAAAAAGCCCATCAAAGAAGTTAATGGTTTTGGTTAGCGAGACTAACATATCACTTCGTGGGACTAACATATCACTTCGTGGGCTCAATTTGTTCGCCTCGCAAACCCATCTACAGAGTCCGTTTCACGAAGCTAATGTATGAGATTCGAATTTAGCCAAAATCAAAGCATAAATGGAGAATCAGAATTAAATGACGATATTAAATAGGAAGTGGAACTAGGGTTGCAGAGATGGAGGTATGAAGGAGTAGAAATGGTTTCTTTAGAAATTTTCGATAATAAAGCCATTCTTTTTAACTTGGCATTTATACGTTATTTTACAAATTTCTCAAGCTCAGTTTTGTATATAAAATGGATTTAAAATCAAAAGCGCTACGAAATGAATAAAGTATATGTAACTGTATCATTTATAGAAATTGTTCAGTAATACAAAATCTGATCCCAGTCTTCAAATATTTTTCCTATGATAATCCGATAAAAGTCATCTCTCTATATATACTTAATCAGAGACATAAAATCCCTAAATTAAGGAGGAAGAATATCAAAAAGTGCCAATTATTTCCATAAGAATAGTTCTTTTTCTTTAGTTGAAATTCTATAATATAAGTGATATTTGTAAATAGCTGCTTGCATCAGCTTACTTGCAGGGGAAGTAAGATGTGATGCATCAGTCTCCAGTGACAGCTTTAAAGGTTGAAGAGATTTGTGTGAGCTTCTGGGGAAGTGACGACGGCAAAGGGAAAAGGCAAGACGAGAGGACGCTTAGCTGCAAGTGGCTTGACTGGACAAGGAGGCGAAGCAAACTCAGCATGACTGCTTGACAACACAGTAGCAGTATCAGTAGCAGCAGCAAGAGCAGGCAATTTGGGCCATGAGAAACTCCCCACAGGCCTGCAGATTCTGAAACCAGTCTTGCTTATAAGTGAATGTGGTGTTCGTTCTTGTCGATCAACTTTCTTGCTTTTTTGAGGTGACTCTGTTATTTGGTTTCCCTTGTTCACCTCCTTCCCTTCTCCTTCTTGTGTCTTCATTGTTGGTGAATCCTCTAGTAGCAAAGGCATCTCTGTTGAGTCTGGCTTTCTAGGACAGTTCTCGTCCACTGTTTTCTTAAGCCATCCCATGTCTTCCTGCATTTTAAAGAAGCTTTTACATTTAAGTAATGGTTCGGCTTGGACTAGCAAGAAGAAAGACTGTGTTCAGACACTCAATCTGACGATATATTACCTCCATTTTACGCAAGCTCTCTGCAATTATCACTAGTTGGTCCTCAATTTTGTATTTCTTCTTTAGCAGATCGGCGTAGATTTCCTGACATGAAGCACCAGAGATGTTAGCAACAAACAGTATCACAAGATAGAGATCAGTTAGTGTTTCGAGCTCTTACCTTTGCTGGAGTCATCAGATTATCATGGTCCACGTTCTGACTAGTGACACAAGAATTAGGTGTAGTCACGACAACAAGCTCCTCCTCTTCTTTCTTTGAGACGAGTTTCTCCATCTCTCTACTCAAGACCAAGACATACATAAGTTACAATTGCTATAAGACAAGAAAAGAGAGATGATCATAAAACCAACCCAACAAGTTAGTTTTCTACCTTTTCAGGCTAGCTAACCCTTCCCTGATCTCACGGATTTCTCCAGCACAGACAGGATCTTGAGTAGGATTATCACCAAGTTTCCAACCAGGTGGAGGTGTCCAGTAAGGATCTTCAACTCCTGCTTCTTTCCTTATGTGAATCAAATCAGAACTCTCCAACCAATACTCCATGGCCCCATCTGCATTGTGTTTTCTCCTAAACCTATCTTGACCTCCAGGAGCCACCTTGCCTGCCATGTGCTTAAGCAGATGATCTAATAGACCCGTGTCACCGATCAGCTTTCTCGCTTCTGACCTCAACTCTGACCTGAGTATGGAGTTGCCAAACACTGCATTTTTCTCCTTCATCACTTTCAACATGTTCTTCTCAGCTAGTTTGTACCTTCAAATTCCAAAATTAACCATAAAATCAGATGAACAAAGGGAAAATCCAATTTCAGAGATTATCAAATTCGTTAGATATGCTCTTTACCTCTCAACACACCATCTGTCGATAAATTTCTTCTCTGATTTCCTCTTGTAAACCACGATTTTATTTTCCTTGTTCTGATCGGATACCTTGGCCCTCTGAGCGAGTCTCCCACTCCTTGATTCAATCAGCTTTCTCTTACGGGTGCCATCAGTTTTCTCGTTTGGATCCTGTTTAGTGCCTTCTGTTTCATTCCCATCATCATCATCTTCCTCCATCTCCTCTTTGCAGGCCTGTTCTTCTTCATCTTCCTCCTTCACTGTAGAATTTTCGGCGCCTTCCTTGTTCTTCTTGTGGTCAGTATGCCGACTCTGGTACTGCACGCGCAATCTCTTACCCCACTTGATCATCCCTCCCGATCTCAGCTCTGACCAGCACTTTCCCTCCGGTGAAGCCGCGCGACAGAGTCTAGTGTTGTACGCTGGTTGAGAAACCATTTCCCTTGGTGGAAAATTGTTCCTGCGAGAAGAAGCAGAAACCCAAAAACCCCACGAATTTCTATTCATAGAAACTTCATGAGGTGCGATTCTTCTGTAAAGCAAATCTCCAGCTATCTCCGACGCCATCACATGGCTCTCGTCCAAAACGGGAAGAAGACCGCCACTCCTCTTCTCCGGTTTAGTCCGGCTAAGCCTGTTGCCACCGCCTCGATTGAAATGCGATCTGAGTGAGAACATGCTCGGGTATCGGAGAGATACGTCGCTTCCCGTGATTTTGCTTACCTGCAACAACAACAAAAAAAACCCAACGGAAACGAGAGAGAGAGAGAGAGAAAAAATCAGTCGAACAAAACGAGATCCAACTCCATTTAATCGGGGGAAAAAACAGAGAATCCATTGATACCATGACGACTCTGATCGATTTAAGTTGCTCCGGCGATCTCTGAGGGAGAATCGAATGATCGATTTCGTAGTAAGATCCGACTCTTATATGCGCGACTGCAACTGGAATAAAAACAAGGGGGAATTAGAGGAGAAAGCGAGAAGACCAAAACGAGAAAACGTTGCTTCAGTTTACCGTTCACACTCCGAGACGGCGGAGAGTTTTTCCCGGTGGAAATTTCTCTGATCGGATTTCTTTTCAAGAACATGGTTCCCTGCAGAACAATTATAAACGTCACTTTTCTCTTCGAAATGGAAATTTGTTTAAGGAAAATCGTTTGATGATGCCAGGAGAATAATATATTTGAAAAAAGCCGACTCTGGGGGATTCACAAGAGAACACACGCGCTCTCTTGTACGCGCGTGTGAGACACAAAGGCAACAGAATCAACATCACTAGAGCAATGATGATGATTTTATTTTTATCGTCATGAGTGAGAGAGAGCAAAAATATTACAGAGAGAGAGAAGAGAGAAAGCTTACAATCATGGTTTTTTTGCTCCCGATGATCCTTTCCACCTTAAATTTCCATGGGAACAAAAAAAAATCAGAAACGGAAATTATAAATCTGATCCGGTGAACATGAACGCAAATGGAAGAGATTCGTAAAATGAAAAATCAAAGCATCGAAAAAACTTAGGAATCGCGAATCAGAAGAGAGAAATCGGAATGACATAAACATAAACCCACAAACATCTGAACAATTTTTTTCTTACCAGAAAATCTTTTTTTTTTTCCTGCAGAGGGCTTCGGAGGAAGACAAAGGATGAAAGGGAGCAAAAATAAAAGGTTTGAAATGTCGCTTTTATTTAATTAAAAATATGTATGGGAGTTTATATATATGGAGGGGACAGAGAGAGTGTGTGTGCCTCATATGCGTGTGCAAGTCACGTGACAGTTTTCCTCCTCTGCAAGTTGGCACAATTGACATATTTGCCCTCAAACTGCTTCTAACTGTGTTCGTTCGCGTAATTGGATTGTCTGTGATCGTCTAAAAAAATGGGTAACCCAGTGAGATGATAGATTAATGCCACGTGTTTTTTTTATAAATTCTGACATTTTTAACGGTAATAAAATATGCGGGAGAATACAATCGGCCGTAGTGAATAAATCCTCTGTGCAGTGATTGTGGTACACGCGCGGAGAGGGGTATCACTCCGTTTATTGGCCACTAGAGTGGGACCAACTCTCACTATCACACGTGTGAATAAACCGTAATACTACTATATCATCCAGGTGAAATACATAAGAGTTATTGGTAAAAAATAACAAAGAAATTTGTTTAAATTCACCATATATAACCATTATGATAGAGTGCCTATTATATAAACGGTATAATGTGTATAATTGACAGAAATGACTATGAGTGTTCCTTCTTCTGATCTGAACCAAACAATTCGTTTTTTTTTTTTTTTTACCAACCGCTTCTCTTCTTCTTCATCGAATTCCCTTTTTGCTTCTTTTTCTCCGGAAAAACGTGGACACCCGAATGAATGGCGATAAACAAAATCGGAGTCTCTCAATCTGTCCAAAACCCTCAATCCTTTTTCCACCGATGCCTCAAGATCATTCGTTGACCCGACCCGATCTCAAGCTCTTTCCTCGTTATAGGTCTACTCCTTTCTTTTCGGGTATCCGTTTATTTAAGGTTCTCTCTCACCCCTCTCTAAATATGTAGAGTGAAAATACCAAATCTTTTATTTGTGATGCGAAAGTAACAATTTTGAGATAATTTCTTCTTCTATTGGGTTCACCTAGTGTTGGGTCAGCAATCGTATAGTTCTCGCTTTCCCCTATTGGGTTTATGGTTATGTTTAAGATGTAATCGGCATTTTTGGTTAAAGATTGTGTGACAGCGACTTGGTTTTTGTATCAAGGCAAATCGGTGTGTTGACGGTAAAGGTTTGTTGTTTAACGGTGAATTATGGCAGAATTCAAACCGCCATGACTTAAATATTTTTTTATATAAAATTTGTTGGATAAGGCATGAACATTTTCTGTAAATTGCAGGGTTAGTGAAGCAGGGGGAAGAAGGAACAGCGACAGTTTTCTGTAAATTGCAGGATTGACTCCAAAAAGTAAAATATTTTCGCAAAATCTGAAATCCAGTTTCGACGGTGTGGGTATAGTGAATATGGTTGTCATAGAAATTGCAGATGCGTGAAATTTGGTTGGGTGGGTATGTTGCATCTATATACTATTCTATATGAGTTGAAAAATACATATAAAGTATGTTACTTACTGCATATTATTCCGTTTGTTGTTTACAAAGCTTATTAAGTTATTCTTTTCTATGTAGTGCCGGTGAACGATGGAGGAGCTAGGATTGCTAGAACGGATGTTTGCGGTTGGCTTCAAACTTGTTGGTCGAAGACGTATTAACAACTATATCCGGATCAAGTGCCATTTTCCGCCACTCTCCCTCACACATGTTCCTATGACCATGAGGATCTTGTCTTGCGATGTCATTATCTGTGAAAAATAAAATGATATAGTATTCATTTTAACATAGAAGATGGAACCATGACATACTTTACTATGTTATTGTGTATTTATATGTGAGTCGTGACAGACGAATACCATTCTATTTGCCATAATTATACAGATCTGGACTGTAATACAACTACTAACATCATGTTCTCTACGCTTGTATGTAATTACTGTCTATCTTCATTCTCTAAAAAGTTCATGCTGCTTTCACCAATTATTCCACATAGAATACATATAGCAGAAAAAGCTTTTGTCATACATTACTTTTAAACGAAATAGCAGGGAATTAAAAAATTCACATAAAATAGAAAGATTTTTATTAGGATACTAAGGTGATTCTATAAAGTGTCGTGGTATAAATATATTGGCCTCCATTTGCTACTAACCTCAGCGAAACCTCTCTCTTCAAAATCACATGTAAGTTGAACCAGGGATAAAATCGGCATCCTACATCTAAGATAGTTACTTATTTAATTAATTCATTATATGGCTATTTGGTTAATTAATCAACCCAATATAGTTATTACACAAATTGACCCAATACATAAAAGGATTATTTGTAGAATAGCAAAAAAAAATTATATAAAAAGTAGCCAAGAAACCTAAAATGAGAGGGGGGTTTGTTAGATTTTTAGTTTGGTTTTTTTTCATGGTCATTTGGCCAATTATTTCAGACATAAATAGTTAACAAATTATATAAACTATATTACATGTTTTCTTTTTTTGGTGAAACGAATTACGATTTATGCTGCTCTTTCATTCACATTAAATTCGATTATCATAGCCGACAAAAAAAAAAACCGGTAATCATAAGCATTTGTTAATGTCTCTGATATATCAACATTTTTCTAAAAAAAAAATTCAACTGAATCTAACTAAGTTCACATAATAACATGATATATAATAATTAATATGCTATAAAAATTTTAGTTCAATTATCAGTATGGAATGATATGTGGATACTAGCTAAAGATCCGAGATCAACAATATGTAAGGAGCAAAATATTTATACACATTTCACAGTTAATCATTTGATTGACCCAATGACTCGGACGTAAAGCGTGGAGTTCCTTCATATAATAATTGTCCCAGAAGATGTTTGAATCATTCAGTGTATACTTATAAGTAGCAACAATCGAACACATACATTAGGATGGTATTCACTAAATCAGATAAATATACGGCTATGTCAGACTATTATACAGAGAAGAACGTCTCACTTTTCAGTCCTAAAGTACAATTGGACATCCCAAATGTATGCCCTCTTCATGCATACTCATGGAAACTAAAGTGTCCACCGAAAATAAGAAATTTTGTGTGATAAGCTATATCGGGATGTGTTTCAGTCACATCAAATTTGCAGAACCAAAGGATCAACTGTGAAATCACGTGCTTTTTTAATGTCCGCCAGTAGTTCAACTTGGGGCATTTCTCAGGTGTCAGCGGTCCGAGAATTTTTTCGATGACCTCGGTTTTCTCTAATTTCGATTATGTCTTCTGGAGAATTTTGGAAAAATTACAGAACTGTAATTTTCTTTGGATTATTTGGTATATTTGGAAAGACAAGCTCAACAACAATTTGGATAGAGACCTAAAAGAGGTCTTAAAGATTGCGGAAAAGTGAGGCCATGTTATGGAAGCTGGCACAAACTAATGATGATACCATGGAATGGCAACACCCCTGGTCTCTTCAGTGAATTCGGGATACATGGGATATCGTTGTTATATAGATGGCTTCTAGAAGGAGATCGCTAATTTTTCATATTTGGGCTGGTACTACTTTGCAGAAGGTGTAGATGGATCAGCTATGGGAGCGAAAAATCTACGAAGAATTCTTTCACCCCTACATGCTGAACTAGAAGCATTAATCTGGGCCATGCACTGTATGATCGCACAACAAAGAACAACGATAACTTTCACAACAAACTGTTCAAAGTTGGTGAAGATGGTGTCTACACCGGTGGAATAGCCTGATTTTTCAATACATCTGAAGGAGTTCATGAGGAGTAAGGTGTCGTTTACTTTTTTCTCTATCGTGTTGTACCCGCGCACTTCCAACACAAAGGTGGTCATCTTAACACGGAGTGCTCGCCTTTATCTGCATGACACGATTTATGTAAACTTTATACCTCCGATATGGATTTCAGAACCGTTTTAATTAATTTTAAGCTTTTGCCCATTCAAAAAAAATACTCCCTCCATTTCAGATTAAGTGTGTTTAAATTTTTTTCGCACAAACTAAAAAAAAGTCATGGTCTGAAGGCTTATACTTTAATATTTTTGCTGAAGGCTTCATTATCTTGAGGTATATACATGGATCTACAACCTGAAGGCTTCATTATCGAAGGTCAGGAAGACATGGTCTGCAAATTAAAAAAAATCAATTTATGGACTGAAACAAGCTTCGAGGCAATGATATCTAAAGTTTGATGAAACCATTACGAAATTCGGTTTCAAAGAAAACATTGTAGATCCATGTATATACCTCAAGATCAGTGGGAGTAAGTTCATATTTTTGGTGATGTATGTTGATGATATCTTATTGGCCAGCAGTGATCTTGGTCTATTACATGAGACTAAGAATTATCTCTTCAAGAATTTTGAAATGAAAGATATGGGTGAGGCATCCTATGTGATAGGAATTGAAATATTTCGTGATAGATCACTAGGAATTTTAAGAATGTCTCAGAAAGTATATATTGATAAAATTCTTGAGAAATTTGGCATGATGACGTGTTCTTCTAGCATTGTTCCTATGCAGAAAGGTGATAAGCTTGATCTTAAGCAATGTCCGCATAATGAAATGGAACGTAATGAGATGCAAAAATACCCTTATGGATCTCTTGTGGGAAGTTTGATGTATGCACAGGTTTGTACTAGACCTGATATTAGCCATGCAGTTGGCATGCTGAGAAGATTTCAGAGTAACCCAGGACTCGCTCATTGGCAAGGTGCAAAGAAGGTTCTGAGATACCTAAAGGGAACAAGAAACTACATGCTCACATATAGAAAATCAACACATCCACAGATGGTTGGATTTTCAGACTCAAATTTTGGTGGATGCCATGATTCTAGGCACTGCACTCTCAGCTATGTGTATCTCCTTGGTGGAGGTGCTATATCATGGAAAAGCCAAACTTCGTAGTTAATTTACACATCCACTATGGAGGCTGAGTATGTGGCATGTTATGAGGTTTCTATTCATGGAACATGGTTGCGGAATTTCGTGTCTGAGTTTGGGGCTTTGAGTTTTGTTGACAAGCCGAACTCTTTACTTTGACAATCAAGTCGCAGTCTTCTTCTCTAAGCATGATAGGATATCTAAGGGAGCCAAGCATATGGACCTTAAATATCTATCACTAAAGCAAGATGTCAAAAGAAAAGTTTGTCATAGAACACATAGGCACTGAGCTTATGGTTGCAGACATATTTACGAAAGCATTACCTCTAAAGACTTTTCATAAGCATGCTGAAAGTATGGATCTTGAGGATAGCTCTTAATTACGTTGTCTGATTATGTTTAGCCTATATTGATATTTATTTGAGCTCTTTTATGACTTTTACATCTTTTATATATTCTGTTTCCAATGTGCACACACATTATTGTTTGTTGGATTTATGATAACAGAATGCGTCTTTATTTAAAGACATAAAAGGGACCATTACGATAACTCCTACTTATGTTTACGGTCTAGTTATGAAGGTAGTCAATGCAATAGTACATGGAAGAAATCATGTTGCAGAATGATGTGCGACCGCCATGACTCCCATTGATTACTAGATTAGTCAAGACACTTATGATGACCAACTGAAAATAAGTGAATATCATATTATGCCGGCCTTATGATTCCTGAAAGAAAACATTAATGGATTTTAGTAAGACCAAGTGGGAGACTGTAAGGAATATTTTCTTTTCCTATTATGTGGTCTTATAGTTATCCGGTTTCTATTGGAATATTGCTATTCCTTAATATATTTGGTGTCCAATTAAAATGGAAATAATGGAGTTAATTTCTAATCAATCTCTACTTTGATGGATGGTTGAGATTAATCATAAGAAAACCCTAAAGAGGAATTAGGTCCTCTCTCCGCCTATAAATATATGCCTTTAGTCCATCATAAAGGCATCCCAAAATACACAACACCTAAAGAACAGTTTATAGGCAAGGGGAGAGAAACCTAAAATCCTATTTTCAGAGATCAGGCTTTTCGTCTTCCATTCATGATACCGGTCAGGAAGACTTCTCCACTACAATGAATGGAGGTAATCCGCTAACCCTCCTCATGATTCTATTATGTGATTAATCTAGATGTTTAAAGATCTTAGGGTTCATGTAAATTATGCTTACACTTCAGCATCATGATCTTGAGCTTTCCTTTTTGAGCCTATGTTAGAAGATGAACTCACTTCTCTGATAGTTAAAGGGAGCTATCTTGCATCCATTTTTGCTTCATAACGCTGTTGTTATTGAGCTGATTCTATTTGGTTTAGCTCAGATGCAGCTTATATTTGTGCAAACTCTCCAATAATTTTTTAATCTGCAACTCTTTCATTGTAAGGATTAATCATATTATCACCTTCATCATGTTCAGGATTCATAAATATATGATTATCTTGTGGCTCTTTCATTTTCTCATTCTCACTGTTAGGATCTTCTGCTCCTGGTTAGTTGACAGAAGGTGGATATTCAACAATAGGAAACATATAATGAATGATGATTTCTTGACAGAATGTGTTGTCATGATTCAGGGAATCACATCACCTACATAACTTTTTCAATCTATCAAATTCAAATGTATCAATACTGGATCCTCTCACACATCTAGCTCCACATAACGGCTAAAGATAAGTTTTTGATCTACATCCACCTTTATCCTAATCCATACTTCTGCCGGTGTTTCCCTAGTAAGTTTTCTTATGTTAATTTCTTTAGTTTCACCCAATAAGTTCCATATATCCTGAATCGTTTGTATGTTCTTGTCCACTTTAGGAAGATTGAAAATTTTTACCCATAAAAATACAGTACGAAAATAATCAGATTGATTACGGTTAGCCCATTTATCCATCACCACCCTCCATTCCTTGAAGGTTCATGGACCTCCCTCTAACACTACCATCATGTGGTGCTTTGTATTGAAGAAGAAGTCGACGGAATCATCATCGTTGACTTGTAAAAAAAAGAAAAGAAATACATACAAAGTATAAACCCAAAAGAAACGGAAGTTGGAAAATTGGGCCTTGGGCCTAGTTAAGTATTGAATGGGGATCCGATTATGGATTGAATCAAAAGCAACGGGGCTGGATACCTTCGTAGCGGGTCGGATCTGACGAGGAGAGAGAGAACTTTTCGATCGCCGAGAGAAGAAGAAAGGTCAGAGCTTTGGGTTGAAGAATTGGAACCCAGGATTTCGGCAAGTTAAGTTCCGACCCTTAGGTCACCGGAGACGTGGTACGTGTTTTCTTCTCTGGCTTTCGAAAGGGTTTAGGGCTAAGATCATCAATATGACCTAAAGCTTAAGGATTGGGTCTGGTAGATGAAACTTTGGCATATAAAAGTTGAATCTTTGGCTTCTCTCTGAATCAGTGGCAGCAGAAAAGTATGGAAGGTGCTGCAGTGGCGGAAGGGCTGTGGGGACTAGCAGATGAGAACGAGAAGGTTGGTGAGATTGGGAAAACCATTAAGTGCTTGGAAGCCATCTGCCAGAGCCAAATCTCTTTCCTTCCTCTTGTTGAAGTCAAGACTCGTGTCCGCGTGTCTGCTCTTCTACTCCGTTACTCTCACAATGTCAACCATGCCAAGTCCCATCTCGAGCGCTCTCTTCTTCTCCTTAACTCTATTCCTTCCTCATTTGATCTCAAATTCCGTACTTATAGCTTGCTCAGCCACTGTTATCACCTCCTTGCTGCTTTCCCTCCTCAGCGCAACCTTCTCCTCAAGGCTCTCGACCTCGCATCTTC
Organism: Pseudoturritis turrita; assembly: GCA_900406555.1. NCBI lineage: Eukaryota > Viridiplantae > Streptophyta > Magnoliopsida > Brassicales > Brassicaceae > Pseudoturritis > Pseudoturritis turrita. Next base: position 101,934 of record OVBL01001085.1, on the reverse strand, counting down.
TTTCTCTCAGGATGTCTCTGCCCACCTATGGTCTTGCAATTTCAACTCTCAGCTCGCCAACGCCTTCATTATCCAAGCCGATTTCCCTTCTTCTCTCTCCGCTCTCCACTCTGGTTTTCTCTCTGCTTCACACATTTCTTTTCCTGAGCTCCAGGTACATTCTCTTTTTTGTTGCGTTTCATGTCATGTGTGATCTTTCTTGGGAGGTCATTTTTTTCTTCCGTCTCTCCTGCCATCAGATGTTCTTCACTGCCTCTATGCTACACGTTCATATCATGCAATGGACCGATGATTATTCAGTGGAAAAGGCTTTTCAGCGATGCGATGAGATCTGGCAGACCATTTCTTCAGACAAGGTATCTTACAGTACAAACAACGTCTGCTTGCTTCTTTTGTACCTAGTCAGCTAATTCCCCTTTCATTTGTAGACTCAGCGCTGCCCTGGTTTGTTCTTCTACAATGAGATGTTGCATGTTTTCTACCGCCTCAAGCTCTGTGATTATAAGAACGCTCAGCATCATGTCGACCGCTTAGACCAGGCCATGAGTGCTCATTCTCATCAAATGCAGGAGATTCAGCAGCTTCTGGATGAGCTCAGTTCGTTAAATCATACTCTCTCCCGTTACGATCTTCCCTCCAGAGAAAGATCAGCCCTCTCCGCCAGACAATCTCAGCTTCAAGATCGTGTTAACGCATTATCTCCATCTCCTACCACCGATAACTCTCTGGAGCCTGCATACTTTGGCAACACAGATCGTGCATGGACAGAGAGGCTACTGCTTTCGCCATCTCCAATTGATGGACAGTGGCTACCAAAAAGTGCCATCTATGCCTTGGTCCATCTTATGGTTGTCATATCGGGACGTCCAAAGGGACTCTTTAAAGAGTGTTCAAAACGTATCGATTCTGGAATGCAGATCATTCAAGGTTACTCTATTATCCTTGTCGTTCCCGTTTTCTCTTCGTTTACTTCCTACTATCGCATTTTATCTGCAGCACTAGATACTCTCTTTTTTCTTTCCCTTTTGTCTTACTGATATCACTAGAAAACCCATTCTCCTCAGAATTGAATCAGTGTAATGAGTGATCCATTCTCTTAGTACATGTGTCTTCAGCATTCTGCTTCTTAGGAACGCAACTAAGAAGCTTAGGGGATTCCATCTTGTGGCTTGACATGTTGTGTGTTTGCTATGTTTTATGCAGATGAACTGATCAAGCTTGGAATTACTGACGAAGTTAGAGGTTTAATCTACTTTTCTGTTGTAACTACACTTAGCTGAAGCAACGATTCTTAATATTGATGCTCACATTCTCTTTCTTCATTTTCTCTCGGCAGAAGCTGATTTGCGGCACACGGCTATCTGGATGTCTGGGGTTTATCTTATGCTCCAGATGCAGTTCCTTGAGAATAGGGTGGCTTTGGAACTTACAAGGTCTGATTATGTTGAAGCAGAAGAGGTAGACCATCGGTTTTCCCCATATTTGCTTTTGCCTTCCTTCACCACATCACTGTGATATAGAGCCTGCTTATTTATCTGAGTTAACCAGCTCTTTATGTATATTGATCTAGTTCCCCTCACATTAGGTCCTATTAGCTGTCTTCTCTAGCATAATACTTTCTTGAAGGAAAATTTAACACTAACAATAAATATCGATTGTGCAGGCTCTGGTTGAGATGAAAAATTGGTTTACTCGATTTCCAACGATTTTGCAAGCTTCTGAGTGTGTGATTGAGATGCTCAGGGGCCAATATTCGCATTCTCTTGGTTGCTACAATGAAGCTGCTTTCCATTGTATCGAAGCGACCAAGGTAAAATTTATAGTCTAATGTAAATGATGATATTTGCTTAATTTTGGAATGAGGTGCCTATTTAATATTGATCACCATATTTGCCGTTGCTGCTGCCCATGGTGATTTCTCATATGCAATGTAATTTCAGCTGACAGAGAGTAAATCGATGCAAGCTACGTGTCAAGCCTTTGCAGCTGTTTCTTACCTTGCTATCGGAGATGCTGATTCATCATCTAAGGTTTGACATTCCTCTGCAGTTAATTGAATGTTTATACTCTCTTTGCTGTATTGCCGTGAGCTTAAGAAGGCTGCTTTCAAACCTCTGATTTGTCTTTAGGCACTTGATTTAATTGGACCACTCTATGGAATGACGAATTCACTATCTGGTGTTAGAGAGGAAGCTAGTATTCTCTTTGCTTACGGTCTCCTTTTGATGAAGCAACAAGATCTACAGGAAGCAAGGTATATACTCGCTTCTCAGTTTGTCAAAGGTTGCTTTGTGAATACACTTGTGCATTGGCACTTTTCTCAGCTGTTGAGACCCCTACCAATTTTGTCTCCTATGAAAAAAATTATGATTATACAAAACCGTATATAGAGCAGGATGATGTGCCTTATCTCTGTGTTCATAGGAAGAGAAAGAAGTATGACAAGAATATTCACTAAATTCGTAGTATGTGAAGATATGGTTCATGCTCTGGTGTAATTATGATATCAATGCAGAAACCGTCTTGCCAAGGGTTTGCAGATTGCGCATAGTCATATGGGTAACCTGCAGCTAGTTGCACAGTATTTGACACTCCTGGGAAATCTGGCTCTTTCCTTACACGACACCGTACAAGCTAGAGAGATCCTGCGTTCCTCTCTTACACTTGCAAAGAAACTCTCTGATATCCCAACTCAGCTATGGGTTCTATCCATCTTCACAGGTTAATTAGAGTTTTGTAGAAACAGAATTGAGTTAAAAAAAAAGCATGTCCAAAGCTCTGAGCACAACATTTGATTGGTTATTATTGCAGCTCTGTATCAGCAGTTGGGTGACAAAGGGAGCGAGATAGAGAACGAAGAACACTGGAGGAAGAAATGGGATGAGTTGCAGAGTAGACTTGCTGAAGCGCGTGGATCTATTAATCACATTGAACTAGTAAAAGACCCAATGATCTCTCGTTATGTGTTATTGCAATAAGGTAGATCACAGGCTAGGATTATTATATAACACAATCTGCTCATCACTGCTTACAGGTCGAGAAAGTTAGGCTGGAAACGCATAAGGTCGATGCACAAGAACAGTCGGTAGTATTGTCTGGGCAACCGATGCAAGTGAATCTGGACATTCCAGAGTCTGTTGGCGTAGAAGGTCCATCACCAGCTCGGTCCTTGTCGATGCTTGTTGGTTTAGACACTGGAAAAAGATGGGGAAAGCGAAGGTTATAAACTTACAGTAGACAGATGTAGCACCTACGATTATTTTGTGTGTTGTGTTAGATGTGTTGATTAAAAAGGAATTGTTTGTAGAACCTACACTAATAAGCTCTTTTAGGGTTTTAAATTGTAAAATATGGAAACATTAATAGGCAGCTAAAATGCCTGCCTTTGCGGGAGTGGGTACCAGTGGAAACCTGAAATTTGGGTATATGTATCCGACATGTATCTTGATGGACAAATCAATTTAACAACCCAATATGATATTAAATTCAAATTTTCTATTTTACTAAAATTTACCATTTATCTAATTATTTAAAATGGAATTTTATTTATTTCTATAAAAAAGAAAACACAAAGTAAAACTATTCTATTGAAATGATTGATCATGTATGATTTGTAATTAATTATCGAATTTAAATTCAATTTTTTATTTTAGTCAAGTTCACAATTTGTTTAACCATTTAAATAAAACTTTTCAATATTCTCGATATGTTATATAGATATTAATGATCGTATATGTTTTGATTAATCATCAAATTAAAAATTTGTATCTTCGTCAAGTTTAGCTTCATCAAGTTTAACTTTTATTTTTTTTGTTTTTAAAATTTACCTTTGATTTCATTTTAAATATTTTTTTTTTTCAAATCATGTATAGGAAAAAATTTCATAATACTTTTAGAAATTGGAAAAATATCTTTTTTTGTGCACCATGAAATAATATGTTTTATTTTCCTTTTTATAGTTTTTCATTTACTTTTTTTTTTAATTGTCCAATAATATGTCTTATTTTCCTTTTCTTTTATCTTACTATTTCGATTTAGGTACACAACAATTTGATTTAAGAAATAACTAATTTACATAATGAAAACTTTTATGTTTACATTATTTAGATTTGACATGTGTCACAATCTAAATTAAAATTAACACGTGTCACGATATGACGAGTTACAATTTTGCATATGTGTCGCGTTCACGTTGAGCGCATCCTGCTTTATATAATAAGATTATTCAAGAAATTAAAAAAAAAAAATTAAAGTAAAATAGCTATTAATTTTTTAAGTTCAAAATATAAAATTAGTTAGATATAAAGGCAATGAAATTTATATATGTATACAAGCTAGCTACGAGCAAATAAACCAATCAAGAACTAATAATACATCTGTTTTCATCAAAAAAACAAAATGTGTTCAAGTACGAACACACACAAGAAGTTATGCTTATTTGCTCCAACTTCCTCCTTACATACAAGAAGTTATACAATTGTATTGTTGCCAAATTTGAAATTCAAAACCTTTAATTGGGTTTCTGACAATCAAAACTCAGAAGTACAGAAAAAAGCTTCCATGTCTTTCAGTTCTTCTAGTTTGGATAAAATGGCGACACACACACATATCAAAATCATCGCTAGCCAATGATGGTATGTTTATGAAACCCCCTCATTGCATATAGCTAGTGGGTCCCTAAAATCGCGTTATATGGTGTCAGTTGATCCACCACGGTGAACTCAACTAGTTTTATTACTCCGGAAGCGGACAACGGAAACTCTATCATCCCAATCGAAGTGGATGAATCCCTAGAGAACCTAGTTAAAGTTGTCTTAGCTTTTTTTACCTTCGATTTTTCAATGTCCATATGTTCCAAATTTTTTAGGAATAGTACATCTATTGTACTTCATGTGTCGATCAAGATTTGAACACTTCCCAGTTTTCCCCAATGTCTAGATTTACTAACAAAGGGGTGTCAGTGAATTCTTCCAACCCAAGTCGGTTTGCCTCAGTGAACGAAATTTCTTCTTTGAGTGAGAATGGACTCCAATTTGATTTGTCGAGGTTAGCACGTCGTTGATGCTTTTTGATTGAATTATTTGATTCCTCGCAGAACTTGGATCCTCAGATGATCACGTTTATCCTTTTCTTTTTGGGAGCCAGTTCTTCATCGAATTGATCTCGTTTCTCGGGAGATTTTTCCTTTTTCTCCGATCCGGGCTCGTAGTCGATATGAATTCCTTCCAGTTCTCCATCTACGAATGTTTCAACTAGCCAATCCTTGAGCTTGTAGGACTTTTCAGTTGTGTGTCCGTAGAGCTTATGGTATTCACAGTATGCATCTTTGTCACCACCCATCATCTTTTGATCCTCATCATCTTTCTTTCGTGAGCCTTCTTCTCCTTTCTTCTTTGAGGAATCTTTCTGGAAGCTATATGTGTGCAGCCACCGAAGTAGATCTTTGTGTCCTTGGAATCTTTCTTCTCCGACTTGGTGGACTGCAGAGTGCCTCCGCCTACTTGTTTAGTTATCTTATACCTCTCGGCAAGGTCATCTCGCTCTTCTTCCGTCGTGGGTGCAATGCATCTTGAATTGTGGTCAGTGGTGCTATAGTTAGGTCCTCTCTAAATCGTGAGTCGTGCCGTAACCCACATTTTAATGCTGCTAGCGTAGTGAGATCGTTCACACATGACATCTTTGCTAAAGTTTCCTTAAATTTCTTCAAGTAAGTGCGAAGTGGATCTTTCGGTCCTAGGGACAATGCCCAAAAGTCTGCATCCGATGTAACATTTTCCATTAATATTGAATATTATTTTACAAAGACAGTTGTAAACTGGGTAAAGCTATCAATTGATCTTTCTTCCAATTTAGGGAATCAATCTAAAGTAGATCCAGCGAGATGCTCCGCAAATAATTTACACAGTCCCACCTCTCTTTCTTGCTCAATAATTTAAACACAGTCATATGTACCCTAGGATCGATCTTTCCTTTGAAAATGGGAGCCAGATCTTACCGACATCTCTTACTTGGGTGTTTTCGATTCTCTCCGTGAGAGGAGTTCGTTTTTTTCTTCAACCACGTGGTCGTTCTTAGGTGCGGCACTAGCTGCCTAATGAACCCTAGATTTCATTGCTCTGAAATATGCATTAGTTTTCTTAATCGATCTCGGGAGGAATTCCAGATTTGGATTTATGTGGTGGATTTCTCTATTCGTGCCCCCAGTTATCCAGTTCGGTCTATGCATTATTCGAGGTCCAAAGTGGTTATCTCCACTCATACCTTCTGATCCAAACGAAATCCCAAGTCTTGGATTATGTTGAGGATTAGGAAAGCCTGACGGAACGAAATGAGGGGGAGTAAAATAGGAAATGGTGAAGACCATTGGCTCTTATAGGTATTGTTAAGGTATTTCAATCCTGTCGGAATCAGTCCTCCAGATGATGTTACCATCGTATTTGCTTTGTTCGAAGCATTCACTCCGGATGGTTCAATTATAGGGTTTAAACCATCCTGCCCCGGCTCTCTCATTACGACAAAGCGTAGTTCCACGACAGTCTGAAATAGAGTGGTGTGATCCGAGATTACCTGGCTAATTTTCTCGGTTACTGAGGTTATGGCTTCGTTCAATTTCTCAGTGAAATTCTTGGCCATGTTATGTTGCCCTTGAAGGACCTTCTCTCTGGTTTATTTAATTGATGCTTCTCCCATCTCGACCTCATGCGACTGGTGTTTGACTTGCCTACTCCCCACAGACGGCGTCAAATTGTTGGTGTAAAATGTTCAACAATCACAATTTAAGAATGGAATTTGGTTTAGAGATTCATTTCATTTTTGGATGGCAAAATATTAAGTGCTATACAAAAGGACCAATAAATAATATAAAAGAGAAGGAGAAATTAGATTACGAACCAAAGAGTTGAAAATATAAAAAAATGATTTCGAAAACAAATAGAAAGAGTGTTTTTAATGTTAAGTGTCAGTGAATTCGAATATGTCCTCTTCTTTGCTCTCTTCATTCTCTTTATACTCTTAATTCCTCATTTACTCACTGATAAGTCGTTAATCAATTTGATCTTCTCATTCAATTCTTTCGAATTTCCATTTCTCGTTAGAAATCCTTGTTCGAGATACCTTTTAAAAAGCTTTTCCTGGGTTTTAATCAGAATGGTAATTGATTTGTTTTGTTTGAGCATAACCTTTAATTTGTACATGAGCATAAGCATAAGGCTAGTTAGTAAAGTGAAGTGGACCCATTTTATACAAAATTAAGTGGAGATGTGCGCAAGACTAATCTTTATCACACCGTGATACGCATTAACCCCTTGTTTTTATTTTATTGTACCACAAAAACACAAAACAAACAAAAAATCAAACTCTCTTTCTCTCTCTCTCTTTCGTTGTCTCTCTCTCCACTCCCAAACATCTCTTTCAAAGTATCCGTTGGAACAGTTCGTATCGTAATCTGATTAGAAATCGCCGCTAAGAAGAAGCAGAGAGAGAGAGAGAGAGATCGACGTGAAGAAGAGTCGATTGAGATTGCTTGAAGTTGTTTTGAAACGATGTCGTTCCGGGAGAAGATGCCGATGCCGACGAGTCCCAAATCGCCTCTGAGAAGACGGCGCTCGAGCTGGTCCGGCTCTTGGCTGAACCATCCGGCTACGTCTTTCAAACAAGTAGTCTCCGCCGTTATCCAGGCTCAATCCCCAAGATCCAGGTCCAAATCCCTAACCCCTGATTTCTCCGACATCGATCCAACACTCTCCTTGTCCGATTCTCTCCTCCTCAAGATCCTCCAAAAGCTTCCCGAATCACACAACAACGATTTGTCGCTCGTCTGCAAACGCTGGTTGGCTCTCCAAGGACGACGTCTACGGACTCTCAGGGTTTTCGATTGGGATTTTCTATTGTCCGGGAGGCTTCTCTCGAGGTTTCCCAAGCTCACGAATGTTGATTTGGGGAACGCGTGTATGAATCCGACGCGAAACTCGGGTATTTTGATCTGTCACAAGTCCATTTCTTTTCATGTATCTTCCGATTCCTCGAATTGGGATTTTGTCGAGGAGAATCTTTTGCCCAGTGAAATGGTTGATAGAGGGCTTAGGGTATTAGGCAGAGGGAGTTGTGATTTGCTCAAACTCGTAGTCATTAATGCTACTGAATTGGGATTACTGAGTTTAGCTGAAGACTGTTCGGATTTGCGAGAGCTCGAGTTGCACAAGTGCAATGATAATCTCCTGCGTGGCATCGCTGCGTGTGAGAATCTGAGAGCCTTGAGATTGGTTGCAAGCGTAGATGGACTCTATAGTTCTTCCGTTTCCGATATAGGTTTAACCATCTTAGCACAAGGTTGTAAGAGACTAGTGAAGCTTGAGCTTAGTGGCTGTGAAGGTAGTTTTGATGGGATTAAAGCGATTGGGCAATGTTGTGAAGTCCTTGATGAATTGATTATTTGTGACCATAAAATGGATGATGGTTGGATAGCTGCGCTTTCCTACTTTGACAAGTTGAAGACACTGAGAATTTCGTCGTGTAGAAAGATAGACCCTAGTCCTGGACCAGAAAAGTTGCTGGGATCTTGTCCAGCTCTGGAGAGTTTGCAACTCCAGAGATGTTGTTTGAATGATAAGGACGGGATGAGAGCCTTGTTTAAGGTGTGTGATGGAGCAACAAAGGTTAATATTCAGGACTGCTGGGGATTGGATGATGATTCTTTCAGCTTGGCTAAAGCTTTCAGGTAACTAACTGGCTTCAGATCATTTCCATATGTTACCCTTATTGTTATTCATGGGTTGTTGTTGTTCAAATGGCTACTTCAAAGAGCAGAGGACACATAGTTTTCTGCTGTTCCTCTTAGGTCTTCTTACATCGCAATCCAATGAATGAACTAGTCAAAAAAAGTAAAATGCAGCTTCTCCGAGAAAGTAACTTGTAAGGTATCTTTCTTTTTTGTTCTTGCAGGAGGGTGAGGTATCTTTCTTTGGAAGGATGCTCAATCTTAACAACAGGCGGTTTAGAGTCGGTAATTCTACACTGGGAAGAGCTTGAGAGCATGAGTGTAGTGTCATGTAAGAACATAAAAGACAGCGAAATTTCAGCGGCACTCTCGTCTTTGTTCTCTCTTCTCAAAGAACTGAAGTGGAGACCAGACACAAGATCTCATCTCTCATCGAGTCTCGAAGGTGCCGGAATTGGAAAGAGAGGCAGCAAATTCTTCAAGAAGAGATGATGCATTGAACGTATCTCATGTGCCCTGAAAACTCTTTGATATTAGACAAACTCTTAGTTATTACTCTGTTGTAAAATCTGCCTTTTGATAACAAATTTGTAGCCAATGTTCAAAACTCTTATGTATTACAATGTTCTGTTGTTATGTATAATAATAATAAAAATCTTGTCGTCCATGGTATTGATTTCAAAGAATACCTTTTTTTTTTTGCTTTTGATTAAAATTTAGGTAAATAAAAAAGCGAACAGAAAAAAGTAGAGAATTTACAAGACCAAAAACTGAAAAGAGATCTCACGAAATATGAGTAAAATAAATTTGTTAGGGTTATTAGTTCCGATCTCTAGAGAAAACAAGTCTGAGAAAGTCAAAACATTCAAAACAAAAGAAACTTCTTCTTCTTCGTTTCGTATTTTGGAGAGATCTCATGGCTTCGTCACTTCGATAAGCTCTCATGACCGTGTCTTGTTCCACTTCTTCTTCTCTAAACATCAAATCTGCCACGTCATCTTCACCGTAGAAGATATCTCTCTTTCCTCCGGTTTCAACTAAACCCTTCCGTCGACATGGTAGTGATGCAGAAGAAACTCGTAAGTCCGTCGTTGACAAAGGCAAATCACCGTCGGGAATCGGGCCAGCATCATCTCTCCCAATCATCTTGATGTGATCCTTTGTACCTGAAGAAAACGTAGGGGAAAGACTTTGTGTGCCTAATTTTGTAGTTATCGTTAACTTATAAAAAAAAGTTTAGTATTTTGTTATTTTAATAGGACTAGGATTTTAATAAGATATAATGTAAAACGTTTATTGGTTCTTTAAAGATTCTTAAATCTTTTTTTTCATATTTATCTAAAAGAAAAAGAATTTAAGCAAAATCAATGGATAACAAGCTATGTATTAGTAGGGTATCATAAAAAAAAACATTAAAATTACTCAAGTAATTCATAAATTTTATATTATTATTTTTCATTAAAAGAAAACTATAAATCACAGAAAACTTAATTGAAAATGAAATAATAAAAAATACCGCAAAAAAAAATATAAAAAGAAAAAATAAATAGAATTAGATGAATAATCAGAAATGCCGAAAAATATATAAAATAAGATAGTTCCATGTTCACGTCGATTTATGAGAAATTTTTAAAAATATCACTTTTAAATTGCCACTTTTCAAAAATGCCATATTTTAAAAATATTTTCAAAAATGTCACTAAAATTATATCATTTATCCAAAATAACTTTTAGATTTGGATTAACTATTTTGGGTTTAGGGTTTAGTTTTAAAGGTTTAGAGGTTGTTAGGAGTCAAAATCTTTTTTAGGATTTAGGGTTTTTAAACCCAAATGCTATACCCTAAATCCTAATCTCTATAAAACTCTAATTTCAATAAATAAGGGTAATTTAGTCAATTTACACTTAATTAGTAGTATTTTTAAAAATGAACAACTCATGGTAGCATTTTGAAAATGGATACACCAAAAGTGGCATTTTTAAAATTGTTCCGTGAGTTATTGTGTAAATATAGGTATATGATTAAAATAGAGGAAACAAAAATTATCAGGCAAAAACAGAAATTAAATTTAATAATAATTATTTTCTAAGAATTAAAAAAAACAAATAGATTATATTTGGGATAGAGGAAAATTAAAATTTATGTGTAAAACACTAAATGCAAAATTAAAAAGGTTCAAAATAAAAATATTTATTTTGTATGTTGATTAAAATAATATATTTTATTTGAAAAGATAATGGTAAATTTACAGATTCACGAAAGCAACACTTTCAAGGAAAATTTTATGATATATTTGGAATTAGAAATATTGAAAATAAATTATAGGAATTTAGTTATAAATACTTAAAATGACTGAAACATATATAAATAATATATAAATAACTAAAAATAATCTATACAAGGTATAGCTGACTAAAATAGGAAACAATTATAATAAAATATACAATTAAAAATAAAATCTAAAATGGAATAGTGATAATTTTTAAAAATAAAATTTTCTTTGGGATAAGAAAGAAAATTAAAATGTGAAGTGACCTTAGTTTAGTGGCAGTTGTAAGTTCACTGAAAGCAGGCACCATCACACCGAAAATCGAGTCCCACTCCCTGCAAATGTTAGGGATTAGACTAATGGACCAGTCAGTTGTGGCCCAATGTTAAGAAAAAAAGAGAAAATTAAAATAGTTAATTGTAATAGTAAATGTAGGATTGTATAATATTTTTTGGAGATAAGAAAATATTCATTTTTTGAAGAAAAATAAAAATATTTCAAATTTATTCTATATTTTATAAGTGTTAAAGTATAAATACACGTTAATAGATTAAAAATACATAAAAGTATGTGTATATTATTATTTAATATTATAATATTATATAAATAATTAAAATAGAAGAATTGTTCTATATTATTTTCATTTTTAAGATGATTTTTTAAAACAAATGTATACCTAGATAAAATAGAAAAATATTACCTATATTATTTAGAGAACTTACATATGGTGCCAAAAGAAATAAAAAATAAATAAATAGAGGGAGTGATGACAGTTTCATAATTTTTAAATGTTTGAAATCGATGGCAAATGACAAAAAATCCCCACAAACAACTTTTTATTTATATCTTTACCATTGCACACATTTTTTTTCTCTCTCTCTCCTTTATCTAAATTTTCAATAAATTCCCGTAAATTATAATTATTTGAATTATTCAGATTGGGTGACCATAACATTATGATTTTTTTGAATAATGAAAATTCGCCATATTTTTCGGATGAGAATGAGTCCATTAAACTCTAAAATATGAACTTTCAATCTCAAGAAGAAAGAAAAAATTTATGACGACAAATATAGCAATGGTTTTCGAATCAACGACTAATAAATACTAGATTTTGAATATTATTGTCGTCTCTCTATTTATTTTCTATAGTGATGCTTTTCAAATCAACGATATACAATAATTTTCAATTGTAAAAACTAATTATTGGGTAATATTCTCCAGATTAAGAAACTCTAAATTCTCAAAAAATGGATGAACACATTATGATCCACGCTTATAGTTTCTGTAATAGAGTATTTTGTTAGTTTTATAAAGATTGATTGTAAGTTGTTGACTTTCGTAAAGGAAACTCGCGTGTTATATATTAAAATATCGCGTCTTATATTTTTGAAATTTTCTCTATTAGAAAACTTTGGAGAAATGCCATTTTTTAAATACTATTTTTCAAAAATGCTATATTTTCAAAAAAATTTCAAAAATACCACTAATATTATATCATTTATTCAAAATATCATTTATGTTTGGATTAACTATATTATCTTAAAATTTAGTTTTGAGGATTTAGGATTTGTTAGGGTCAAAACCTTTTTTAAAATTTAAAATTTTAAGATTTAAGTGTTAAAAAATTATTAATTTGTGGCATTTTTGAAAATTGATAACTCATGATGATATTTTTGGAAAATGATATTTCAAAAGTGGTATTTTTAAAATTTTCTCATCTATTAGTACATATTGTGATATATTAATATATATAGAGAATTTCAAAAATGTCACTTTTGAAATATCATTTTACAAAAATGCCATCATGAATTATCAATTTTAAAAAATGTCACAAATTAATAATTTTTTAACACTTAAATCCTAAAATGTTAAATTTTAAAAAGGGATTTGACCCTAACAAACTCTAAACCCTTAAAACTAAACTCTAACATAATATAATTAACCCAAACATAAATGATATTTTAAATAAATGATATAATATTAGTGACATTTTTGAAAAAATTTTAAAAATGTGATATTTTAAAAAAAGTGGCATTTCAAAAATGACATTTTTCAAAATTTCACATAATCCTAATGGATCTCATGTTATATTTATATAAAACACAATATGTTAATACATTATCTTATATGTTGATATATCACGCGAACTAATAATTCTATAATATCACGATATATATTAATATATCACGTAAAAACAACAATGCTGTTATATAAGATGATGTATCTCATATTAAGTGAATTTATTATTGAAAATCACTCACTTCTTTTCTTAAAATTAAAACACATGATGATGTATGTCCACTTCATGTCACTTTTGTCTTAAGCCTTTTGTCCACATATTGGAGGGCATTTCAGTTAAAACAAAAATGTCTCTCTCTCTTTTGTTGCAAAAACAAATAAAAACTCTTACATATTCCTTAATTATTTTGTCCTGTTTGGTATAAAACTAATTGACTATTAATTATCTTTATAAGTTTGAGAAAAATTAAAATAATGTATAAACTTTTTAATGTTAACTAATTTAATGTGCCTAGAAATAGGAAAACAAATTGTCCTCGAAATCACAAATAAAAAGAATAATTCTCAATAATACCATGAAAATAATTTTTAGAAACAAAATAGCAAATTTTCTTAAAAATTCCATTTATATCACCATTAAATATCACACTAACTAAACACTCCGGTATTAAAAAATAGGAAGAGACTTATTGTTCGTGAGACATTGTTTTCGTCGAACGATTCTCCTTCTTCTCATTGCCAGAGACATCTCATCGTCGAACATTTTTCTCGTTGTCGGAAAATCATCCTCATTCGTCTTTTCTTGTCATCAGAGGTCTTTTATCGCTGGAGATAAAATAAATTCATCAAATCCCAAAATCTTGTTCCTAAATGCTCGATTTCCTAATTTTGTATCTAAATGCTCGATTTCGTTTTTGATTCTTCCATTTCTTGTTTGAATTATGCAATTAGTAAAGTTCGTAGTAAATGAAAGATTGCATAAAAAAAATTTCGGAAAAAAGAAGAACATTTAAAAAAAAAAAAACACATATTTTAACATTTAGACTTTTTTCATGAGGTTCTAAGGTATACATTTTTTAAAACAATTGCAATTAGTTTACTGGTGCATGTTAATATTTTTTTAAGAAAATTAAAGATTATATATATATATATATATTAATATTTAGATCATAGTATATTATAAATATTTTTTTAAAATGAAAAAAATATATATGTGAAGGGAGAATTTTAGTTTTTTTCAAACGGTTAGGTTAGAGTGCAAAATTTGACAGTGAAATTTGATGTCTCGTAGATATGAACAGCTTCAAAAATGAAATTTATTTTTTAGTGAGCAAATTTGACATGCACCATAACACGGTAAGAAAAACTTAGGGACGACAAGTGGATACCTTCCGTAAGATTTTTTTATGCTCAAGTCAGCAATAAAACCATACAACTGATCAGAGAAAATAGAGCGCGTAAAGGTGAAAGGAAGAAATAGTTTTGAACTAGATTGAGAATCAAACATAGTCCAATATGTTATATGTGATGAAGAGAAGGTGAAAAGAATGTAGATCATGGGAGACGAACAACTTGGAAGATGACAGAAGAAATAGGGGTGAACAAGAGTTCGAAAGGATATAGACTAAATGACGCAGTCGGAAAACCTTAGGAATAGCAAGTGCTAAATCTAGATCGAAATCAAGTTCACAAACGATGAACTTGAAAGATAAACTTTAGAATCCACCAGAAAAGAGAAAAACTCTCAAAGTTTCAATTAAGAATAATATATTATATCTATTACAAATCACTAGGACCCTATATATAGCTAAAATCCAAACAAAAAATAGAAAATCCTATAGAAATAAGGGAAAACAAAATAAGTAAAAACCTAAAAGAAAAAGAAAAAACACCTAAAAAGCCAAAAAAGAAAACCTAAGAGAAAAAGGAAACAATCTTCTTTAATCTCCTACATCATAATCCTCCACTTCCGAAGAACTCGACCTCGAGTTCTTTTCTGGATAACGAATCACATCTGCCTTGAATGGAAAACTATAGTTGCTAGGTTGAGACTTGTTGAACCTGCCAACTTGAAACTTTTTACTGAGGATCACCATTACATCTTCTTCCTCTTTGAAAACTTTAGTTCTCATACCCTTCTTAGCAAAATATTATTCTTCTCTTGTTCATCTACAATCAGCTCCATGATATCCTTTTGGATTACTAGTACCCCTTCAAGAACTATTGTCTCCTCTGTAATCAGCTCATTGATATCCTTTTGGATTACTAGTACCCCTTCAAGAACTATTGTCTCCTCTATTTATGTTGTGTCTAATAATAGAATATCAACCTTCATGCGAAAATTTTCACTATGTTGATCCCTTTGATCAATCTCTTCCTTCATTGGTTTTTCTTCATTAGAGTTGGAACTTTCAACAATGACAACATGACCGTCTTCCTTCTTTGGAATCCTAATTAGTTCTTCTCCTCTGTCTCCTTGTCGGTTGTTAATCTTGTTTATTATCGCCTTCATATGATTGGTAAAATCAGTTACATCCTGATTGTTTTTACCCTTTAGAACTCTAATTGGTTTCCTTTCTCTGCCTCTTTGTTGTTTGTTGTTGTTGGCGTTGTTCATGGCGTGAATAACCTGATTCGGTAAAGCTGCTATCTGATCGATCAAAGCGGTTAAAGCCGCCGTGATACCCTTAAGATCAGCTTTGGTAACTGGTTGATCTCCCATGATCAAGCTTCGAAAAGAGACAGGAGAAAGCCTGCTCTGATACCACCTGACGCAGTCGAAAATCCCTAGGAATAGGAAGCGCTAAACCTAAAACAAAATTAAGTTCGCAAGCGGCAAACTTGAAGGATAAAACTCTGGAATCCACCAGAAATGGATTTTGGAATCCACCAAAAAGAGAAAAGCTCTCAACTTTTTTAATAAGAATAATATATGATATCTATTACAAATCACTAGGACCATATATATAGCTAAACCCAAACATAAAATATGAAATCCCATAGAAATAAGGAAAAACAAAATAAGTAAAAACCTAAAATAAAAAGGAAAAACACATAAAAAGCCAAAAATGAAAACTTAAGAGAAAAAGGAAACAAGCTTCTTTAATCTCCTACATCACTAAAGCTCCGAAAGATATATGCACAAAACGAAAATAAAATCTTTCATATCTCTTTTACTGTGTGAAATGAATGAGTTTTTATAAAAATACATTACATGGATTAGTAAACCTATTTGGCTCGGAGTCGGGCTAAACCATTTTGCCAAGCCAGCATGGTAGGTGAAATGGATGAAGGCATTCATAACTTGATTGAAGATTTCCTTATGGTATGCTGCACTTGCTTCGATGAGTAGAACGTGCTCGCCAAATCCGCTGTGGTGGCATGAATGTTCCGTTTGTAACTTTGCATTTAATGATGTCTATACTCAGCAAGTCAGCATATTCACATTTTATGTGGGCTGGTGCTATGTTCGCATCAACATTTAACGATTTATACATTAGGTCAACGGTCAATATCAAAACATTTAGGGAGATGTTCTCCCGAGTCTGGATATGGAACTCTATATCTCGGATAAAAAGCCGTGGGATGGTCGCCGAAGTTGTTTCCTCCTCCAATGAGATCTTTAACTGATTTTGCTTACCGCGTGACGCTTAACCATTCGTTGTTTCCATGAAAACATTCATTCCCAACAATATTTATATTGTATATTATTTAGTAAAATAAATTTGCATTTATAAACGTTTATATATCTTTTAAAAATTAAATATAATAAGCGGTTTAAAATTAAAATTCCACGCAATATGCGGGTATAAATGTAGTACTAATAAACTTTTTTAATATTGCGATAATGATAAATTTCATGATAATACATGGAAAAAGAGAAGCTAAATGCGGTTCACAATAATCTAATCTATTATGAGTTTTAAACAACCAAGTCGGTTTACATATAAATCGTCATTAAGCCAGTTATCAGGTCCATACAAAACAAACAAAACAAGACCATGAATCTGGTGGAACATTGAGACTACAATGGCCGCATCTCGAGATCAGAGCTATGGTGTGATACCGGGACAGAGTTGTGGTTGTCTCTGTCATCAGAAGAGGCACTCATCTGTTGAACCCGTGGCGGGTTAACCACGGTCATGGGCATCACAAAGTTGTCCGAAAGACGGTTCTTCATCTCACGGTGTTCTTGGCAAACCGCACAAAAGTGGAGGCAACAATGCACCAGACATGGGTCACATGGAGAGTTCTGTTTGATCAACAAAACACAATGATTTTCAAAATTCTTGCCGCTGTTTCATTGATCCATGTTCTAAACATCAGAGGATTTAGATGTTATGAAACTTTGATTACCTCGAGATGATATTTCCTCTGTAGAGTCTGCCTGACATTTCCAGTGTATATCCCACACATCCACCAAACAAACAACAAGCCTTCCCATATAAGAAAGGATGTATGCGGATCTATGCCGGGAACACAAGCAATTATTGATGCGGCTGTAAGGCCGCCTTCTACTACAATGGAATGGCAAATACATGCTTTGGTCCACGATGTTTCCTCGTCACTCAGAGTTTCATAGACACGCCCAAATAGAACACTTGGGCAAAGGAGTCCCTGCCAAACTGTAAAGAGTTTAAGAAATGGAAGCGAGTTACGAAAAACAACCGATTGAGAGTATCTATCTTTCCAAGAAAGACATTAAAGATGTGAAACTAAGCTCTTAATTCAAGTGAGATCAATCAATTGAATGATGGCTTTATAGAGAGATCTGTGGAACTTTTTTTCTAAGAGTGAGTGAGTGAGCATAAAAATTTAAATGAGTGAAAAAGCAAATGAAAACTTTACAACTGTTCATGTCCTCAGTGCAACCGAATATTCCGGTAGTCCATGGCTCATCTGCAGGAGCTTCAAAATTCTCAGGCAAAGCTTGGCCACACTCATTGCACTTGTGAACAACCAGCTACGGACAAGTTTGCATAGAATCAGACAGATCCAAATAGATCGGATTTAAGCAGATTTGACAGAGAGATCATTTCATTGTAAAGAATTAGACCCCCAAAAAAAAAAAAAAAAAAAAAATCAAATTTTGATAATTTGAAGAACACGAATGACAGATCTCTTGCGGAAATCATAGAATTTGAATTACATTCTCGATTCAGAAAAAACTTAAATCCAAGAGATCAGTAGTAGTGGGTTCCTCAGAAAACTTGAGATGCGTTATTGCAGAATGAGATCATGAGGAGAGAGAGAGAGAGACATACATGAGGAACCTGAATGGGCTGATTGAGTTCGCCGGGATTAACCTCATCGACCGGAGCTTGCTCCTTTGTCAACTTCACGTACCTCGACGGTGCTCCTCCGTCCGACATCTGAATCCACAATTTTAATAAATCAGCCAAAAAAGAAATCGAATTGGAAAGGGATATGAGAAACAAAAGAATCACCAACCATATGTGAAGGATTCGAGAAATTGAAGAGTGATCTTAAAGGTTCTTCTTCCTCCGATCTCTCTGTCTTTTTTTTTTACTTTTTTTATCAGATTGAATAGATTTGGGGACTGTTTCTGTGCTTTTAACCAAACCATTACCAAACGAGTTAAGACTAATTGGTCTTCTCTCCCGTTGACTCGCACAAACTCATCAAGTTATATGTCTCGACTAAAAACGGTGCCGTTTTGGCACCCAGTAACGATACCACATTTACTTTTTGCTCAACATATTTTATACTATATACTTTGCTAAAATTTAATATTTACATTGAATAGAAATGAGCAAAACATTCCCATTCAGTTTATTGAAAAAAAAACAAGTTTTCAATAAAAGTATCTTCTGTTACTGTGCAGATGAATGAATGGGATTTTTATCTTCTGCATAATTCATCTTCATTCTAATAAATTCCTTTTGTATTAACCACCGTTATGTTTATAACTTTTTCCTGTAAAATAAAACATTTTAACTTTTACGGAAACGGGTATATAAACGGTAAAACAATTTTTTTTTTTTAAATTATATTTTTAAAGTAAAAACATTTTTACATCTTAAAACAGTTAGGCAATGACCTAATTAGGACTTGAAATTTAACAATGGTTGGCCAGTCGGGCCGGCCTAAGGAGCAGTTCCCACCAAGAACTAGTACTTAGCTTACAGAAGCTAATGTGTAGCTGCAAATTGCGACTCAAAACCACGAGGCCCAGAACACAAAAGCTTTAACATGCTTCTGACCTTTTATTTGAATCATAGAGACTGTAAAAGGGCTCATTCCCAGCGGAGAAATCAGAAAGAAAAAGGCCAAAAACACAAGTTATACATGTTTAGATCAGGTCAATACAAGACACAAGATGGTTCTGTCCTCTGTTCTTGGAACCTCAACAACACAGACCACCAAACCGGTTCTTGCTCCCACCAGTGTATTCCTTACCTACGGTTTTATTATAATACGCTTCCAGCCTTGGAACTTGGAAAAGATTATTAAAACTTCATAAACAGCGTAGCGATGTTACCAAATTTAAATCAATCATCGTGCAGATCCATCCAGTGTTTTTTGCAAGCAAAGATCCCAAGAAATGCCAAAGATTATTATTCTTCCTGCGTATACACCTAGTGCACACATGGAACTCGAAGAAAATAAACAAAATCCAAACTAAAAACTGAACCCAACTTTCCTAGTTAGGATGACTTGTGTCATATGTGTGTTACCTCAAACAGTATCGGTCATTCGAGCCCAATATTCCAGAATTCTGTAGTCTTTGAATCACAAAGGCATATCAAACTAGAAGAAACAGGTACCAAAAGACATAGTGAAAGGCATCCCAAGCGTCGGAGAAATACAATGAAATATGTAAAAGTTATATGGTTATACCTACCTCGACGCTTTTGACCTCTTAACAAATAACCGATGAAGGAGATTGGGTATTGTCTCAAACTCTTAGAATAGCTGTGAACCGGTAGAAAGACAATTTTCATCCATAAATTTTAACAAGGAAGTTCCAAGAAAACCACAAAACACATGCTCATGAAACTAAGGGTGGGGGGTGTCACAATGTCTACCTCATTAATTTGCAAAGTTCCTGGCCCCAAGACATAGAGACAACACGTTATCTCAAACTAGTACTGGCGAATGGGGCTTCTCGACACCCTTCTGTGACCAGACCTTCCATGCGGAGACCGTGACCTGCTTCGATCACGACCCTCTCTCCCACTCCTGGATCTCCTGTCATAAGGCTTTCTATGGTCTCTACCACGGTCTCTGTGTCTGTCACCATCTCTGTCTCGATCTCGATCACGGTATCTTTCTCTATCACTTGAACCACTCCTCTTACTCTCGCTTTCCTTTTCCCTCGGTTTCCTCTTATCATCTGCTTCTTTTCCTCTGACTAGCCTTTCTTCTTCCTTTCCTTTATCTTTAGCAGCCTGCAACATATAAATAGCATCGGCATCCCCATTTTCCAAGGAATAACAATTTCTACGAAGCAATATTTATTCAGACACTTACTTTTTGTTCAGCAAGAAAATCCCGGACCAAGCCATAGCCAACATGTTGCTTTCCCGTGACATGAGACTGAGTCCTTTCTACAGCGTCATTGGCCACAAGGAATGAACCACAAACCTCACACAGTGCCATCTTCTTCTCCTGTGCCATCGCTAGTACCTTGTCATTTGGTCGTTGTAACAACACTGTCTTCTCAGTATTAAGTGCTTCCACCTACCAGAATTGCCAAAGATAAGCACTCAATGTACAAGATCTAAGAACATACTAAAGGTGTCACATAGAGGGTAACTGGAGGAATCAAGTGAATCACCATATTCCAAGATTCGGTATGATTGTTAAAACTTGAAAAATCGTTTTTTCCAAAGCTTCTTAAAAACTAAACAGCATGGTAAATGGTTAACAGAATAGTACCTTCCTCATTAGCGCTTCAGCTTCATCCACTTTGCCTTCTTCACCAAGTGCTTCCACTTGTTCCAGAAGGTTCTTAATTTTCTCCTCCAAAACAGACAATTGTTCAGCTTTTTCTGCAGATAGAGAAGGAGGTGGAGGAGGTTCAACATCTTGTGCAAGGCGTTCTCGTCCACGCCTAACCTTCCTGTCAAGATCATTCACCTGTAACCAATTCCAAACCTTAGCATAGAAAAGAATCGATTATCATGGAAAACAAAAAATAGGAATGACAAGAATTACGCACCAACTTCTCGCAAAACTGAACAAGCTCAGCTTCAAATTTAGGAACATAGGAATCATGCCTCGGAGAGTTCTCGAAGCTGAAATAAGCAAAGCCAAAACACAATAATAAATGGTTGATCTGAGCAATTGGGGCATAGTTATCTCACAAGAATCGATCAGATTTGTAGATTCATACTTAAAACGTTACGAATAGTGAAATCAAAGAAACAAAACAAAGATCTCAACCGAGCATCACCTCTCTTTCAACTTGGGATCATGAATCCTCGAGCATGCTCCTGAAAAAATGAAGCTAAGATAATAGAGAGAAAAGCGAAACTTGCACAGTTAAAATAGTGACTAACCAAGATCGCTTCGGGTGTTGACGAAGAGGTCGTGAGGACAAAATCGAACCATATAGAATGCACAGACCTCTCTATCGTCCCACTTAATCTCCTTGAAACCTCTTCTCTCTTCGTCGGTCAGATTTCGAGCTGCAAAAATCGAGAGAAATTCGTTTTCCTTATCGTCTGATTAAACAAAACTTCAACATAAAAGCAAAAACAAAAAGCTTTCGAGGGCTCAATTTCGGGGATAAAAGTGAAACTAAGATTGCTCCTCGACAACTCACCTGCGCCCATAAGTTCGTCCAACAGAGCTCGCTGAGCATCCATGGCGGGATACGAAGAAATCGAGCTGAATCGAGAGAAAGAATAGGCAGTTGCAGAATCAAAAGCTAGAGAATTTGGAGAGGATGAAGAACAAAAGTGTAGGATGATTAGGGTTTCGTTCGCCACCAACTTAGACAAGGGCGTCGTCGTTTATCATAAACATATAATCATATATCCACCTAAGCAAAAAAGAAAGAAACTATTAAAGTAAAATTTTAATTACTCTTACGGAGCTTCCGTCTAAAATAACATCATTCAAGTTTACTTACCTTCGTAAAAACTATCAGTAAATATCAGATTAAATCACAGATCATTCGACCAAATATACAACTTAAATATCTTCTTGGCCCTCATGCTGCTCGATATTCGTCTGATTTTAGCGTTTTTTTGGAAGACACCACACTTCTGTCCAAATCATTCTCGACCATTTGCGTCTTTGTGGACGATTGATTATTCTTATAACCCACAGGCCAACTCTTCCCAAAGATCACACAGAGTTCCCAAGTTCGAGTCGTTTAAGAAGATAACCAAATATCAGCACAAATAGTTTGACGCTAGATGGAAGAGAATATTAAGCTAGCACACGATATCGACTACCAACAACATATGTCCATCACAAGAAAGTTCACAAACTTCCAGAAATTGGAGCTACTCAACTTCCAGAATGTTTTCAAACTGCATTACTCTACCACATCCACCACTATAAACGACCAACTGGTAGCCCAGATGCAATCGTACTCGACTCCCACATACGCACTACCACTCGTAGGGACGAGTACGACCCAGCACAACAGGTCAAGTCCCACTATAAGACGTAATGCTTCGGCAAGGGCTCATCAATTTTCCCCTTTCTATAATGGTTACCTTATAAGTTGCCAATTACTACTCAAAATATTTGTGTATAAATAACAAACTGTGCAACTCCTAAAATTTACATTGTCTTTAAGTTCACAATATCGAGTGTTTGAATTCAATTTTTAAATATTGCATTTTTTGAAGTCTTATAGCTTCATTGCATTATTAAGAAAAACATTTACTACAAAAGTGTGAAACTTGTCTTTTTATACTGCATCAAAACTTTCACAATGTGTATGTAATACAATATGACAATGGCCGAAACGATTTGTTAGCATAATCTCGTAGACACCAAAGTACGATTTGGGTTTGGACCCCCAAAACTGAAAGAAAGATGGAGACTAATCGAAACTGATACGACGCATCTTACAGACAAGATTAGCTGTTGGGAAGTCGAGTTCACTACCAGCTTCAGATTTCATCACACCTTTGAGCTGATCTCTTGGTGTAGCCAAACACATCTGAAAAGTTGCAAGAACAGGCGGAATTGGCATGGACAAAGCCGAAAGCACATTGCTCAAATACTCTATATCTACAGAGAGTTGTTGTGCTCCTCGGTCTGAAATGTATTGGATTCCTCTCAGTTGCTCCATGTACAGAGCCGTTGCGCCTTCTGCTACCTGTTATTTATTCCAATGATTATGGTCTTTAGTCTATTGCAATTCAAAGTTGACAAAAGCCAATTTAGACTTACCTTGAACATCCACTCGGTTGCAAAGAATTGAGCATCCTCGTTGTTTGAATCGCCATTGGTTGAGATTCCTTCAGCTAGAGGCTCAAGCTGCTGAGGCAAAGTAAGGAGATATTCTCCAACACTTGTAACATAAGACTGAGGGTATGAGCTGAAGTTTGGTAGAGGAAAAGCGGTTTGTTCCTCGACTGAAGACCAAATTGGTAGGCGAGATACTTCCCCGAGTCGTTGCCTGACTTTTGATATGAGGACGTCATAGACAAGTTCGTTAACTGTGTCGGCAAATGCAGCGACTCTCTGAGATGCCAAAGGCAGTGCATGGAACCGTGGATCTTTAGACTGCAACAAAACAAGGGAAATATAATTATATGCGTGAATATTGTACAGTAAATTCAGAATCTTTGTAAAGTAAGACTACGCTTTTCAGTACCTGCTCCAACAGGTTTAAGAGTTTGTGAGCCTTCTCCGGAACATCAACCAACCGAATAGCTGCCACATCCAGTGAAGCCCGTCCAGCCATAGACAAATCTCCAGTCGTTTGTTCACTTGTCAAGTGTGATAGGTTTTGATCCAAGTTTGTGCCAAATAATGAAATAGACAAGCTGGAGTTTAGTCTAGCTAGAGTGGCTCTCAAAGAGGCTTCAAAGACAGATGACCTGCTTGTGAGACAATCAGTTACAGTAAGTATTTGTAGTGCTCCCTGAACAATGGACCATTCCTCATTTGAAGTCAACTCCATCTTGCGAGAGCTCTCCCTTTTCTCTGCACTTGCCTCTTTCTTTGAGCCAACTCCATCACCTGTACCATCCACTCCAAAGACAACTCTCAAAGATTTGAGTGTTTCTTGAAGCATAGAGATATACTGCAACATTATGTCATCTAGTGCAAGTATCAGCTCGTCTGCCTCTGAGCCGCCAGTGAAGCCTATACACCTTTCAACCGCAGCTTCAAGAAGAACAATAACTTGGGGAATAGACTCTTCCATCCTACGCACTGTTTCGCTGAGTTCAATTCCTTGAGCCCCAACACCACGAGTAACGGCCCCTCTCAGATCCACCACTGCAATCTCAGAGGACAAAATAGCACGTTCCATCTTCCCATACCTAAAGCATGGTCAATTCTAATGTCACAAGCAGCCTTGAAGAACCATCGAAAAATGAGAATCCATAAATGCTAGAAATGTATTAAAGACATGGGGAATAGAGAAGTACACAACATGAAAACTTACTTTTGCTTAAACGATTCAAAGGGTGAGTACACGGCCTTCAGTGTATCTATTAAGACCCTAAGTTCAGATTCAGCAAACAGGTGCTGAATATTTCTTGCAAAGGACCCAGTTACGTTGTGCAGTTCAATCAGGGCCTCAAGATGCTTAGTCTGAATATTGATACCCTTGGCCAAGTCTCCGGATAATAGATCCATCACACCTGTTGAAGAAAAATATCAGAAATGTAAGTACTCTCCTCAATACGCAATCCTTAATTGTTTGGAAAATTTGCAACCACTACAAAGGTTACAAATAAATTGTTAAATATGAAAAGTTCAGATTTCATTCAAGCCTCTCTTGCTAATTGACAGATTCATTACATTAGCTACAATGCACAAAAATAACAAACCAAACAAGAACAACCAAAAACAGAAGCTCATGTAAAGGCAGAAGAAACTAATCATCTTAGAACTATCTACCCAAGCATGAGCATAGTAGAGTACGACCACTAAGGAAGCAACACAATCCCAATCCACTTGGGTAAAAGGACTCGACTAAGTAGGAAAATCTAATAATCAAAATGCACTGACATCATTATCCAACCTTTGGCGAGCGCTTTTGTTTCAGGAACAGCATCTCCTGTTGCAAGGTTAACACGAGCAACAAAACTAGCCCCCAGTACTCCCATGGTCTCAACCAACAGCTTTGGGACAAGAGTCATGTAGTCATCGGGGAAGGCAACCATACA
Organism: Pseudoturritis turrita; assembly: GCA_900406555.1. Lineage (NCBI taxonomy): Eukaryota > Viridiplantae > Streptophyta > Magnoliopsida > Brassicales > Brassicaceae > Pseudoturritis > Pseudoturritis turrita. The sequence continues at coordinate 76,594 of OVBL01001085.1, read as the reverse complement.
CCTGAACAATCATGAAAGTAAAAACGTACTATAATGATTGATACTTCAGTCATTAGATGGTTACAAAGATCTGACAAACTATCATTGGAAGTGCCTGTTATATATAGATGGTTACTGTAAAATATAGTACACAATTACCATTTCCACTCCTGCTCAAGATAGAGTAGCAACTCGTCGTAAAAGCTTGGCAGCCAACTGGCAAAGGATGTCTGAGGTGATGTCAATTGAAACTCATCGCCGCTAGACAACCTTTGGCTTTCAATTCTCTCGGTGGCAAGCTTGTTGGCCCTTTGCTTTGTGTCAAAATCCTCCCAGAGTTGTTTTATCGGCTTTAGACGGACTTTTGAATATTGCAACTCCAGAGACTTGAATCTCCCAATCCGGATGAGAATTCCTCGCAAATCTTGGGCAACATCAACCTGCCAAATTTGGGGAAAGGCTTTTCAGTCCAATAATAGCAACAAAGACTGCAACCTAAATTATTTGGGTTTTCTAGATATATAGTTTCCAACCTTGTGATATGTTAATGCATCAGTAAGACGTGGCTGCACCATCGCCTCCAGCCTATCTTCCAACACCTCTAGTTGCTTTCTAACATTAGCAAATTCTGCAACCTGTTGATCAAAATTGGAGTTAAGTGATGATGATAAGAGATTTAAATCCTTACAGTACTGAACCTGATATCAGTACTACCTCTCCAACGGCAGACAAGCAATTTCTCATGCTGGCAAGAGTTTCTGCGGCTCGAGGAAGATCGCCACTAGCAAAAACATCCTCAACTGTCGAGCTTAACTGAGTTAACCCAGCAGCATCCTGTCCATATACCAGAAAGAAGAGAATCAATTGCAGATCTACCCAAGTTTCCACATGATGGATCACAAAATTACTATGTATACTGACCTGTAGTGTTTTGTAGGCAGCCTCCATTCTCTGTTTGACATTGTCCACTCTAGCAAGGGCAGCTATACAATCTGCAGAAGAACCCTCTGCCTGCAAATACCAATTTCCATAAGAACACTGATTACCAAACTCTGTTGATAAAGAAACATAGTAGCACAGTTTACAGAACACCCAAAATCAACTAGATTGCCGAACCCAAACGACAGGGACCACATTACTGAAAATGCACAGAATTCTGGCTGAATCAGATCATTTGCAAGGATTTATCATCTAACTAGTATAATATGCTCATCTCTCTCGCTTCTTCTTATCATCTAACTAGTATAATATGTTCATCTCTCTCGCTTTTTCTTATGACACTACCCATGATTCATGCATAATAACTTGTGATCCAATCTGATGTAACACTGTTTAGTGTGACGCTAGAGGAGATCCAAACCGAAAGCAGAACAAGTGCATAATCGCAGAATCCAAAGAATCAGCACAATGCGTACCTTCTTGAGCTTCTGGAGGATTCCAGCAACTGAACCACGGAGAGACACCGCATCATCACGGAGGCGCAACACGTCGCGAGTGGCGCGAGGGACACGGAGGAGAGCCCCTCCGCTCTGCTCTTCGAGAGACGCTCCGATCTCTTCGGAGGCAATCTGTAGCTTCATTTCCAGATCCACCATGTGTTTCTCGAGCGAGTCCTGCGGGTGACGCGTTTGGCACGACGAGTTAACCCACCGCTTCGCATCAAACTTCTCATCTGAGAACGGACCCAGATCCAGCATCATCCTGATCGGAGATCCACCCGGTTACCCGGATCCAACGGTACCGGATCGACTCTGCTCTTCCCTCAGTCTCTCTTCAGCTTACGATGATGTTGTCCAAGAGAAGATCCCCCTCCTCTGAATCTCTGTTCTCGCATCAGCACAGAGGGAGAAACTGAACCAAATCGATCTAAACCGACTTCAAATTCGGTTTCAATCGGTACAAATCTTCAATCTACAGAAAACCGAACCCAAAATAAACCGAAGATAAACCTTAATTCACAATTCTTGGCCCAGAAGCTTTATGGGCCGTATAAAGAATAGCATTACATTACCACTGCGGAATAGACCAAGTCATGTTATTTACTTGGCAACCACGCAGTTCTAGAACCATCTAGAACGACCATTTTCTCCAGCACCTTCTACTCCTCCTTGCTATATAATCCTCCCTTAAACCACTTTTTTGGCTCAAGGCTTGAATAAACAAAGAAAATCTGATACACTCTCTCTCTAATCGAGCGCTCGCTGCTTCTCTTTTTTTTCAAAAATGGCGTCATCATCTTTAGCTCTCAGGAGACTTCTCTCCTCCACCGTCGTCCCTCGATCTCTTCGTGCCGTTCGTCCGTCGCCTGCTTCTCGCCTCTTCAATACCAACGCCGTCAGAAGCTATGAAGACGGCGATGACGGCGTCGATAGGAACCATCGCTCAAACCGACCTGTTTCTCACCGCGGCGGCGATTTCTTCTCAGGTTATCCGTCTTCTCCTTTTCCTCATCCACGATTTCTTCAATTAATTCCAGAACGCTCTCTTGGTTTTTTCATCCAATTTTTTGCTTTTAGACTTCCTTCCGATTTAACAAATGTCTGCGATTGAGATCCAGCGAATACATTCGATTAGGTTATTCAACTGTTGAATCGATGCTTGTTCAGGAGTATCTGAACATGACTTGGTCTATTGCGCAGATATCTTCGATCCGTTTATGCCGACGAGGAGCTTATGCCAGGTGCTGAGGTCGCTGAAAGGCCTCTTGTTTCAGCAACGCGTGGAATGGGAGCTTCCGGAGTCAGACGTGGCTGGGACGTGAAAGAGAAAGACGACGCGTTGTACCTGAGGATGGATATGCCAGGACTGAGCAGAGAGGATGTGAAACTGGCTCTGGAACAGAACACGCTTGTGATCAGAGGAGAAGGGAAAACAGAGGAGGAAGAAGATGTTTCCGGCGATGGACGGAAGTTTACAAGCAGGATAGGATTACCGGAGAAAGTATACAAGACGGATGAGATGAAGGCGGAGATGAAGAACGGTGTGTTGAAAGTGGTGATCCCTAAGATGAAAGAGGAAGAGCTTAAGAATGTGAGACACATAGAGGTCGAGTAGAGTTTTGCTCTGTTTTCTTTTTGTATGAAGGAAACTATATGAGTGAGATTGAGCGTGTTAATGAACCACTTCTTCGTCTCTTTTACTCATCTTGACATTTCACGGTGCTATGGGTTTTATTCATTACTAAAGTTCCACCGAATCCATATCTTCTTGTTCATTTCGCGACAAATCGATTCCCTAAATGAAACCTATTACTAAAGTTTTAATTCTGGACTAGTTAGTCTAAACTTCACAGCTTCATAATGATTTAGAAGATCCTTGATGGATAGGCCAAAGTGACCAAGGTTCTTTCCGAGAAATTAGGTGGAGTCGTGGCTACAATGTCCGACCACACGGTTTAGGGTATGGTCGCTACGATCCATTATAACGCGAGAGCCATAGTAGAATGGACTAAACCCCATAGTATCACCTCTTGAAGTTCACACTTCATGCGCGGTTATAGCAACATTCCGGATGTTTCGAACCCCATAGTGCTGGGCACCGTTATATTGAGTGGTGAAGAAGTTGTGTCTAGAGTTCCCATGCGTTTTTATTAGACTGCAGTTCAATTAGGAGAAAATAGCTTTGATTAATACAGCAGACCTCTGGAGTATCATGTTCTGTTCTAGTGATTGAAGACTCAACTTGTTGTTCGCCTGCTTTCCATAATGATATACAGTACAATTGGTTCATCTGTGTATTTATTGTTACTTTTTGAGCCATGCATTCTCTTGGATATTTTTGGCCTATTTGATGTTCACATTGCTGACTTGACCTCTTACTCTTTGAATTGCCTCCTTATTGGAATGGCCTTCCATTTGGTGGATGCAGTTTTGTTTCTCAACATACGTGTAAGTCTCTGAACCAACTTTCTTTGTAAAAGTGCCACTCTACTTGTCACTTAAAGGCACAGATCTAAATGTTGAGTTCTTCGCGTCTTTCCTGTTTGCTTTTGGCAGGCCTTGCTAAGTGCAATTTTGAAACGAATAAAAGGATACATCAAACTGAGAGTAGCTTTAGGTGCTCTCTTCCTGTGCAACTTCAGAAGAGCTACGGGACCCAAGCTGGACCCAAGCTGGCTGCAAACATGGTCAGATCAGGGTGTTGATATTGCGGGTCCCTCTACAGGGTCCGGATCCGTTGGACTGGGGCGGGTTCAGATGATGATGAGGCATCTTGCATCTGTTGGGGAAGGTTATGCTCAGACTGCACTCGATGATGCTTCTTGGGGTCTCTGGCCAATGAATCCTTCGCAAGCATCGACTTCGTCTATATATGTTCCTCCTGGTGCTGGTGGAAGAACAGGTGGTCTGCATCTGAGAACGGTCTCTCGTGCAGCAAATAACATGGCGAGTATACTATAGCTATGGCCGAGACAGTGAGGGAAGTCCTGCCTCATGTGCCTGATGAAATTATTTTCCAGGTAAAATATTAGATGCACAGTCTGTCTATTTTGACATGCAAGCGCCATGCCTGGTTGAATACATAGGTCATCTGTGAAGCAAAATTTTCATCAAGAAACTGATGGGGTCAATTTGTCTGAACCTAATGGTCTCTAAGTGATGAAATGTTATTAGATGACAACTTGTCTTCTAATATTATTGTCACTTGATATTAAAACGTACAGCGTATCAATTTTCCTGCAGAGAACAAATTCTGTTGCTGTTACTGCTAACAATCTTCTCCAGATGTGATGATGCTTTGTCTAAAAGTATTGAGCAGATCCATTTCAAGCTCAGGTTTACCCAGTCTATTAGTTTTACTAGCCACCACACATTTAGAAGCGCTGCCTTGTGTAAATGGGAGGCATTCTTGCAACAGACTTTGCAAGAGGAAGAGGCTCCAGAGTAGCTCTTGTTCATTGCTCTTGTGCGACAAATAAAACTCTGCTGTTTGCAGAGCCCTGGTTGTCCGTAAATCATCTTGTTGGAGGCTTCATTCTCTGGAGGTAGTAACCAGTCTATGTGAATGCACTTTTGGACTGATGCTACCTCCACTTGTAAAAGAACAAAACAAAAGAAAGTTTAACTAAAGAATGTATTGTTATTGATCCAATAGATTTTCTGTGGTATCATCAATTCCTCAACTGTTTCCTTAAAGCTGGGTCCTCCTGTCTACTCTATACCGGTTTCTTAAGCTTGGATTTGCAGGTTTCATGGCTTCTTGGAACCGAGGAAAGACATTCTGAGGGAACATTCTTGGTCCAGACGTTGGGTTCTTGGTTCTTGAAGCTCTTTTAACTTTGTGCTAACATGTGTGTTATTTGGTTAGAAACAGGCAGGATTTGGGCAATTCAAGAGGACATTTTGAAGACAAGATGTCTCGTGGATTGTGTCAAAGCTTAAAAAGTAGTGTTTACTTAAGCCGTTAAAGAGGCAGACAACAGTCATCGTCAACCTCCAAACCATTCTCGGGGGAGACAAAACCATTAAGGTAATTGAAATAATGCCTTCAAAAAGTGCTTTAAGTTTTTCACATATTATATAATAATGCAATTCGAAACCAGCTTGCATTTTCTAAATAGAATATTTACCGTCGTGGCCGGTAAGTTTTGGAGATTGGTCAAATGAAATGTGTAGAGACAATAAAGTAGTAAATCACTCGTTTTTCACCGAGGTTTAAATGTCTTTTTCCTTTTGTTGTTCTTCTCTCTTTTTTTGACTCATCTTTGGCTTTTTCCAGCACATTCACATTCATCTGGATTGATAAAGAGAAAACACTTGTTTATTCTGTGTTTTTTTTTTTTTCCTATTTTCAAATACTTATGTGTGAACTTGCTCATATTATATAGTGTCTACTACCTACTTGGTCCTTTTTACGTTTCATAACCCTTACATTCCTTAGCCTTGTGATCGTTTTCTGTTGTGACCAAAATGAGCTCAATCCATGCTGCTTCGGTCCTTCTCTTGTTTCTGCTCTTGCATCTTTCTGATTCTCGCCACGTCGACAATGTTCACACCACAGATTCTCGGTTTTCGCTTGTCAAGGTTCTTGATCCACGTTTCAATTCATCAGCTCTTAGTTTACTTTCATCTTCTTCGTATTGGCGGAATCTGTTTTTCACCTTCTCAAAACTAAGGCTTCTCTTTATCTTTCTGTTGTTTAGGATCAAACTGTTATCTCTGGTTCGACATCTAAAGAACCGGTTAGAGTTTCTCGGTTTGTGCCGGGTGCAGTGAAGTACCGCCATCGTCGGCCGCCCCTCTTCTTTGCAGATTATCCGAAGCCGTCAACTCGACCTCCACGTCATAACTGAAACCTCTCTCTTTTGTTTTTCATCTTTAGAGTTTTTCTTTTTTTGTATGTGAGAGAGTATAGGTTCATGTTTATGTTTCCCAGGTAAATAGGTCCTTAACTATATGTTACCAAATGTGGAATTTCTTCTTTTTTGAAGTATAGGTTCATGTTTTCCAGCTGATAAAATCTATCTATTTTCAGCAAGTATCCCAAAAAGATCTGGGCCCATTTCCAGGGTTAAACCCCACTATTGGCTCATTTACAATCTCTCTATCAGTTTTGTTTCCAGTTTCAAATGATCTTGTTTGGACTGATCTATAATGTGAACTTTGTTTTTTTTCTTCTTGGTGCTTTTAATTTAAAATCAAATTTGGAATACAAATCTAGCGGACAAACGGTCCCAGAAATAAAGCCGATGGAACATAAGAGTTCCCAAGAGACTATGCCCTATACAAGGGAAGCTAGTGAAACAAACAATTACAACGCAATCTGAAAACCGCTAAGAAACAATTCTTTAAGCTAAAGCCGAGCACAAACACGTGGTAAACCTGAGGAGGGACAAACAAAGTGAACCTTCAAAGCTTTTAAACTCTCATCGAGCCTTTGATAGAGATTTATCGGGGAAGCCATGAACGGACGATCCAAACGATAAAAAAACCTCCTACAGCGAATAAAGGCTACTTCTCAAATCAGAATTGTTAGGCTTCGTAATCCGACAAGATTGCTCCAACAAGTTGATCTGAAGCGTATTTCCGGATGCGGCGATGTCAAACAATTGACTTTTAGACGCCTCGATGTAAACCTCAATAGAAGAACCATATTTCGATCAAATTTGTAGTGTAGAGACAAGGAGCGAGAATGGTCCACATCGGGAGGAACCAATCTCAAAATATCGAGAGAGGCGAGACACTTCAAAGGACTCGAAAGAAGCAAAGAAGAGCATCAAACTCAGGGGCTAACCCCTACCCGAACCCATCAAAGGAGAGTTCCCAAACCGTGAGCGAGGAGGACTACCGAGGACAAACATAGATGAACCAGAGGGAGACATCAAGGATGAAGATGTCGGGTCTGTCGCGGATAGGCGAAGCCAGCGTCCCCACCGCCGCTATCCGACTACAAACTCGAGCTGTCGCTTAACAGAATGGAACAAACCAATGTGGGATATCTTAACACGTCCCCTCGAGATGATGGTTCTTCCAATCCATCTCGAACCGAATCCCACTTTAGGACCGATAATAAACCCTACTTGGATTAACAAACTGGGCTAATAAACCTGCTTTGATACCAAACACTTTGTTAACAGAGCTGGCGCATAAGAACAAAGGTGATAGGTGAAAAGCACTAGAGTGCATCGTACCGAGGCATATCAGTGGATCGGACCCGATCCAATTTAGGATGCAAAGCCCGGTATCATATCCCGGGTAGGTAAAACTCTATAAATACCCTGCTCTATTTCTAAAGAAAGATAACACTTACTTCCGGCTTAATCTTCAAAATTCTTACTATTTTCCTAAACAGTTGAGCCTTTTCTTTCGACTCGATCTCTTTCCGATCTCTCACGGTCATCTTTCCGGCCAATCTCCGGTCACCTCTCCAGTCATATCTGACCATTTCTTTTACCAAATACTCTGTTTTTCTCTCTGTCCCACCACCAAAAATCTCCACCAAAATGTCTTGATACGCCTTGGATCACTCCTTGTTCGACCCGACGTCACCATTTTTATCTCTTTCTGGTTTTCCGATTCCTTTCCTTTCTCTCCACGCCACTCTCTGTGGACTTTTCACCTTTCTCACTCTCTGCTGACTTGAGTGTCGGAGAGCCGTCGAAAAACACTCCATCGTATTTTTTCTGGCCTTCACGCGTTTGTTGATTTCGCAGGATACTTGCCCCATAATGGTTGGACCCACAAACGAAAAATCCCCTAAACATTTACTATATGTGTGGTGTTTTATTACGTTTATAAGGAATAGGTTTTTTCTTAAAAAAAACTATATATTATTTTTAGCAATTTAAAAATTTTATAACAAAAACTAAAAAAGCATTAAAACATATCTTATAAGTGAAGATTTTTTTTAAAAAAAATATAGAAAACATCAAAAACTAAATAGATCACCATTCAAGTTAAAAATAAAATAAAATGTACATCAAAACCAATACTCAAAACTCAAAATCTAAAAACCAAAAACCAAAAGCCAAAAATCCAAAAACTAGAATCGTTTGAATAACATTCCAATTTTTTTTAACGTTAAAATCACATCTGAGTAGATGCTCAGACGAGTTCTCTGAGATTTCTGGACCTTTGGCAGCCTGTTGATCTATCACATCTGCTATGTTCTTCTCATAGGCCTCAACAACCTGTTTGGCTTTGTGATCAACAAAGCTCCCATCTGCCCTTGTATGTGTCCTCAGAAACACTTCTCCAAATGAAACAGGATGACCTAATTCCTCCTCCTGTAATCATACAAAAACATATAAGTGTAGATATGCAGTTTCTAATTACCAAGGAAGGATAAACGGATTACCATTTCTTGTTGAACTCGCAAGTAGGATTTTTGACCTAATACATGTTTGTGGGCTCCTAGACCGCCACGATCAGAGTTGCGGGACTATGAAGCAGTAGAGCTCTTATCCACTGCTTCAAGAGTGTTCCAATGCTGCCACATTTAAGCCCATAGCATAGAACCAATCCAAGGTGGTCTTACACCTCCGGTCTTAGCCTGACTAACAATGCATTTCATCCTGTTCTTGGCAATCTTCAAAAAATGCCCCTTCACAATCTCGGTAATCCCGTAATCTCAATTGTACTTCCGCTACAGAATAGAATATTGGTTAGTAGTGATATTTAGGTAGTACAACTGAAATATAAAAGAAGCAAAACTCTAAAATACATACCGCAAAAGTTCTGAAATATCTTTCTTGTATGTGAATTGGTGTAATCTTCCAGCTAAAGTAAGGACCATCGAACTTTCTTCGAAATATTCCAGCAATCACCCGAGTCAATTTTCCTCCATCCCTGGTGAACCTATGACACAAATATAAACATATGGTTAAGTATAAGACAGAATGGCCTCAAAGAATCTACTGACATGTACCTAAAACCATGAAGAAGCAGTATCTAAATGAATGAGCTACTGCGTGTATCATGAAAAGAAACCAGAATGATAACACAACAATGATGCTTATCTCTATATCAATTGTTTCTGTGTGATGATGCAAACAGAAACAATGATGCCATAATTCATCTTCACAAAGCTACAATCCGACAAACACATAGAGTGATTCCTTTAGTAAATATGATAGAACTACAATGATACAAACATTAGCAGACCAATATAGTAAATCAGCAAAACATACTAAGGATGATACAACTAAACTTAAGTTTCAGCAGACAATACAACGACACTGATACTTTCTCAAACCACACAACTATACTGTTACAACTAATTACACACCTAAGCATTATCAGACCAAAAAAATCTAACTGATACTTTCTTTAAATATCTAAACATACAAAACAAGACAAAGTAAAACTAAAAAAGTACAGGAACTTACCATGTCGTCTTGACGTTGGGGATTGGATACTCAGACAAGATAGGTAGATGTTCTCGGCCAGGAAGAGCCAACAGATTGTCCAACAATTGTTGGTAGTCTTGCGCCTCAGGGTTCAGATCATCAATTGGTAGGCCATCCTCGAAATCAAGTTCATTGTCCGGGATGTGATCATGAACTTCATCTTCCTCGGGAAACTGATCATGAGGAGCTTGTTGCTAGGGGAATCTGGACTGCTGGATGTTGTGGATTTGGGATTTGATAAGGAGGAGGTTGTTGGTTCGGGATCTGAAACTGGAGTTGATGAGAGGATTGGGGTTGTGTCGACGGTGGATATTGTGTCGGAAGTACTCTGGATCTTGACACAGAGACTGTGGTTTAAGATAATGTCGGGTTAGATGACTGTGAAGATGCTCCACGATCTCCGCTGGTTCCATCTCCGACGGATCTTCCACCTCCGCCTGTATGTGTAACTTCAGCGAGGTTGGCTCCACCACCACCGCTGTTGGCTCGACCACCTCCGACTGATGTAGCAGCACATCCGGCGAGGTTGGGTCGACCACCACTGCTGTTGGGTCGACCACCACTGCTGTTGGGTCGACCGCCTCTGACTGAGGTAACAGGACCACCGGCGAACTCAGCTCGACCTCCACCGCCATTGGCTGGAGCAGGTTCACCAAGTCTGGAGTTGGATCTACCAACTCCGCCGTTAGATCTACCACCAGCGCCTCCTTTAGCATCTCTCCCTCGAGAGGTTTTCACTTTTCCACCAGCCATCTGGGTTTGTGTTGGAGAATCGAAACATAAAGATGAAGGATGAAGAAATCGAAATAGAAAGATGAAGATTAGAAAGATGAAATAAAGAGAAGGATGAAGAGAAACATATTTGACAAGGAATTAGAAAGAGAAGGATACAGAAATCGAAAGAGAATGATGAAGAAATCGAAAGAGAATGATGAAGAAATCGAATCGGTTCTAGAGAGATAGAGGAACTTTGGGGATCTAATTTTTTTAGGGTTTGCAAATAATATTTGGGGATCTGATTGTTTAACTCGTGTAAAAAACAAAGAGTCTCAATTTAATGACAAAATGGTCGTGAAATAAGTTTTGGGGGGGAGAAAGTTGGCGCCCAAAAGCCCAAAATATTTGGCGAAAAGCCCAAATTTTTTCAAACCCGAATTGGAAAAAACATAAAGGTAGTAGGAAAACAGTTGCAAAAACGACTACAGTGGCAAATTAGTTGCACTTGGAACTAATTTGTGACGCCATTCTGTCTGTCACAAATCAATACCCTAAACCCTAAATATTTTTAGGGCAAAAAAGTGAGTTATATGCAATTCCAATCATTTTTATATATATGTAATAAGTGTTTGCTTATTATATAGCTTCAATCATTACAAAATCAAGTTAATTTTGGAAAACTTTAGACTTCTACATATATTATATTGAAATAACAAGTATTTATCTAAACACATGTTATGGTATTTTGCAAAAAAAAGTTGAAATTAAAATTTAATGATATTACATGTTATATATGTTAGATTAAGTGTAAAATGTACTTAACATGTATCTAAATACCTAAAATAAAGCTTTTGACTTAAATTTTTTTGTTGATTTTACAAAAATCATACTGTGAGTTGGTAAACAGTCGCAATCCAGTCACACTTTTATTTAATCGTCGCTAATTAGTCGCAAAATTGTGGCTAATTTATGACTTTTTGTGATTGATTGTATAATTGGTGAAAATTTTAAGCTTTTGACTTCAAATATTTTGTTGATTTTACAAAAATCATAATGTGAGTAGGTAAACAGTCATAAAATTGTGGCTAATTTATGTTTTTTTTTGTGATTGATTGTATAATCGGTGAAAATTTTAGATCTATGATTCAAACCATAAGTCAGTTTAGGTAGTGTGCAAATCCAATGAGCTAAGGTTTCCATTCGAGTATTGTACACATTAAACTATATACGGTTTTTCATCAAATAGGAAAATATATATGAAAATATGTAACTCGAACCTGCGACCTATAAGACATGTACAATATGCAAATCCACTAAGCTAAGGTAACTATTCAATTATTTTACACATAAACATGTATATATACAGAGTTTTCATTAATTTGAAAAATATAAATATATAATATATAATTATTGATTCAAATGCTACAACTATATTACACACATTAATTTAAAATCCGATACATATTATTCATATATATTACAAACATTAATTTAAAATCCCACACATATTATTCAAATTTCATCATCATCATCATCTGAAGATGATAAATTACAATGAAATTCATCTTCTGGTTCAGCGTCTTCAATTTCGAAATCAATTTCTTCAACTGGATAATTGCCGTCGACTAAACTATCGACAATTATTTCTTCAACCGTATTCGTCATTCCATCATCATCTGTTTATTGCAAAATGACCAGCTCCTTCTCGTTAAACTTTCCTTGAAACGATTCCTCGGATTTACTTTCAGCACCGTTTGCCACAATTTCCGAGGGCGTTTCGTATATGGGTATGGAAGATAACAAACTTGATCAGCTTGAGACCCTGCCGTTAATAATTTTTTTTAATTAGAAGTTTATAAATATACAAACACACACATATATATATATATACTGAGTTAAATCATCAAAATCATACCTAAAATAAAAGGTTCGTAGTTTTGATATCTACGTGATGAGAGCACATCAGCAATGCCTCCCGGGCTTTTTGTAGTGTATTTCCAATCGTAGGGTCAAACCATTCACAGTAGAAAAGTATGATCTTTAAATTCACAAATCTGGGATATTGGAGCTCCATGATAGTTTCGACGGTCCCTAGAAATCATCATCTTCGGATGCTACTTCAGAATAATTTTGGCCTTGGACACATACCCCATAATTCATTGTTTTTCGCGTCATTCCGTGACCACGAGTGTGAAACAAATAACCTCTTGTAAAATATATGGGCCACGATCTGACTTTATATTCAGGACCTTCCACTATTTCATGTACCCAAGTAGGAAAACTTTCTGAACTTTTCATTGATCTGACCTATAAAGTAGAAAATATGCCAATTAAAACAAGAAAGTACAATTTAATAATGCACTCGGTGGGAATACATACATATTGGCGGACCCATACATATTAACATACATATTAAGTATATTATTACATTCTTCTGCTAGTTGTAGAAATTTGTGACGCAAAGTAGTGCTAGTTGTAGAAATTTGTGACGCAAAGTAGTGTTTAGAGAAATAAGATATCTCATCATTCATGTACGATTGAACAATTGATCTCGCTGGATATCTTTTGTTCTTCGCTTTGCCTTTCAAATGTTTAAAAATCTTTCGAACGGATACATCCACCTATATTGCACAGGACCACCAAACTCTGCTTCGTATGGCAGGCGGATAGGTAGGTGCTCCATCACATCAAAGAAAGAAGGTGGGAATTTTTTTTCCAAATTATACAAAATCATGACAATGTTCTCCTTCAGAAGTTGGACGCGTGTTTGATCCAATGATCTACTGCTTAGGTCACAAAAAATGCTCCAATCCCTACAAAAATACCACTAATTAATATAAATAAGTTGCAATAATAGAAACACATAAACCATAATATATATATACCTGATAGTGCTTAGTGCATGGTACGCGGAAGAAGTTTTGCAAAGACAAACGGAAGCAACCGTTCCATAAATACATGACAGTCGTGACTTTTCATTCCCGAAAAATTTCCACCATTGATGTCTGCACAACTTGCTAAATTTGCTACATAGCCGTCTGGAAATTTAACCTCATTCTTGACCCGTTGTAGTAAGAAGTCTTTCCCTTTGAAGTCAACCTCCAAATAGGAAATGGAGCTCTCCCTCGATCATCGACATGCAAATCTTTCCGAGAACAAAATCTGGCGATATCCAATCTTAACTTGATTGTGTCTTTTGATCTGTCTTTAACATTCATAACAGTATACATGATGTTATCGAAAAAAAGTTTTCTCGATATGCATCACATCAAGATTGTGTCGAAGATTGAGATCGGTCCAGTACGGTAGCTCCCAAAATATGTTTTCTTTATGCCAATTATGCCAGTCCCCATAGCCGTCCAGTTTTTTTATCATGTCCATTTCCACCACAATCAGATGTTTTAGGTGGTTCGACATGATGTATATGCTCATATAACACTTGTTCTCCAGTCAATGATTGAGGTGGGTAGTCGTTCTTTGCGTCCTTTCCCTTCAGAAAATTTACTTTATTCTTCCACAGCGGATGATTGATGGGCAAAAATCTTCTGTGACAGTCAAACCAACATGTCTTCCTACCAGCAGGCAATTGGAAAGCATTTGTCTCATCCATACAAATAGGACACGATAATCTTCCATGTGTCGTCCATCCCGACAATATACCATATGCCGAAAAATCACTTATCGTCCACATCATAACAACTTTAAGGTTGAAGGTTTGATCTAATGACATATCATACGCCTCAACTTCGTTATTCCATAAATCCTTTAACTCGTTGATCAGTGGTTGGAGGAAGACATCAAGACTGGCTCGTGGATGATTTGGTCCCGAATTCAAAACCGTAAGAAAAAAATACTCACTTTTCATGCACATATCCGGGGGTAAGTTGTAGGGTGTCATGATCATAGGCCACAACGAATGGTTTTTGACATACCAAAAAGATTAAAACCGTCTGTACATAATCCAAGATAAATGTTTCGCGTTTCAGCTGCAAAACTCGGATGCATCTGATTGAAATTCTTCCACTCTGCCGCATCAGATGGATGACATATTACTCCGTCTTCTGACACATGCTCAGCATGCCATCTCATCGATGATGCAATCTTCTCTGATTGGTACATCCTCTACAATCTGTCAGTGATAGGTAAATACCACATACGACTGAACGGTATTTTTGTTCGTCCTTCCCTAGCCTTATATCTTGGTTTTCCACAAAACCTACAATGCTCCAACTCCTCATCTTCTTTCCAGAAGAGCATACAATTATCTACACATACATCAAATGTATGGTACGACAATTCTAGCTTTCGCATCAACGTTTCTGCCTTGTAGTATGAACCGGTTACCTGATTACCCTCTGGTAAATACTCCGTAAACAATTCGGCCCATGAATCCATGCATGTTTCAGCCAAATTATGGTATGCCTTAATGTTCATGAACCGAGAAGCTAATGATAACTTCGAATGACCATCATGAAAACCATCATAAAGTGGCGTATTTGCAGCATCTAACATGGCGTAGAACCGTTTTGCCTCATGGGTAGGTTCTTCATGAACATGATCATTTCCACTTTGATCATGTTCATGATATTCATTAAATGGGCGTAGCACCGTGAAATACATCATTTACCATCCCAACATATACATTTCCCCCATCATAATTTACTGGTTGATTACCACTACTAAAATCAGCATTAGCATAATGACTAGTCGTGCCTGCCCCAATGACATCATAATCTTCACCATGTTCAGACCATACATAATATCCTGGCATAAATCTTCTACTATGAAAATGCTTCGAAACTGTCCTTGCTAGCATTAAAGTGGAATTTTGAAATTTAACACAAGGGCAGTAAACCTTACCTCCACTGCTTAGAGCTATTGACTGGCTACTTGCAAAATTCATGAACTGCTCGATCCATTCCAAAAATTCCCTCGATAGATTATTTGTGCGTGGATCGATTCTGTTATACATTCACTCTCGGGATGAATTCCACATATTTTGTTTCTCTCTTTTCTCTTTGTGTGTGTGTTTTTTTTATTAAATGGGGTGCTCGTTGGTTGCTTTTATAGGCAAAAATTTTGTCACTACTTTGCGACTACCAAATAACAGTCACAAATTTGTGACTCTTCTGCCACTCATGTGTGACGAATTTGGGACTACAATTAGGAGTCACAAAAGTTTGGTGAGCTACCTAACTTTCATATTTTCCACGTTTTCACCTACTTTCACCAACTTTTAGTGACTTGTGACACTTCTGCCACCATACGAAGGAGTTGCGAGTAAGTCGCAAATTTGGGACCGTTTTGCGACTACACTTTCGGACTAAAAAAATAGTCGCAAAATAGTCTCACTTTGCGATACTTTTGCGACTAACTGTACTCAGTCGACTATTAGCCTTAATTCAGTCGCTAATTTATGACTATTAAACAACAATATTATTTAGTTGTAAATATGCGACTGATTTGACACTGTATTTTCGTAGTCGTTTATTGGTCGCAAAATAGTCCCAAATTGGTCACAAAAGTTTGCGACTAAAAAAACAGTCGCAAAATGTAGTCACTCATCTTCTGTTTTCTTGTAGTGGAAGCTGCTCAGGGGACTGTTTCTTAAGCGATCTACCATCTAGTTTTGTGCATGCTTTTAGACCCTCTTTAAATTTGCGTCCAACGGTCTCTTGTGCGCGCCCGAATAAGAGCCCGACTGACTGTTGTGTCATGTTATGACCACATATCACAAGAAACATTGCCATAGTTTCTTCCACAAATATGTTTTTGTGCATTTAATTCAAAATTTCGTGCTTAATGTCTCACATAGATAGGTAAACACCTCTATCTGCATCCTTAAAAGATGTAAGCATTCTCTTGGATAATTGTAAATCCTTGTCTTAATGTTGCACCATCCTAAGCCCTATTCAGTTTCCATCGATTGTCGATGATAATAATTTTTATAGTAATCTATCACAGACTTGAAGAGTACTTCCATGATATCGGTGTGCTCCAGAAAAATTAGTTCAAATAATTCATCTTCTGTGAGATTATATAATCCACATGAATATAACTCGATAATGCGATGCACCTGAACATAAATAAAAATTCATTAATTAAAACTTAAACAAATATAGAAGCCGGTATGATTAAAACATAAAAAATCTAACATAATTATTCATTTAGTTTTCTCCATCATTATCATTGTTTCCCATCGTACGATTAAATTCAAACAAATTGAAACGTTCAAGTAACTCGTATGCAGACGCCGATCTAAACGCCGAACCTTCACTAAGATCAACTCTTGGATTCAGAGACCCAATACATTGTGGGTTGGAGTTTGAAACTTAAAATCCTTGTCTTGTTCCGAATTGGTTTGGAGAGCCATAACCGCCGAACTGTCAAAATTCTCCAACACACCAAAATTTGATAGTACGACGAATAAGTCTCTGATAGACCGCATACAAAGTTCTAAAGTCGTCATGTTTATGCTTACATTTCTTCCAGTCAATCTTATATCCAGTCCGCTCGCGAAACTTCTTAACTATTCTGTTTTTTCCCTCTTTATATGGCAAAGTCGAGATATAGTTTATTTTTTTGCACTTCCTCTTCTAATAATTCAATTAATAAGGCGTTGAACCCTGGCAACCATCTAAAATAAGGCTACAATTTAAATTTCACAATTCAAAAAATTAAGAATATTTAAATTATAAAATTCAACATTTAACGAACTCTTTGAAATAGAAATCTACCGTATTATTTTTGTTTGATGGTCCATCAATTGTATCTCCTGCTCTACTCATCGTTCTAGTTCTGAAAATTAATTTTTTTTTTTAGGTTTTTAATAAATTTTAAAAAACACAAAAATAATATATATATATATATATATATACACGTCTAATAATGTGAATTATATACAAATGCCCATGGTCAACTTATTAATAGAAAAGATAAAACATATATAAATTTTAAAAAATTAGCTTAACTAATAATTATATTTTTATTAACATTTTTAAAGCGTTTATTCGTGATTAATTTTATTTTTATTTAATTAAATGAATATGAAATTTTTCTTAGTTTTAATAAAAAAAGTAAAAATTAGTTTTAGAAAAATATAACTATTATATTTATGTTAACTATTGCAGAATTAACTATTTTTCTAACAAAATATATAGTTAATTTGTTAATATCAAACAATTATACATATTTATATTATGAATTAAAAGAATATATGTAAATGTACTTGACTCTTTCTTTCATTGCTTCGATAGATGTTAGATTTGATGTCAAATATTTTTTTCAAACCTTCACAAATGCATAATGCATTGATGAAAGATCAAACCTCTATTGATGTTTATATATCGATTGCGAAACAAAGTCTTGTGATTTTCATTTGTCTTTCTGTATTTTTTTTGATCTTGTGATATTCGTTTGGCTTTTTGTATTTTGTTTCTTTCTCAACAATTTTTGTTTTGCAATTATTATATTTTAAACAAATGTTTCATAAAAACAAAAAACTAAAAACCAAATCTGTTGAATTCATCTAAATTTCTCCGACTTCTTCCTCTAATTCAACTGGTGGTGACTTGTTTTTTCTCTCTCCACATTTCTCAATTCCTTAACATTCCCTAATTCCTCCACTACCATTTAGGGTCCAAGTATCCATAAAAATATTTTGGCTACTATATTCCTTATATTAATTACAATATATACCAAACAGCGCTCAACACATCACACATTCTACACAACACATGGTTGTACTCTCTCTCTCCACATCATACATTATACACAACATATGTGTCAGGTACGCAGCTCCTAATCCAACCTTGTTCTACATGATCCTAATACTTACTTAGATGCTATTGATTTAACAGGAAAGTAAATAACACAAGGATGTTTAATGAGTTCCCCAAATGGCTACGGGTTCGTCTCGTGAGAGATCTCTTGCCTTCAAAATCCACTAGAAATAAAGATTTATAAGGGAAGGTTCTTTACCGTTTACAAGAGAAACACATCAGAAGATTATCACCGTAACAATACAGGAAGAACCCTAGCTTGTATATAAAGCTTTTGATATTGATACTTGTACGTTATGGACTTCACGATCCGAAAGCCCACTAATCTTCTCTTCTTGTCTTCCTTTAACCCTCTTGTAAGGCCCAATATTTTTTGGCCCATGAGATATGTTTGGTCAACACTTCACAAATCTCCACCTTTGACCAAACAACTTCACAAATCTCCACCTTTGACCAAACAACTTTCCCTTTGTTTTCTCCATCGAGACTCTTCCTCTCTTGATCAAAACCTTTTCCGATTTCTTTTGCGTGGATCCTACGATATCTCAGCCACCGTGTGGTGTCGTCGCCGATGTTGTCAGTTCTAGTGTCTTGCGACTCCAATCTCTGAGCTCAGGTAACACCTAAACTCCAGCCATTTCTTCTTTCTCCTTCGATCTCTCTTTGCTCGTGAAGACAGAAAACACTAACTTCGTTTCTACATCACTTCAGCTTCATAGGAGACTCGAATCTGAAGCTTTAACTGCTCCAGTGATCACGAGTTGAAGATTAAACCCCCTTCTCTTCCTGATTTCTTCATCTGAAAATTTTGATTTCTGCAGATTTCGAATCGTCCCCATCTCCGGCAACTCTTCAGTTCACGGCGAGGCCATGGTAGGTCAGAGGCTCACCTCTCTTTCACGATAAACCCAGCCTTCTCTTTTCCTCTTTAAAAAATTCAGAAATCCTAATTGATGTTTGAAATCAAACTCCACCTGCTTCGATATTCGCAGGTAACTCTCTAAAACCTGTAGCTCTTGGTTTTAGAAACTGATTTCTTCATCTAGCATAAGACAGAACTGATCCATTTATCGTTTCATGATTGTATCTAGTTGATATGACATATATAATCCTTCCTAAACCTAGTTTCAGCTTCAGTTTAGTTTCATCCATCAACACAATCCAGTAATTTAGAACAAGGCTGAAACTCAATGTTCTCTTTACTGTTTTGCGAGATTCTCAACATATGTCATCAACTTCAAAGCCTCTGATTTTACCAGCAACACTTCACAAAACCAGATATCCTTCTAAAGACCCTCTAAACGTTGATCTTAGACCCTGCAATTTAACACATCAAGTAGACAGCTTCTGATCATTCCCTTGTCTTCCTTTCTTTGTGCCATGACATACATTACAGCTCAACACCAAGCTTATGTGAACGTGTCTTGATGTCTAAAACCACTGTAAAATTGTCCAAGGTAACCTTCAATAGTTTTCAGACCCTGAAAATAATACATCAAATAGAAAATTGTCCATTGTCTTTGTACTTTGCTGATCCATTGTTGAATATTCTGTCTCTAATTTCTTTTGCAACTCAACAACAAGATTCTTGAGACTCTTTCTTGATGTCTGTTGGGGTTAGTTTTCACCCCATTGAGATCAACTGCCAGAAATGCTAAGTGTAGATGTGGGACTAGCCAAATGGGAAGCCTAGCCAAAGAAGCACATGTTTTTGGTTAGGTGACAAGCCATAACCTTGGCTCGGCAGCAGGAGGGAGAAGCAGACGACGAGCCAACACTTGGCTAGGCATCAGGAAGAAGTAAGCGACGAGCCAACACTTGGCTAGGCATCAGGAAGAAGGAGTGGCGAGCCAACGTTTGGTTAGGCATGAAGAAGTGAGTGACGAGCCAACATTTGACTAGGCGACGAGCCAACTTTTGGCTAGGCATCAGGAAGAAGGAGTGCCGAGCCAACGTTTGGCTAGGCATGAAGAAGTGAGTGACGAGCCAACGTTTGGCTAGAAGACGAGCCAACGTTTGGCTAGGCATGAAGAAGTGAGTGATGATCCAACGTTTGGCTAGGCGACGAGCCAACTTTTGGCTAGGCATCAGGAAGAAGGAGTGGCGAGCCAACATTTGGCTAGGCATGAAGAAGTGAGTGACGAGCCAACGTTTGGCTAGGCGACGACCCAATGTTTGGCTAGGCATGAAGAAGTGAGTGATGAGCCACTGTTTGGCTAAGTGACGAGCCAACACTTGGCTCGAAAGCAAGGAGAAGCGATGACGAGCCAACATGTTGGCAAACCAACAAACGGTGACGAGCCAACATGTTGGCAAACCAACAAATGGTAACGAGCCAACATGTTGGCAAACCAACAAACGGTGACGAGCCAACATGTTGGCGAACCAACATACGATGACGAGATAACATGCTGGCAAACCAATTACAAGCCAACATGTTGGCAAACCAACTTTCTGGCTCGGCATTGGGAGAAGCAGACGACAAGTCAACTCCCTGGCTCGGCAATGGGAGAAGCAGGTGAGACAAGCGACGAGCCAGCTCACCGATGATCCAGTAAAGCAACCAGCCCAATATCTTGTTGGGCCGAGGCAACGAGCCACAAGAGTTTGGTGGGCCAAGATAGCAAGTCAAAGAAAGTAGCCCACATTCGAACCAGAGAAGAAATCCCGAAGAATAAGGAAGTTTTTCTTTATCCTTTAGAAAAAGGCCTAGCCCACTTATTATTGTATAAATAAACATGTACCCCTTCGCAAAAGGGGATCGGCAAATTGACCTAGCTAAATACTTATTACTTTACAAATAGCTTTCGAAACAGCTTGAATAAAATCTCCATCTTTGGATCTCCGTTCTTGGTTTCTTTACATAGAAGTTTGTCGAATCCCTAATTTTTCCTTACCAAATTTAGTTGTGCAAGTTTCGACTCCCACAATTTGGCGCCGTCTGTGGGGAGTCTTTAAACTTTATGACACCTAAGAACCACCAAATACGAGATCTGAAACAATGACTACCGACGGAGATCGAAGCGGTGACGATGCTAGCAACACTGGCTTCGATCTTCCTGGAATAGGAACCAATTTGCCTTCGGCGAACACGGAAGGCACCTTAGAAGCGCTAGCAGAATTAAAGAACATGATTACCACGTTGATGAAGAAGGCAGAGGAGCAAGACAAGCTGAATAGCACGCTGACGGAGAAACCCGAGACACTGGCAACGGAGAGCCTAGCCAGAAACATTCAATTCGGAGGCATGGGTTCGGCGGTGAACCCACCTGTCAGTGGAATCACTAGACGGCTTGGCTTAAACCCGACGGCCCTGGATTTTTCAACACCACACGATGCACCAAGGACTTTGGGAGGATTACCACCGCCACATCCAACCAACGAGCAAACACCCGCGGTGACAAGATCGAATATCACCGAGCCACCTTGGCTGATCCGAGGAGCAAGAGAAACCAGTGATGGATATGACTACGCACCGACGTTGGATCGGCTGCAGCAATCGTTCTTGATGAAGAAGGAAACCACAACGCAAAAAATCTTGTTGACGAGGGATTCGCACCAGCAATAATGGGAGCCTGGGCCAGCGAAGGTGATACTAACCTAAACCGAGCCATGAATTTGGCAGAGGAAGAAGAAAATCTCCTCTGGGTCCAACAGGCGCAGTACGCTGACGAACCAAGAACGACGAGCCGAGCCCAGAGAGAAGAGCTAGACGAAATCCGAGCCTCTTTGGATCGTGCCATTGTTGAGATAAAACTTGTCCGATCCCAGGTTCACAAGGCAACCAGTAAAGTCCCGGAGATTGATCGCGTACTAGAAGAAGCACACAACACTCCGTTTACAGCTAAGATTACCAAGGCAAGGATTTTCGACCCAGGAAAGATCAAAACTCCAGTTTACGAAGGGACTACCGACCCAAAGGAGCACATAACGGCGTTCATCATAGCAATGGGACGAGCCAACTTTAGGGAAAAGGAAAGAGACGCCGGTTTCTATCTTCTATTTGTGGAGTATCTAAAAGGTGCAGCCCTCCAATGGTTTTCCAGACTTGAACGAAACTCCATTGATGATTTCCAGCAGCTGTCCACTGTCTTCCTGAAATATTACTCCATGTTTATGGATCGAGGAGCCTCTGATGCCGATCTCTGGACATTAACTCAAGGGCCTACAGAGACACTACGCAGTTTCATGGGAAGATTCAAAGCAGTGATGTCAAAGGTCGAGGGAGTAAGCGACAAGGCCATCGTGCTCGCATTGAAAAGGTCATTGTGATAAGAATCAGAGTTCCGAAAAGAGATCGCTCTGAATGCGCCACTATTAATCCAAGACGCGCTGCACCGAGCCTCATATTTCATAGTCAACAAAGAAGAGATGAAGGTGTGGTCTCTGAAATACAGAGTAACTAAAACGATGAGCCGCTCCTCTCAAGCTCCGAACCCGCCGCATTACAGGAAAAATAATCAAAGAACCGGATACGAACATCACGAAGAACCCAGTTTTGGAGGCACCCATAACTATCAAGTAGGTGCCGGTCGTGAGACAGTCCCTTGGAACACATGGGCAAAAAACTCTAACACTTATGACGAGAAGGCCTACTGCGAATATCATCGTTACTATGGACACTCAACCACTAATTGTCGAAGTCTTGGTGCAAAACTTGTGGCGAAACTAACAGCAGGAGAGGTTGGCGACACTATCAGCCTTAACGATTTTGAACGAGAAGACAAAAAAGACCAGCCTGATCAGACCATCCGAACTGGAGATGCGGCTAAGAGAAGGAGGCAAACCAACGAGGAAGCACATCAGAATTCCCGAAGAAGAATTAACATGATAATGGGAGGATCCCAATACTGCATGGATACGGTGTCCGCAATCAAGGCTTTCCAGCGCAAGGCGGATGTTAGCACCAACTGGTCGGTGCCCGCCAATTTAC
The DNA here is from genome assembly GCA_900406555.1 of Pseudoturritis turrita. NCBI lineage: Eukaryota > Viridiplantae > Streptophyta > Magnoliopsida > Brassicales > Brassicaceae > Pseudoturritis > Pseudoturritis turrita. Next base: position 53,337 of record OVBL01001085.1, on the reverse strand, counting down.
CAAATGACGTGATTTCATTCGAGAAAAATGAAACTGTTGGCATTGACCAACCTCATAACGATCCACTTGTTATCGAGTTAATCGTAGGAGACCACGACGTTGCCAGAGTGTTGATAGATACAGGAAGTTCTGTTGATGTTATTTTCGAGAAACATTAAAGCGTATGGAGATCAGTCTATCCGAAGTTACAGCAACGCCGAAGCCACTAACCGGATTTTCTGGAGAAACAACAATGACCCTCGGAACGATCAGACTACCCGTCCGAGCCGAAGGAGTAACAAAAATTGTAGAATTTTTGGTGGCAGACCATCCTGCGATATACAACGTAATCATGGGAACCCCTTGGATAAATTCTATGTGAGCTGTCCCATCGACATACCACCTATGCATAAAGTTCCCGACGTCGAACGGAATCAAAACCATTCGTGGAAACGAGAAGGAGTCCTGATTTGTGTTATGGCCGAGCATAAACTTAGGAATCCCATAGCAGAACTTAAAACGAAGATGAAGCAGAAGAAAGTCAAGGTGAATCGGGAACCTGAGAACGAACTAGCCAACTTCAATTCACCCAGGAGTGTACGAGCTCGCTAACATGGCCAGTATTTCAGTACTAAGATCTTGGAACGCAATTCACTTGAAGAAATACTATCACTGAAGTACTTCGCACGAACTACGAGACGGCTTGATCCCTGTAAAGGGTACGTAGGCAAATCGTCTTCGGATGGGTTCAGCTGTCCCCCTCCTTAAAAAAAAGGGGGGGGGGGGAGTGGGTACGTATATATGTATACTCCCATGTCTTGAAAACATGATCTTTCGCATGATACTTCTCAAAAAGAATGATTCCAAACTTTTTCAAACACAAACTCGTGTCACTCGACCTACGCAAGTCAAAACTTTATATCCTTCATGGATATTCTACCACCTCGTCTGTTGCTGGCCACAACAGACGAACTACTGCATCCTTTATGGATTTTAACCACTATTTCTATACGGAAAAGGGTTCTCAACACCCTCTCACGGGTATAAAAGCGCGCTATATAAATTCAGACTGGGTATATCCTGGTCTAATATCCGAAAGGTATATCCTGAACGATATTCTTATAAGTTTACCTTCGAGAGGGACCCGTAAGTTGAAAACTCGCAAGTCTTAAAACTCGAAGTAAACTCTTAAACCCAGTAAACACCTCTTGGTACACTGGTCATCAACATCTCAGAAGCATAATACTAAACCCACCAGTTAGTATGAGATTTTAAACATGTTTCATCGTAAAAAATGGGAATGTAAGTTGGAGCACCGCAAGCCCTAAAACTGATAAAGCGCTCAAAACCCAGCAACCGATCGCTGGTCGCAACATCTCAAAAACATAGTACTAAACGTATATCGTCTAGTTTGAGATACATAAATATGTTTGGTCTAAACCTAGCAATCATACGTTTCTTAACACGCTGGTCTTCAACATCTCAAAACGTAGTACTAAACGTATATCGTTCGCTCCCTAGCACGATAGTCTTTAGCATCTTAAAACCTAGTATACAACGCTTCATAGCACACTGGTACTTGGACACATAGCAACAAGACAGTTTTGGTGCGCGTCGCCTCATCATGATAATCTCGGCACAACATCTCGCCAAACAGCACGGCAACACGACATGCCAATTTGGCTCGGCGATATGACACGCCAGTGTTGGCTCGGCGACATCACAGCTCGGCAGCATATCGCAGAAAGGATGGCTCGGCAACATGACAGCCTGAAGTGACATCAGCCAAAACAGCTCGGCAGCATATCGCAGAAAAGATGGCTCGGAGACATGACATGCTAGTATGGCTCGGTAACGCTATCAGTTTGGCTCGGTAACCCAAAGAACGTTGATCTCGATCTTGACTCCTCACCTCGTCACTATTATCAATAATACTGCCGAACTAGGGGGCTAACTGTTGGGGTTAGTTTTTACCCCATCGAGATCAACTGCCAGAAATGCTAAGTGTAGATGTGGGACTAGCCAAATGGGAAGCCTAGCCAAAGAAGCACATGTTTTTGGTTAGGTGACAAGCCATAACCTTGGCTCGGCAGCAGGAGGGAGAAGCAGACGACGAGCCAACACTTGGCTAGGCATCAGGAAGAAGTAAGCGACGAGCCAACACTTGGCTAGGCATCAGGAAGAAGGAGTGGCGAGCCAACGTTTGGCTAGGCATGAAGAAGTGAGTGACGAGCCAATATTTGGCTAGGCGACGAACCAACTTTTGGCTAGGCATCAGGAAGAAGGAGTGCCGAGGTAACATTTGGCTAGGCATGAAGAAGTAAGTGACGAGCCAACGTTTGACTAGACGACGAGCCAACGTTTGGCTAGGAATGAAGAAGTGAGTGACGAGCCAACGTTTGGCTAGGCGACGAGCCAACTTTTGGCTAGGCATCAGGAAGAAGGAGCAGCGAGCCAATATTTGGCTAGGCATGAAGAATTGAGTGACGAGCCAATGTTTGGCTAGGCGACGACCCAATGTTTGGCTAGGCATGAAGAAGTGAGTGACGAGCCAATGTTTGGCTAAGTGACGAGCCAACACTTGGCTCGGAAGCAAGGAGAAGCGATGACGAGCCAACATGTTGGCAAACCAACAAACGGTGATGAGCCAACATATTGGCAAACCAACAAATGGTAATGAGCCAATATGTTAGCAAACCAACAAACGGTGACGAGCCAACATGTTGGCGAACCAACATACGATGACGAGATAACATGCTGGTAAACCAATGACGAGCCAACATGTTGGCAAACCAACTTTCTGGCTCGGCATTGGGAGAAGCAGACGACAAGTCAACTCCCTGGCTCGGCAATGGAAGAAGCAGGTGAGACAAGCGACGAGCCAGCTCACCGATGATCTAGTAAAGCAACCAGCCCAATATCTTGTTGGGCCGAGGCAACGAGCCACAAGAGTTTAGTGGGCCAAGATAGCGAGTCAAAGAAAGTAGCCCACATCCGAAGCAGAGAAGAAATCCCAAAGAATAAGGAAGTTTTCCTTTATCCTTTAGGAAAAGGCCTAGCCGACTTATTATTGTATAAATAAACATGCACCCCTTCGCAAAAGGGGATCGGCAAATTGACCTAGCTAAATACTTATTACTTTACAAACAGCTTTCGAAACAGCTTGAATAAAATCTCCATCTTTGGATCTCCGTTCTTGGTTTCTTTACATAGAAGTTTGTCGAATCCCTAATTTTCCCTTACCAAATTTAGTTGTGCAAGTTTCGACTCCCACAATGTCTAAACCACTACCACAATGCTCAGGTAACTTCCAGCCACTAAACCTGCAACTTTCAGTTTATCAATTCCCCATTTCAGCATATACCAGAAAAACTAACCCGTTTCTTCTGCTTGTCTGAGGTACCCACTAATCCTGAGCTTCCTTCCACAGCTTCAGACGACTCTGAGCTGCACCAAACCTTCTTCAAACCGAGTTCCAGGTAATGACTTAGTAAGTAGGTCTGCTGAATTGATTGATGTGTGAATCTTCTCAACCAAAATCTCCTTCTTTTCAACATGGTCTCTAATAAAATTATTCTTCACAGCTATGTGTTTTGTCCTCTCATGGAAAACCCCATTTTTTGGCCAAACATATGGCACTTTGTGAATCACAAAACACTTTAACCTCTGATTGAGCAAAACCCAACTCAGAACAAATTCCTTTCAACCAAATAGCTTCTTTAGTAGCTTCTGTGAGTGCAATGTACTCTGATTCTGTAGTTGAAAGTGAGACAAATTGTTGTAAACCCGATCTCCAACTCACTGTATTTCCTCCAACCTGAAATATATAGCCAGTTATAGATCTTCTCTTATCCAAATCCGCAGCGAAATCTGCATCACAAAACCCTTTAACCTTGAAGTCTGAATTTTTGGTAAATATCAGATTTAGATCCAATGTACCCTTAAGGTACCTCATGATCCATTTCACTGCTTGTCAATGATTCCTTCCTGGATTTCCCATAAATCTGCTCACTAAACCCACTGCATATGCCAAATCGGGTCTGGATCCTACCATGGCATACATTAAACTACCATTTGCACTTGCATATGGTATTTCTTCCATGAGTTTGGCCTCTGTGATTGCTTCCTGTTGACTCAGACTTTTCAGCTTGAATTGAGATCCTATGGGAGTAACCACAGGCTTTGACTCAAGCATATCAAATGTTTTCAACACTTGACTTAGATATCTTCCTTGTGATAGCTTAAGAGTACCATTCTCTCTATCTCTGATAATCTCCATTCCTAAGATTCTGCTAGCAGGGCCTAAGTCTTTCATCTCAAATTCTTCCATCAAACTGTTCTTCACCTTCTGAATCTCTTTCATATCCTTTGAAGCAACCAACATGTCATCCACATAAAGCAGCAAGTAGACTTGATTCTTAGCATCCGATCCTCTAAAATAGACACACGGATAATACTCACTTCTATGAAACTTCTGATTTTTCATAAACTCATCAAATTTCTTGTTCCACTATCTAGGACTTTGCTTTAGGCCATAGAGTGATTTAACCAGACGACACAGTCTATCTTCCTTTCCTTTAACCTCAAATCCTTCTGGTTGACGCATGTAGATTTCCTCTTCCAAATAACCATCTAAGAAGGTTGTTTTAACATCCAGTTGCTCTAAATCCAAGTCTTGATTAGCTACAGCAGATAGTAGCAATCTAATGGACACATGTTTGACCACAGGAGCAAAGACTTCAGTATATAGTCTATGCCTTCCACCTGTGAGAATCCTTGAGTAACTAATCTAGCTTTAAATCTAGGTTCTTCAACTCCGGGAATTCCAAACTTCCTTTTGAATACCCATTTGCAGCCAATAACTTTCTTATCCTTTGGCTTTTCAACCAAATTTCAAGTCTGATTAACCTGATGAGAATCCATTTTTTCACCACATGCAGCATCCCACAACTTCCATTCCTTGCTTTTCTTAGCCTCTGAATATGATGTAGGCTCATCCATATCAATAACTTCTACCCCAGATAATGCATATGCAATAAAATATGTGTCTATAAACCTTGAAGGTGGTTTAATTTGTCTCCTATCTCTGTCCCTAGCTATGAGATAATTATCCAAGTTGCCTTGATCTTCTGCACTTTCACTGTTCTCATCACTTTCCGATTCTGAAGAATCTAAACTTTCTGTTTCTGAGACGGCTCCACCTTGAACAGAACTTTCTGCTTGAACACTTTCATTTGAAGGACCTTGAATCAGTTCTGAGCTAAAAGTGACTTTTTTAGTCTTCTTTTTCTCCTGCTCCTTAGGTTCCAGAATATCTTTGTAGACTTCTTCTTCATGAAACACTACATCCTGGTTGATTAAATACTTCAAATCTTCTGGAATCCACACTCTGTACCTTTTAACACCTTGTGGATATCCCATAAAGACACCTTTCACAGCTCTAGGCTCTGTTTTTGCTTGAATCTTGTGAACATAAGCAGTGCACCCAAATCTTCTTAAGTTGGACAGATCTGGTTTTGTCCCTGACCAAACTTCTTCCGGTACCTTATACTCAATTGAAGCAGTTGGTGATCTGTTAATGAGATAAACTGCTGTAGATGCGGCTTCGGCCCAAAGCTTTTGTTCTAGACCAGTTTCAGAAAGCATACATCTGACTTTATCCATGATGGACCTGTTCATACGTTCAGAAACTCCATTTTGTTGAGGAGTGTATGTACAGGTTCTATGTCTCTTGATACCAGACTCTTTGCACAACTCATCCATCTGGTTGTTGCAGAATTCCAAGCCGTTATCTGTTCTTAAACACTTGATTCTTTTCCCCGTATGATTCTCAACAACAGTTTTCCATTCTTTGAAACTCAAGAACACTTCATTCTTAGTTCTTAGGACGTAGATCCAAACCTTCCTGGAATAGTCATCTATAAAGGTAACGAATACTGACATTCTCCAAGGCTCATGGGTGTAGAAGGAGAACCCCATAAATCAGAATGTATGTAGTCTAAAACTCCTTTGGAAGTGTGTTTACCTTTTGCAAAATTTTGCTTATGTGATTTTCCTAGCACACAGTTTTTACAAAACTTTAAATCCTTCACTTCTCTGTCAGTGATGTAGCCATTCTTCACTAACAACTTCATACCTTTTAGACCCATATGTCCCAGCCTTGAATGCCACCTTGCAGTCATATCAATCCTTGAAATTGCCACTGCAATTTCATCCTTTGTGACTGTCCCTTTAAGATAGTATAGCCCATCAATATACCTTCCTGAAATCACCTTTCTCTCCCCTTTATAGAACTGAACTTTTCCGTTTTCTCCCTCATATCTGCAACCAACCATGTCTAGAAGTCCATGAGATATGAGATTTCTTACTACCGTCGGCATATACCTAACATCTGTTAGTATCACTTGTGTGCCATCAAGATTTGTAAAACCAAAAAAACCGATTCGTAACTGAACGGAAAATCGAAACACCCACCCGCAAGAAGAGGTCAAAGCAACAAATGAAAAAAAGAGATGATGATGTCACTTCACTCTCTCATGTGCTACGTGTGTAAAAATATATTATTTTTATCGGATTACAAGTGAGAAGGTTTTTTAATTTATTCTTTATTTTTTGTTTGGTTTTAGTTATTGGGCTGATTGGCCCTTCTTTTATATATCGTCTCTTGGTGTTGTTGTTTTTAATCTATTATCTTGATATGTTGTCTTTCTATATATTTTTTTATTGGACTAATTGACCATTCTTTATATATCGTCTCTTGGTGTTGTTGTTTTTAGTCTATTATCTTGATATGTTTTCTTTCTATATTCTTTATTTGTGGTTTGGTTTTAGTTATTGAGCTAGTTGACCCTTTTTTATATATCGTCTCTTGGTGTTATTGTTTTTAGTCTATTATCTTGTCTTTCTATATATATTTTTGAAAAGTTTGGATGTCTTTTGTTTATTTATTTATATAAATTATTTATTTCTTCAAAAATAAATATAATATAATGTTACAAAAAAGATTTTTTTTTATCTCTGCAGCAAACACTCAAAACTTGACCATACAACTTACTAGTTTTTGCTAATCTCCTCACTTCATATAAATTTTTCTCTTTTTTTAGAAAGTTGTTCTTTACTAAAATAACTCTTCTGTAAATGCTTTTACGATACTCAAAAGTTCACAAAAGTCTTTATTACTTTGATAAAAAAAATTAATTATAAAAATGCAATTATCATTTAAAAAAACAAAAATAAAAAATAAAATTATAATAAATACTCGAAATCTATTTTTATTTTTATAATAAAAATACGTTCGCGATCGGCGTTTACAAATGACGTTTGCAATCAGCATTTGCGTTCACCATTTGCGACTAGTATTTGTGACATGCATTTGCGATCGGCATTGCCACAAGTGATAAGTCTACTACTGTATTATAAATCTGCCATAACTAAAAATATATCTACTATCATATGAAATCCGTGCGTAAGTCTATCGTCAATGACAATAAATATACCACACAAGTTTATTCTACCATCAAACACATTAAATCTACCATTACATATCCAATTAACGGGTAATAACTCTACCACCATTAATAATAAATCTACCACGGCTCAATTAATCTACCGTTAGACAAAATAAATCTACCAATCGATAATAAATCTACGAGATAAGTCTACCATTCGACCAGTAAATCTATCACCCAAAAAAAAATCTACCACCGTTGGACTTAAATCTACCAATTTTAAAAAAAAATCTACCACTCCGAAACATCTCTACCACATCGAAAATATAAATATACAAAATAAGTTTACCGTTCTGATATTAAATATACCGTTCCTCTAGCAAACCTACCAACTGAAAATAAGTCTACCAATAATTAAATAAGTCTACCAATCCTTAAATAAGTCTACCAATCTTTAAATAAATCTATTGTCACTAGACCGATAGATTTATTTGTATTGACGCACAGTTTTTTACCTATGCGTAAAAAAAAAATAATAGCATTTTCGTAAATACGTTTTTTTATAAAAAAAAAAATGAAGGTAAAATAGATACATTTATAATAATTTTGAAAGATTTGAATCTTTTTAGTCTAAATTTTATTTTCTAAAATTATTATAGTTAATCTCCGTAATATATATTATTAATAAGGTGAACTTTGCATCGCCTTCACAAGAGTACGTGAATGGAATATTAATCCGTATGTATCTATATAAATGTAATTCATGATTCTGGGACATTGTGTACGGTTGTTTCTTAGATACTACTCCAAATCCTCTCATTATTATATTTCATTTTCTAGTTTTTTGGTAGGTTATATAATCCATGTTAAGGAATTGGTGTACTTCTACACCCACGAATAATTATTACTATTTTTTTTGTCAACCAACGAATAATTATTACTAACAAAGAAAACAATGACTATTAACCTACTGTTCCATGACTTCCATTAAATATGACAAAAACATTGTTTTTTTTACAGTTTTTGCAAAAAAAAAAAAAAATCAAAAGAATAATAGATTAAAAAGACGTTAATAGTCAAGATTTTAAATCGTGTTAGTGTGATCTCCTAAATTTATTCCAATCATACATACCAGTGATTCAAAATACTATAAGATCTTGTTAGAAATATCTTCCGGCCGGTTTTTGGTCTTAATGCAACTAGTTGGCGAGGCGGTAATGAAAACACGTACGATAGATGATAGAGGTTAAAATAAGTTAAATAAATCATCAATAAGTTGTTTTTCACCCAAAAAACAAAATATGTTGTTTTTTCCACCTGAAAAATATATGGCGGTACAACAAATAATCTTTCTCCTTGACTTTTTGTTTTATGTCACTCACGTGTGTATATATTTTTGACATTCTTTCTGTTCGGATCGGATTTCGGTTCTCTTTACATAAATCGTAGATTTCATGCATTAGACTTACGAAGTCTTCTGGAAATAATGTCAAAAGCATCGGATAGGATTTCCTTCCTCTAAGAAAAAAGAGGCGCATCGTTCCATCGTATGAATCAGTAATACCGAGTCTTAGGATCGGGCTGATAAGACGTAGGACCTGTACACGAAACATGGTTAGAAAGATCTTCGGGAAGCCGAGAAGAGATTTTTCTTCCGAAGACTCTCCGACGCCCAAATCAGGTCATGACTGATAGCTCTAGTTTTACCCTAGAAAAATCTCTGCAAGTGCACAAAATCGCAGTTATAGTATAAAGAGTAATCGTATCCCTAGAGACCTAATGATTCGCGGGAAATTCTTAGTATGAATCAAGCTAAGTAAGTAAATAATGTGACTAACGAAAATACTTAAAAAAATCGGTTGGAAAACTTGTTGGAAGCGGATTTTAATCAATGAGACAAACATTAGGCCTTGGAAAATTCTTAGATAAATTCGAATTGTAGACTAAAAGATAGTTAGGATTTTTATGAAGATTCATTCTCGAACTCGAAACACAACTATAAAATCAACCAACTTTCGTTGCGAGGATTATCTATGTCTAGACCCTAGAATTCCAAATTTCTTTGCAAATTCAAACAATTCAGACAAGCATTAGGTTCATGTTCGATTGTTCACAAAATCCCTAAGCCAAATTTCTTTGCGAATAGGAATTTTGCTCATCTAAGATAGTTCAGGAAATTAATAATACTTTCGCATCTATTAATCAACCTAAGTTCAGAATTCTAGGTGATCAAGCTAGAATTAGCATTAAATACAATCTAGATGAAGAACTATATGATTATCCTAACAATATATATAATCTAACAATTCATCTTCAACCTTTGAATAACCCTAAACCTAACAAGCAAACTACTCAAACATGGTGATTGAAACAAACATCATGAAAAGAAAAGAATGCATAAGAGAAATAAGCAAAAGATACAAAAGAGGTTCGAATTCTTCTCGCAGACGAACAGAGTCTGTTTGAATTCAAAACCCGTCGGATTACCTTCAGCATTCTTGTAACCTCCTCTTTGAGCATTGCTAGTGAAGTTCATGTTGTTCTGACCATACTGAATCCTCTGAACCTGATATCCTCCACCAATGTAGTTGACATCTTCAACTTCATCTTCTTTAATGGCCTCAATTTCAGCAGCAAAGTGAACAGTCTTTTTATTCTTACCCAACAAGAGACTATGCACTGAATCCAACTTAGCCTGGACCTCTGCAATTTGACTACCCTCTAGATTTCCAGCTTGCTTCTGCCTTTCATAATCTGACATCTCCGTGCTATTGCTTGAAGCCAAGTTCTTGATAAGAATCAAAGCATCACGTGGGCTTCTCGTCATAAAATTGCCATTACTTGCAGAATCCAGTGACATCTGATATCTCCAATCAACTCCTCTGAAAAAGGTACTGAGCAGCTAACTTCACTGAACCCGTGGTGTGGATAGTCTCTCTGATATGACTGGAAACGAATCCAAGCTGCCTTGAAAGACTCCATAGGACCTTGAGAAAAGGTAGATATTCTGGTTCTCAGCTCTTCAGATCTAACATCGTTATAAAAATGGTTCAGGAATGCATTCTTTGTCGCTTCCCATGTAGTCAGCGAACCTGGAGGAAGTTGTTTCAACCAGCTAGCTGCTTCTCCTGCAAGAGAATATGGGAAAAGCTTACAGAATATGTAGTCATTGCTGACTCCATTGGCCTTGATGCCACCAACCAGATCCTCAACCTTCTCGATATGATCCATGGGATGCTCATTGGAGAGTCCATGAAGTTGATGTTGTCCCACGAGAGTGTAGTACTGAGGCTGAATATGAAAATCGTGCCTCTCAAAAGTAGGAGGTTTGATCGCAGATCTGTTGGCATAGAACTGACCAGGCCTGTTGTAGTCCGCAAGTGTCATGACTACTTCGCGCCCTTCGAGTTAGAATTGCACTCGATTGTTGTTCTCATTCTGATGCTCAAGTTGTTCCACAATCACATTACCATCAACACCAAGCTTCTAACCTTGCGCATTGCGTCTGTTTCCCTCTTCGTCAAATAATAAACCAGCTTCATCCCGAATAAGTACTATCGGATTGACCATCTCGGCTGGTTTTTTTGCTTTCCTGTTCGTACGCTCCAAGTTTGCTAGCTCTTGATTACTGATATTGACTAGCTTTTGATCTTTGTTGCTTCTGGTTCTGCGATTAAGCATACACCTGAAACACACAAGAGTAAGTGATAGAGCGCGTAAGTAACAAAAATAAAAATAAAACTTAAGACGAAATTTCTACTACTAAAAATTCTTAGGCAACGATTAAGTCCCCGGCAACGGCACCAAAAACTTGATAGCTCTAAGTTTTACCCTAGAAAAATCCCTGTAAGTGCACAGAATCGCAGTTATAGTATAAAGGGTTATCGTATCCCTAGAGACCTAATGTTGCGCGGCAAATTCTCAGTATCGAATCAAGCTAAGTAAGTAAATAATGTAACTAACGAAAATAATTCAGAAAATCAGTTGGAAAACTTGTTGAAAGCGGGTTTTAATCAATGAGACAAACATTAGGCCTTGGAAAATTCTTTGGTAAATCTGAATTGTAGACTAAAAGATCGTTATGATATTTATGAAGATTCATTCTCGAATTTGAAACACAACTATAAAATCAACCAACTTTTACGAGGATTATCTACGTCTAGACCCTAGAATTCCAAATTTCTTTGCAAATTCAAACAATTCAGACAAGCATTAGGTTCATGTTCGATTGTTCACAAAATCCCTAAGCCAAATTTCTTTGCAAATAGGAATTTTGCTTATCTAAGATAGTTCAGACAATTAATAATTCTTTCGCATCTATTAATCAACCTAAGTTCTGAGTTCTAGGTGATCAAGCTAGAATTCGCATTAAATACAATCTAGATGAAGAACTATATGATTATCCTAACAATATATATATAATCTAACAATTCTTCTTCAACCTTTGAATAACCCTAAACCTAACAAGTAAACTACTCAAACATGGTGATTGAAACAAACATCATAAAAAGAAAAGTATGCATAAAAAAAGAAGCAAAGATACAAAAGAGGAACAAAATCTCTCTCTACGTCTCTCTCTCTAAGTCTCAATAGAATAAGAACTGCCTCCTAACAATGGCTTTAAAAAACCTAAATATAGTCTAAAACACGAATGGGGCTAATCTGCAACTCCTCAGAATCTGGAAGCCATCTCCTGTAAATTCCATAAGACGGTCTTGTACAGGTATGGCTCATCCCAGAAATATTGTCTAATCTCCCGCAAAAACTTCTTCTTAGCATAACCCGCAAAGTCATCGGGTGTCTTCTCTGTAGCAAGATAATTAGCAATATCACTAAACCATGGATGCTCGGGAGTAGCGACAGCAGCTACAACATTAGAATCTTCCCAAAAACAAGTATTTTCTGTCTTTTTAGGCTGTCGCGTGTAAAGTGTCGATTGACACCCTGGCTGGTGTCGATTGACACCAAGCCTGGAATTTGATTTTCTGCGCTTTTGTCAACATTCAACTCTGCAATTCTCGCCTCGATCATGTAAACATTTTCCTCATGCAAATGGTCATTGATTGGAACCTCATCTTCGATCCTTATCCTGGAGAGATAGTCTGAAACTCCGTTCTCATTTTCTTTCTTATCCTTAACATCGATGTCAAACTCTTGCAGCAAGAGAATCTAGCGCAACAAACGAGGTTTTGCGTCCTTTTTCTGCATCAAATACTTCAAAGTGGAGTGATCTATATTCACCATAACCTTAGAACCAACCAAATACGACCAGAACTTTTCGAAAGCAAACACGACTTCAAACAATTCCTTCTCTGTAGTGGCGTAGTTTCTCTGCGCATCGTCCAAAGTTCACTAGCATAATAGATGGCATGGAGATTCTTGTCTTTTTGTTGACTCAGAACAGCTCATACTGCAAAGTCACTGGCGTCACACATTACCTCAAACGGTAATTCCCTTTCTGGGGGTTGCACAATAGGAGCGCTCACTAATGCCTGCTTAATCTGCTCAAAAGAAGCAAGACAATTAGTAGTAAAATCAAATTATACATCCTTACATAGCAGGGCGGTTAGTGGGCGGGCAATCTTGGAGAAATCTTTGATGAATCTCCTGTAGAATCCAGCATGTCCCAAGAAGCTGCAGATTTCTTTCACTAAAGTAAGCGGCTGTAGACTTGTTATAACTCCGATCTTCACCTTGTCGACTTTAATTCCTGGCTCAGAAACTCTGTGCCCAAGAACTATGCCATCTCTAACCATAAAATGACACTTCTCCCAATTCAAAACTAAGTGCTTTTCTTCACACCTCCGAAGCACCTTGCACAAATTGTCTAGACTGTGGCAGTAGAAACTCGCACAACTAAATTTGGTAAGGAAAATTTAGGGATTCGACAAATTTCTATGAAAAGAAATGCAAGAACCGAGATCCAAAGATGGTTTTTTATTATCTAAGCGGTTTTGAAAGCTGTTGCCGAGAATAAAAAGTGTTTAGCTAGGTCAATTTTCGGATCCCTTTCTCCAAGGGGTATGTTGGGGTCAAAATCTGCTCAGCTGTGATCAATGGGAAAATGGCTAAGTATGGGAATACGAGGAATCAGACAAGGACGAAGTCGTGGCCGAAGTCATTTCTATACGAATCCACGTAGGCACGAAACAAGCTCACATCGGCCGTGATACGAATCCACGTAGGCACGATACGAGCTCACTTCGGCCTTGATATGAATTCACTTAGGCATGATACGAGCTCATTTCAGCCATGATACGAGGTCACTTCGGCACGGCCTTCACTTGGGCAAGGGTCCACTTCGGCAACGGAGAAGGACCACTTCGGCAAGCTCCACTTCGGCAACGGAGGAGGAGACTTCGGCGACAACCCACATCGATAAAGGAGACTTCTGCCAAACGAGGCACTTCGGCTGTTGAGGCCACTTCGACAACAAGGGGAGACTTCGGCAACAAAGCACTTCGGCCGACAAGGCACTTCGGCCAATGCCTCCACTTCGGTAAGCCTCCACTTTGGCATGCCTCCACTTCGGCCAACGCCTCCACTTCGGCAAGCTCCACTTCGGCAACGGAGGAGGAGACTTCGGCGAAGTGGCCACTTCGGCGACAAGCCACATCGGCAAAGGAGACTTCGGCCAAACGAGGCACTTCGGCCGTTGAGGCCACTTCGGCAACAAGAGGAGACTTCGGCAACAAAGCACTTCGGCAACAAAGCACTTCGGCCGACAAGGCACTTCGGCCAACGCCTCCACTTCGGCATGCCTCCACTTCGGCCAACGAAGCACTTCGGCCGACAAGGCACTTCGGCCAACAAGGCACTTCGGCCAACCAGGTACTTTGGCCAACAAAGCATTTCGGCCAACAAGGCCACTTCGGCCAACGAGCTTTACTTCGGCCAACGGCTTCGGCCAAAGGCCACTACGGCCAGCAAAGCATTTCGGCCAACGACTTCGGCCAACAAGGCACTTCGGCCAACGAAGCATTTCGGCCAACAAGGCCACTTCGGCCAACGAGCTTTACTTCGGCCAAAGGCCACTACGGCCAAAGGCCACTACGGCCAGCAAAGCATTTTGACCAACAAGCTTCACTTCGGCCAACAAGCTCCACTTCGGCCAAAGGACATTTCTATACGAAGTTGTCTGTCCGAAGTCATTTCTATACGAAGTTGTCTGGCCGAAGTCATTTCTATACGAATCTGTCTTGCCGAAGTCTATAAGAAGCTGTCTGGCCGAAGTCATTTCTATACGACGCTGTCTGGCCGAAGTCATTTCTATACGAAGCTGTCTGGCCGAAGTCATTTCTATCCGCAATTTACTTAGCAAAATCCCTAGAATTTTTTTCTCTACAAAGACTTTACGAAAAGCTTTTCGAAACAGCTCAATAAAAACCATTTTTGGATCTTCACTTTCGTGGTTAATACGCAGAAATTTCATCCCTCTTAACAAACCTTCGACTCCCACAATTTGGCGCTAGAAGGAGGGGCCATTGAAACTTTCTTACACCAAGGAACCACCGTACAAACGATCCGAAGAAGATGACCAACGACGGAGAAAGGCGAGCTGACGACACACAGGACACCGAAGGTGATGGATCCGGATCGAAAGATGCACCAGTCCTCGCGGCTTTGGAGACAAGTCCAGAAGCCTTGACTCAGATAAAGACGATGCTAGAAACGCTGCTGAAGAAGGCGGAAGAGCAGGACAAGCTAAACACAACGGTGACCGATAATCTCGAAGTCCTTGCGATGGCAAGCCGAGCCCGTGGTAGAGGCTCAGGAGTTGACCTAATGAGGCACCCTCTTCGACGTCTCAATCCAATGGCCCTCGATTTCTCAATACCTCACCATGCACCGAGAACCCAAGGTGGATTAATTCCTCCGAACCAACCAACCACAACCGCCGAACTGAATGTGGCCGTGCAAGGAACGAATACGCAGGCTGTAGGTGGAACGAATCCGGTGATCGACCTGGAGGACAACCCAGAGGGCGAACATGACTTGGAACACCACCACGAAGCTGAACTCGCGGTTGCAACCCAAACTCGAATCGAATGAAGCGATATCGACCATGGCAACGATCAGGAATTTACCGAGGAAGAGGAGAACATCCTCTGGGCCCAACGAGCCCAGATCGAAGAAGAGCGCAAAGCTATAATCCGAGCCCAGAAGGAGGAGATGGCCAAAATCCGGGCAGGCATGGAGTGAGCTGCCGCTGAGATAAAATTCGTTCGATCTCAGATGCATAGGGCTACCAGCAAGGCTCCCGAACTCGACCGAGTGCTTGAGGAAGCGCAGAACACCCCGTTCACGACTCGAATCACCAAGGCAAGGGTTTCTGATCCAGGGAAGATGAAAATACCAGTTTACGAAGGCAAAACTGATACAAAGGAGCACTTAACCGCCTTTGCGATAGCAATGGGAAGAGCAAACTTTAGAGAAGGAGAAGAAGACGATGGTCAGTGTCTTTTGTTCGTTGAGCACCTTAAAGAACCAGCTCTCCAATGGTTCTCCAGATTGAGAAGAAATTCGATCGACAACTTCAATCAACTATCGCCGGCATTCCTCAAACTACTAGGCTATTTTCATGGAGCGCCGAACATCCGATGCGGATCTATGGACCATGGGGCAAGGACAGAACGAGACATTACAAACCTTCATCGAGCGATTTAAGCCGCGTTTCAAGCATTGAAGAACGCCCTGTGGTTCGACTCAGATTTTCGGAAGGAGATTGCACTAAACGCTCCAACCACGATCCAGGATGCATTGCATCGAACAACGGACTTCGCCTCCAACGAAGAAGAAGTAAAGATCCTGGCCCAGAAGCACGGAAAGACGAAGTCCACGAACTATCTTCCCTCTGCCCCGAACCCACCGAACAACAGAAAGGGCAGCCAAGGTTCTGGATACATCCAACACGAAGGAGGATTCAAAGGAGCCCATAACGACCAAGTTGACTCGTCGGGATACGGGCAAGGACGAAGCCAAGGTGGAGGATGAGGTACGTGGAGTAGCACATGGACCAGGGGCCAAGGAACTTACGACGAAATGGCTTATTGTGAACATCACCATATCTTCGGACACTCGATCGCAAATTACCGTATTCTAGGCTTAAAAATTGCCGCAAGACTGGCCGATGGCAAACTCAAAGGGGATATTAGCCTCAAGGACTTCGACATGGACACCAACGCAAACCACCCCGAGTAGGCGAATGAAGATCTTCCTAAGCAAGGCAAGCAAAATGATGAAGCCCCATAATCTGGACCAAGGAGACGAATCAACATGATAATGGGTAGATCTCACTATTGCTCGGATACCGTCTCGTCGATTAAAGTTTTTCAATGGCGAGCCGATGTCAGCGTTAACTGGTCCGCACCTTTCAAGTTCCCAGACGACGTAATCTCATTCGAAGAAAGAAAAACAGCCAGAATCGACAAACCGCATGACGATCCTCTCGTGATTGAGTTAATCAGTGGTTATGACGTAGCCCGGGTGGTTATGACGTAGCCCGGGTGTTGGTCGATACGGGCAGCACGGTGGACATAATCTTCTAGGAGACTCTTAAACGAATGGACATAGATTTGTCTGACATAGTGACAACTCGAAACCATTGACTGGATTCTCCAGAGAAACGACGATGACAATAGGAACAATCAAACTACCTGTACAAGCTGGAGGGGTCGTCAAGATCGTCGAATTCTCTGTCGCCGATCACCTAGCAATCTACAACGTCATCGTCGGCACACCCTGGCTGAATTCAATGCGCGCCGTAGCCTCGACCTATCATCTATGCGTGAAGTTCCCAACACCTAGCGGAGTGAAAACGATCTTGGGGAGTCAAAAGGAGTCGCGCGTGTGTTTCCTAGCTGCGCACAAACTTAGGAACCCCGTCACAGATCCGATAGCCAAGTCAGAACGCAAGAAGATGAAGATGGACAAAGAGCCGATGAAAGAACTCTCCAAGCTTTTATAGCAACTACAGATTGTGGAGGATCGCGAAGAAGAATCAGCCGAACCGACCTGCGATCCCGTGATATCAGTTTGTATCGATGATGAACACCCAAAACGATGCGTTGATATTGGATTCGGCCTTAAAAAAACAATCAAGGAAGAGCTTGTTTCATTCTTAAAGGAAAACATGGACACCTTCGCATGGCCAGCAGAAGATATGCCCGGAATCGATATCAGCGTAACCAGTTATGAGCTGAATGTCGACCCAACCTTCAAACCAGTGAAGCAGAAACGGAGGAAGTTTGGTCCCGACAGAGAGAAAGCATTGAACGACGAGGTGGAAAAACTCTTACGAGTCGGTTCAATCATGGAAGTCAAGTATCCAGATTGGCTAGCGAATCCTGTAGTAGTGAAAAAGAAAAACGGAAAATGGCGGGTGTGTGTAGATTTCACCGACTTAAACAAGACGTGTTCGAAAAACAGCTTTTCGCTGCCACACATTAATCGATTGGTCGAAGCGACGGTAGGCAACAAGCTCCTATCATTCATGGACGCATTTTCCGGGTATAACCAGATTTTGATGAATTCCGACGATCGAGAGAAGACAGCCTTCATTACAGATCGCGGAAGATACTGCTACAAGGTGATGCCTTTCGGGCTTAAAAATGCTGGAGCCACGTACCAGCGTTTGGTGAACAAGATATTTGCTAGTCAACTCGGAAAGACGATGGAGGTTTACATAGACGACATGCTAGTAAAATCGCTGGAAGCAAAGGATCACGTAGCACATTTGGAGGAGTGTTTCCAATAGCTACACTCACACAACATGAAGCTGAACCCGACAAAGTGTAGGTTTGCAGTCACATCCGGAGAATTTCTTGGTTACTTGGTTACTCATCGAGGTATCAAAGCATATCCCAAGCAGATCGACGCACTTATCCAGATGGCTTCCCCAAAATCGAAACGCGAAGTGCATAGACTGACTGGAAGGGTGGCCGCACTCAACATATTTATTTTGCAATCCACCGATAAATGCTTGCCGTTCTACGACACTTTGCGAGGAAACAAAAAATTCGAATGGACAGAGAAGTGCGAAGAAGCTTTCCAGCAGTTGAAGAAATACCTTGCCAGCCCCCGGTGCTTGCAAAGCCAGTCGTGGGAGAGCCGCTCTTCTTGTACACCGCAATCTCCACCACTGCAGTAAGTGGAGTACTCATTCGACACAAACTATGGGGCCGGTTGATCCCTGCAAAGGGTACGTAGGCAGCTCGGCTTCGGATGGGTTCAGCTGCCCCCCTCTTTAAAAAAAAAGGGGGGGGGGGAGAATGGGTACGTATACTCGTATACTCCCACCTTTGTAATAGACTCCTCCGCGTCTACTGAGTGCAAGCTTTTCGAAGCAATATTCGTCATATCACACCCTTCACGAGTTACTAAAGCCTTAACAGAAACAAGCATCACATTCGAATCCTTCACGGATTACTCGAAGTCCTAACTAAACAGGCACCTCATTTCACTCTCGTTGCTGCTGGCCACAGCAATGAACTGCTACATCCTTTACGGATCAAACTACTACATCCTAGCAGATTAAAAGCGCGCTATACAAATGTCTGTGCTCATTATCGGAGCGGATATGCTTACAGTAGCATATCCATAGACCGAAATGATCATCTTAAACCCAACAACCAAATCGTTGGTCATAACAGTACTACATGTCCATTGTCGGAGCGGATATGCTTACGGTAGCATACCCGTAAACCAAAATGTTCATCCTAAACCCAACAAACGAATCGTTGGTCGCAACAGTACTACGTGTCCATTGTCAGAGCGGATATGCTTACGGTAGCATATCCATAAACTGAAATGTGCATCCGAAAATCCAACAAACAAAATGTTGGTCAAAATACCTATGCTCGTAATCGAAACGAGTATGCTTACATTAACGTGTCCATAGATCGGAATGATAATTTCAAACCCAAAAAATGAATCGTTCGTATTAACGTTAACACAAGGTATAGTGGATCATCCTTGGATAAAAAGCATTCAAGCAACGAGTGTCAACAACAAAGAAACAACGCAACAAAAGCAAAAGCCGCAAGGCAAACATAATAAGTCGATACGGATAAAGCCATCCAGGCACCATGTCCAAATAACATCAAGAATAAATGGAACGAGATAGACCAAACCACAGTTTTTGGCGTATCCCCATCATCATCATATCTTACCCTTTGAAGATACGTCTTCATCATCATCGGAGGATTCGGTGGACATCCTAGATGTGGACGCTTTCATCTGACTAAGCAAAGTCAAACCGGGATTACCCCTGTTAGATCCAGAGAAAACGCGAACGCCGATATCCGCCGCTAACACTTCGACAGAGTCGTTACGAAGCGTAACATCGGCCGAATCTTCAGAGATCGGCGAAACCACTAAGTCGTTGCCCAATGCGGAAACCAACCTATCAAACTCATCATCGGCACCAGCGTACCTAGCTCTCCATCCCTGGAGCTTCTCGATTTTGGCATCCAATGAAGGTGGTTCGTCACCACGAAGCAGTGCAAGGAGTTCGAGGTTGCCGTCAACTTGGGCAAGGTCAACCACGCTATTTTTTGATGACCCGCCCAAGCTCTTAACCTTCTCCTTGGCTCGTTCAACTTTAGCTTGAAATTTCTTGGCCATTCTGCGCATCGCCATCTTCTCAGCTTGTTCGACCCTCTTGTCGGTCATGGCCTTCTCCGAGCTTAACATCCGATGGAACTCGGCAACCTGAGCCTCGTGTCGAACCCGAGAAGACTCTAGATAAAGAATCCTGTCATCGGCTCGACCGCACCTCTCCTTGTGGAGTTCCACCTCGGCCTCCAAATCTTATTTCTGTTTCGATGCTCTCTCCGTTACATCATCATGCTCGCGCTCCGCTTCGTCAAGCTTGGTTCGAAGCTCTTCGGCCGCTTTCCTCGCTCGCTCAGCCCTCCTCGCATTCTTTCGGGCGTCCGCCTCGTAGCCGAGCGTCATTTTGTTTATAGAAGCCAAGAACTGAACGGAAAGAAAAGGTTTAGATGTCGCATTTTTAACAAAGTAGAAAAAGGAAGGACGACGCGAGTTACCTTAGTACCATGACGAGACATGTAGGCATATGGTTTGCTCCGAGATAGAGTATCGGGAGGAGGGAAGCAATCCTCCTTAGAAATAATTTTGGAGAAAAGAGTAGCAGATGCGGATGCATCATCGCAAACTATTTCAGAAGCAAACGGCAGTGATACTGGCTCCGAAGGTAGTTTGTGCTCGGCGCCATCGCAGACCGGAGCATTACGCTTTTTGCGTCTAGGAGCGTCATCCTTATTAGGGCCTTTCCCTTTGTTAGCTTTTGTCGTGGCACCCCTCCGTGCCAGCATCACATGATCGGCGTCCTCGCTGGTAGACACAACCTTACCCTTTCTGCGATGAACCGGAGGCAAATCCAATCGCCTAAGACCCAACACAATCTCTCTAGCATTGGGGACACACGGAGCCAACATGGATGGCTCGAGAGATGAATCTCTCGAGGGAAAAGCAAGGGCAGCACTTAGCTGCTCAGCAGAAATCTCAGTTTGGCCGACCTCCGCCTGCTCCATCGCGGCGCGGGTTTCAGCTTCCATCCTTTCGTGAACCGATGATCGCTTTCCCATGACTCTCCTCGTACTGCTGGGAGAAGACGAAGAAGTTAAACTCGGAGAATAATATCCAAAGTATTGAACCCGCGCTCTCTCTACTCTTCGAAGAGTAAAATCTCTTTGCCAATCACACTCTCCGGAAGCTAGAATCTCGCGAAGTGTAACTACGTCTGGAGGAAATGTTGGGATCGGGTTAGGAACTGCAAAACTAACAAACAGCGGAAGGTCACGATATATTCAACAAAGTAGAAAAATTCGTAAAGCTACAGATCGGCTACCGATTTCTCTCCATCTGGTCCTGATTTTGTTAACCCACTCTGCACCAACCGAAGCTTCGAAAATGGGCACAAAGAAGAAATAATCCTCCCAATATCTGTCTTTACTTGGGAATCCTCCGATAATTTTGCGGTGGGCCTTCTTCGAGAGGGAGTAAAGAAGCGAGTCCTTGGAATGAAAGGTCCGAAAAGACAACATGTTCAACAAGTGGTCCACGGTAACTTCCTCGCCACACTCAAACCTACGAACCACAATTCCAACCAAGTGCCGAATTCCCGCAGAGCTATTTGTGTCAAGGCCAATCTATGCTTCCATAGATACTCAAGGATGACCCTTGGTATTGGAAACCAGAGAAAGAACATGTAGAAGCAGCTTTCGTACAAGGTAAAACATCCTTTAGGAGGCTCATCGGCTTGATCTGATGGCGACAGAAGGATAAGCTCAATCTCTTCGGAGATATTGAACCGATGCCTAAGATTCTCCAAAGATTCAACGGTGGAAAGAGTAGATCCTGGTGGATCGGGAACCTCACGCTTGGATCCACCCTTAGAAGCTCGTCGCCTTGAAGAAAATTCTTGGAGACCTACGTTTAGCCTCATCATAGCAAGGTCGGAACTCCAATTCTCCATTTCAATTTTAACGTTGAAAGGATTCTCCATTTCATCCACCGAAGGAAATTACTTCGGCAACAACGGGGAAGATCACTTCGGCGAAAGGAGACTTCGGCAAGCAAGGACTTCGGCAAAGAGAGTGAGAGAGCTCCACTTCGCCACTTCGGCAGAGGATGACTTCGGCGGAAAAGGGTCACATTTAGGCCAAACACTTTGGCCAAGGAGCATTTCGGCCAAGGATCCACTTCGGCAGAGAAGAGGTCTTCAGCAAAAGACGAAAAATTCACTTCGGCAATGGGAGAGAGAGACCACTTCGGCACTTCGGCCGGAAACAATTTCGGAGAAAAGAAGGCTTCGACCAAAGAACAGAACTACTTCAAGAAAGGAACTCGGCGGTTAACGGCAAGAGAAACAAAAACAACAACCTAAAAGAAAAATCTTCAAGAGAAGGAGAGAGAAGGAGAGAGAAGGGAGGAGAGAAGTTACCTTGAGGTTTTGAGAAATGAAGAAGTGAAGAAGAAATGAGGAGAAGTGGAGGTATATATAATCCCATAAAGCAAAAGGTGATGTCATCATGCCTTGGAGACCGTGCCAAAACACAGTTGCATGAATGAATTTCTACTGGAAATAAGATTATCAATCTGAAGACAGAGAAACTGGCAGAATATCAAGAACAACAGACTTGGTATCACATCTATTCAGCTCGTACCGATTTGCATGGCACATTGATCCCAGCTTAGATTTCCTTTACCTCAGCACTATCATAACTGAAACTACCGAGCTAGAGGGCTAACTGTTGGGGTCAAAATCTGCTCAGCTGTGATCAATGGGAAAATGGCTAAGTATGGGAATACGAGGAATCGGACAAGGCCGAAGTCGTGGCCTAAGTCATTTCTATACGAATCCACATAGGCACGATACGAGCTCACCTCGGTCATGATACGAATCCACGTAGGCACGATACGAGCTCATTTCAGCCATGATACAAATTCACTTAGGCATAATACAAGCTCATTTCAGCCATGATACGAGGTCACTTCGGCACGGCCTTCACTTCGGCAAGGGTCCACTTCGGCAACGGAGAAGGACCACTTCGGCAAGCTCTACTTCGGCAACAGAGGAGGAGACTTCGGCGAAGTGGCGACTTCGGCGACAAGCCACATCGGCAAAGGAGACTTCGGCCAAACGAGGCACTTCGGCTGTTGAGGCCACCTCGGCAACAAGGGGAGACTTCGGCAACAAAGCACTTCGGCCGACAAGGCACTTCGGCCAACGCCTCCACTTCGGCAAGCCTCTACTTCGACATGCCTCCACTTCGGCCAACGCCTCCACTTCGGCAAGCTCCACTTCGGCAACGGAGGAGGAGACTTCGGCAAAGTGGCCACTTCGGCGACAAGCCACATCGGCAAAGGAGACTTCGGCAAAATGAGGCACTTCGGCCATTGAGGCCACTTCGGCAACAAAGCACTTCGGCCGACAAGGCACTTTGGCCAATGCCTCCACTTCGGCCAACGACTTCGGCCAACAAGGCACTTCGGCCAACGAAGCACTTTGGCTGACAAGGCACTTCGGCCAACGACTTCGGCCAACAAGGCACTTTGGCCAATGAAACATTTTGGCCAACAAGGTCACTTCGGCCAACGAGCTTTACTTCGGCCAATGGCTTCGGCCAAAGGCCACTACGGCCAGCAAAGCATTTTGGCCAACGACTTCGGCCAATAAGGCACTTTGGCCAACGAAGCATTTCGGCCAACAAGGCCACTTCGGCCAACGAGCTTTACTTCGGCCAACGGCTTCGGCCAAAGGCCACTACGGCCAGCAAAGAATTTCGGCCAACAAGCTTCACTTCGGCCAACAAGCTCCACTTCGGCCAAATGACATTTCTATACGAAGCTGTCTGGCCGAAGTCATTTCTATACGAAGCTGTCTTGTCGAAATCTATACAAAACTGTCTGGCCGAAGTCATTTCTATACGACGTTGTCTTGCCGAAATTATT
The DNA here is from genome assembly GCA_900406555.1 of Pseudoturritis turrita. Lineage (NCBI taxonomy): Eukaryota > Viridiplantae > Streptophyta > Magnoliopsida > Brassicales > Brassicaceae > Pseudoturritis > Pseudoturritis turrita. The sequence continues at coordinate 29,431 of OVBL01001085.1, read as the reverse complement.
TCTATACGAAACTGCAAGGCCGAAGTCAAACCTATACGAAACTGTCTTGCCGAAGTCAAAGCTGCCGAAGACAATCCTGGCCAAAGTCATTTTCATACGATACTATCTGGCCGAAGTCAAGTCTTTATGAAGCCAGAAGATGACGCGGCCGATGTCATTTCTATACGAAGACAACAAGCCCATCTTCGGTCTACAACGATGCAAAGACCCACGAAGTCAAGCCGACTTGCTAAAATGAAAATCCCGAAGGATTATGAAGTTTTCCTTATCTCTTTAGGATTGACTTGGCCGACTCGAGTTAGTATATATATTTATGTACATCTCTTGAAAAAGGGATCCGCAATTTACTTAGCAAAAACCCTAGACTTTTTTGCTCTACAAAGACTTGTACGAAAAGCTTTTCGAAACAGCTCAATAAAAACCATCTTTGGATCTTCGCTTTCGTGGTTCATACGCAGAAATTTCATCTCTCTTAACAAACCTCCGACAAATCTAATTGTGTTGATTTCGACTCCCACAGGTTACATGTCTATTTATACAAAAATAAGTCGGCTAGGCCTCTTCCTAAAGGATAAAGGAAACCTTCCTTATTCTTTGAGATTTCTTTTCATCTCTGGTTTGTTCAGATGTGGGCTCCTTACTTTGACTTGCTAACTTGTCCCACCAACCTCTTGCGGTTCTTTACCTCGGCCCAACAATATGTTGGGCTTGCTGCTTCGCTGGGTCGCCAGAGATATGGCTCGTCGTCTCCTTTTCATTTGTCCTGTTCTACTTGTCGTGCCGCCATGATGTGGCTCATAGATGCTTCTCTCTAATGCAAAACCAGAGGAGTTTGTTGTTGTTGGCTCGTCACATCCCGAATAAGCACTATCATATTAACCATCTCGGCTGGCTTTTTTGCTTTCCTGTTCGTACGCTCTAAGTTTGCTAGCTTTTGATTACTGAGATTGACTAGCTCTTATCCTTGTTGCTTCTGGTTCTGCGATTAGGCATACACCTGAAACACACAAGAGTAAGAGATAGAGCGTGTAAGTAACAAAAATAAGAGCAAAAACTTAGATGAAATTCTACTACTAAAAATTCGTAGGCAACTATTAAGTCCCCGACAACGGCCCCAAAAACTTGATAGCTCTAGATTTACCCTAGAAAAATCCCTGCAAGTGCACAGAATTGCAGTTATAGTATAAAGGGTTATCGTATCCCTAGACACCTAATGATGTGCGGCAAATTCTCAGTATCGAATCAAGCTAAGTAAGTAAATAATGTGACTAATAAAAATACTTAAGAAAATCTGTTGGAAAACCTGTTGAAAGCGGATTTTAATCAATGAAACAAACGTTAGGCCTTGGGAAATTCTTAGGAAAATCCGAATTGTAGACTAAAAGATCGTTAGGATTTTTATGAAAATCCGTTCTCAAACTCGAAACACAACTGTAGAATCAACCAACTTTTGCTGTGAAGATTATCTATGTTCTAAGCTCTAGATCCCAAATTTCTTTGCAAATTCAAACAATTTAGACAAGTATTAAGGTTCTGGTTCAATTGTTCATAAAATCACTAAGTTAAATTTCTTTGCGAATAGGTATTTTGCTCATCTAAGATAGTTCAGGCAATCAATAATACTTTCACATCTATTAATTAACCTAAGTTTTGAATTCTAGGTGATCAAGCTGGAATTAGCATTTAGTACGATCTAGATGAAGAACACGTGGTTATCCTAATAATCGATATAATCTAACAATTCATCTTCAACCTTTGAATAACCCTAAACCTATCAAGAAAACTACTCAGACATGGTGATTGAAACAAACATCATTAAAAGAAAAGAATGCATAAGATGCAAAAGAGGTTCGAATTCTTCTCTCAAACGAACAGTGTCTCAAATTGTCTCCTCAAAAGCTCTTGAACAAAATCTCTCTCTAAGTCTCTGTATATGATTATGTCTATGTCTCAACCACCTTTTTAAAAAACCTAAATATTGTTCTAAAACACAAATGGGGTTACTCTGCAACTTCTGGAAACTTCTGGGCCAAACATACAATTTTTGAAAACTTGAGGTATAGCTTCGCAGTGGGTGTCGATCGACACTCTCCATGGTATCAATCGACACCAGTGCAAAAACATGAGCAATCTTCCTGGTTCATCCGTCCTTCGTTTCCTCTTCGCTCGCTTGACTCTAAAAGTTCTGAAATGCTCCAAAGTCACCTAACTCATGCAATAACCTGTAAAAAATCATAAAGACTCTAAAAAAACTTAAAAGACTCGATAAATCAACTGATATTATGGTTGAAAACTGGTAAAAACCATGATATATCAATGACACGAAAATAGGTTTAATCGGGAGGCGAGTAGTGGTTTAGTTTGATGCCACGTTCGAGGATCATGAACATCGTCTGCTATTTTGGAGTGAGAGTAGGGGATATGAAGAAGCCTCTGGAGAGAGTAGAGTTTGAACTCTCTCCCGTCAGAGGTAATAGGAATAAGGATTTCGGGGAGGATCCCTCTTTCCGATTGTAGTGGTTTACTCTCTTTTCATCATCTTCGCTCTCTCTTCTTCAATCGGCTCGGTCTCCCTCCCACCAGATCCCTCTTTATTTCATCTATGTATGGTATTTATAGTGGAAGATATCTATACCTTTGCTTTTTTCCTAGCATATGCCTCCGTGTTAGGTCACATCGCTTAACCTGTCAGTCTCCTCCAGGAACAGACCTATCGTCCATTATTACATGGAGACAGGGTTAGGATGTATCGTGGGACGAAGCGTCCATGCCACTTTGGCTCACGTGGCGACTTTTCAATAGTCAATGCAAAACCACCCCCAACATTTTCTAATAGATTTTTTTTTCATGTACTATTCAAACCGCTACGATATCTCAGATTGATTTGAAAAAAAAAATTGAACTTATTATCTTCTCTAATTGTTATCTTGCATTCTCTGACTACAACGTATATATTTTTTGTATTGCTATTTTTTTTAACGGCAAATCTATGTTTTACGTAACCAATAAGATTCTACATGTTACCCAAAAAACAAATTACGTCGGCAAATTGACCAACCTGTAATTCTATATTTTATATTTTTGTATTGCTTATTGATTATTGAATGTATAGTACAACATATATATACACATAGGTATTGCCTTATCTAGGATGAAGATAAATGTAAAATATGCATAAAAATATATACATAATATATTCTATCCTAACACGCCTCCTCAAGATGGAGTGCTGGAGGTGACTCCAATCTTGACTGTCAAATCATGAAATCGAGCACGTAGTAGAGCTTTCGTAAGAGCATCAGCTAATTGATAAGCAGAGGAAATATGAGAAACTCGGAGAGATTTGCTCTGAATTTGTTCTCGAACAGAATGATAATCAAGTGCTATGTGCTTCATTCTGGAGTTGAAAACATGATTTGCACAGAGATAAGTAGCACCAATATTATCACAGTAAATAGTTGAACCTGTGATGATTGAATGCCAAGTTCAGACAGAAGAGAGCAAATCCATTTGAGTTTTGAAGCAGCTAAAGAAACCGTACGATACTCAGCTTCCGTAGATGAACGAGCAACACCCTTTTGTTTCTTGGACGACCATGAAATAGGATTCTTGCCAAGATAGACAATATATGCACCTGTCGAAGTGTAATCATCCTTGTCACCAGTCCAATCCGCATCAGAATATGCGTGAAGGGAAAGTGGAGATGAAGCAGCAAGAAAGATGACATGAGTTACAATGCCAGCTAGATAACGAAGAACACGTTTCACTGCTTCCCAATGTTCAATAGTAGGACAATGCATGAATTGAGACAATCAGTTAACTGCAAACGAAATATCCGGTCTTGTAAATGACAAGTATTGTAGGCTTCCAACTACAACACGATATTCAGTAGGATTATCAAGTTTCGTACCAGCAAGGATAAGAGATTGTGTCGAAGCAATCAGAGTGGCAACAGGCTTGGCATTAGTCATGTTTAAATGCACCAAAAGATCAGTGGTATACTTTTGTTGTGTCAAACGAAGACCAGCTGCAGTTCTGAAAACTTCGAAAATTTGACAATTCTCCAAGATCTTTAAGTGAAAATCAATCAGATAGTTGATCAATAATCCGAGTAATTATGTTATCGCAGCTTTCAGTGATGACAATATCATCAACGTAGACAAGGATGTAGATAAGCACTGACCCATTGTGAAGAACAAATAATGATGCATCGGTAAGTGAATTATGAAAACCAAATGTAAGGAGAAAAGATCGAAGCTCATTATACCAGGCACGAGGGGCTTGTTTGAGACCGTATATAGCTTTGCGAAGACGACAAACATGATCTGGTTTATCTTTGTCAATGAATCCAGGAGGTTGCATCATATAAACTTTTTCGTCTAATGTCCCTTGGAGGAATGCATTGTTGACATCAAGCTGACGAAGTGTCCAATTGCGTACAACAGCAACATCTAGAACAATGCGAATCGTGGCATGCTTGACAGGACTGAATGTCTCCTCAAAATCGATCCCTAGACATTGATGAAATCCTTTGGCAACTAGGCGAGTTTTGTACCGGTCAATAGTACCATCAGGTAGACGTTTGATACGGAATACCCACTTACAACCAACAACATTCTGAGCTTCATTTGGAGGAACCAGATCCCAAGTCATATTACTAAGCTGTGAGTCATACTATTCACTTGTAGACCCACGCCATTTTGGATCTTTGAGAGCTTGAGTGATTGTCGCTGGCTCAATTTCAGAGAGAAGAGCTATGAGTCCATATTTCGGATTTGGTTTCCAAATCTGATTCATGGCACGAGTTACCATGCGGTTTGGTTGTTGAGAGGAAACAATAAGAGGATCTGATATAGGTAAATCCGAAGAAGATGGTGCTAGATCAGGCATAGCTGTTGTTGAAGCAGTTGCTGATGCAGTTTCTGATGTAATTGCTGATGCAGGAGCAGATATGTCTGGTGCCGTGTCATGTAGTGGCGGTGAAGGAGCCTCTGTCGGGGATATATAACCTGGAGTAGCCTGTGATGGAGTCAAGAGTGGTGACCTAAAAATTGGCCCTAAAAACGCAGAAGGTATCGTATTAGATACTGATTCAGGAGGAGAAATATTGGAAATGGGAGAGGACTTAAGTTGAGAAAATGGAAACTTTGATTCCTGAAACTCAACATGACGTGAAACATAGACATAGAAGTGGAGATATCAAGACAAAGATAAGCACTTTGAGTAAGAGAATAACCAAGGAAGACACACGGAGTGTAACATGGACTGAGTTTGTGAGTAGAGTAAGGATGCAACCATGGATAGCAAAGGCATTCAAATATACGGAGTTTGGAGTAGTTTGGTTCTTCATGAAAAAGAAGTGCAAACGAAGACTGATGTGATAAGTTTGGTGTAGGCATACGGTTGATTAGGTACACGGCTGCTGCAAAAGCGTAGCTCCAATAAGTATCTGGTATGGATGCGTGTGAGAGAAGAGACAGACCCATCTCAACAATGTGTCGGTGTTTCCTTTCAGCAATCCCATTGTGCTCGGGAGTATGAGGCGGTAATGTGTGATGAGAGTTTTGATTTTATGATTAAACCGATTCTCCACAAGTGCCTTGAATGGTATGAAGACTTTGAATCACCAGACACTTCAATTTCAGAGGGTAGAACCAAACATACCGAGTATAATGATCTACAAAGATTACATAATACTTGTAACCATCCTTCGAATAAACCGGTGAGGTCCAAATATCTGTATAAATTAAGTCAAGAGGTCTATGAGATTGCATAGAATTAAAAGAAAAAGGAAGTTTATGACTCTTATTTCTTGAACAAGCATCACATGATAATGTTAAAGAGGAGTTCGAAACTGGTAAAGAAGCAGTAGAAATAATGTTTTTGAGAATTGCTAAAGAAGGATGACCAAGCCTCGAGTGCCAATTGATAAGAGAGGACTTTGTACATGGAAAAACAGAGATCGAAGAAACATAGGATGAAGGATGAGACGGCCACTCATAGACTCCATCAGTGGCTGGTCCTCTAGTTAGTGTTGTTCCCGACTTGAGATCCTTCACCTGAAACTCATAAGGACAAAGTTGAACCATAACATTTGTGGGAGTCGAAACTCGAACAATTAGATTTGTCAAGACTTTTAAGGGATCTGAAACTTCTGAAATTAAAACCACAAAAACGAAGATTCAAAGATGGTTTTTATTAAGCTGTTTTGTAAAGCTTTTCGTATGAGAGCAAAAATACAGAGTTTCTGCTAGGTAAAATTGCGGATCACCTTTTCAAGAGGGATACATGGATATATATATACAAGTCTGAGTCGACTAGGCCGACTCCTAAAGAGATAAGGAAGTTTTCCTATTCTTTCGCTTCTTTTCCTTCCTTTATGTCTATCTTCCTTTTTCTTCTCAGCTTATACGATTTCTGGTGTGATGCCTCGGCCCATTCAGATCCATTAACGTGTCTTGACTAATCGTGAAAATCAAGGCGTTTGGCATGTAAACCATGGGCCGAGCCCCAATTTTCAGCTCGTCGCTTCAGGTGGCCGAAACCTATGTTTGGATTGGGAGGTATTCGACTTTTGCGGCGTCACGGCTCGGGTGGCACTTTCCTTCATGGTTCGGGTGGCGAAGAGCTCCGCAGCTCGGGCGGCACTTTCCTTCACGGCTCGGGTGCCGTTTTACTTTACGGCTCGGGTGGCATTTTCCTCTATGGCTCGGTGGCATTTTCCTCTACGGCTCGGGTGGCATTTGGTTCGGGTGGTATTTCGGGTAGTTAGACCTAGCAGTTGCGTACCCGAACCGTTTTCGTGTGACACCCGAACAGTTTTCTAGTGACACCCGAACCATTTTTGTGTGACACCCGAATCGTTTGAGTTTGGCTTGGGTGTTCAAGATACGTAGTTGACACCGAGGCGTTTTAGTCATTTTCTCATCTGTTAACTTCAAGTGGGTGAAAATTGACCCCAACAATGTACCCGAGCCCTTTGTTCTACCACAGGTCAGGGTACCTGAGCCCTTTGCTCTTTCATAGGTAGGGGTACCCGAGCACTTGCTTGGCTTCACGGATCGGGTCAGTTTCTATTCTACGAATGCTTCATTTGCAGACCAGATTGATACGTCTCCACGATAATTAGTGTAATTTTCTGACCGTTGATCCAAATGACTTCAAACTTCTTTTGGATGAAAGCTGACTCAATCATCTATCTTGTGCCCAAATTTTAGCTCGGCATGTCTTCAGCTCGGGTCCTACCGAGCCCATCTTTTCGGCTCGGTTATGACAAGCCCAGATTGATGCATTTCCACGATAATTGGTGTAACTTTCTAACCGTTGATCCAAATGACTTTAAACTTTTTTGGGATGAAAGCTAACTCAAATATATTGTTTTTCACCCATTTTCAGCTCGGTATGTTTTCTTCTCGGGTCCTACCGAGCTAATATTTTTGGCTCGGTTACGACGAGTCCAGATTGATGCATCTCCATGATAATAGGTGTAACTTTCTAACCGTTGATCCAAATGACTTCAAACTTCTTTTGGATGAAATATAACTAAAATATCTTGTTTGTCACCAATTTTAGGCTCGGTGTGTCTTCGGCTCGGGTCATACCGATCCCATCTCTACGGCTCGGGTACGACGAGCACATATTGATATGTCTTCAGTAAATCGGGTGTATCTTGTCAACCTCACCTTCAAATGATATGATTCCAATTCCATTGGAAAGCTGACTCAAATATATTTTTTCTCATCACCGAACCGATCTCTTTAATATGTTACCAAACCGATCCGAGCTCTTTAGCTCAACGGCTCGGTTTTCCAAATATTTTATGGGTTTGGTCTATCAAGGCTTCTTGGGCTCGGTTCGTGATAAGTTGAGCTTGTCATGCTTGTCCATTTTCTATACTTAGTTAAATTTCTATTGATCTCAGTGGGGTAAAAACCGACCCCAACAGTTAGCCCCCCAGCTCGGCAGTATCAGTGATGGTGATGCCGAGGTGAAAGTAGTCGTTACTGAGATCAACATGCCGAGCTGAAATTGGCATTTATGACGTGCCGAGATTATCATGAGAATGCGATGCACCAAAACTATTTTGTTGCTTTGTGAGACTTTTTCAAGGGCCAAGTTCCAATGGGCACCTTGAAAAAAATTCAAAAGAGTATTCACGTCGTTCAAATCCGGGTGTTGTACTTGATGTACTTGCTTAAAAATCATAATCGTAACGAGCTGAGATTAGTTAACTGAAGCATGTTAGGGTAACTCGCACCTCTGCGCAGAGTGGCCAAGTTCCAGTGTGCTATGAAGCGATATTTACTGGATTTTAAGAAGTTAAAGACCAGCGTGCTAAGGAGTGAGTGATTGCTGGGTTTTGGTTATTGCCTTCAGTTTTAGGGCCTATGATGTACCATCGACTTACATGGCCGTTTCGATAAAACATGCTTAAGTATCTCATACTAAACGACATACGTTTAGTACTATGTTTTTAGATGTTAAAGACTAGCGTGTGATATCTTGGTTTAGACGAAACATGTTTATGTATCTCACACTAATGATATACGTCTAGTGTTATGTTTCTAAGATGTTGCGACCAGCGATCAGTTGCTGGGTTTAGACGAAACATATTTAGGTATCTCATGCTAATGAACATTACGGTTTACGGATACGTTACCATAAATATATATGCTCCAACAATGAACAAATATTTGTATAACATGCTTTTAATCCTGAGATGCATGTAATGTCCCGTTGCTGTGGCCAACAGCAATGAGGTGATATGAAATGTCTGTTTAGTTGAGACTGGTAATCCGTAAGGATGTAAGTGGGATGCCTGTTTTGTTAAGACTGTAGTAATCCGTAAAAGATGTGATTTGAAGATCTTAGCTTCGAAAAATTTGCTTTAATTAGACATAGAATCTATTATAAAGATGGGAGTATACGAGTATACGTACCCACTCCCCCTTTTTTAAAGAAGGGGGCAGCTGAACCCATCCGAAGACGAGCTGCCTACGTACCCTTTGTAGGGATCAAGCTGCCTCGTAGTTCATGTAAAATACCTTAGTGATAGTATTTCTTGAGATGCATTGCATTCTAAGACCCTAGTACTGGAATGTCCATCATGTTAGCGAGCTCGTACACTCCCGGTCGAATTGAAGTTAGATAGCTCGTTCTTAGGTTGCTGGTTCGGCTTTGCTTTCTTCTACTTCATCTTCGTGTTAAGTTCTGCTATGAGATTTCTGAGCTTATGCTCGGCCATAACACAACTTCGGGACTCCTTCTGATTTTCACGAATTGGTTTGATTCTATTCAGCGTCGGGAACTTGATGCACATGTGGTATATTGATGGGACAGCTCTCATAGAATTTATCCAAGGGGTTCCCATGATTACGTTTTATATCGCGGGATGATCCGCCACCTTCGGCCGAACGGGTAGCCTGATCGTTCCAAGTGTCATTGTTGTTTCTCCTGAAAATCCGGTTAGTGGCTTCGGCATTTCTGTAACTTCGGATAGATTGATCTCCATATGCCTTAACATTTCTCGAAAAATAACATCGACATAACTTCCTGTGTCAATAAGCACTTTGGCAATGTCGTGGTCTCATATGATCAGCTCGATAACGAGAGGATCGCTATGAGTCTGGTCAATTCTGATTGTTTCACTGTGTTCGAACGAAATTACGTCATTTGGAAAATTGGTGGGCGTCGACCAGTTGGTGCTAACATCCGTCTTAAGCTAGAACACCTTGATTGCGGACACCGTATCTATGCAGTACTGGGATCCTCCCATTATCATGTTAATTCTTCTTCGGGAATCCTGTTGTGTTACCTCGTCGGTTTGCCTCCCTCCCTTAATCACGTCTCTAGTTTGGACATTCTAATCAGGCTGGTATTTTTCTTCTTCTCGTTGTGGGAGTCGAAACTCGCACAACTAAATTTGGTAAGGGAAAATTAGGGATTCGACAAACTTCTATGTAAAGGAACCAAGAACAGAGATCCAAAGATGGTTTTTATTATCTAAGCTGTTTTGAAAACTGTTGCAAAGAATAACAAGTGTTTCTGTTAGGTCAATTTTCGGATGCCCTTTTCAAAGAGGTACATCGTCTATTTATACACAAATAGGTCGGCTCGGTTTTTTCCTAAACGAATAAGGAAAACTTCCTTATTCTCCCGGATTTCCTCTCTGGTTTTCGTGGGCTTCTTTCTTTTCCTCTTCGCCTCGGCCCATCAATTTTTGGGCTTGTTGCTTTGTTGGGTCATCGAAGGGCTGGCTCATCTCCCATTTCTCCTTGATGCCGAGCCAAGTGTTGGCTTGTCCCTTACTTCTCTTTGCGGCCGAGGCGAAGGTTTTGGTTCACCAACGTGTTGGCTCATCACCGTTTTGCTGGTTTGCCAACAGGTTGGCTCGTCACCAAGTGTTTGGCTCATCATTACCTCTACTCGACGCCGAGCCAGAGGAGTGCTGCTTCCTCCTTACGCCTAGCCAGGTTTTGGCTCGTCACTCACTTCTTCATGTCTAGCCAAAAGTTGGCTCGTCACTGCTTCTTCCTGCTGCCGAGCCAAGAGGGGTATTGGCTCATCTCCTGCTTCTTCCACTGCCTAGCCAAGATGTTGGCTCGTCACCATTTGTCCCTGCTGCCGAGCCAACAGGGGTGTTGGCTCGTCTCCTGCTTCTGCCACTGCCTAGCCAAGATGTTGGCTCGTCACCATTTCTCCCTGCTGCCGAGCCAACAGGGGTGTTGGCTCGTCTCCTGCTTCTTCCACTGCCTAGCCAAGATGTTGGCTCGTCACCTGCTTCTTCCACTGCCTAGCCAAGTTTTGGCTCGTCGCTTACTTTCCTCCATACTTAGTATTTTCAGCAGTTGATCTCGATGGGGTGAAAACTGACCCCAACAGTTAGCCCCCAGCTCGGCAGTATTGCTGGTAATATTGACGAGGTGAAGAGTCGGGATTGAGATCAACGTTCTTTGGGTTGCCGAGCCAAATCTGCAGTGAAGTTGTCATCTGGGCACTGATACATACCGAGCCAAACTGATAGTGTTACCGAGGTGTTTCATCTCTTAGCCAACACTGGAGTATCATGCCGCCGAGCCAAACTCCCTGACGTGCTGCCGACCCAACTTGTCACTTGCGTTGCCGAGCCACTTTGGCTCATTATATTAATTTGAGTTGTCATTTTGCCGAACCGGGACCTTTGTCATGTTGCCGAGCCCACTTATCATTCGTACGATCGAGCCATTTTGGCTCGTCATCTTTCTGTATTGCTTAGACTGCCGTTTCGCCGAGCCATATTCTTCTGATATGCTGCCGAACCATCCCAATAGGTGATTCGTTTTCGGCTCGGCAGTAATGTTGGCTTGAAGTATCTCTATTCATGATTACAACTTGATTGGGAACTGCAAATATTTTTGCGTGTTTCCGAGGTCGCGTGGCGTCACGCGCTTTACTTTTATGCGCCTTTATATTCAGATCCTTGTTTCACTCCTCATAACTCACTTCTCTTCATTTCCAAAAAAATCAGGTATCTCTCTTCTCTCTCTTCTTCTCTCTCTATTCGTTTAAGTTGTTGGCTAGGTTTTTTTTTATTATTCTTTTCTTCTGCCGTCAAACTTGAGTTTTCCGATCCATCTTCATACGTGGTTCGGCGGTTATATGCGTTTTCCGATCCATCTTCATACGTGGCTCGGCGGTTCTATGCATTTTCCGATCCATCTTCATCCGTCTACGGCGAGTGTCTGAATTTCCCGATCCATCATCATCCAGATCGCGTCATTACCTTGATCTCTTGTCGCCGAACTAGGATTCTTCACACCAAGGGTGTTTTTCGAGCTGAGATTGCTCCAATTTCTGCTAAGTACCAATTCGACTCCGAGCCAGAAACATCAATGTCTCATATCGCCGAGCTGGAAGACTCTGTGGGCTCGGCAAATCCTGCCTTGTTGCTTGGACGCAAGATGGTGTTGTCTCCGCAAATTACCGAGCCAGATAAACCCAATTCTCCGCCAGGTCAGCTGCAAATCGTCGCCCAACCTTTATTTGATGAGGCTTTTGATGCCGAGGCAGATGCCGAGGCGATGCTAATACAAAAAGCTCTCGAGGAATTCAAAGCCGAGCCGACGAAGTATGTTATCGACGAGGCAGAAAAGATACGGTTGGAGAGATTATTTGCGAGCCATCAAGCCAGTACGTCGACGAGGCGAAAACCCAAAAGGAAAACGCCCAAGAGACGACCTGACCCACCTGGTTTGTCTTTGTGCACTGCTGAGTCCTTGGAGGCACTGAGGCATCAATTTCATATTTTAGAAGGTGTCGAACTGGTTGTCCCTGCTCCAACTGACCGAGCCGAATCTCCGCCGCTTGGGTATTTCACTCTCTATGAGAGTTTCTTCTACGGTTGTCTACTATGGTTTCCGATTCCCATCTTGATCGTCTGTTTCCTATACAAACATAGGTTAGCGCCGAGCCAAACTACACCTCGTGGGATGCGTCAGTTAGTTGGGATTCTGGTTCGGAGCTACGAGTGTGATGTGACTGTTCGCATCTCCCATCTTCGGCAGTTCCTTGAGTTCCGAAAGATCAAGAACTCCTGAGCCTACTATATCACCAATAAAAAGCAAAGAAAAATAATCGAAGGCTTCCGAAGCAAGGACGGCGATTGGGGCACTATTTCTTCTTTGTTCCTATTAATGATGCTACGGTAGAAGCCGAAAGCATCCATTACGTCAAGTCGGAGTGGGGAGATATTGGTGGGCGAGCCGTAGACCCTTCAGGAGATTTGCTAAGTTTTGCTTGGTAGCGAGCTGACCACTATTTTTTTTTTTTTTTTTTGCAGTTCGGCATATTCTCCCACGCTACCCAGAAGACATGCTTACGCTTCGGAACACACTTACCGCTAGAAAGTGTCATTGGGAAAGACATTTTTCCCTAAGAAGAGTCGAAAAAGCCCGAGCTATTTTCGCCGGTGTCGAGGTGTCCGACAGCTCGGAGTCTGAATCTCTATTACCAAGTCCTCCGAGAAGAAATATGGGAAAGAGATTGACGATCCGTGATAAACAAGCTTTGAAGGAGAAGGAAGAAAGAGAGGCAGCCAGCCGAGCTGACGAGGAGGCTGTGTGGATCAAAATGCCGAGCCGACTGCCGAGGTGATTGGCCAGGTTGTCACCAAGGCAGAGCAACAAATTCTCCCCGAGCCTTCTACTCTTGACGCCGAAGCCAAGGAAGTAGTTTCTGCTATCGTTCCAGTTGCTAAGCCTTCTAGCTCGGCGTTTATCCAACACAACAAAAATAGGAAAAGACGTGCTGCCGCCGAGCCTGACAAGGAAAAGGCCAAAGACAAGCAAAAAAGAAAATGCCAAAAATCAAATGATCCAGCCCCTGCCGAGCCGAAGCGAGCATCATTCAGGAAAGAAGGATCCGAGCCGATCTGTGATGACGCGGAAGCTTCAGCGACTCTCTTCTCGCAGGTTCGCTGCTCCGGTGATAGGCTGCCGCCTGTCGATGTTCTATCTCATGGCGACTTATATACTGATATGTCGCTTCGAGGCACGAAGGTATGTTTTGTAGATGGGATTTTTCACTAAGTAGAAAACCTTAAATGCTGATTGTCTCTTCTTATGGCCAGTTTGTTGCGTCCATAAACAAAATCGTCGCTGCTATTGGGGTCGGTTTTCACCTCATCGAGATCAACTGCTGATAAGACTTAAGTATGGAGATAAGGCTAGCCAAGCAAGCGCAAACTCTTGGCTCGGCGGCAGACGCAAGCAATGTTTGGCTAGGCGACGAGCCAACACTTAGCTAGGTAACGAGGAGAAAGGAGTGATGAGCCAACATATTGGCTAGGCAGGGAGAAATGGTGACGAGCCAACATCTTGGCTAGGAAGTGAGGAGTGATGACGAGCCAACATCTTGGCTAGGCAATGTTTGGCTAGGCGACGAGCCAACACTTGGCTAGGTAACGAGGAGAAAGGAGTGACGAGCCAACATATTGGCTAGGCAGGGGGAAATGGTGACGAGCCAACATCTTGGCTAGGAAGTGAGGAGTGATGACGAGCCAACATCTTGGCTAGGCAGTGGAAGAAGCAGGCGACGAGCCAACATCTTGGCTAGGCAGTGGAAGAAGCAGGAGAGGAGCCAACATCTTGGCTAGGAAGAAGCAGGAGACGAGCCAACACTTGGCTAGGTAACAAGGAGAAAGGAGTGACGAGCCAACATCTTGGCTCGGTAGCAAGGAGAAAGGAGTGACGAGCCAACATCTTGGCTCGGTAGCAAGGAGAAAGGAGTGATGAGCCAACAACTTTTGACTAGGCAGCAGGGAGAGATGGTGACGGGCCAAACTTGGCTTGGCAGCATGAAGGAACAAGTGATGAGCCCACATGTTGGCAAACCAACGAACGGTGACGGGCCAACATGTTGGCAAACCAACTACCTGGCTCGGGATTGGGAAGAACCGGTGAGACAAACGACGAACCAGCTCACCGACAACCCAGTGGAACAACGAGCCCAATATCTTAACATGTCTAAGCGACGAGCCACAAGGGTTTGGATGGGCCAAATTAGCAAGTAAGAAGCCCACATCTGAACCGACCAGAGAAGAAAGGAAAACCCAAAGAATAAGAAGGTTTTCCTTATTCCTTTAGAAAAAGGCCTAGCCGATTTATTTTTGTATAAATAAAGATTTCCCCCTTTGAGAAAGGGGATCCGAAATTTGACCTAGCAAAACACTTATTGCTTTCACAAAGAGCTTTCAAAACAGCTTGAATAAAATCTCCATCTTCGGATCTCTGTTCTTGGTTTCTTTACATAGAAGTTTGTCGAATCCCTAAATCTCTTTACAAGTTTTTTTGGTTGTGCGAGTTTCGACTCTCACAATTTGGCACCGTCTGTGGGGAATCTAAAGCTTTCTGACACCAAAGAACCACCGAATACGAGATCTGAAACGATGACTACCGACGGAGATCGAAGTGGTGACGATGCAAGCAACACTGGCGTCGATCTTCTTGGAACAGGAACCAATCTGCCTCCGGCGAACACGGAAGGAACGTCCGAAACTCTGACAGAGTTGAGAAACATGATGACCACGTTACTGAAGAGGGCCGAGGAGCAGGAAAAGCTGAACAGCTCGCTGACGGAGAGAATTGAGACATTGGCAACGGAGAGCCGAGCCAGAAACACACGATTCGGAGGCATGGGTTCGGCGGTGAACCCACCTGTCAGTGGAATCACCAGACGGCTTGGCTTAAACCCGACGGCCCTGGATTTTTCAACACCACGGAATGTACCAAGGACGTTGGGAGGATTGCCACCGCCGTATCCCATCAACGAGCAAACACCCGCGGTAACCAGGTCAAGTATCACCGAGCCACCTCGACTGATTCACGAAGCAAGAGAAGCAAGCGGTGGGTACGACCAACACACCAATCATGGTTCGGCTGCAACGATCGTCCTTGACAAAGAGGGCCACATGGAAGGAGATCACAATACAGAGAATCCCGCTGACGAAGGGTTTGCGCCAACGCTGACCCAAGTCCGAGCCAGCGAAGGCAACATCGATCCGAACCGAGCCAGGAGCTTAGCAGAAGAGGAAGAAAATCTCTTGTGGATACGACAGGCACAATACACTGACAAGCCGAGCCCAGAGAGAAGAGTTTGACGAAATCCTAGCCTTGTTGATTCGAGCCACTACTGAGATGAAAACCGTCCGATCCCAGGTGCATAAGGCAACCAGTAAAGTCTTGGAGATTGATCGCGTATTGGAAGAAGCGCACAATACACCGTTTACAGCCCGAATTACCAAGGCAAGGGTCTCCGACCCAGGAAAGATCAAAGTCCCAGTCTACGAAGGGACAACCGACCCAAAGGAACACATAACGGCGTTTATCATAGCAATGGGCCGAGCCAATTTTAGAGAAAAAGAGAGAGATGCCGGTTTCTGCTTGGTATTTGTGGAACATCTAAAGGGTGCAGCCCTCCAATGGTTTTCAAGATTAGAGCGGAACTCCATTGATGATTTCCAGCAGCTGTCTGCCGTTTTCTTGAAGCATTACTCCATGTTTATGGATCGAGGAGCCTCAGATGCCGACCTATGGACATTGACTCAAGGGCCTACGGAGACATTACGAAGCTTCATAGGGAGATTCAAAGTAGTGATGTCAAAAGTTGAAGACGTAAGTGACAAGGCCGCTGTGCTCGCTTTAAAAAGGGCTCTGTGGTACGAATCCGAATTCCGAAAAGAGATTGCTCTGAACACACCACTATCAATCCAGGACGCACTGCACCGAGCCTCAGATTTCATAGTCAACGAAGAAGAGATGAAGGTTTTGTCTCAGAAATATGGAGCCGCCAAATTGACGAACCGTTCTTTCCAAATCCCGAGCCAACCTCCTCATAAGAAGAGTATTCAAGGAAACAGGTATGTACACCATGAGAAACCCAATTTTGGAGGAGCCCACAACTACCAGGTGGGAACGAGCCGAGGCAAAACACCCTGGAACACCTGGACACGAAGTCAAAGTTCGTACGACGAAAAAGCTTACTGCGAATTTCATCACATGCACGGTCATTCAACTGCCAACTGTCGAACCTTGGGAATGAAGCTTGCGGCAAAGTTGGTAGCCGGAGAACTCGGTAGCGCAGTCAGCTTAAAGGACTTCGAGCAAGAAGGCGAAAAAGATCAGCCGAACCAGATAAGTCAAAATGATGATACACCCAAGCGAGGAAGGCGAGATGACGAGGCAACGCAGTCAGGTTCTCGAAGAAGAATAAATATGATAATGGGTGGATCACAATACTGTTCGGACACGGTGTCTTCAATCAAAGCTTTCCAGCGGCGAGCCGATGCGAGTGTAAACTGGTCAGCACCTTCCAAACTTCCCAAAGATGTTATCTCGTTCGAAGAAAGGGAAACCACCGGCATCGACCGATCACATAATGACCCCCTCGTGATAGAATTGATCGTTGATGATTGCGACGTCGCCCGAGTTCTGATAGACACAGGAAGCTCCGTAGATGTGATCTTTCGGGAGACGCTCAGAAGGATGAACATAGACCTGGACAAAATCACAGCCGCGCCGAAGCCTTTAACTGGATTCTCGGGAGAGACAACCATGACCCTTGGAACAATAAAACTCCCTGTCCGAGCTGAACAGGTAACCAAGATAGTGGAGTTTTCGGTTGCAGATCATCCTGCGATCTAAATGTGATCATGGGCACGCCCTGGATAAACTCGATGCGAGCCGTACCATCGACCTATCACCTCTGCATCAAATTTCCGACCCCTGGGGGAATCAAAATAATTTGGGGAAACCAAAAGGAATCCCGCATTTGTTTCCTAGCCGAACACAAACTTAGGAACCCCGTCACAGAAACCACCACCAGGAGAAAGAAGATGAAGACTGACAGGGAACCCGAGAAGGAGTTGGCAAAACTCTGATAGCAATTACAGATCTCGGAGGATCGTGAGAGGGAAAGCAAACCAACTTGCGACCCTGTCGTCTCGGTGAACATAGATGGCAATCACCCGAAACGCTGTGTCGAAATATGGGCCGAGCTGAAAGATCCAAAAAGGGGAGTGCTGATTTCTTTCCTTAAAAAGAACATACACACCTTCGCATGGGAAGCTGAAGACATGCTCGGCATCAGCATCAACGTAACGTGCCACGAGCTGCACGTTGACCCAACCTTTAAACCCGTCAAACAGAAAAGGCAAAAACTTGGTCCGGACAGAGCACAAGCAGTGAATGACGAGGTGGAAAAGTTACTACGTGTTGGATCAATAGTCAAAGCAAAGTATCCAGACTGGCTCGCTAAAAATGGGAAATGGCGTGTATGCGTGAACTTCACCGACCTGAACAAAGCCTGCCCCAAAGACAGCTTTCCACTGCCATATATTGATCGATTGGTGGAAGCGACAGCAGGCAACAAACTCCTTTCATTTATGGACGCCTTCTCCGGATACAACCAAATCCTAATGAACCCAGACGATCAAGAGAAGACGGCGTTCATCACAGACCGCGGGATATACTGCTACAAAGTCATGCCGTTCGGTCTAAAAAATGCTGGAGCCACCTACAAGCGATTAGTAAACCGAATGTTCGCTGGCCAACTGGGGAAGACAATGGAAGTTTACATAGACGACATGCTGGTGAAGTCTTTAGAGGAGGAGGATCACGTAGCTCACCTAGAAGAATGTTTCAAGCAACTGAATCTGCATAACATGAAGCTGAACCCAACCAAGTGCAGATTTGCGGTCACGTCTGGAGAATTCCTTGGATATCTGGTCACCCACCGTGGAATTGAAGCCAATCTGAAGCAGATTGATGCGCTCATACAGATGGTGTCGCCGAAGACAAAACGCGAAGTCCAGAGGCTAACTGGACGGGTCGCCGCGCTGAATCGTTTCATCTCTCGGTCAACTGATAAATGTTTGCCTTTCTACGATACGCTACGTGGAAACAAGAAGTTTGAATGGACAGAAAAATGCGAACAGGCGTTTCAACAGTTGAAAGAGTATCTAGCCAGCCCTCCGGTACTTACGAAACCGGTGGAAGGCGAGCCACTGTTTCTATACACGGCCGTTTCGGCCACGGCGGTAAGTGGTGTACTCATCAGGGAAGAGCGCAGCGAGCAGAAGCCAATTTTCTATGTTAGTCAAACTCTCACCGACGCTGAAACACGGTATCCACAGATGGAGAAGCTGGCATTTTCTGTGGTAATGTCCGCTCGAAAACTGAGACCATACTTCCAGTCACATTCGATTGTAGTTTTGACTACCTTCCCACTGCGATCCGTCTTGCATAGCCCTAGCCAGTCTGGGAGATTGGCAAAGTGGGCAATAGAGCTGAGCGAATATGACATCGAATATCGAAGCAGAACCTGCGCAAAATCTCAAGTCCTAGCCGACTTTTTGATAGAACTCCCAGAAGAAGTGATAGAAGAACCAGCTCCGAGCACAATATGGAGGCTTCACGCGGATGGATCATCATCAAAACAAGAATCCGGAGTGGGAATACGGTTAACCTCTCCAACAGGCAAAATCCTCGAGCAGTCATTCCGCCTGGGTTTTCGTGCATCCAATAACGAAGCAGAATATGAAGCCTTGATAGCTGGAATGAGACTTGCTCCTGAACTCAAGGTTTCGCACATCCAAGCCTACTGCGATTCACAGCTGGTGGTCAACCAAGTTAGCGGCGAGTACACAGCCAGAGACGACCGAATGGAAGCTTATCTAAAGATTGTCAAAGGACTGGCTGCCCAGTTCAAAGAATTCACATTAACACGGATACCGCACAGGGAAAACACTTCTGCAGACGCGCTAGCAGCACTCGCATCCACCTCCGATCCGAACCTGAAAAGAATAATCCCAGTGGAATTCATCAAAAACCCAAGTATCAGCCTCTCTGACACCGTTAACGCGGTCACTCGCTCCCAAACAGCTGTTCAAACCGAAGGAATATCTGGGCCAAGCCTTGCATAAAAGGGCAGCACCGACACCGCCAATCCGGATGACCAGAACGTGACACCATCAGTGGAGGACAAGGCAATTGAAATAGGGGAAGAACCTGAAACGGAGCCTCCGGCCGAAGGTGAAGTAGTGGACATGGAGGAAGACCCACAACAAACAGAAACGGACTACAGATGCGACAAAGAATGGATGGGAGCAATTCGCGTATACATCATAGACGGCGAGACACCATCAGATAAGTGGGCTACTAGAAAACTCAGAGCTCAAGCTGCTCGATATGTTCTCTTAGATGGAAACTTCTTCAAGTGGAGATTCTCAAAACCACTGATGGCTTGCGTCGAAGGCGCCGAAGCAAGAAACATCATGGAAGAGGTCCATAGTGGCTCGTGTGGCAATCAATCCGGTGGAAGAGCCTTGGCGGTCAAGATCAAGCGTCATGGATACTATTGGCCAACGATGGTGAAGGACTGTGAAAAGTTCTCTGCCAGGTGCGAAAAATGCCAACGACATGCCCCAATGATTCATCAACCTACGGAGTTACTATCATCAATCTCAGCGCCCTACCCTTTCATGCGCTGGTCAATGGACATCGTCGGGCCTCTGCATAGGTCCAAACAAAAGAGGTTCTTGCTGGTTTTGACAGATTACTTCTCAAAATGGGTAGAAGCAGATTCTTACGCCAACATAAAGGATGCCCAAGTCGAAAATTTCGTCTGGAAAAATATCTTATGCCGACATGGAGTTCCCTACGAAATTGTTACGGACAACGGCTCGCAATTTATCTCTACAAGGTTTGAAGCCTTCTGCGAAAAATGGAAGATACGACTCAACAAGTCTACGCCATGCTACCCACAAGGGAATGGACAAGCAAAAGAAGTAAACAAGACCATCCTGGATGGATTGAAAAAACGCCTTGATGCAAAGAAGGGACGCTGGACAGATGAACTCGAAGGAGTATTATGGTCGCACCGAACCACTCCGCGACGTGCCACTGGAGAAACACCCTTTGCTCTTGTCTATGGTACCGAGTGTGTCATCCCAGCCGAGGTCCAATTCCCTGGAGTCCGCCGCAGACTTCTTTCTGGGCAGGAAGGACTGAATCACCTCATGCTACTCGATGAGTTGGACTTGGTTAACGAACGAAGGGATCAGGCACTGGTTCGGATTCAAAATTATCAACAGGCAGCAGCTAAGTATTACAACACTAACGTCAGAAGTCGCAAGTTCAAAGAAGGTGATCTGGTTCTCCGCAAAGTTTTTCAGAACACAGCCGAAACAAACGCTGACAAACTAGGAGCAAACTGGGAAGGACCCTACAAGATCACCAAGGCAGTTCGACCAGGAGTATACGAGCTCTCAAACATGTTTGATGTTCCGATACCAAGATCTTGGAACGCAATGCACCTAAAGAGGTATTACCACTAAATAACTTCACATGAACTACGGGACGACTTGATCCCTGAAAAGGGTACGTAGGCAGCTCGTCTTCGGACGGGTTCAGTTGTCCCCCTCCTCAAAAAAGGGGGGGAGTGGGTACGTATACACGTATACTCCCACACCTCGCATCACTCTTTAAAGGTAATAACTCCAAACTTTTTCTAAACACAACTCATCACTTGGTCTACACAAGTTGCATCTTTACATCCTTCATGGATATTCATCACCTCGTCCATTGCTGGCCACAATAGATGGACAACCACATCCTTTATGGATTTTAACCATTATCTCTATATGGGATAAAGGTTCTCAACACCCTCTTTAGGGTATAAAAGCGCGCTATACAAATTTCGGTTGGGTATATCCTAATCTAATATCCGAAAGGTATATCCCGGACGATATTCTTACAAGTTTATCTTTGAGAGGGACCCGTAAGTCGAAAACTCGCAAGTCTTAACACTCAAACTAAACTCTGAAACCCAGTAAACACCTCTTGGTACACTGGTCATAAACATCTATGAAACATGTTTCATTGTCAAAAGAACGGGAGTATAAGTCGAAACACCGCAAATCCTAAACTGACATTAAAAAGACTAACCACATTTTATGATAAATCCAGGGATGGTTCGCAATATCACATCAGAGCAGAAGTAAAAGATTACTTAAGCAAAAGCAGATAATCTTAAACAAAGAAGATGTTATGCCGACAAACGACAATCATTACAAAGCTTAGTAGTGGATAAAGCCATCCAGGCGTTTGTCTTAAACCAAAATATATCAAAAAAAAAAAAGACAAAGGAATTTTCAAGTTAAAGAAACAGAGAAAAAGATCATTCGAGAGGATCTGGCTCGGAAGGCTTCTCAGCCGCAAGGTCAGCAATCCCCGGCGTGCCAACATTCGAGCCTGCAAAATCCACAACTCCGGCCGTTGCCGCCACATTCTCCGTTGGCTCGTTTCCCAGGAGAGTGCCTGTGGAATCTGAGGAAACAGGAGAAAGCGTCAGATTTTTCTTCAGCTTGGCCTCTATCTTTTCGAACTCATCAGCCGCCTCGGCAAGATCAGCTCTCCAGCCCGTCAGTTTAGCCACCTCGGAGTCGAGGGCAGGCGCATCCTCTTTCTGCAGAATTTCGAGCAACTGAAGGTTGCTGTCAACCTGAGCCAGATCGAGCTCCTTCTCTTTCGCCTCTCTCAGCTTACCAACTTTCTTTTCAATCTCAGCAAGCCGCCCCTGAAGTCTCTCAGACATCTCCCGCCTCGCTGCTTTCTGAGCCTTCTTCACATTTGCCTCGTGCAAGGCATTTACGGCAGTGAGTTGCCTCTTCAAGGATTCAATTTCAGCAGTCTTTTTCTGCTTGGAGCGCTCCAACCTCATAGCCAGGTCGCCGGTCTTGTTCCATTCATCCTTGAGATATGCCTTCTCTCTCTCAAGAGCTTCGATTTTAGCAGACGCGGTTGCTAGCTCGGTAGTATGATTACTCTCCAGCTCGCCAATTTTGGCCTTGAAGAAAGACACTTCTTTCTGGGCATCTTCGATTCGGCGTTTATCCTTTCTAACATCGTGCTCGAACGCAGCGACAATCTTGTTGATAGACGCGATGAACTGATCATAAGAACAAATAGTTAGCTCTCAAGATTTGTTACTGAGCACAATTTGTCTGCGAACTTACCTTGGTGCCTCGGAGCGACATATCGGTATACAGGTCGCCATGGGCTAGGACATCAACAGGCGGCAGTCTATCACCCGAGAAGCGAACCTACGAGAAAAGAGTCGTTGAAGCTTCAGCGTCATTACAGATCGGTGCTGATCTTTCTTGTCGAAATGACGCTAGTGTTGGCTCGGCAGGAATTGGATCGGCGGGTTTTTGTCGTTTTCTTTTTGGTTTTTCGTTGGCCTTTTCCTTATCAGGCTCGGCAGCAGCACGCTTCTTCCTGACATCTTTGTGCTGGGCAAGTGCCGAGCTAGAAGGCCTGGTGGCGGGGACGATGGCAGAAACGGTTTCCCTGTTTTCTGCATCAGTTGCAGGAGGCTCGGGAAGAAGCTGTTTCTCCACCTCGGTGACGGCCTGAACAACTGGCTCGACATTATGTTTCATCACGACAGTTGCCTCGTCGGCTCGGATGGCTGCCTCTCTTTCTTCCTTCTCCTTCAGCGCCTGTTTGTCGCGGATCGTTAGTCTTTTTCCCATATTTCTTCTTGGACTGGGTAATGGCGATTCGGACTCCGAGCTGTCAGATACTTCAACACCGGCGAAGGTAGCTCGGGCTTTTTCAACTCTTCTTAGGGAAAAATGTTTTTCCCAATGGCACTTCCTAGCGACGAGTGTGCTCCGAAGCGTAAGCGTGTCTTCTGGGTAGCGTGAGAGAATCTGCCGAACTGCAAAAGTGCAAAAAAAAAAGTGTGGTCAGCTCGCTACAAAGCAAAACTTAGCAAATCTCCTGAAGAGTCTATGGCTCACCCACCAATATCTCCCCACTCCGACTTGACATAATGGATGCTTTCGGCTTCTACCGTAGCATCATTGATTGGAACAAAGAAGAAATAGTGCCCCCAATCGCCGTCCTTGCTTCGGAAGCCTTCGATTATTTTCCATTGTTTTTTATTGGAAATATAGTAGGCTCGGGAGTTCTTGATCTTTCGGAACTCAAGGAACTGCCGAAGATGAGAGATGCGAACAGTCACATCACACTCGTAGCTCCGAACCAGGATCCCGACTAAGTGACGCATCCCACGAGGTGTAATTTGGCTCGGCGCTAACCCGTGTTTGTATAGAAAATGGACGATCAAGCTGGGAATCGGAAACCAGAGCAGGCAACCGTAGAAGAAACTCTCATAGAGAGTGAAATACCCAGGTGGCGGAGATTCAGCTCGGTCAGTTGGAGCGGGGACAACCAGTTCGACGCCTTCTGAAATATGAAATCGATGCCTCAGTGCCTCCAAGGACTCCGCAGTGCACAAAGACGAACCAGGTGGGTCAGGACGTCTCTTGGGCGTTTTCCTCTTGGGTTTTCGCCTCGTCGACGTACTGGCTTGATGGCTCGCAAATAATCTCTCCAACCGTATATTTTCTGCCTCGTCGATAACATACTCCGTCGGCTCGGCTTTGAATTCTGCGAGAGCTCTCTGAATCAAAACTGCCTCGGCATCAATAGCCTCGTCAACCAAAGACGGGACGACAGTTTGCGACCGACCCAATGAAGAACTAGGTTCGACCGGCTCGGAAACCTCTGGAGATAAAACCATCTTGCGACCCAGCAATGAAGCGGAAGTCGCCGAACCAATATAATCCTCCAGCTCGGTGATATTAGACATTGATGATTCTGGCTCGTAGTTAAGCTGATACTTAGAATTTGGAGAGATTTTTGGCTCGGAAACAGAAGATGAAGGAGAATAATTCGATCTGGATGAAGATGGATCGGAAAACTCGAATACTCGCCGTAGACGTATGAAGACGGGTCGAAAAACTCAAGGGGTCGCCGGAAGGATTTGAAGATGGATCGGAAAGTTTATAGGATCACCGAGCCGCGCTTGAAGGTGGATCGGAAAACTCAAAGAGGTGGCGGCGGAAGTGAAGAAATATATAAAGACCTAGCCAACAACTTAAACAAATATAGAGAAAAGAAGAGAGAGAAGAGAGCTACCTGATTTTTCGGAAATGAAGAGGAGTGAGTTATGAAGAGTGAAACAAGGATCTGAATATAAAGGCGCATAAAAGTAAAGCGCGTAACGCCACGCGGCCTCGGGAACATGCGAAACGCTTACAGTTCCCAATAAAGTTGTAATCATGAATGGAGATACTTCAAGCAAACATTACTGCCGAGCCAAAAAACGAATCACTTATTGGGATGGTTCGGCAGCATATCGGAAGAATATGGCTCGGCGGAACGGCAGTCTAAGAAATATGAAAAGATAACGAGCCAAAGTGGCTCGGTCGTACGAATGATAAGCGGGCTCGGCAGCATGAAAAAGGTGTCGGTTCGGTAGAATGAAAACAAATATATCACAGGTTAAAGTGGCTCAGCAACGCAATTGAAGACGAATAAGCAGCATGTCAAAGGGTTGGTTCGGCGATAAGATACTCCAGTGTTGGCTCGGAAATAAAACACCTCGGTAACACTATCGGTTTGGCTCAGCATTTGTCAATACCCGGATGACAACTTCGCCACAAAGCTGGCTCGGTAGCCCAAAGAGAGTTGATCTCGATCTTGACTTCTCACCTCGTCACTATTAATAATAATACTACCGAGCTGGGGGGCTAACTGTTGGGGTCGGTTTTCACCTCATTGAGATCAACTGCTGATAAGACTTAAGTATGGAGAAAAGGCTAGCCAAGCAAGCGCAACTCTTGGCTCGGCGGCAGAAGCAAGCAATGTTTGGCTAGGCGACGAGCCAACACTTGGCTAGGTAACGAGGAGAAAGGAGTGACGAGCCAACACATTGGCTAGGCAGGGAGAAATGGTGACGAGCCAACATCTTGGCTAGGAAGTGAGGAGTGATGACGAGCCAACATCTTGGCTAGGCAATGTTTGGCTAGGTGACGAGCCAACACTTGGCTAGGTAACGAGGAGAAAGGAGTGACGAGCCAACATATTGGCTAGGCAGGGGGAAATGGTGACGAGCCAACATCTTGGCTAGGAAGTGAGGAGTGATGACGAGCCAACATCTTGGCTAGGCAGTGGAAGAAGCAGGCGACGAGCCAACATCTTGGCTAGGCAGTGGAAGAAGCAGGAGGCGAGCCAACATCTTGGCTAGGAAGAAGCAGGAGACGAGCCAACACTTGGCTAGGTAACAAGGAGAAAGGAGTGACGAGCCAACATCTTGGCTCGGTAGCAAGGAGAAAGGAGTGACGAGCCAATATCTTGGCTCGGTAGCAAGGAGAAAGGAGTGATGAGCCAACAACTTTTGGCTAGGCAGCAGGGAGAGATGGTGACGGGCCAAACTTGGCTCGGCAGCATGAAGGAACAAGTGATGAGCCCACATGTTGGCAAACCAACGAACGGTGACGGGCCAACATGTTGGCAAACAAAACTACCTGGCTCGGGATTGGGAAGAACCGGCGAGACAAACGACGAACCAGCTCACCGACAACCCAGTGGAACAACGAGCCCAATATCTTAACATGTCTAAGCGACGAGCCACAAGGGTTTGGATGGGCCAAATTCGCAAGTAAGAAGCCCACATCCGAACCGACCAGAGAAGAAAGGAAAACCCAAAGAATAAGAAGGTTTTCCTTATTCCTTTAGAAAAAGGCCTACCCGACTTATTTTTGTATAAATAGACATGTCCCCCTTTGAGAAAGGGGATCCGAAATTTGACCTAGCAAAACACTTATTGCTTTCACAAAGAACTTTCAAAACAGCTTGAATAAAATCTCCATCTTTGGATCTCTGTTCTTGGTTTCTTTACATAGAAGTTTGTCGAATCCCTAAATCTCTTTACAAGTTTTTTTGGTTGTGCGAGTTTCGACTCCCACAGCTGCCTTCGAGCAAGACGTGCAAAAAGACAGGCGCCAGATCGAGGATGCTTAAAAGGACGCATCTTTCCTTCGAAGCAGAGTTGCCGAGCTGGAAGGCAAACATGCGGACGAGCTGGCGACTGCTGCAGCTCGGATCGAAGCTCTCGAGAAGGACAAGGCATTCCTTAAGGAAGAGTGGAACAAAGCCGGTGATTTGGATATGAGGATAGATCGCTCCAAGAGAAAAAGACTGCCGAAATTGAATCCTTGAAGAGGCAACTCACTGCCGTAAATGCTTTCCATAAGGCAGATGTGAAGAAGGCGCAGAAGGCAGCGAGGCGGGAGATGTCTGAGAGATTTCAGGAGCGGCTTGCTAAGATTGAGAAGAAAATTGACGAGCTAAGAGAGGCGAAAGAGAAGGAGCTCGATCTGGCCCAGGTTGACAGCAACCTTCAGTTGCTCGAAATTCTGCAGAAAGATGATGCGCCTGCCCTTGTCTCCGAGGTGGCGAAACTAATGGGCTGGAGAGCTGATCTGGCCGAGGCAGCTGATGAGTTTGAGAAGATTGAGGCCGAGCTGAAGAAAGATCTGACGCTTTCTCCTGTTTCCTCAGATTCCACAGGCACTCTATTAGGGTGCGAACCAGTGGAGAATGCGGCGGCAAATGTTGGTGTTGCAGATTTTTCAGGCTCGAACGCTGGTACGCCTGGGATTGCTGCTCTTGTTGTTGAGAAACCTTCCGAGCCAGATCCACTTGAATGATCTCTTTCTCTATATTTCTTTAACTTAACTCTTTTCTTTCTTTTGTTCAGTATCGTTGAGAAACATGCAACACAACCCTCACTGTCGCCTGGGATTGCTGCTCTTGCTGCTCTTGTTCAAGTAGTAGTAACATGCAACACAGCCCTCACTGTCGTCTCACCACTGGACTATATGTCTCAACAAAGTCAACAACTTTTTCTTTCCATAACCCTTATCAACCAATCTAGCTTTCAGGCTATCTAGAGTCCCATCAGAGTTAAGTTTGGTTTTAAAAACCCATATGTTGCCTAGTGGTTTCAGGTCAACATCATGTGGTACTAAATCTCAAATGTCTGTTTCCTGACGTGTTCCCATTTCTTTTCCCATATCACCATTCCAGCCTGGATCTTTCAAGGCATATAGCACTCTCTTTGGTTCTGTATAGTTAGTTTTAACTGTGAGAAGAGCATATTTGGGATTTGGCTTAATGATCCCAGCTTTGGCTCGGGTGACCATTGGATAGTAGAAGCAGCCACTTCAGATGGTGTTGTAACAAGACTAGCAGACAAAAAAGGAGGAAAATCATTATTATTGAATAATGGTTGATCTGGAGTTATTTGAGAAGGATAAGCTTGATATACCTCGTATTTTACCTCTTTTAACTATGTTTTAAATAGGTATTTAATTAATAAACTACTTGGTTTTGACATCTTATTGGTGTTTTTAGTATTTTTGTTGTTTTTATAGTCTTTACAGGAAATTAAAGCAATTTGGACCAAAAAGAATGCAAAACAAGCATTTTGGAGATTTGACATATTCTGACCTTTCCACCGTTAGATCAATCTCAAATTTTACCAAAAGATAGATGGGAGTGTTAGCTTTGATTTATAGTGAAAATTCGACAGTGCCATCTCACGATATATTCAGTTTACTGAAAAAAGATCGTGCAGTCTCGAAGCAGAAGGAAGTCGATGATTTGAAAGGGCAATCGATCGATCGGGTCCTAAAAAACAGGAAATTTTCCATGTTTATCGAAGAATATTTCCCAGATCTATTGGGATATATGCTAGCCGACTTTCACACCTATAAAAACACAGAGAGGCCACAAAAATCAGAACCACCACCACAGCCACCACCATAGTTACACTTTTCTTTTTAGGGAGAGCCTCAGGCTTAAACTTTATAGTTTTAGGGTTTGTTTCAAGGGAACCGAACTCCAATCTTTGTAGAGAGAATCTTTCTGAACCCTTTTTCTTATGATATTTATTCACTCTATTTTTATTATGGTTTCTCTTTTCATGATCGAGTAGTTTGAATGTTAGGTTTAAAGGTTTTTGAAGGGGTTATTCATGGGTCGATAAATAGGAAATGTTTAGAAATTTAGAAGGAGTCTTCATCTTTGTTTTTGTCTACTGCATATTGCTTGTTTGGCCAACTTGTGATTGATTCTAAATTGATTATTGCTTGTACACTACTTGATTAATCGATTGGAACTAATATTATTTGAGTTTAGCGCCATAACCTGCGAGAGTTGAGTTATGGAGTTAGGTTAATATATAAACTCTTGATCTAGATAGTGTATATCTATCTTTCTATTTTCATGCGAGATTTGAGTACTTAGGTTGTTTAGATATAGTTAAGAAGAAATAGTCCAAAATAGTACCTTTTCTGACTTTAATGTCAAACGGGATACACTCGTAGGGAAAATTGTAGAACTAGTACACTTTTTTGGAAATACCAGCGCTACCCCTTAAGATCAGTAGAGTTAACACGGACCGGTGGCACACTGTCTGCATGTTGACATTGGCAACGCAAGTAAATGTAGACTACGCAGAGTACAAGTAGAGAGAGAAAAGAGTATGTGCAGTCTCTGCTTTTACTCGCAGAAGAAAAACAAAGCGTTCTTAGTCTCTGCCGTTGGAAGCAGAGTATACGCAAACACTGTTTATATTCTACTTGTATTATGCAAAAATTTGGTATACACTGCTGTGCTTTTTTACAGTTAGGGTTTCGTAGACCAAACCACCTAACGGTAGACCAAAGCCAGACTGGTATCAGACTTTAGGATAATTCATTACAAAAAGAGCTGAACATTGATTCCTTCCAATTAGCTTTGCACTTATGTTTCTTCATAATAAAACATAAACTCCCGACCAAAAAAAAACAAACAAACATAAACTCATAAATAGTTTTATTAGAAGTGATCAGAGTTGTAATCTTGAAGGGTGGCAGAAACAACACAAAGGCGTCTCGTCCTCATCCATGAAGCGCTATGCGAGCGTGTTGTTAGGGAAACGGGCCGAAAGTGAGTGAGTATTGGGTAGGCCCAACCATGAAGTAGACATATCCATGTCC